>OZ010576.1:82899658-82907158 GCA_963932145.1 Acanthosepion lycidas
TATGCACGCATAACAAATGAATGAAAGAAATCTGGAGTAGCGGAATAATATTTGTGGGAAGATTGTCCAAAGTGTAGGAAAATCGTTATAAATAATAGCTGGCCACTCGTATTCGAATATATATATATATATATATATATATATATATATATATATAATAGCTGGTCACTCGTATTCGAGGATACCCGTCTACTGGGGCAGCTAGCGAATCCCTATTTCAGACTCTCGCTCAGGCGCATTTGTGTTTGTTCAACACCCACGGAGCCCACATGTGGCGTATACTTCAACTATGCTGAGCAGAACTTAGTTACAGTTTCTGGGAGAGAGCGTGTTATCTAGAATGGTCAACAATCTGAACAACCCCAGCACACTCAAACCTTCGCTCACGATGACTTGTGAATTCATAGCATAGCTATCGACGGTCCCAACTGTTCTGTCTACCCAATTTCACTCACAAGGCTTTAGTCGACCCGTGGTTTGGTTTTCAGACACTTTCAAGGGTGCTGCAGGCTCGGATCGCACTCCTCCAGACCGATAACATCAGGAAGTCTCCAACTTGACAAATCGACCATGTTGAGATTCGAACCCGGGTCTCATGGTCAGAAAGCGAACGTTCTAACCACTCGGCCACGTGATGAAAATGCTATAAATGCAGGAATTTCTACAGAATATAGTAAAGAATAACGAGAAGGAAGGACTAATGATCAATTAGTAAGACAGAATACATTGTTGTCAGCAAAAAGGAACAGCCCAACATGTGACTTCCAAATTAGAGATGCCAAGATCAAACAGTTAGAAACATTTAAATATCTAAGAAATGTCTTAACGGAATATGGAAATTCGAAGTCGCATTGGGATGGGGAAATATGCCTTACAAAACCTAAGCCAAATATTAAGAAACAAGAAAATTTTCTTAGAAACAAAGAAAAGAATACTGAACTGTTATGTATTATCAGTTCTATATGGCAGCAAATGGTGCCATACAGAACTGATAGGCTGCCTCAAAGATGGATAAGAAACTTGAAGCAACAGAAATGGGTTCTACAGAAAGATATTGATGATAACCTTGACATAATATGTGGAGAAACGACGAAATTTTAGAGAAAATAGAAATAAAATGTAAACCTATACATAACATTAATTGAAATCTCTAGGGCACTTAATGAAGAAAGAGTGCTTGGAAAAACTGATACTCACAGGACAGATTGAAGGCAAAAGGGACAGAGCACCTTTGGGGTATTTGAATGAATACAAGATGGAACAAGTTTTAAGGGAAATAGCAAAAAGACAAAATTTCTTTAGAGTTACGACGGACAGGATACTAGCAGTTCATTCGATATAATATTTCCACTTCATGTAAACGGAAAACGTTAACCCAAAAAGGCGCTACGAGTCACGCTTCTGGAGGTTAGCATTAGTCATGCTGATGGAAGGCTGGATGAGTTCTCTTAGTCGATTAACAGAGAGCAATGTCGTTTTTGGCCTCCAAGTCTACTTACCACGTTATGCATTTAAACACTTGCATTCTGATCTTAATCACAGGTATCATTTTTTATAAGTTTCTTTAAACCTTCCTCGTTACTCACGTCCCGTATACTATATTTTCGGCATCTTTCGGTAGGGCAACATCAATTGCTCAGATTCACCCCAAGAAATTATAAATTTTAAATCAAAGTCTGTTTTTTATTAAATTTTTGGCACTGTTTTGAAAGGATGAGAAATTATAAAAATTCAGGCAGTTATTCACCTTTCGTAAGTAAGAATGATTATTATATTATTTATATTCGAGGTACATGCAATGATTTTTTTTTCAATACTGAGTCTGTGGCCCTCACCCACAAATTCGGGAGTTCTTTTTTTTATCAGAACGATCAGAGAGAGTTTTCCGAGCTGCCGTACTTTTGTAATGACAATTAGTCTTATTCAGCTCTTTCCGAATCATCGGCAATGTCCTCAGATTGCCAGCCAAACACTCTGAAATATTCGTATTGGAGTTTCAGGTGCGAATGCCAAGCAGTATAGCATGCCGTTTACAAATTTCTGGCGAAGTGAATTGCGTCATGGTGCTCTTTTTCTCATAGATGGTGCCCAACTGACCCTACTATACTGTGCAATCAACAAAATAAAAAACAACACGCATGCGCGAAATTAAAAATATAAAATGGCGACAAATTTACCCATCGTACCCTGTATAGCAATGCACACACAAACACACAAACACACATACATACAAGCATACATACATACACACACATGTACTATATATATTATTGCGCTCAAGTTAAATGACTGTTAAACGATCAATTTATTGTTGGCTACAGTTGAGTGAAGTTTGTATTAAACTGCTTGAAAACCGAGGGAGATTTTAGTTTAAATTTGGAGTGAAATCGATTTGTGTTGAAATCGATTTTTGTTTTTGGCGGTTTTTCGCTAAACGCATTGGCGTATAAATAAAAATGAGATATCGTTGAGCTATTGTAAAGTACTAGCCACGGATTGGTGATTTTTTGCTCACTTTCATATGGACATTGTCTCATTATGATTTTGCCGATGTGACCTCCATCTTCTGGCTTTCTCCTAACCTAAGTAACCTACATACTGAGTTTCAGCGAAATCGGAGGAAAAGAACTGAATTTATCGATTTTTTATCGGCTTTATTGATTATTGATTTTTAAAAATTATCGATTTTTACGCTAAGAACCTGTCACTTACATCGTACAATGTATATGCTAAGTTTGGTCAAAATCGGTTGGATGCATCTCGAGTGAATAGACACACACACACACACAGATATCCTCTGTTTTATATATATATATATATATATATATATATATATATTCCAATGTTTCTTTAATGTTTCTTTTTTGTTGTTTTCATTATTATGAAAATGTCCTCAATATATCAGGTACATATTGAAGGTTCGTTGAAATTATTAAAGTGCTTGTTTTCTATATTATTCCATGTAGAAATTAGATGATGAACGAATTGTAGAACTGAAATACTTTCTTTAAATATGTAAACATATGGTAGATATATTAACGGAAATTGAAAATGAATTAAAAACCTCTAAAAAACACTCTTCGTGTTATGGTTTCGTTTTGTTTTGTTTTTTATTCATATATTGCAACAGAACTCAATGCAAGGACGAATTGTAGATTTGTAGATTTGAAGGATGTACTCATACGAGAAAAACCTTCTGACACAACAAAGAGAACCAACTTTCCTTGCGGTAGATTAAGCTATTGATTCATTGTAGTCGTTCCATCTCAGGTCAGTGGAAAACGTGAGACCAAGGAGACGTAGAGAGACGCTCTCGTGGAAATGACTATCAGTCATGATGATAAAGGGCAGGGAGGTCTCTCTGTGGTGAGTAAATGAGAGCAGTTTCATTTTGGACGCATTAAAGTTTACAAGCCATTCCCTGCACGAGTCAACCACAGATTGGAAGTCCTTTTTGCGGCCAACGGTCAGATTAACTTTGTCAACAATGCCGTCAGCAATTGAGACAGGGGTAAATGGTAGTGTCAATAAAATGAAGAAACTGCCTGCTTGTGTGCATCTGTGTGCATTTGAGCCTATTCGCCAAATTCCATCTCAGCATACCATTATTGAATGGATTGTCTAATTAGTCTAAGAAAAAAAAGCAACGGCTTCTGTATATATTAAGTTGTATACTCTCTCTCTCTCTCTCTCTCTCTCTCTCTCTCTCTCTGTTTGTTGTGGAACTCCTCCTTGGACTTTGAAGATAGATCCCCATAACCACATATATTCTGAAACTACTATACCCAGGGTACTTAGGTAAGTATATTTCATTTTGATCATAGGGGGTCCCCAGTGGTGGGGGAGATACAAGCCCTCATACTGAATTTTTTCCCCTTTTATTTAAATTAAATTTAGATTTGAACAAAGGAATAAATCCATCCCAAAATATAGAAGGAGAAAGCCAGAAGATGGAGGTCACATCGGCAAAATCAAAATGAGACAATATGGAGATCAAGTTGAGCAAGAATTCACCAATCGGTGCGTAGTACTTTACATTAGATATTGCGACGATTCAACTGTCATATCAATGTTGAAATCTGCTCATCAATTCATTCAATCAATTATTTCATCAAAAGCGTATCAAAGAGGTCAGATCATGCTGTTTTGCACACACACACACACACACACACACACACACACACACACACACCACTAAATTTTTCCTTTGATTTAAATCAAATATAAATTAACACAACGGAATAACTCCTATCCAAAATATAGGAGAAAGCCAGAAGATGGAGGTCATATTGGCAAGATCATTGAGTAATAATAAAATTCATCATTTTTCTCCACAAATTATAACAATTATTAAAAATCAATTATCATTTTCTTACAAAAAACATTGGGACACGCAGCTAGTATTTAATAATTAATAAAAAATGACATACTTTCCAAAGTCTTTGTTTCATAGACTGCAACAGCTCACTGATATGAAAAGCGACCATCTTGGCTATAGTCT
Source organism: Acanthosepion lycidas (assembly GCA_963932145.1). Lineage (NCBI taxonomy): Eukaryota > Metazoa > Mollusca > Cephalopoda > Sepiida > Sepiidae > Acanthosepion > Acanthosepion lycidas. The sequence continues at coordinate 82,904,160 of OZ010576.1, forward strand.
TTATCTCCAACTAAACACCTCGCACTTAACTCTGTGATAACCATACTAAAAGTGTGTCCGACAGAGATCTTTTTGCCCAATAATTGTCTCGCTCAAACTTCCTGTCCACTCGACCTTATTTGGCCGCCAGTCGTTCATCTTCTACGAGATACGCTTCAGCGGAAACTGTGAAGGGCCTCCTCAACGGACGACTGCGCATGTCAAGTAGTAACCCCTAATAGAAAACGGCAAGAAATATCTGCACACTCCCTGGTCCCGGAAGGGATGTCCAGTGACACTCCATCTTACGAGGAACACAGGTCATAAGATATTATATTATATATTGTCGACTTGTGCTGATTCTTAATGTTTTAGCGGAGAGGAATTGCACCATCGTTGTTATTGAAGGACTTGAATAAACTTATATGTGCATATACTTTGGCAAAGTTTTGAAAGAATCATTTTCTTAAAAGAACTGCATTAGAGTAGCGAATTTTATCTTATGAATATACCAAAAAGTTACCATATTCGTTCTACACTCACTTTCGTTTCTATGTACGCGTTCGTTGAATCTCCCGTTATATGATCTTGTAAATGTTGGACCGATTGTATTCGGATATTTATTTTATAATGAAATGTATGAGAAAATTTTTTTTTTTTTTTCGTATATTTCCAGACAAATGTTTGAGAAACAAAAACTATAACTAAAGAGAAAACATTTTTTTTCGTGTGACGCGTTTTGCTTTTTAGGTCTTCATCGGTCTAAAGTGACACAACACACGACACAATGGAAATGCTGATAATTTTAAAATTAAATTAAATTTTTTAATATATGTTTTGGGTATATAGTCTAAACGATTTATTTTAGGGTTTTTTTTTTTTCGTGTTCGTATCTGTTTTGTTATTAAGTATCGTATATTGTCATGATAGATCTGCCAAGAAAGATGAAATTTTGTAAGAACCTGGACGCAAATTATTATGAATGATCTGGCGATTACAGCATATTCTATATATTTTCGTCTAAGGAAATTGCTTTTTTCTTTTAATTAAAGTAGCATTTATTTTTTAATCAGAATTATGATCAAGCTCTTACCGTTGGTTGGCTGTTTTTATTTAACGGCATATCAACAGCTCTACGGGTTTTAAATAACGAAAGCTACATATTTTTTACCAAAATCTAAATATTTTATACGCAATTTTATGATTTCAACTAGAACATTTTATTCTTTCAGGCAAACGCATGTTTAAATATATAGTTTGAAGATAAATCTGTTGCTGGTATTTTTATAATAAAATGTATTTTTATAATTGATCGTCATTTTGCTATAAAATGTATTAAAACTGATCATTTTTTAAAACAAATATATTGTTGGTATATTTTGAAGTAATGTATTTGTGTACTTATGGCCCACTAAAAAAAGACAAAAAAAAACAATATTTTTCCATAGCTAGGGCCCTGACAAGTGCTACCACCTCAGCTCAAGTTGAACCTGGTAAAAACAGCAATAAAGAGTTGCTTCCACGCTCACCACAGCCTCCAGTCTCTTGCTCAGAGGACTTGCTGCCGGATAGTTTCTCACGATGAGCAACTAATGCATTTAGTCTGTTGTAAGGAATAATCCCTTTTGAGATCATATAATATTTTCTTTAAATTCCTTGACGTTTCTCCGGTGTATTCTTTGTAACAGCTATTACAGGTGATAGAGTAAATTCCTCTTTCATGCTTTAGCTTATTATATTGCTTTCTATTAATTAAGTCCTTGTTTTAGAAGTTGTGAGGAACATTATGCTGAGTTTAAAATTAAATATAAAAATTTCAGCACCCAATCTCCTTCGTCCGTATCTGTAATTGCATCAACATAAACATCACTTTAGTCTGATGAAGTCCTGAAGGACGAAACGCGTCACACGAAAACCTTTTTCTATTTTGTCATTAATAATAATTAACCGTTACTGTATAACTAATTATTATTAGGATTCATTTAAAGTAATTAATAATAATAGCTGTTTGGTCGTTTCTGTGCATGCCTATTTATTATGGTGGCAAGCTATTCTCTATTGTAGACGACTACACAGGCACATTTATTTTCCTTCAAAGTCCACAGATCCAAATTGCGATTTATACTGCAACTATACTGAGCGGACTCTAATTACAGTTTATGGGAGAACGCGCACATCTGGCTTGACCACTGAAAATTCCATACACTCAAACGCTCAGTCATAGTGACCCCTAAATTTGTGTTAACATAATCATCAATTTTTAATTTATGCTTATTTTTTTGATAAAAATTATAAATGTATTTTCAACATTTTTTTTTTCTTAATTGCGAATGTAGACAGGTATTCTGTCAGTTTAAAAATGTTGGAGGCATCATTCGGATGAAAACTCAGCCGCCGAGAAAACGTGGTCGTAGTGTAGCCAACATAAATAATATTTGTTGCCGTTGGAGATACAATCTCCCAGAGGACATTTAAATTTATCAATAATGTTGGTTTTCTGCAGCACGTGAGTTGGTAGAGAAGAGTATTTTTTACTAGGGTCTGTGGTGGAAATGTTAGTAGATATTATTTTTTTAGGATATTGTCAGATGAACACAGCAATTTTTTCCTTGGAAATGATGAACACTGCAATGTTTGTCTCGAAATAAAAAAACACCCTGATTGTGGCATGTCGAAAGTACTCGGAATAAAATAATATCTATCAACACGGTAATTTTCTCGCTTCCTTCAATAATGAAACCCGAAAACTTGTCTATGTGATCTAATTGAAAATTATTAGTCAGTTATTCAGTGAAACGCGTCTCAATGAAAACATGCTGCAATATATATATATATATATATATATATATATATATATATATATATATATGGTGGACTCTTGCGTCTTATTCAACGTATGAAGGTCAAGCAGCTCAGTTCCTAGGAACCGACAGCCAGACACCAGCTCATATGATTATAGTGATGAAGGCTTTGTGCAGAACCAACCTCACTTTTTGAAGGACTGAATATAGAGACCTGAA
>OZ010576.1:82912158-83034658 GCA_963932145.1 Acanthosepion lycidas
ATTTCTGCGAGTCTTTCTGAGAGATGAAAATGAAAAGGACAAAGACTTTGAAGTAGAGATGGAGAGAGAGAGAGAGAGAAAGAGAGAGAGAGAAATCGTGTGCGGGAGGAGAGAGTTAGAGAGAGCAAGAGAGTGAAATAAAAAAGAAAGAAAGAATCATAGTGCGTGTATGTCAGTTTGAACTTTCTCTCCAAACAGGAATCAGAGGCGAGGCCCAAAATGCTATTACAAATAATTAATTCAATGTGATATGATGTTGCCGTTCCATCACGACATTAGCCGAAATAGAAAGCAAATTCCTTTGATTTTTCCGTCAATATGAGTCAAAGGAAACCTGCAGTATATCCATCTGTTCTTGCCGATTTCAAAAGGCTTGACAATAAATTCACACGACAAAACTTAAAACGTTTAATGCTGCCATTTATATATTAAATAGTATTCATACATTAGTTATTCTCTTATAAAATGAGATTGTCATATTTAAAAAAAAACAAAAAAACAAACAAACTGAGGTTCATTTCAACTAGATTTTCAAATTTTCTCGTGTATTTTTAATATTAATTTATTAATATTGTTTCAATAATTCAAAATTTTGTTAAATTCTGCCGACATTGGCTGTTCAATATTTTTATTGTATTTTACCAATTTTCAAACAAGATTTTCTGTATCGGGATAAAAATTACTGATAAATTGTTCGAAATGTAAATTTTCTTATGATCATTTTCAATTCCTATCGACCTTATCAGTCTAAAGTATGTGTAAAATATTTACTCTAAAGTGTGTAAAAATTCCTACAGAACGTAGTGAAGGAAAGCAGGAAGAACGGACTAAAGATCATGCTTGGTTGTTAGGAAAGGGGCACCATAACATGCAAATTAGAGATAGCAAAATCAAGCAAGTAAAACACTTTAAATACCCGTGAAATGTTTTAACAGAAGACGGAAAGTGGAACACTGGAAACATAAGGCACAAAATCGATAGAGAAAAATCCCTTTCAAACGCTAAGCAAAGTATAAAGAAACACGAAAATTTCGTTAGAAATGAAGAAAAGTGTACTGGACTGTTATGTAATATGTTCTCCTATATAGCAGTGATCCTCACAGATTAAGAAAAGACTTGATGTAACAGAAATGTGGTTCTACAGAAGGCTGCTGAGGTTACATTTACCGAATAGGCGAGCAACGAAGAAGTTTTAGAAGGAATGGAAACAAAAAAGGGACGTATGCGTAGCACCAGAAAAAATCAGTTGTACTTTCTAGGACACACAATGAGGAAAGACAACTTCGAAAATTTGTCATACACGGTCTTACCTGCTTAGACAGTAACAGCAGTAACAACAAAATGGCTGTTGTCCAGCCTCTCGAGACAAGTTTGACAGATGATAATAAAGAGACACGGCTGAGCAATGGAGAATGGCCCGAAATGAGTGGCAACCGGTCTAGGAGAAGGAAAAAACTGCCTGGAGATTGTTGGGCTCTGAAAGGCTATCTTGCTTAGGAAACGCTACTGCGGCGGCAGTTGGTTGGGTCTCCCCACGACCCTATGTGGTCACGTGACCGTAATTGATATCAATGAACATTATATTTTGATGAACGTATAAGCAGCAATAAGCAAATGAATTTAACATTATTAAACGCACTGATCGGATAATATGTAAATAAACTATACATAAAAAAATTAAAAAAAAATGTACCATATGACAAGATGTTAACTTTTTAAAGAGGGATGTGGTTATTTGTATAAAGAAATCTTAGTCTATTAATAATGTAATAGTTAGATTTTGTTTAGCTAAATGTCCACTCAATACAGGGCCCAGAGCCGCTCAAGGTAGATGAACGAGTTTGTTGTATGGATCTAAAATGGTAGTCTGTAAGTTATGTGCGCATAGACAATCATGTATCCTTCGATACTTGACGAGGCAGATTTTTTTCGCAGTAGGTTGCCATTTCTTTCTGTGGTAGACTAGTTGCCACTCAAGGCTAAAGAACCCGGTTTGTCCTGCTATTTACTCATAGCTGGGGTCGAAAAAGAGGATTCATACCTTGTAAAAAGTAGAGATTAATTATAAGTTAAAAGTTGACTTTGAACTTGAAGCGGTTAAGATTGCAGTGATCAGAAATAATTTCTCCTGGGAGTATGCTCTACAAAACAGTGATTCCCGGAAAGGAGGTACTTCCTCCTATCTAATGGAATATGAAGGCAATGAGGATGATTCGACCCTGTGCATGTAGCATGGCCGGTCCTAGCTGTAAATGTCTGAACTCGTAGAACTAAGAAATCGGTGTATGGGCTGTGTCAGACTATCTTACCCTAGATACACCCATTAACCCAGCGATAGTACATATGGTCTCCCTACGGTCTATGGCCACGTAATCGTGAATAAGGAATTAATAAACGTAAATATTTCAAAATTATTAGTTAATATAACAAAGAAATTATTAGATCCAGTGACAGGACCCAAAGAGTGTGAGTTCAATACCCGGTTAAGGCAGTGGCGGACTTTCAGAGGGAAATGAACAGGAGATAACTGATAACTGATATCCATCTAACATATCACGTGGAACTAGAACAGTCTACCTTAGTGAGCGGGTTCAGGTCGACATTCCAAACACCGGAAGAAGGCCGGAGCGTACAACAGCCTAAACGTTTTGATAAATATGGCGACAAAGATGAGGACAATAGTCCGAATAATGTAAATAAAGAAATTATGAGTAACAATTAAAACCTAGAAATATAGCGTAGCAGATAAACAAGAAAAGCATTATTTTTACAGTATGGTTCATCTTGTACAAGGGCACTCGACCTAGTGGGTTACGTTATGGGTTAGTTTAAATGGACATGAGGGGAAGATAACGGTTGTGTCTAGACTTGAACAGGATAAGATTCTAGTTATCGTGGAAACATCCTCTTGGGAGTTTGTTCCACAGTGAAACCTACTTCTCGTCGCCGATTGAATACGGAGACAATGTACGCCGTATGCTACTATGTAAGCGGCATGGTTGGTCCTAGCCGTGAATGTTATACCTTTTTTGAAGGTAAAGTAATTCCTTCTCAGAATAAAGCGCACGTGTGCATTTGAAGAGTAAATATCGAAGCATTCATTTTCAGTGTATGTGGACGTACAGTAGAAACAGCTTGGCAAGGTCATTCCTCTCTGCTACCGATTTTCTTTATCAGAACAAATGTGTTTAATTTATTACGAATTATTACGGCAAAGTGATTACATTTTGTTTTTATTATTATATCGTTTTATTTCTCCTTCCCTTTCCATTTCGACCCTATTAGTAATATTAATCGAAAATGCTCAGCTACTACCATTTATAGCTGTGTTGGGTCGTCATCTTTGCGCATGCGTACAAGGTTGGCTAACTCAGCCTCGTTCTAAAAAATATCGAAAATGAATAGATCTTTTACGTATCCGGTTCGGTGTAGAATGATTAAAAAGTGGGCGTGAGGCACACCGGCAAACGCGTTGCCCTTTTCACACTCTATCCGGTTTAAGGGAACTGAACAAATAGTACGGTAATTGCCAGAATCACCTGGCATAATAAGAAACCGCTAACGTCAGACATCAATGTGATCAGCAGACATCTTAGAACGGAAGTCGGGGATGGAAATGAAGAGGCGAGAGTCGGGTCTTGCAGTGCCGATATGACGGAGAAGATGGAAAAATTTGAACTACAGACGCCAATTAGATTATTAGCTGGATTGGCGGCGACTTATCAAGTGATGGAATTGAAAAGGGATTTTTGATATGGGAGAAGGATAGAAGTAAAAAAAGAAAAAAAAACTATTTTCTTTTTTGTATTATTTCAGATTTTCGCTCTCATTTGACTTTGTCGATCGGGATTTGAAAAGAATGATAAGTGTATTAATCAGAAGTTGCACGAGAGAAAAAAATAAAAAAAAGTTCTTATTGAAGCACACGTCAATCAGTATCCCCATAATCAGTCTTGTGAGACCGAAGGGAGACAATTAAGATATAATCGAGTATTTTGATATATTCATAACATTTAGGGACAAAACTCAAAGAGACGGACATGCACACTGCTATGTATTAGTTTTTTTTTATTCTTAATATGTTTCTTTTCCAACTCTTGTATAGGTTTTCTTGATTTTTGGCTAGTAAATAATTATTGTTTATTGTATCAACACTTTTGATACAAACACACACACACACACACACACATATATATATATATATATATATATATATATATATATATATATATATATGTGTGTGTGTGTGTGTGTGTGTGTGTTTACAGCTAGCTTCATGCTTTACAAGGCCTGGCGGCCACTCGATGTAAAGAGCTACGTTTGAAGGCTATTTGTGTGTACAGGAGTGAAAGATAATGGTTAACACTAGGTTTGAACAGGTTAACATTGTAGTGATCATGGTAACATCCTGTTAGGAGTCTGTTCCACAGAACAGTGGTTCGGAGGAAGAAGCTGTTCGAGTGGAACTTACTTCTCACCAATGGAATACGAACTATATGTGGCTGGTTTACTACGATGTAATTGGCATGGTGTGTTCTTACACATGCGCATATATATATATATATATATATATATATATATATATATATATATATATATATGTGTGTGTGTGTGTGTGTGTGTGTGTGTGTTCCCGGAAATCCGGTTGAGCTCTCTGGGGAAAAGAGTTTTTTTTTGTTTTTTTTTAAAAAAGACAGTCGCTCGTACTGCTATTAAGCTTTACTCTTTGAATTTTCTACGAGCCGCTGGCATATTTCGTATAGTCAAAAACGTTCCCTTCCGTTTCTGTTGTGCGACGATGGCCTAGATGATATCAAATCACTCGGGTTTCAATCCCGGCTTGAAGCAATCAGACGTGTTGTCACACTGAGTAGCTGAGATCCAGCCATACAGTCTCTCTGTGGGTGACTATAGATATATTATTATATTTTGTCGATACTCATGTTTGAGTAGACGACCTGATTTTTTTTTTTTTTTTTTTAGATGTGGGAATTAAGTCCATTGATCTTGTTAATTCAAGATACATAATATGAAAAATGTGCTCTACGTCTTGTTTCGAATTTAGCTCGGCCATTGAAGTTTCAAACCATGCCGGAGAGCACATTTTATACATTAAGTCTATCAAATTAGCAGACTGGGTTTAACATGTAATTAACACTTTGTAAAAAAAAACAAACTTCCCAAATATGGTTATCAAAAAATACATTTGGAGTAGCAGGAAATAATGTCGGCTAAAAAGTCCATTGATTTCTGAGGAATACACACGCACACAAACACACACACACACACACGTATATATATATATATATATATATATATATATATATATATATATGAAGAAAACTATACGGAAAAAAACAAACAAAAATCCTTATATGCAATTATGCTGTTTTAATGTTAATATAATGTCAACGTCGGACGTTTCTGTCTAATAAACCATATTCAGGACATATTCATAAAATATAATTAACATTATTTTGTTTTTTCCGTATATTTTTCTTCATACTGTCGGATCTATATCCATATTTTTGCTTATATATATATATATATATATATATATATATATATATATATATATATATATATATATATATATATATATATATATATATATATATATATATATATATATGATAAAAACATAGTTTAAAGATATGTTATCTTTATGGGTAAAATTGTAGGGTAAAGTTTTAACACATGGTCCACTGGATAAAAGCGTGGTTCGAAGCAATCCAAAAAGTGACTTGACCCAAAGACTTTTGAGTTCAATACCTGGCTACAACAGAGGGAACAAAAAATGGAGTGCTGATTTACTAAAGGGAATTAGCTGAAACTAAGAGATATCCCCCCAAAAAAAGACATGACACGTGGATTTAGAACGATCTACCCCCGTGGACTAAATAAAAGTTTCGGTTCGAAATTTCAACGTTTATCACATGATGATGTAAATAGCACAAATAGTTACAATATCTGATCTTAGAAATATACGCGCGTGCGCGTACACACACACACACACACACACACATATATATATATATATATATATATATATTAGGTTGGTGCAAAAATAATGACCTAATAATGTCGTTTTTTGACATATTTTCTAACGTCGAAAAACGACATTATTACGTCATTATTTTTGCACCAACCTAATATATATATATATGAATATATATATATATATATATATATATATATATATATATATATATATATATATATATATACCTCAGTACACACTGAGGTCGACACCGTGCATTCATAGTTTGTTTCATGCTTGAAAGCAATCTTCAGTTATGTTATATTTAAATATTTTTCTCTCTGAATCAAACTGATTTATTCCCCCTTCTTAGCTCTCGACATTTTCTATTCTATTTATATTGTTTGGACATATCTTTATTATCATGTTCACGAAGTTTCAGTCGTTGTTGGCTCGGGCCTTCTTCAGATGATATATGTTGGAATTACGAACCCTTTATTTAGTCCACGGGTGTTAGACTGTTCATATTCCACGTGCCATGCCTTATTTGGATATATTAGTTTCAGTTAATTCCATTTATTTATTCAACTCTCCAATTTTTGTCACCTGTGGCTAGGTATTAAACTCCCATCTTTTGGGGTAAAGTCACATTTTGGATTACTTCAACCAGTGTTTTTATCCACTGGGCCATGTGTCCTTGGGGATAGAAGTTCCGATGTACATCACCTTAAGAAGGCCGGAGTGTACAACGACCGAAACGTCGTGTATATGACAATAAAGATGGCGACAACAGACCGAATAATGTAAATAGTGTAAATAGATTTAAGCTATATTTCCTTTATATCCTTTCTAGTTAAACGTATTTACTTTTCTGAAAACTAATATAATTGTTTTCAGTTCGAGATTAGATGTGTTTCCTCTGTGTTATGGTCCGGTTCCTTGTACCACGGTGATATTCCAAGGTAGAACTAATAAAGAACTCGAATACAGGTATGGAATAACACATATACATTACAAACAGGAATATATACAGAGAAGTAGAAGTGTTAGTATGAACAATCAGGTTTAGTAGAGAGAACAATGTAGTCTCGACCAGTATCACTATTTCAATGTCTTGCAGTAATTGTCTGAAACGCGACTCTGTTTCGGACTGCCTCTGACTCAACTCTTGACTCGACTTGAACTACTGACTGACAATATTTATTGCTGTAGATATACAACAAATGTGGCATAAGGCCAAAAAGGGGGTTGGGGAAAAGGACGGTCATTACTTGTCTTAATATAAAACTTAGCTAGCCACAATCACTGACCCTCTCATACAAAACAATATTCCTTTCACCAAAACAACACATTTATCCATACTTTTCTTACTACATCCACCAAAATACCTCTTTGTCTCAATGAAGATCCTAAATAGCCCCCTTATGTACAAATATTGTCGGTGGGGGGAGGGACATAAAAACAACAATTTTTAAAAGATCCCCAATGAGTATATATAATATGACATCTAATATATTTACAAGAAACTAAACAAAAAGGTGTTAGTAATAAAAAAAAAACCACAAACCTTAAATGTGGCAGAAATATCAGTTAACCGGACTATGAAAAATAAAGGAAAACATTCAATCCTCCCAAGCATTCACACAGGCACACACTCATTCATACACAACAACAAATACGAAAAACACACACGCGAAACGAAAGGTACCCCGCATCTACCAAAGAACTGACATCACTGACCACCTAAACGAGGGAGGGGATGGGGAGTTAAACTAAAGGAAAAAAAAGTGGGGACAGAAATCAAAGGGGCCAATGAGCAAACACACCCTAACTAAGTTTACTGAAAAAGGAAAGAAAAACTAATCAAATACAAAAACCTAATCTAGCCTAATCTCTTAAGTATGGAATAGTCCCTTATTATTATTAGATCGGTGCAAAAATAATGACGTAATAATGTCGTTTTTTGACGTTAATACGTCAAAAAACGACATTATTACGTCATTATTTTTTCACCAACCTAATATTATGGGTAAGATCCCATAACACCGTGATATTCTGATAATGTTCGCATTCGAATTTTTCTTACATTATCAACCAATTCTTTTTTGTTTAGTAGGCAGGAATTTGATTCAGATCTCAGACGAACGATATTCGAGGCAGGAGCATTCCAGGACGATTCCAGTGAAACTGGGAGTGGATTTTATCACCGACGTCTTTGCTCCAAGCAAACCTAGGGGGTAAAACATAAGAGGGAAAGTAAAGAGTTTTGAAGAAGAATCCAAAAGAATTAGGTGAAGAGAAATGGGTTCGCAAAGTCAGAAAACAGGTTTATGTAGCTTTAAAATGTGTTTGGTAGATTCTAAAAAAGTACAAATCCTAAAAAGTTCATTTCGTTTAGTCTGACTTGAAAACTTTTTGAAAGCTTAAATTTAAAATGTTTGTCTGATGGCGAAAAAAGTGTCAGTATCTTTAATTTAAATGAAAATGAAGCCAAACTCTATCCCATCTACACGAATCAATACGCAGACGTACAGAAACACAGACACACACACATATATATATACATGGGTATGGCAGTGTGTACGCATATATATATATATATATATATATATATATATATATATATATATATATATATATATATATATATATATATAGGTGTATATTTTTGTAGAAATGACAAGATACATATATATATATATATATATATATATATATATATATATATATATATATATATATATATATATATATATACCTGTGTCTATTCTGATGCTGACCTAATGGATAAGTTTAATGTTTTCATGTATAATTTTACTTACACAGGTAAGAAAAAACAAAATACTAACAATGTGATATAAATTAAAATTCATCTGAATATTCATATATATGCGATGCGCGTAACATATATATATATATATATATATATATATATATATATATATATATATATATATATATATATATATATATATATTATATAAAAAGATACCTATATAAAGATAGGTAGGTAACTGTTTGTGCACATATGAAGACGTCTGTCTTGTTTGAAGAGAAAATTTCAAGAATGGCGGCAAGAAAAAAGTGATTTGGATGAATTTTCAATCAAAGCAATCAGTTGATTAATATTTACTTCACGATAAGATGACTCAAAAGAAAGAAAGAAAGAAAAAAAGAAAGAAAAAAAGAAAGAAAGAAAGAAAGCGGTAACAAGCTTAAAAGAAAAAGGAGCAGGTTAGAAACAAGAAAGAAGGAAGGAAAGAAAGGTATGAAGAAAAAAGTAAGCATGAATGAATGAAGAAAAACAGAAAATGATAACAAGCTAGATAATGAAAATTATCAGGCAAAGAAAGAAAGAAAGAAAGAAATAATAAATGATGTAATGAATGTACAAGAAAAAGAAAGAATGAAGGAACGAAAAAGAAACAAAGAAAGAAGCGAATAAAGGAATAAAGATATTCATGAATGAGAAAGAAAGAAAAAAGAAATGAAAAGAAGGAATGAATGAAGGAAATGCATGAATGCGAATGAAAGAAAGAAAATGCGAAGGTAAAAGGAAAAATGAAAAGAGAAAGAAATAAAGGAAGAGAAATAATAAATGAAAGAATCCATGAATGAGAAAGAAGGAATAAAACAAAGAAGTGATAACATGCCCAAAAGAAATAGGTGCAGGTAAAAAGAAAAAAAAAAGAAAGAAAGAAAAAGGAAAGCATTAATAAATGGTAACAAGCCAGAAAGTAAAATTTGTAGCCAAGAAAAAAGAAGAAAATAAAGAAAGAAAATAAAGAAAGAAAGAAGGAATAAATGAAGGGATGCAGGAATGAGAATGGAAGATAAGGTGAAAGAAAGCGAAGGTAAAAAACGATAAGGAAAGAAAATAAAGAAGAGAAATAATGAATGAAGGAGAAAGAAAGAAAGAATAAAGAATGAAAGCGTAAATGAATGAATGAAAGCAAAAAATGGTAACAAACCGGAGTGTAAATTTAGCAGGAAAGAAAGAAAGAAAGAAAGAAAGAAAGAAAGAAAGAAAGGAGAAAAAATGAAAGAAGGCATGAACAAGAAAAGAAGAATGAAAGGAAGAATGAGAGAATGAGAAAGAAATAAACTCGCAAATAAAAAATGAATGAATGAAAAAACTAATGAATGAGAAAGAAAAAGAAAGAAAGAAAGAAAGAACGAAAGAAAGAAGAAAAAATGAAAGAAGGCATGAACAGGAAAAGAAGAATGAAAGAAAGAATGAGAGAATGAGAAAGAAATAAACAAGCAAATAAAAAAGGAAGGAATGAAAAAACTAATGAATGAGAAAGAAAAAAAGAAAGAAAGAAAGAAGAAAAAATGAAAGAAGGCATGAACAAGAAAAGAAGAATGAAAGGAAGAATGAGAGAATGAGAAAGAAATAAACTCGCAAATAAAAAATGAATGAATGAAAAAACTAATGAATGAGAAAGAAAAAGAAAGAAAGAAAGAAAGAACGAAAGAAAGAAGAAAAAATGAAAGAAGGCATGAACAGGAAAAGAAGAATGAAAGAAAGAATGAGAGAATGAGAAAGAAATAAACAAGCAAATAAAAAAGGAAGGAATGAAAAAACTAATGAATGAGAAAGAAAAAAAGAAAGAAAGAAAGAAAGAAAGAAAGCGAATGTAAAAAAGAATAAATGTAAAATAAAGATATAAAAGAAAAAGAAGGATGAATGAAGAAATCCACGAATGAGAAAGAAAGAGAGAAGGAAGAACGATATAAAATGAAGGAAATAAACAACAGTCATGAATAAAAAGGAAAAAAAATGAGAGAAATAAAAACCAGTTGAAGAAGATCAATTTTCTAGTTCCGTGTATACGTTCAACTCGGATGACACATTATTTTGAACTAGTGCCAGCCTACACAAGGCGATAGCGTTAGCTAAATTTAATAAATATCAATATAGATATAGAGAGAGATTAATAGATAATACGTCCAATCAGTGTTTAACTGGGACAAGAAATGGCTTGTAAATTTTAATGCCTCCAAAACTAAACTGTTCACATTTAGCTACCATAGAGATATTTCACTGCCAACCATCACCATTGCTGATACTCGACTCCTGGAGAGCATATGGTTGCGCCATTTTGGCCTCAGGTTTTCAACTGACTTGAATTGGAACAACTACATTGAATCACTAGCTGAATCTACCGCATGGAAACTTGCTTCATTGTGTCGTGACAAAAGGATTTTCTCGCCGTACATTTTTGCTATATTTGGTCTGGTGCTCTTGCTATTCATCTCAAGATGAATAATATATATAATAGATCCTTCCTTGGCATCTCGACTTCAGTCACTATCTCACTGATGTAACGTCTCTTCCCTCTGTCTTTTTACAAATATTTTCATGGCAACTGCTCGGACGAGAATTTTCCCGTGGTACCCCCAACTACAGGAATTTAAGCATGGTACTAGATTGGCATTTAGTTTCCAATCTTTAACTGTTGAAATAGTTAAATTTAGTCACCACTTCTACTCCAAAGGTTTGTTTTCTCGCACTTTACGATAGTGGAACTCCCTTTAGCTTACTCGCTTCCCTGATAACGACAATCATCAAAAATTTAAATGCAACGTCAACCGCCATTTTTGTCATTTCGAACATTGCTCAGCTTTTATCCTTCAACCCCCCCCCACACCCAGTCTTTTCTCTCACTTTCACTTTCGTACTGATGTCATTCCCGCCTAGCTTGCTTTTTTATCAGTCCGGTAGACTGATAAAAAAAAGAAAAGAAAAACTACATACCACATTAGTACTACTATTTTTAGTCGTAACTATCATTACACTCATTCCTAGTTTCACAGATACTATCTCTCTAAACTGTTCACATTTTTATGGTATTTATAATAATAATAATAATAATAACAGTAATAATAAACATGAACACCACCCAGATCCGGTTACGAAGATAGGACCTGTTACAATTCTATGGGACTACACAATTCACACTGACAGAACAATCAAAGCCAACCGCTCAGATATTGTTATTAAAGACCACAAACAAAAAAGTGTCTCCTTATTGATATGGCAGTCCCTGCTGACTACAATGTATCTTTGAAGAAATTCAAAAAGCTGTCAAAATACAAGGACCTTGAAATAGAAATCTCGAAAATGTGGCATATGGGAACATCAACAATCCCTGTTGTAGTTGGAGCCCTAGGACTGGTTGGAAAAGATTGCAGTAGACTAATTGAAGGGATTCCTGGAAGTCCATGCCTCAAGGAGATACAAAAAATTGTTCTGACAAGTACAGCCCACACTTTACGAAGGGCTTTATCTATGTAATTTTTTTTTTTTTTTGTCAGTGGAAAGTGTCATGATGCCATTTCTAACATTAGGTCCCTGGGCGGGACCCGGAAAGATATGTATAAACGCCAGAAATCAAAGAAAATAAAAATAATAATAAATGGCGCAGCCACCCGAATCCGAGGATGAGAGTCTATTACGGCGACTAGCTAATCCCGTTTGAAGATGCCTGCTCAGGCACATTTGTGCTTGTTCAACACCCACACATCCCACTTGTGGTTTATACTGAATCTATGAGCAGACCTTAGTTACAGTTTCTGCGAGAGATCACGTTATCTAGCGTGATCATCAGGCTGAACCAGGAAAGCCGGCTCAGACCCTCGGTGACAATGACTTGTGACTTCGTGCTAGCATAACCACCGACGGCTTCCAAGGGTTCCCTCTATCCAATTTTACTCACGAGGCTTGGGTTAACCCGTGGTATGTTTTACAGGCACTTTCCAAAGATGCAGCACACCGGGATCGCCTCTTCCAGACCGATAGCATCAAGAAATCACCTTCCTGACAAATCAATCATGGTCAGATTGAACCCGTGGGAATGTGAACGTTCTAATCACTTGTTCATGTGTCAATAATAATAATAATAATAATTATTATTATTATTATTATTATTATTATTAGAGACCGCAAACAAAAAAGTGACTCCTTATTGATATGGCAGTCCCTGCATACTACAATGTACCTTTGAAGATCTTCAAAAAGCTATCAAAATACAAGTACCTTGAATCGAAATCTCAAAAATATGGCACATGGGAACATCAACAATCCCCGTTGTAATTGGAGCCCTCAGATTGGTTGGAAATGATTCAAGTAGACTACTTGAAGAGATTCCTAGAACCCCATGCCTTAAAAAATTAGAAAAAAATGTTCTCACGCGTACAGCAAACACCTTACGAAGGGCTTTATGTATGTAAAATATTTTTGGTTTATTTGGTAGGTGGAAAATGTCATGATGCCATTTCTAACCTTAGGTCTTTGGGCGGGATCCGGAAAGAAATGTGTGCACACCAGAAATCAAAGGAAATAAAATAATAATAATAATAATAATAATAATAATAACAATGATATTTTTTGAGGAAATACTATTATTACGGTAAAGTCATGTCTGAGGTAAACTTACAATTGACTATAGTAAACGTTGAGTATAAACTTTTCTTACTGGTGGCCCCAATTTCGCATATAAGACGCAAGGCGATTTTTAACCATCTTTGAAGGGAAAAGATCCGTCTTGCCAAATACAGAATGAATTTCGAACATGCTAGATTTCGATATTCAGCCAAAGTAAACCCAGTATTACCAAGAAAAGGCTTTTAAGGAAACAAGTTCGCCTCACCCATTTGAAGATTGGCGTAACTCCTTTGGCTTTGTGCCGTATATAACATAACATTAAATTAATATATAGAGAATTAACAGGAATAAAATCATTAAACAAATAAATGAAAGAAAGAAACAAAAAAAAAAAATGGAAAAAAAAGAAGACGAAAATAGAAATCAAAGAAAAAAAAAACAAAAGAGTGGATGATGATTAGTTCAGCCATAATTGAAGAAAAGAAAGCAAAGCAAAATAAAGGAATCACTGCAGGAAAAAAAAAAATTGATAAATCTTTTTTTTTAAAAAAAAAGGAAAAGAAAAGACAGACCGTAAAACGATAAAAGAAAAGACAGAAAGAAAAAATACAGAAAAAAAAAATTAAAAGCAAAGTTCTTTCTACTTTCCACTTGTCATTAAAGAAAACATCTTAATTTAATAATTTCGACAAGATGCGTTTTGTAAAAAAAGGAAAAAAAATCCTTTTTTTTTTTTTTCAAAGAATCCCTAAAGTTTCTTTATCATCTTTTTGGTAAACGTCCAACTATTATTGAGAAGCAAACGAAGTTTCTTAAAAACGTTATTCGAATTAAACGACTTACAACTTTGTTTACTTTCAACGATTCTAGATATTTCTTTTTTCTTTTGTCTAAAAGCAGAACACAAGGAACAAGTTAACCATCACGCGACAATATACGAGGGTATCGGTCAATACACAGGGTGCGATAGGCAAATTATCGCCAAATTATTCTTAATTTTGCGCATGCGCGTTGTTTGTTTTTGATTTTGTCGACTGCACAGATTAGTTGGGCACAGTCTGTGAGAAAAAGAGCGACATGAAGAAATTCAATAATTTGCAGACGACAATTTATCCATAGCTTCTATTAGGTTGGTGCAAAAATAATGTCGTTTTCTCACATAGTAGCATATGTTAGAAAACGACGTTATTTTTGCACCAACCGAATAGTAGCGATTTTACAGGCGTAGCTCAGATGGGGGTGAAATTACAGCATTTATTTAGTGGATCTAGAAGTTTCTCAATCACGTATGCATATTTCGTTGACTGTCAAGTTATGTGTCGTGCCGTAAAAATAGCGTTGACCTGTTGAAATCATGTTTGAACATTCGCACTGAAGTCAAGCAAGGTTAGCTTGAGTGTAGATTTAGTCTTGTTGTCATTTGTTTCCGCCATATTGTTTTACATTAAATATAGAGGTACTGGCTGCTCGGTCAATGAATGCCAAATGTTTCTTTCTTAGGAAAATGATGTTTTTTTGTTTTTTTTATCATTACCATAAGTAAGAGTAAAATCACGCAAAGCATAGAGTTCAGGCACACACAGAAAAACACACGCGCACACACACTGATCCTTGGTATGACGATAAACTACATCCAACAACAAGGTCTCTGATCGGGAGATTAGAGATTTTAAGGAGCTTTGAACCACCTCATAATTGCTGTTGTTCTTAGGTCTACTCTGACGAGGAGACGTAGCATTCGCTAGGCTCCCAGCTATGGGTAAACAGTGGACCTCTAAGCAAAACTCTATGAAAGTATAAAAATAAATTTTAGAGTAAAAATACCGGCAATAAATTTTCATTAAGAAATTTACCAACATTGCATATTTATAGTAAACTTACCAACAATGCGTACGTACTTACTAATGACAGTGACTTCAGAAAAATCTGTTTTAAATACTACCAAACAACAGATATAAAACGACTCTTTCGTGATATTAAACCATATATTTGACAATTTCGTAAAGCAAAATGTATTGCAAAATATAACTTCAACAAAACAACATAAAACACACATCACCGCCTCTAATAATCATGTCTACACTACAGTAAACCAGTTGCCATCGAAGGCTATGTTGAATATTAGCTAGTTTGCCAGAGGTTTAGCACACAAGTAGGCAAATGTAGCCAAAGCCAAAACTGACTTGAGTCATTTATGGAGAAATATATAGCTGAACAAAGACCCCTCATGCAAATGTATTGGGAAGGTCCATTCTAGCAAAATGGACCAACCCAACTGGTGTATTAGGCGCTCTCCTATAAAATAAGGTAAAATCAGCTTTTACAAGGAAATAGAAGGAGGCAGCCATGTTGGCAGGTAAGTCACTTGACTTCTATAGGCTATAGAACCTGGACTGTCTTAGCTGGAGGAGAAGAGGAGGAGGATTTGTAACTTTCTCAAGGGGATTAGCATGTAGAATGTAATGAATTCGACTGGAATTCGAACTCCGATTCCTCAATCCGAGCTGTTATCCATGACTCCACAATGCAACCGTGACATATTAGCTTCATAATTAAAAAAAATGAGTTCAATTATCCGAACTATTTTTGGAATGATAACGAGTCATGTAGAAATTATAGACAATATATATATATATATATATATATATATATATATATATATATATATATATATATATATATTCTATAAGATATTACATATATATATATATATATATATATATATATATATATATATATATATATATATATATATATATATATATATACAGATTTCTGTAGTTCACTGCTAGCAGCAAGCAGAAATATTTCTTCTCCCGATGATGGGCATTTCGGCGGAAACTAGTCGAGGAATCTAAATTAAATAATAATAATAATAAAAACGAAAGAATATTAATCTACAACCCAGTGTGTCTGAAGATTTTAATTTTTTAATATTTTTTCATTGTTCAATATATATATATATATATATATATATATATATATATATATATATATATATATATATATTGTTATATATATATATATATATATATATATATATATATATATATATATATATATATATAGATAGATAGATAGATAGATAGAAGCAGAACGAGATAGAAAGAAACAGAATTATAGATAGAGTGAAATAGAACGGACCTGATAGATGGAAACAATCTTATATATATATATATATATATATATATATATATATATATATATATATATATATATATGTTTGATTTAATAAATTACAGAAATTATGTCTGCTAAATTTTAATAAAATCCTTTCTTACTCATGAATAATCCTTCGTGTGTTAAAGGATGAGAGAAATGTCCTATAGCTGTTTAAATTTCTTTTATTTTCATTTCCAAAGTACTTTCGATCTTCTTCCAAGATCATCTTCAGAGGTGCAATTAAAAAAACTATATGTTGTTCATTAGTACAAGTATTTATACAAAGCTGTGCGTTGTTATCCGTTACCGTAATTTTTTCATTGCGCTTTTAAATGGAAAACGTTTGACAATGTGCTAAGCGTTCAGTAGAACGTGAACGAATTATCCTTTATGAAATGTTTTTTTATGTTACAATGTCATGGTCATGCGCGCATTAATGCGTTAAAAAACTGTTCCTTTACAGGCATTTCAGAACATTACTGCAGTATTCATATTTGCTCCTGTTCAATGCCGGCTGTAATTTTTTTAATATAAATTACTTCTAGTATATGTAATCTGAATTTGTTGTTTCCATGGTGTAAGTTCCATGATTGATTTAATGGGATATAATAGGGTGGAGTGGAAATTTATTTTTGTGCGTTTTGATAGAACCATAAATGTATCTTGGTTTATGGTCTCCGATTATTTTGGTAAGTTTTAGATTCTCTTGTTCCGTCTTGTTAGATGTGATTATTTTATTAATTTTCACTTTTAGCTGAGGAGTTGGATTATTAGTAAGTTTTCTAAATTTGGTGTGATCATCAAGTAACTATAATTTTTGAGTTGTAGTCAGATTTGCCTAAAACAACAAAGATGTTTGCTTTATCAGCTTTTTTAATTACTGTTTCTGGGTGGTTGCGTAATTCTTTTGGAACAATTTTAATGATTTATTTAAGAGTTTAAATGAATTTTTCTTTTTATCATGTCTGTCTTTAATAGATTCTGCCTTAAGTAGATTACGGATTTCTGGTTCTACTGTAATTAACTGCTGTTCCTGGCGTTTACTTATATTGTGGTATAATGTTTTACTCTCAAATTTTTAATATAGTCCATCATATTTTTTGTATATATAGCAGTTAGGTCCGAGGTTGATAGATCTTTTTGGTTGTCATTTAAATCATAGTCAGAAATGTTTATAAATCTTTCAAAGTTATTCGGGAGATATATAATTCCTTTAAATAATGTATTGAGTTTTCTTTGAATTTTTAACATATGTTTACATTCTGATCCGTTAGTAATTTCTTTTAGTCTGTTTAGTATTTGGTCAAATTGGTCAGAGCTGGTATTCTTTTGTAGTGTGTTGTGTATCTCTTGCTTCCGTTTGTTGAGTGTTATCAAGTTAATATATCTTTCAATCTGCCTTTTCACAGGGTCACATTTAAATTGCCGGGTGATATTGTTCCAATGGACTGCTGGATTATATAATTTAAAATTTGTGTATTTAGGCAGCAAATTTTCTTTTAGGCATGTCTGACAGAATAAATTACAGACATTATGTCTCCTAATTTTTAATAAAATTCGTTCATACACACGAACAACTTTCTTCCGTTTATTGATATTAAAGGATGAGAAAATGTACTATAGCTGTTTAAATTTCTTTTATTTTCATTTCCCAAGTACTTTCGATCTTCTTCCAAGATCATCTTCAGTGGTGCAAGTAGTACAAAACTATATGTTGTTCATTAGTGCAAGTATTTATACAAAGTTACGCGTTGTTATCCATTACCGTAATTTGTAAAAGATTTTATGTACTAATACTTGGGAAATGAAAATAAAATAAATTTAAACAGTATAGCACATTTTTCTCATCATTTAACTTCAATACACGTGGGGGTATTCGTGAGTATGAACGGATTGTATTAAAAATTAGCAGACTGTAATTTATTCAATCAGACATGCCTAAAAGAGAATTTGCTGCCTAACTACACTATCTATCTTTTTATATATATATATATATATATATATATATATATATATATATAAATTTGTGTAGTTATAAATATATATATATATATATATATATATATATATATATATATATATATATATATATATATAGCAATAATGAATGTTTCTGCGTGCGTGTGTGCGTTCGTGTTTGGAATAGGTTTTGAATAAGATTAAAAAAATATTTTAAGATTTCAATGTTTGCAAAAAAATATATGATTGGGCCATATGTTTTTCGGTATAATAAATGGCGATTTTGTTTGTTGTATGACTAACCTATTTCCACTAATGCTGTCGCTTCTAAAAGGTATTTAAAGAAAGAAGTAAGCTTGAAGGAGGCAAAGAGATGAAGAAATGACGTCATAAATCAAAACCGAAAAGAAATACGAGACTTTCTCAAATTACTTGAACGACATGGAAGTGGCGGCAAAGAAAAGCGCGGGAGAGATGAACAAAAAAAAAAAAAAACATGCTTAAGGTAAGACTTAAGCGACTACCTGAAAAGGAATAGTATTTCTCGGAGAAATATGGCTGCGAAACTGAGGAAGTTTTTAGAGAAAACAAGAGCAACGAAGAAAAAGAGAGCAAGCGAGAAAGAGTGACACAGAGAGAGGGATAATGAGAATCAGAGTGAAAGAGAGAGAGAGAGAGAGTAGTGTGAGGGTGCAGACAAGGAGGTAAAAAAAATTCAAATTAAAATCCATTCGATTATTTTGTTTTCTCTTTGGCGTGCCAAAAATAAAAAAAATAAAAAATAAAAATAAAAAACAGCCAAAAATCTAAATTCCGAGCATCGTCATATCTAAAAATGTTAAAAATAAATCCCTGACATCTTCACAAATTTCTTCAAACAACCTAAAAATAAGGTTCGTTCGAGCAAATTAAAATCATTTTCTTCAGTTACGTTGATAGCATTTTCTACATGCTTTTCCTGAAGGTAAAAATCACAAGAAAGGTATTGATTAAAGGTAATCTCTTGTCCATTATCTAACCCGAGTTTTAATACATACATCGACACACAGATTAACGTACACACACACACACACCCACACACACCCACATCACACACACACACACATATATATATATATATATATATATAATTTAAATAATTTATCCTTCTTAGGTGTTACCCATACGGATTACCTAGTTGTTCATAAACTAAACATATATATATATATATATATATATATATATATATATATATATATATATATATATATATATATATATATATATATATATATAATTAAAACAACTGTGATACAAGGCTGGTTAACAATTTCTGTCCTAGACTTCGCTAATCTGATTCACGACCCATTCATTCGATGTAATTTGCTCATTCACCACAAAATCTCATACCTCACTATTCAATACTAAGTATACCACAGTACGGCAGATTCACAGGGAACTTAAAATAGCTCATGACATTCAATTTCAATATCTACAAATCGTTCAAACGTTTCTTTTTTCCATTTTTTTTTTTTTTAAATAAATAAAAATATATGTTCAGAAAATGAGAAAGGAGGGGAATGAACTCAGAAAACGGAACTAAATTATAAAAGAACGTTAAAACTAAACATAACAGATGTTACAAAGACCCAAAGACACCAGAAAAATTGTGAGAGTGGCCGCTACATCTGGCTTTAGACAGACTGAAGAAGCGCTCTCGATAACGGAGAGGGAAGAATAAAACAAAAATTAAAAAACAAAACAAAAAAAAACAATAAAAGACGGAATGTGGGAAAACATATATATATATATATATATATATATATATATATATTTGGGCAGCAACCTTTTTTTTAAACATCTTTTAACTTCATTGTCTTCCGAAATTAATACTATATATATATATACATATATATATATATATGTGTGTGTGTGTGTGTGTGTGTGTGTGTGTGTGTGTGTGTGTGTGTAAAAATGTATAGAAAATAGGAAAGAACTCGTTAGGTAAATAATCCAAAGTTCGTTAGTATTTTTGTTATTATTTTTAAAAAATAGTGCTCGATACAAAAGTAGACCATAAATATAATTATTTATTTAAAAATATGATTCCAACGCTACATAAGAGTTCCCATGTTTCAAAACAAGAGCCGAAAACTTCAATATAATTATTTGAATTAAATTGAATTAAAGTACTAAGCTCTGATTCCAGTAAAAAAATTCGCTTGAAGATGGAACAGAG
The DNA here is from genome assembly GCA_963932145.1 of Acanthosepion lycidas. Lineage (NCBI taxonomy): Eukaryota > Metazoa > Mollusca > Cephalopoda > Sepiida > Sepiidae > Acanthosepion > Acanthosepion lycidas. Next base: position 82,932,868 of record OZ010576.1, read on the forward strand.
CTTAGTAATTTAATTCAATTTAATTCAAATAATTATATTGAAGTTTTCGACTCTTGTTTTGAAACATGAGAACTCTTATGTAGCGTTGGAATCATATATTTAAATAAATAATTATATATATATATATATATATATATATATATATATATATATAAAGGTTGTTTCATAAAGACAGATGAAATGCAGCCGTAAATAAATCAGTGCGATTGGTGAACATTTATTTATTTTTTCTATTGGATCCTGTTATTTAAGTCAAGGTAATTTTGTGTGAAAAATAATATCCCCCAAATGTCCGCTAACGCTTCGCCAGCACCCCTCCACTCGATGGTGAAAATTTTTGATGACGTCTCTGCAAAGTTGCTCCTCGATCTCACTAATATGCCGTATTATCTCATCCTTCAGCTGTTGAATTGTTGTTGGCTTGTTAGCATAGACCTTACTTTTAAGATGACCCCAAAGGAAGAAATCCAAAGGCGTCAAGTCGCACGATCGTTGTGGCCAATTGACTTCGCTGTTTCGAGAGGCGATGCGACCTCGGAACTTCTCATTCAATAAAACCGTTGTTGCATTGGCTGTGTGGAATGTGGCGCAGTCCTGCTGGAACCACAAATATTAGTCAGCCATAGCATTCAATTCAAATTGAAATTGCCAGAGACTTAAGTTGTTAACTCTGAAAGATAAAGAAAAAGTCATTAGACGTTTAAAATTAATTCACATTTAAAATCGAACAAAGTTATTGGAACACCATTCATATATATATATATATATATATATATATATATATATATATATATATATATATATATGTATATCTGTGTGTGTGTGCTTAATTTAATAATTGTGTATTTCGGCAGCAATCCTTCTTTTATAAAAGCTTCATTAAAGACGACTGACAATGTACTGAGATTAAGCTATTTATTTAGTACTTTCATTAGTAAAAGTGGTTTCTTTTCTGAACATAAAGCGAGTAAAATAAGAATAAATATCTGCATATATATATATATATATATATATATATATATATATATATATATATATATATATATATATATATATATATACACATATATACATATATATATATATATATATATATATATATATATATATATATATATATATGTTCTGCATATCCGACGGTTTTCCTCTATTCTTTTAGACAATCATCAAGGATGATTTTTCTTTCTTTTTTTTTTCTTTTTAACTGAATGTATGGACTTTGTGTGTCTGTCTATAAAGAAATGTTTTCTTTTCCAAACACGGTCAGTACATTGTGGCCGTGTTCATAGATTATGTTAATGAGTGTTGTTTTTTTTCTTCCATTATTTTTATTTATTTATTTTATTTTTTTGAAAAATATGGCTGAATCTAAACCTTGTATTTTCTACAAGTATGTTAATGAATGGAGGCACGGCTAGTAATGCATAGCGGTTCGAATTAGGAATGGGAGAGCCGAGTTCGAATTCCAGCCGAATCCATTACATTCACTTACGTGCTAATACCCTTGGAAAATGTATGAATCCACGTCTTCTCCCTCCAGCTATGGTTAAATAGCAGGACAGTCCGTGTTCTATATCCATTGATGGCAATTGGTTTACCTGAGACAGAAATGGCAACCTACTGCGGGAAAAAAAATCTGCCTGTCAGTTATGTATCAAAAGATACATGTTCGCCTGTGTATCACGCATGCCACATATCTGGTTGACTGATGTTACGAATGGTGTTTAATAAGTTTTTGTGTGTATTTAAATGGGTCCTAATGGAGCTATGGTCAGAGTGGTAGGCATGTAATTGTATGTTTGGTTTCATCAGGTGCATGTGACGTCCTAAATGATATTGGTTGTCTGTAATTTATATCTTGTAGGTTTGTTGTTGATGATAAAGTTAGCTGTTTTAAATGTTTGTTTTTTTTATACGAGATACTTAATTTTAGTTTTCTTTTTCTTGTAGTGTATTTCTTTATAAACTCCATTTGCAACAAACTTTTAGAAAATACACTCGACATTCAATAACATCAACTAAAATGCAGAGTTTAGAAAAACTTTGAAATGGTGTAACAACGCAATAATTGAATTTTTAAAGCTGTTAGAAGTATGTCATGAAAGCATTTTCTTTTTTTTTTTTTTTTTTTTTTTTTTTTTTCTTTTTAGCGGTTGGCTCTGTGGTCAAAGTGGTAGGACTGGTTTCCCTGAGGTAAAAAACGGGATGTAAGTTCGGTTCCTGTTGGAGGCAGAATTTTTCTTAAGTAGGATTTCTTACGCCCGGTTGTAATTAATTTCAGTTTTTTTTTTGTTTTTTTTTTTTTGTTTTTTTCACAAAAAAAATGGCTATCAACTCAAACTCGTGTCCTCACTAAATTTAGCGTATAGAGTAAGATATATGTTATTCAGTGGTTTCATCTTAAGCCTGCATATATCTATATGTGTGTGTGTGTATATATACTCTATCGCAAATTTTTACAAATATGTAGAGAAAGTAGCATCGGGATTTTCCCACCTGAGGAAAAGTTAAAATATTTTTAACGTTGAAACAAGATGTACAGTTTTGTAGTGGGTATGTGCCTGTTCTAATATAACACTGCATAATAAATAAATATTTATTGCTCTACTTTTGTATTGAGCCCTGTTTTGAATTGATGTTTTGAGCGTTGAAATCTTACTCTACCTTCTTTTACATTTGCATACGCACACACACACACACACACACACACACATATATATATACATATATATATCATATTAGTGGTACATATATTGATAATAATGATAATATTTCTATTAAATTTGCCCATTCTGTTTTTTTTTGAATTTGTAGGTCTAATGAATTGGATCGTATTTACGATTCCAATGGAATAAATTATGACCAGTGTTTAAGCCTTTTTATTATATATATATATATATATATATATATATATATATATATATATATATAAATTTCAGATAGAATATATCTATAAAAAGACAATAAAAATAAAATCCCAGAAAAGTTGACACGCGTCGGCTAAGCTAAATTTTCCTTTTGTCTTTATTATTCACGCACACGCACCATATATATATATATATATATATATATATATATATATATATATATATATATATATATATATAATATGTGTAAGTGGAGAAAATAGGTGAATTTCTGCTGATGAAGACAGGATTCTAAGAAAACATATCACAATTCAGCAACGCTCTGTTGTCACTTGTTTATGGAGAGCACGCTTCCTGATTCCGGTATCTTACTAGGAAAACCAATATCTGCACATTTTTATATCCGAAACGTAAACAAAACTATTTCTAATGGATTTATTTCTATTGCTGCAAAAGTTGTTATTCGTGGATATTTTTATATTGACGCCACCATTTTTTTTTATTATTAATTTAAACATTGTGCATTACGTCTATCGACCCTCTCTTTCGCTAAATAATATATGCTCTCTGGTTTGGTTCGAACCTGCTTAGCCCTTTGTAGCGGAAGCCACCGTTTGATCCAGTCTGCTTTACCACTCGAGCATGAAAACGTAACCGTCCGGGGAGGTTCTGTTTCCCTTTTTAAGGGAAGCAGGTATCTACATATGGACCTACAGACATGCATTCCAAATCATTAAAACAAGGAATCAAATATAAATATGCATGTGAGAATGTTTATCTAATGTATTACAGTGCAATTTGTCAGTGTTTTCCTATATTTGCTTTTATGAATGGTTGTTCATTGAAAAATATTTTTGTAAGTAATTTCGGCATAGAATCTTTCAGTACCTCCCGTTTCATATGAATATTTTTCGTGCATTAATCTAAAAATCTTTGGAGAGCTGAGTTCTAATTCTCTTTGGTTTGGCTATATTCACTTACGCTCAAATAACTTTGGGGAAGTTATGAATCCACCGCTTCTTCCCTAGCTATGGGTTAATTAGTAAGACTTGTATGACTAAATCATTATGTTTAAAAAAAAAATCATAGAACCTAAAGATATTTTTTTAGTTTTAAATAACCTGAAAAGGGTTGAGAAGCCATAGAAAAGACGAATCAATCAAACCAACACTTTTTAAAGTTGTTGATTTGAGAAATTCTGAGCGAAAATTAAAATAAGACGTTCTTTTAGTATTATAAATCTCTTCTAGAAAAATTATTTTCTCCCTCTCAATTTGTTTCAGTTGGTCGTTGAAAAATATTCTTTGAAAATGTGTCGGGCTGAGAATTTTTCAGCACCCCACCACCTTTCCTATGAATATTGGTAGCAAATTAACCAAAAATGCTTTGAAAGTTGTTGATTTGAGAAATTCTGACAGAATTTTTTTCCCTGTTTTTTTTTAAGTCATTTTTTTAATATTATAAGTCTTTTTTAATTTTTTTTTTCTATCTCACAATTGGTCTTTCAAAGCGAGAGTTTAAGTAAAAACTAAAAATTGTTTTATTTATTAACTACCGAAAGACAAATGAAAAAAAATAATAGTTTCACCACCTTCAAATATATATTTAATACAATTACTAAAGTTGGCACTTATTTCAGAGATGTCTAAAAAAAAAAATGACGAATAATGATACTCTCGGGAGAATTTCCATATTTACAGCGTCTTATATTATTTTTATTTTTGTTTTTTTATTTTTTTGTCGTCTGTATCGGTGGAGGCAAGGAGATGATTTCACTGCAGCTGTGAATACGATTATTACATCTGAAAATCTCGCATTGCTTGAAATTATTGTTGTACAAGGAACAGGATATGTAAAGTTAAGATATTGCCCCCCACATCCAGCATCTTTAGGGAAGATGATATTTCACGCTTAAGGTCACAAGATTGTAACGTTTATTTTAAAGATTAGAAACAGTGACTAAAAATAAAAGTCAAATTTATTTTATTTTCTTTAAGAGAAAAACAAATACTATATTATTTTTACAGATTTATTTTAGTTTCAATTATTTTTACATATCATCAACAATTTTGTAATAATATCCATAGTTTGGTTCCGTTTTATTTTTTTTTGTTTTCCTTCAGTATTAATTATACTAGTTGAAAACTCACCTTACGATAGGGATTTTAAATTAGTTCCTCTGAAAGGTTTAAGTGGGGCGTTGAACTTAAATGCAAAGTAAGTGTCAAGATGGTACTACTGGGAATGAATGAAAGAGAATGACAATACTTTAGAACATGAAACCCAATCTTACACACAGGATAAACCTCTACTCCTGTTCAAAATACCAGGAAGTGGTGTGAACCTGATATAATAGGTGGATATATCTACTGCTATATATTTGCATGTTGACCTTGTTGAAAAAAAAAATGATCACACTCTCTCTCCCAGAAACTGTAAACTAAAACCCTTTCTGCTTAGCCGCAGTATAAACCGAAGATTTAGACGGGCCAACGCGTATGCAGGAAAACCCGCTGAAGCTGGTCATACATATAGTATAGATAATATTTATTTAGATTAAAATCAACCCATTTACTATACTTTTCTTCAGTTTTTCTTCTAATACAATACACTATTTACATTATTCGGACTATTGTCCTCATCTTTGTCGCCATATTTACTACAACGTTTCGGCCGTTGTACGCTCCGGCCTTCTTCAGATGGTTGGAATGTCAAACTGAACCCTTTATTTCGTTCACTGGAGTAGACTGTTCTACTTCAACGGACCATGATTAATCGATATCAGTTATCAGTTAACTCCTGTTGAATCAACTCTCCAAGGTCTTCACTGCCTTAACCGGGTATTGAACTCACACTCTTTGGGTCGTGTCACTGGATCTAACCAACGTCTTTATTCCATTGTACCATGTGGACATCTGTGTATGATTTTCTGGGTATTATAAACCTAATGTCTTCAGCAACCTTTTTACCAGTGCTCATATTGCAATATTTGCTGTTATCATTGCATGTTTTTACCAGAGCTCATATTGCAATTTTTTGTTGTTATTATCGCTTTTCTCTGGCACTCCTTATTACTGGTTCCCATATTGTATTCATTTCTATGCTTGGTCGGCTCAGGAGATTTTTGTACACAAGGGTTCTGTTCGACATTCCAAACATCTGAAGAAGGCCGGAGTGTACAACGGCCGAAAAGTTGTAATAAATATGTCGACAAAGATGAGGACAATAGTCCGAATAATGTAAATAGTGTACATCTCAGAAATATAGACAGATACTAATAAAATACAATATGTAATAATTGTCTATTTTATCATATATTGAGAATGAGATAATAACTTGGTTTGTATGGCTATATATCAACTTCTTATGAGTTATTTAATAACGAAATTTAATTTTCTTGGGAGTATTAGTAATTTCTTTTTACAAAACAATTATTGCATGTAATTTTTTTTTCTTTACAGAAATGTATTGCGTATTTTTTTGCTATGAAAATGTATTGCTGGTATTTTTACTATAATGTTTTTTATACTTCCATAGTATTTTTACCAACGTTTTGGAGTTAAATATTAGGTTGGTGCAAAAATAATGACGTAATAATGTCGTTTTTTGACGTTACGTCAAAAAACGACATTATTACGTCATTATTTTTGCACCAACCTAATATTTGCCCATAGCTAGGACCCTAACAGATGCTACCACCACTGGTTAAAGTGCACCTGAGAATAACAGCAATTAAGAAGTGGTTCCACACGCCACAAAACATCCTGATTAGAGGCATTACTGCTGGATGTAGTTTATCGTCATACCCAGGACATTTAGATAATAGGGTCGCTATGAAAATATGATTAAAAATTCGATCCCTGCTAAGAAATCAGGACGAACAAATAACAGAAACATAAATCTTCAAAAAGAAAATCATCCAAAGGTCTATTTTTAAAAAAAAAAAAAAAAATGAAGATTTATTCTGAGAATGAAGTCAGACATTCAACTTCTATGAGTGTTGATAACTAGGAAGATTTTTCTATTTACAGCGGATGGTAAATCTAATCCATATTCGCCTCTATATGGTCCGTCAACAACTTTCGGCAGTCTTAAGTATACGGTGAAGGCAACCATAGTTGTCTCCCCTGCTCGACTATAAAAAGAAATAGCTGAACCTCACTTATGTGCAGTCGTCAGATTACATTAAATAAAGCGTCACTACAAGCTTAAACGTTCGTCGCTTTTTCTTTATATGTATATTTGCGTGATGGATTAATTTTGTTATAATCTGGTAAAGAAATAAAGGATATTTACCAAATCATTTTGGCACGAATTTGTCTGGTTCAGCTTTCAGCCACATGATAAACTTTAATATTCGAAACAACTAGTAACTTGCTCTGGCACAAAAGCAAACGGTATTAACTGGCAAAAGACAAGATAACAGTCTCGAATTCAGCTAATTTTGATCTGAAACGTTAGGTGCAGATTGCTCCCGCCAATGATAAATCCTGGTAGGAATCCTAGTTCTTTTAGGATAGGTGCAATTCTTTGAGCATTATGAAGTAATGGATAACGGCTCGGCAGGAGAAATCGGAGAGACGAGTTCGAATTCCAATCGAATTCATTGCATTCACTTACGTAGAAATACCCTTGGGAAAGATATGAACCGATTTCATCTACAGGTGTGGGTTGAATAGCAGGACAGACTAAGCCTCGGTTGGCAGCCAGTCTACCAGAAAAAGAAACGGCAGCCTACTGCGGGAAATATTTTCTGCCTAGTTAGTCATGAATCGATAGAGATGTGATCTCCAAAGTATTTATCACGTATGGCACCACTGATAGTTCTTTTAGGATCTGTCTAGGGAAAAGTTGCAGCCTTGTCTTACGACCGTTTTCTTTTTTTGTCCACTTCAGCTGAAGTTTTATATAACCTGTTTCTCCAGAATATCGGTAACATAATAAGAACAAACTTATTTCAAGAAGCCAATTCTAAATTGCCGAAACAATTCTTGACAAAATCCAAATACCGTTCTGCAATGCCATCGATCCCGACTAGGCATCTCTTTTTTAGTCACTTTCACACCCAAGTGACGTGGCTTTCCTCTTTCTTTCTTAGAAATATTTTTATAGCAACTCATCTGATGAGATTTTTCCCTAGTTCCCAGACTGCATAAATTAAAACGCTTTACTAGATTTGCAACTAGGTCTTGGCCTTTTACTGATGAAATAGCTAAATGCAACTGCCTCTTCTACTCCAACAGTTTCTTTTATCGCACTTCTCACCTGCGCAACACCCTTTCCATTTCTTACGTCACTGATAACTTCAATGTTCATGAATAAATTGTAACATCAATCGCTATCTATTGTCTTCTTGAAACCTCTTCCTTTTTTGTCCTTTCATACATTGAGTCAATTGCAACGTCCACCGCGAGGAAAGTTGGCTCTCTGTGCCGCGCCATGAAATTTTTCTCCCCTGAATCGATACTTCAAATATACAAAATGATCATTCGCCCTTGCATGGAGTATTGCTGCCATATATGGTCTGGGACACCTTCTGTTTACCTCGGAGTTCTTGACAAGATCCAGAGACGGATATGTAATGTGATTGGCCCTGATCTGGCGTCTCGCCTGCAGCCACTATTTCACAGACGCGCCGTCGCCTCTCTCTGTCTCTTCTACAAATACTTTCATGGCAATTGCTCCGATGGGCTGCTTTCCCTGATCCCCAGTCTCCATGAATACAAGCGCCTTACGAGGCTGGCATCCCGCTCTCACCCTTACACTGTAGAAACTTTAAAATGTCGCCGTCTCTTCTACTCCAATAGCTTCATACCTCGCACCTCTCGCCTGTGGAACACCCTTCCCAATTACTGTTTCCCTGATAGCTATAATCTCCAACTATTCAAATGTAATGTCAATCGACATCTCCAGTTACCTTGATCTACACACTATCCTTCCCTTCATCCTTTCTTCTATCACTCCTATCTGATCTTGCTACAAATCTTCTGCACCCCCCTGCATCCTAGTGGCTTCATGCCTTGCTCGGGGCGCTAAGCTTAAAAAAAAAAAAAAAAAAAAATCCTCCGTATTTTCAAGCTTCTCATTCACTTTCAATTTCACTCCCCGTAACCCTCTGCATTCTAGTGGAATTGTCGCCTTGCTTTAGGGTGGAAAAGAAAAAAGTTACTACTTAAATAGATTGGTCCACTCGTAAAAAAATTGGAAACATTTTTTTGGCGGAAATTTTTTTGTAAATTGGTATTTTTAAACAATTTATTAAGGCCGTAAGCACAATTTCAAATTTAACATTGGTAAAGAGAATGTTATCGGAAGTTAGCAGGTTAAGAAGTCAGTGATCGATTTTAGACTATATTGTTGTTAAGAACGGACCCTTACTTCTAAAATCGTAAGTAATCAATATTTTTGTATTCTTACAGGTTCCATGACTAAAGGAACGTCTAAAGAATGCTAATCTCTAAGAATTGTTCGGAAAATATTTTCCTATTTTTTCAGAATGGACCAGTATCTTTAAGTAGCGCCCGTTTTACTGCAAGTGTCCAAATGTATAATTTTACAAAAAATAACTGCATTTGTAAGGAAATTGAATTTTCAATATATTTTTAATCCGGCATTCTTTTAATGTTAATTTAGTAAGTAATATACATATTAGATTGCTCAATGATGAATGTCGAAGGGCATAACGGTCGAAACATTATAATGACAACAACAAAAATAAGGATAATAGTCCTCATCAAAATAGTGTAAATATTGATAACGCCCTCATTCCAGAAATTCATACAGAAAAAGTTAGAATATCATTGGAGATGTTTCTCCGAGAGTTCTTGTCCGCTAAGGGAAGGTTTCTTCATAGAAGGGGAGATAACTTATGTTTTCTTCTTTGTGCTTAAATGTTTGTATTAGGTTGGTGCAAAAATAATGTCGTTTTCTCACATATGTTACTATGTGAGAAAACGACATTATTTTTGCACCAACCCAATAATATTGTGGGCATTCTTGAATTTCTTAACGATACTTTGTATTTTTGTATTTTGTTGTTTGGATATAAATTTATATTTTTCCTCTCGTTGTGGGCAGTCATAATCATCATCCTCTATCAAGTGCTCCAAGAAAATAGGACTGGATATAAATCTTTCCAAAACAGAAACTATTATCTAGAATTGGAATGAAAGCAACGATGTCACCTACCGACATAAAATACAGGATGTGGAATTAGTAAATACTAAACACTTCAGATAACGGCGTATGGATCAGATATAACAAATTAAGAAAAGGAAATTGGACAATGCAAAGTTTGCGCCAACTGTAGTTTCGCCCAATACCGCCAATTGATACAAAACCAAAACATCAACCTGAAAACTGGAGTCATGTTTGTAAACAGCCTCGCCAGATCGAGACTTCTATATAGATGCCACGTAAAAAAAATAATAAAAATAAGCCTTGCGCTATATACATTCGTTTCTTACCATCAATGGTGAAAAAAAGGATTTGTGTGAGTAAAGCTTAAAGGTTTTGGCAAAGATCATCCTTCTTTGAACATTGAGGACTGGCGCTACAGAATCACAAACAAAGAACTGTACTAAATAAGAAAAAACAACAACACTTCACTTGATGACGACCAACAACAATATCGACTAAACTGAATAGCGCATGAAACGCGGACAGAAAATATTGGCATAATCAAGATGTTAACATTTCATACCAATTCGGGTATAAGGTTCGGAAGGAAACCCCATCAAAGACCGATAAAAGATACTGGAATTGTCTTGTGATGTCAACGAACACTCGTTGCCACTTTTGTAATGTAAACGAATATTCGTTGTCACTTTCGTAATGCTCGTTGTAGTAGAGTCTTTGTAATCGCAGATACAACAATGGTAACGCCGTTGAACAATACTGGTGTCAGACACCTTCGAATAACACTCGGACTAATACTACTTGTTCGATAATACTCGCTGGAAAAGTAACCACCGTATGGTGATCCTAACAGTAATCCCTATAGTGATCAGTATAGGAAAGAGATTCGCGATCCGTAAATAGTAATAGTGGTCTGGCGCTATATAATCACAAACAAAGATCTGTACTAAATAAAATAAAAAATAAAAACACTTCACTTGAGGACGACCAACAACAACATCGACTAAAATGGATAACGCATGTAGCACGGACAGAAAATATTGTCATAATAAAGATGTTAACATTTCATACCACTTCGGATATAAGGATCGGAAGGAAACCCCATCAAAGAGCGATAAAAGATACTGGACTGGAGAAACCTGTTTTCCTAAAAAACAGTGTTTTAAGAGAAATATTTTATAAATTCGAACCGAAAACAGTACTGACTGCTTGGAAGAAAATCAGTACCATCTGTGTTCCCAGGAGGGACTCAAGTTAAACCTTTCCAAAACAGAAAATGTGATCTGAAATTGGAATAAAAGCAGACATGGCACCTACCTTGAATCTTCAGGATGTGGAATTAGTAAATATTAAACACTTCAGATATGTCAGCGTATAGATCAGATATAACAAATTAAGTATAGGAGAAAAAGAAATTAAACTGAAAACAGTACTGGTTACTCGGTCAATGAATGCCAAGTCTTTCCTTATAGGGAAACGGCTAATATCACGATTACATTTATAAGCCACTCGGCAAAATTTAATTCTTACATTCGGCGTGTTTCAAGGACTGCTAACAAGACAATTATTTTTTGTTCAATTATTATCACAACATGATGAACAGGTTACCTTTATAATGTAAGGGCTTTGAACTAAATTTAAAAGATTGTAATCGATAAATAATATTGCTTTTGTTGTAATGTAGATGGAAATTCTTTGTTGTGCAAGTTCTAGTCTTCCTACTCAGCTTCCTATCATCTATAACAAATTAAGTATAAGAGAAAAAGAAATTGAATTAAGCCTGAGGTAGTTTTCACTCAACACTGCAAATTGCTATAAAACCAAAATATCAACCTGAAAACTCAAGTTATGTTCTTAAATAGCTTCATCAGATCAGAGACTTTTATATGGATGTCATGAAAGATGTCAAACCCATTCAGAAATATCTAAACTGTCAGCTTCATACAAACTGCATTCTCAGAGCAATGGTTTAAAAAGTCTTTGGCCAAGTAAAGCCAAAGGGTCTTGGGAATGATCATCTATCTTTGGGCACTGTGGATTGGCGCTACAGAATCACAAATAAAGAACTGTACCAAATAACAGAAACCACATTACTTGAGGACTACGAACAACAGCAACAACTAAAGCAGAATCATTTGAAGGGGGCAAAAGACTGCGCTTGAGGTCCAACACTTTTATAATGCCTTTATAATGTAAGGGCTTTGCGCTAAATTTAACAGATTGAAATAGATAAAAAATGTTGGTTTTGTTGTTATGTAGATGGAAATTCTTTGTTGTGTAAGTTCTAGTCTTCCTAATCACCTATCATCTATAACAAATTAAGTATAAGAGAAAAAGAAATTGAATTGTTATATATATATATATATATAGTCGAATTCGACGTATGAGGGTCAAGCAGATCAGTTCCCAGGAAACCGACAGCCCAACAGCACATGAGATTTAATTATAGTGGTGAAGGTTTCGTGAAGGACCAGCCACACTTTTTGAAAGGCCGAATATATATATATATAATGTCATCCACAGACAGACTGTTTCGCTGTATCACAGTTCATCAGTGCGGCTAGACATCCGGTTGCCTCTAGGTAGGATCGAAACCCGACTGAATTGGTATCAGGCGGATATTCTACCACTAACCACGTGTCGGCGCACGGTTGGGATGAAGGTGGATTTTTGGCGTATTTATTTTAGGAAACACGCCCAGTGACCGACAGTGACTCAATTCGGCTTGCGAAGAGTCTCGCTATATAGCTATAATAGTCACTGTTTACAAACCCATACCTCAGCCCGAGAGTGCTCAACTGGAATTAACTCAGGAGCTAATATAATGTCATCCATATATATATATATATATATATATATATATATATATATATATATATATATATATATATATATATATATATATATATATATATATTTATTAAAGATATTTTTATGTTTAACGTTATAGATACAAGTATTTTAAGTAAATGCTCTGTTTATAATAAACAGTATTAAATAACATTTACCGGCCTGAATGTCCGAGAAATTTTCATAGAAAATATTCGTTCTTTGACAGGATTCGAACCTGCATCCTATACGGAACCGTCATTTACGCTGACGTGCCTTACTTTATTATAAACAGAGCATTTACTTAAAATACTTGTATCTATAACGTTAAACATAAAAATATCTTGTCGGACTTTGTCCATTTCGTAATATATGACGTCATATATATATATATATATATATATATATATATATATATATATATATATATATATATATATATATATATATATATATATATATATATATATATATATATATATATATATATATATATATATATATATATATATATATATATATATATATATATATATTGAAAATAGTAAAATCGACTTTTCTAACCACGGGTCTCCTCAATAGCTAAATTGGTATAGCCCGTCAGGCTATATGACGGTTCCGTGTAGGATACAGGTTTGTTCGGTTCCTGTCGGAGGACACATATTTTCTATTAAATATATATATAATGTTGGCCTTTTGCAAGATGATTCTTGTCGGAGAACAGTTGTTTTAGACAACTAGATTGGTTGTATTATAGTTAGTATAGTATATAGTTAATTTTATTTTTTTTTACTTAGATCAGTGGGGGATATATTAGTATGAATGTCAAATGTATGGAGCTCACAATAAGGAACTAGCTCACTATTCATTCGTAATTGATCTAACGAGACAACCTTTCTGACTACTACATCACGTTGGAATACCGAAACGACACGGTAGCGAGGAAAAGAACCATTGAAAAGATCTATAGGGAAATCAACCAACAATAGATGTATTAGGCTACAGTTTTTCAAGTCTTAGTTATAGAAAACTGCCTTTTCATATTTTGCTTAGCTTTTCGAAGGCACCTTTCCATATTACAATGTACCTTCTGCTCGGCGTGATTTTCTTTTTGCCTGTTATATCACTCCCCAGAGAGTTAAATTTCTATATTTTTTTCATACCAAATCGTATCTCACATCTTGGACTCTCAATTTGCTAGCCCCTATGTGACCCGGACAAAAGCAGCGCATATTTATATGGGTATATTTTTTGCCAACGACCGTGTTACTCAAGCAAGTAAGTAGTTAAATTTCTGAGTGGGTACCATTCTGATGTCGCCATTTCTTGGCTCGCATCTTGTGCCCTCTCTCACTCTGTCTCTATCACACACGTTCTCATTCTCTCTCTCGCTATCATTCACTCGCTCTCTCTCTCTCTCTCTCTCTCTTCCAATCACTTCCTTTCGTTCTCTCTCTATCATTCTCTCTCTCACACTCCCTCTATCATTCCTCACTCTCTTTCTCTCTATCTCTTTCTTTCTCTGTCTCATTCTCTCACAATCATTCACTCGCTCTCTCTCTGTCTCTCTCTCTCTCTTTCACTTTCTCCCTTTCATCCTCTCGCTATCATTCTCTCGCTTTCTCTATCGCTGGCTCTCTCTCATTATTTCTCTCTCATTCTCTCTCTCACACTATCTCTCTATCATTCTCTCTCTCTATCTCATTCTCTATCATTCTCTCTCTCTATCTCTCTCTCCAACGATCTATATTATCTCCCTGTCATTCTCTCGCAAATATTATTCTCCCTCTCTTTCTCTAACATTCGCTCTCTGTCTCTCTCTCTATCCCACTCATTATCATTCTCTCGCTCTCTCTATATATCATTCTCTCTCTCTCATTTTCTCTATCGTTCTCTCGCTCTCTCTCTCTCTGATTCTCTCTCACTCTCTCTATCATGCTCTCTCTCTCTCTCTATCCCACTCATTATCATTCTCTCGCTCTCTCTATATATCATTTTCTCTCTCCCTCATTTTCGCTATCGTTCTCTCGCTTTCTCTCTATCCCACTCATTATCATTCTCTCGCTCTCTATATATATCATTCTCTCTCTCTCATTTTCGCTATCGTTCTCTCGCTCTCTCTCTCTCTCTCTCATTCTCTCTCACTCTCTCTATCATGCTCTCTCTCTCTCTTTACTAACGACTCCTTACAATTGATGTTTAGTCCTTTTTTTCTCGCTTTCCTTTACAACATTGTATTGGATTTTCTGCCGTTTTCTTCCTGTGCTTGCCATCAGCGCTGTATTATCTGCGTAGTTTATGTTGCTTCGATTGGGTCCCCCTGTAATAAATCCTGGTAGGACTTCTAATTCTTTTACGATCGTCTCGCTGTATCCGTCGAATAAATGGTGAGAAGACACATTCTTGTCTTATGCCCCTTTCTATTTTGCGTACTTGCTTCATTCATTTTCTATCCGTATGCAAGCGCTGTTTGTTCCTCTGTATGTGAGTGCGTGTGTGAGAGAGAGAGACAGACAGACAGAGTGTATGTGTGTGTGTGTGTGTGAGTGTGTGTGTGTGTGTGTGTTAGTATGGCTGAATCTTACCAGCTGTGTGGACGATAGGAATTATCTTGTGGCATTTTAGGATATTAATGCTTCAGCTTCCCGAAACGGAATTTGTTAACTGCTTGATCTTCTAAAACTAAATAAAAGTTTATAAATAACCCCAAGGTCGCAAACACGCAGCAATCATATATGTATTTAAAGGCAGTGAATTGCGGTGTAAAATCTTTCCAGTAATTGACAGGATGCAAAGTCACGTGATCATGTTTAGTCTAGAACAGTGACCGAAAAGGAAAGAAAGCAGAATTGTGTATAACTTCATTTTACACATTTTTTTTCTTCGTTTTTCTTTTCATTTCTTCGACCAAACGATTAATTTTTTTCTTATTTTTTTTCCCTGAATCTTTCTGTTTGTATCAATTTTTTTAGATTCTACTCTTTTTAATTTTTTTTTCTTTAATAAATATTTTACTTTTATTTTTCGATTAAAAAATACGACTTTTTAGCGAAATTCCTCTGACATTTTATATTTTTATTTCAAATTTGCACTTTTTTTTTTTAGAATTTTTCTCTTTCACTTGTTTTTTTAAATTCTTGCGCCAGTCAGATGGAATTTATTCAAAAATAACTCAGTTAAAATCAATTTATAGACAGCAGAAATAAATAAATAAATTATGATAGGAAAAAGTTCCAAAAGTAAAAAAAAAAATAACCTCTAATTTTATGAAATATATATTAAAAATAATTTAAAAAAATGCCAAAAGTGATACAGGGATGATGTTTATTTTTCAGCAAAAACAATTTTTAAAAGGCAAACTGTTTCTTGGTGCGGGTCTATTTCAAACATTTTACACTTGAGAAGGCAGACAATGCAAACTAACCCCAAACTACTTGCGTGAGTTTGGGGCGCTACAGGGGGGCATGGCACTCCACTTAGCGATTGTAACGTCACACTAGCAGTTCCTTGCAGTGATCGCTTCATCAATAAGTTGATCATTTTTATATTTTTGTCAATCGCGTAGTGTTCCTAAAAATTCCTCAGCCGAGACTGCCACAATTCGACAGTCGGCAACAGAATATAAAAAAAAAATGCAAAAAGGTCCAGTTACCGGCATTTTTCTTACGCATCTAAGAGGCTGATCCAAAGAAAGAAAAAAATGAAGTTAGAATTTCACCCGAACAATTCAATATAATGTTTTGTCTGTGATCTTTATTCTTTGGTGAGTTTTTGTTCACACACACACACACACATACATATATATATATATATATATATATATATATATATATGAGACATTTTTAACATCCAAGCAAAAATACAGCATATGAATAGTAATGAATATAATGTGTGAAATAGCGAAGAAAATAAAATAAAAAAGCGATAATCTTCACTCTCCCATTTTGGCTGAAGTGAACAACGATTTGTTGTATGCGTCGGTGCTACCGTAATTTCCGCAATTTTTTCAGGATGCAAATATTTCTAAGTCACGTCATCACGTTAGATACACACACACATTCACCAAACAACACATACTTCTTTCAGAAACAAGCCTACACAGTCATTAATACAAACTAATCAATTCTGCATTTATACCTACACACACAGGCACTAAGCACAAAAACACAAAACGCATGAATATATATATGTGTGTGTAAGTGTGTGTAAGTGTGTGTTTGCTGTTAACCATACAGCCAGACCGAAGCGTCAAGTATAGGTATATGTATGTATGTATGTATGTATGTATATATGTAAGCTTACTCTTTATAACTACATTAACGCATGAATCTCTCTCTCTCTCTCTCTCTCTCTCTATATATATATATATATATATATATATATATATATATATATATATATATATATGCTATTTACCATATATATATATATTCTATTTACCATACAGCTAGAAAGAAGCGTCTGGTATATGTATATGTATGTATGTATATACGTAAGCTTACTCTTTATAACTACATTAACGCATTAATATCTATCTGTCTATCTATCTATACATATACATATATATATATATATATATATATATATATATATATATACATACATATATATATATATATATATATATTAGGTTGGTGCAAAAATAATGACGTAATAATGTCGTTTTTTGACGTATTTTTTAACGTCAAAAAACGACATTATTACGTCATTATTTTTGCACCAACCTAATATATATATATATATATATATATATATATATATATATATATATATATATATATATATATATATATACCAACAACAAAATAGGCCTCTGGTATATGCATGTATGTATGTTTGTATGTATGTATGTAAGCTTACTCTATAACTACATTAGCGTGTTTTATTCAAAAGATGCAGCAAGCTATGAGAGATCCGCTCAAGAAAGTAAATATCTATACAACGGCAACAATATTTTTATGTATTGAAAGAAAGATAGCAAAAAGCTCAGCCAGTCGTATATTTATGACTTGAATTCTGATATGGAATTTTTACCATATAATGGTTGATCACTGAATTAAGGTCATTGTCAAGAAAGAAGATCATGTTTACAAATAAATACTTTTTGTAAATAAGATACTTTTTTTTCCTTGGGGTAGGAATATTCATCCGGTACCTGTGTGCATTGTATAGAAAACACGTTCCACAGTCTTTTCATATTTTCTCTCTTCCGCTCGTTCGCCAGATAGATATATAAATAGATACGTATTTAGATAGATAGATAGATAGATAGATAGATAGATAGATAGATAGATAGATAGATAGATAGATAGATAGATATAACCAGAACGATGTAGATAGATGGGTAGATAGGTAGAAACAGAACTATATATATATATATATATATATATATATAGAGAGAGAGAGAGAGAGAGAGAGATAGATAGATAGATAGATAGATAGATAGATAGATAGATAGATAGATAGATAGATAGAAGCAGAATGAGATAGAAAGGAACAGAATGAAAGATAAATAGAGTGAAATAGAACGGGACAGATAGATGGAAACGATCATATATATATATATATATATATATATATATATATATATATATATATATACATAGAGAGAGAGAGAGAGAAGGAGAGAGATACATATAGATAAACAGAATGAGATAGATAGATAGATAGATAGACAGAAGCAGAATGAGATAGAAAGGAACAGAATGAAAGATAAATAGAGTGAAATAGAACGGGACAGATAGATGGAAACGATCATATATATATATATATATATATATATATATATATATATATATATACAGAGAGAGAGAGAGAGAGAGAGAGAAGGAGAGAGATACATATAGATAAACAGAATGAGATAGATAGATAGATAGATACCTACATACATACATACATACATACACAGATAACGATAACCACATGTGAAAATTACACACACACACACATACACTGATATATATATATATATATATATATATATATATATATATATATATATATATATATGTATGTATGTTTCTATGCCTGCGTGATTTTATTAACAGGGAGCAAGAGTAATAACAATGCTCTTTTAATCTAAAAAATTAGAAATGACTAATAATTTTTACATAACAGAACAATTTTAAGCAATTCTATGGCAAAGTGGAAAAAATGTTTTGGGGTGAAGCTTTTCATTTCGTCCTTTAGTAGGCCGAAACGAAACGTAAAATTAACACACACACGCACACACACAAACACACACATATATATATTCAAGCATATTTGGTTAAATATTTTAAATGTATTATGTCTATTTTATTTTAATCCTTTCAAGTTAATTCATTGGTGGCTGTAGAAAATTGATTAAGAAAAATTTCAAAATTTTAATTCAAATAATTTTTATTTTCCCAAGTACTTTCAACCTCATCTCAGACCATCTTCAGGGGTTGGATATCTATGGATTGTGTTGACACCGTGAATTCAAAATATTTTTCCTCACTATGTAAGGGGGTAACTTATGTTAACAAGGGTGGTTAATTGTAGTATATTAATTTAGTATTTTTTTAATATGACTTATTGCTGCAAAAACATTTAAGAACTTTGTGGCTCTACATCTAGTTGAAAGTTCTTCGTGGACTTAAGAGGATTAAAACAAAAATAAATATGCATAATACTTGAAAATATATTACCTAAATATACATACACATGTATCACAGGTCATCAGCGTGGTTAGACATGCGATTGCTTCAAGCCGGGATCGAAACTCGACCGATTTAATACCAGATGGAGACTCTGACGCTTAGGGGAATTTTTAACGAATTATAAACCAGATATAAATATTGCCGGCTACCACACATATTCAATTCATAGCGAAGAGTATATACATACATGCATATATATATATATATATATATATATATATATATATATATATATATATATATATATATATATATATATATATATATATATATATATATATATATATATATATTGCATAACGAAGAAACCAAAATTACATCACGAGTATAGACTATTTAATGCCTTATTCAACTCCGATTTGAATAAGGCTGACGCATTCGGCCTTAGTTGAAATAATCTACACTCATGGGCTAATTTTGGAGATCTTTGTTATGTAATTTATATGCTCTGTTATAATAAATACATTGACCTCTTTTTGTGGATCAGTTTTGATATTTTATATTTTTAAGATCCAACACATTCAGTGTCCCTGTACTATATATATATATATATATATATATATATATATATATATATATATATATATATATATATATATAGCTGTTGACTCTATCGTAACAGACAATACCACACAGTTCCTATCCTGTGAATTTTTGTCGGTCATTCCTGAACGTATTATCTCGGCGCCATATCACCCAAGGAGTAATGGACAGGCAGAGCGTTTTGTGGACACTTTCAATTGAGTACTGAGGAAGGCGTGAGGTACTCCCGCCGATACGGCTATACAGCAGATTTTTTCCAGGTCTATCGTGTAACCCCTAATAGCAGTGTTCCATCTGCCAAGACTCCAGCGGAGAGCGGGGGTCATTTTGCCAGGAAAATAAAATCGGGAATTGACAAATTCCTTCCTAGTGAAACAAAAACGGGAAATATGAATAAAGTGCTTAAGAAGTGCTTTAAGATCGGTGAAAATGTTTTTTTTTTTTTTTTCGTGTATTTAGGAATAATAAAGCTCACTGGGAGATACGAACAATAGACAGACAAATTAGTAACATGAATTACATGGTTCAGGGACCAAAGTTTATACACAAACCTCATGTAAACCAAATTAGAAAACGATATGAAAGCGTAGTCGACAGGGATCCCATAAAAGATGACACTATGGATGTCGTCTTTGACACGTTTGAGGTTCCAGTACCGCAACCAGTGCTAGAGTTCAAAAAACCCAAAAGAAAAAGGAAATTTACGGAACCTTTAGGAATTAACCCGAAAAGAAGAAGATATTGAATATCTTTCATTTCATATCATATCTACAGAAAAAGGAAAAGAATGAGTAAAAAAAAAAAAAAATCTCCTCACTATATAAAATTTGAATTACCAGAAAAGAACAATACACATTGGATTATTGGAAATTCTTAACATTATAATTTACCATTAAACTTATCCAATTTTTCATTATTTAGGAATAATGAATAGAGACCTTAATAAAAAGGGACTGTTGTTAACAAGTAATTCCTGTATATAGGGTTTTTTTAATTTGTTGTTTCTGATTTGTGTGTGTGAAAAAGGTTTATTTGGTTGAATAAAAAATATTGTGGCAATCGACACACACTCACTAGTCGTGTAATACTCTTCTGTTGTACTTACTGTTTAATATATAACATTAACACTTGTTTTGTTATTTAATTAACCATTTACTTAATCACAACATAATCATAAATGAAAATCTTAATGCAAATCATCAAACGCCAATATGAAGTTTTTTTTATTAGTGCATGAAGGAGCCTTTTTTTAAGTACGGACGACCATACACAACATTATCATAAAATAAGAGCGATGGCTATATTAAATTTAAAGCCCAAATTTCTAAAGTTCAACAAAATATTAGATTACGGAGAATATTTTCCTGAATTTTGAATATTACTGAGTACTTAAAACTCACATAAAAACGCTCACGTCATTTTTTTTTTTCAATCATGTTTTGGTCAAAATCTCGCATAATAATATTAGACCTTTCATCATCTTGTCAAACACGTCAACAAATACGGATACTGTCGGCTTAAAAAAAGCATTTCTGCGATATTTTAGACTTAAAATAAATAATATTTGCTTCAAATCTGATTAATTATACTTTAAATAAGCTAATATTCCTCAAATAATGTTTCGGGAAAGTATATTTTATTTTTGGAAGATTTTTTTAAGAAAAAGAATTACATTATGATGAAAGGGTGATAATCAGCGACTTAGCAAAAAATTATTTCCAGTCAATTCAAATTAGGTTTTGAAATACAGCAAAATATTTTGCTCATTGAAAATATTAAATTGAATCTATTAGCTTGAAATTAAAACTAAGCTAAAAGTCTCAAGAAAGATTTTTCATTTTTAAAAATTCATTTTAAACATTAGCTATCGCATTTTTTGTAGCGGTCCCTCGACGAAAGTGACGTTTCTGTTGATGGGGCAACACATTCACACGTAAAAATGACACTGAAAATTTAAATCTATCTATATTTTTTCAATATGTGTTTTGAATATATAGTATAGCCGATTTCATTTAGTTATTTTTCTCTTTTTGCGCATGCTTTTATCACGTTTGTAATTAAATATCGCAAATTGTGATAAGAGTAGATCTGCCAATAAGGTGAAAAGTTGTAAGAACCTGGACGTAAATTTACTGAGGATGATCCCATACTTAAATCAGTTTCTATACATGTTCGTCTTAGAAAATTGCTTTCGATTTTAATTAACATTTTTTAAATCTAAATTACGGTCAGACTCATTACGGAGGTTAACTAATTCATTGTGTGTGTTGTTCTGTAAATAATCTTAGAATATAATTACATTTTTTATCTATTTCTCTCTTAAATTAATGTGTTCGCTTAGCTGGTGGTCGACCGACGGCGACATTGTAAAAATCCAGAAGAGAAAAGAAAAAAATTACCACATCTCCTTTATAGACACAGGGATTCTAGAAACCATCTCGTTAGCTATAAAAGACGCCACCTGTTGGCAATGGCGGGAACGAGTGTTGCGTGTACCAGATGAGGAAGAAGAGGGTGGACCTACCCAATGGGTATTGCTTCTGTCGGAGCCTAGACTTTTTGTAAACTTTACGGTTAACTGCGTCTATTCGGCAATAAGCCGCAACAACGGACTTTGTTGCAACTCTAAACTCTCAGTTGAATTCAGTCGCTATCCACAGTCAACTCCGTGACACCACCTGTTACCAATGGTTGCGTGAAAACGCAACACTATCTCTTTTCTCTCTCCCCCCCCACACACACATATATATATATATATATATATATATATATATGAACAAAGGACTGTTGGGCTGCTGTGGATCATGTATAAAGACAAGCTAGAGGGTAACCTCCCAGATCCCAGTGTGCCCCATACAAACTTCCAGTGAGATGCTCTGGATCGAAATTACTGGAGATATCTGTGCCAGAGTTGTATCAGAAATTTCAAAATCAGTCGTATTGACCGGTTAAGAGGCAAAAACTACGGCCAAAAGCGTCAGCAAATATTCCTGTCTCGAGATCCTCGCTGTTGCACGATATCCGGACTTGCATGCAGGTCACTAGCGCGACTGAAGTATCACATACGACACGAACATACAAACTCAATGAGCTTGTCGGATCCTCATCTGCTGAAATCGACAAGAGAGTCAATCATATATATATATATATATATATATATATATATATATATATATATATATATATATACATAAATCCTAAAGAGCCAGTTAACAACCTACCTAGGTTTCACTTAAACGGATCTTCAGGGTAATCTGGCCAGATTACCATGAAGCTCTCTTTAGGTGAAACTTGGATAGGTATTTCCTGGCTATTTAGGATTTATTTTATTTATCCCGGGTCTACTTAGCATATTGAGGACTCTGCGTTTTACCTTTAATACTCGTTTGTATTTTTTTCTTTGGACTAAAAACTTAAGGCACTGGACGATTTGTTTCGCCCTGTTGCGATGTTTCTTGTCCTTTCTTTCCCCCCCCCCAATTTTTCCTCGGGTACCAATTTGTTTTGATATACTTACATGTTGTGCTATCCGATGTTTTTCCCAACCGAGTATTACTATTATTATAATATATATATATATATATATATATATATATATATATATATATATATATGTATATTAGGTTGGTGCAAAAATAATGACGTAATAATGTCGTTTTTGACGTTAAAAAATACGTCAAAAAACGACTTTATTACGTCATTATTTTTACACCAACCTAATATATATAAGTTTCATTAAAAACAACTGACAAGGAACTGCTGACTTTTATTTTTTTATTTAATTTTTCTTGTATTTTTATAATTTTCGTCTTTTCTCGACATAAATTATGGAGAAATTGTCCTAATGTTCTGTATGTCTGAGCGCTTTCGGCTATAATTTTAGCCATCGTCAAGGCTGATTTTTTTCCTTCTATTAACTGAATTTAAGGATTGTTTTATGTATGTATCTAGAGTTATAGGAATGTTTTATTATAATATATATATATATATATATATATATATATATATATATATGGTTTGGATACAGAAGTTGCTTCCTGTTAAAAAATACAGAAAATTCACTTCGCAGTAATAATACTGGAAATGCAGGAATCCATTTTCCCCTGCCCGCCAGGTGAGAGCTAGCTCCCTATTGTTGTTACCATAACACATTTGGTGAGGATATGGGTATTACTCCTAGAGACACCATGAAAGACTGAATATCATGCTATGAGATTGTCGCCGGTAAGAATTAGACACTTAGAATATGTGCTGCCTCTGTTACCATCCAGAATGTTTAGACCTCGTCGCTAGTTACGGATGTATATCGGTTAACATTGTATTCGTACTTTCCAGTAATGCCTTAATCTACATTACCCTGCGCTCCTTCTTCCCCACTCCTCATGATAGTTATAAGGCGAAAAACATCTCGTCACTGACATGCCAATAAGATAGCCGGAGATGGTAGCAGGTGAGTGAGCCTCTGGTCAAAGCACTTTAACATCTCGCAAAATGTTCTATATTGATAGGGTTCAGACAAAACACAAAACACGACTCTTGAATAATTTTAAGCAAGAGTAGTTAAGAAAATACACGTATTAATTAAATCTCCCTCCATTACAAAGTAAAATGGAGATCATCATCTGATAGAATGTTGGGATGGAGTTGTTGATGGGGGAGGTCAGGACATCTGGCGTATACAATGAAATCATGGAAAACGTAATATAAACACAATTAACGACCCTGCTTTTTTTTTTACCGTCAACCTACGTAAAATCATTTCTAAAATCAATCAATCGATATTAGCGTATATATCGATAGAGATATTTTTAAACAGAATATACACCTACACAATATTTAAAATCAATGACATGGAAAGATTTGCAAAAACAAATATCGTTTTTTTATTCTTTAGCGGCATATCAACACGTCTATGCGATATTTAATGCCGAAATCTTAATATGAAAATTCAAACTTAATTAATTCAACAAAATGGCATTATTTCATGATTACAATTTAATAGGAGTCGTTCGGTTTGCCTATCGTCCGGTTCACACTCCTCCCTAAACAGGAGTAGACTTTTATTTCTTTTTATTCTTTAGGGTTGGGTTTCCGGTTCTATCGAAAGTCTTTTCATTCTCTTTCACTTTAAATAGCTCCCTTCCGTTTTGTTATTTTGGGGTCAACTGATTTTAAGAAAAAAAAATAAATAAATAAAATTATTTAACTGAATTTTTGTTTTTTTAACAAATAACCTTACAAAATCAAATAAGTAGTGAAAACATTTTTATCCTTACAAGAAATGAGATTGATCATAGCAAATTGATTTTTTTGACACTATACCATAATAATTTTACTCTAGAATGTATTGATAATCATTTTACTATAGAAATGTATTGCTGGAAATTTTACTCTAAAAATATATTGTTGCTACTTTTTTTTCAAGGTCAAAGAAAAAATGATTAAGAAAAAAGAAAGAATAAAATAAATACTTGTAATGTCCTATAATGAACAAAGTATTTATTTATATTGACTTTATTATATAACAGATAATTTCTTCTTTTTTTATGTGTCTTGTCCATGCAAGGCGTCTGAGGTCATGGCCCTCCACAACTTTCTTTTCTCTATAGCTCTTATCAATGTTTATCTTTTTCTTATCTCTCCGATTTCTCGCTTGTGAAACTCTCTACCGGTCTCTTGATTTTTCGTAAATTTTGATCTTTAAAAATTTCAATGAAATGTCAATCGCTATCTTTTATCTACTTAATTCCAGTCCTTTTATTTTGACAACGTAGAAGCTACACTGTCTATCTCGATTTTCTATTTTCTATTATTCTCTCTCCTTCTCTCTCTCTCTCTCTCTCTCTAATAATGTTTTCTGTTTTTTTTCATGTTGTTTCCGACGCAGTAACTCCTTTGCGTCTTAGCGACTTTACTGCCTTGATTGGGGAGAAATAATTAAAGTAACAGGATTAAAACAAAACTGTCCTGCCATCCGTTTACACAAGCTCGTTATGTGCTGTTTCTTACTGTGAGTGTCCAATTCTCCAATCCTTCTTTCCTCAATTTGTGTCCACTAAATTTGAACTCGTTCTAATTCTAAGTGTTTTCTGAACACTTCTTTGTTGCTCACATGTTCAGCCTATAATATTCTCAGTATGTTTTTGTCGAAGCACAGATCTGCTTCTCCACGTCTTCTCTTCATCAATGAAGAAATTGTCCGGTATTCACCGGCATTTCAGAGAGCTGTTAGGCTTTTCTTTGTTCTTAGCGAAATTTTATCGTTTCTTCATTTATTCAAATGCCTGTTTCTCAAAACTCTTGACAGCGATTATTCATTTTAATGAAACTAAATTGATTTTAATTTTTTTTATGTTAACTCCGTTAAGAAAACAAATGTACGGAAAGGCGATGTTGTGGCAGTAATATGATGCCCTTCATGTAAGAAGAGCCGACGTATTTTTAAAATCAAATCAAACGCCCAGCATGCGCGCAGATAATAAATATACCAATATCGAAACACTCGATCGAGTTATGTTTATAACTAGCTTAAAAGCCGCCCTATCACTCTGCATTTAAGCAAGCTCCTGCGGATGACTCTTGCTTGGGCGTTCGGTTTATTCAGCAGTTTGAGAGCCCCTAAGTCTCTGCATCTTCTGAGCATTATAATCTCTCCTGGCTGCCGTTTGATCTAGGCTTTCATTTGTACGAAATTTTCTTTTCCTCGTTGGAGTCTTGGCTCTTTTATTGCAATCTTGATCGCTTTTGGTGGAGATTGCTTTGTGGGAGACATACTACGTTAGGCGGCAATAAACTACAGAACACTGAACTGATCGCTGCATTTAAGTATTGCATTCATATTTAAGATTACCTTTTAAAAGTTCAACGATTATTCTTCTGTTACCACTTAAAGACAATTTGATGTACGTAGGTCCTTACTTTCTGTATGAACAATTACTTTTATTTTATGGGTGACTTTCGCTAGATTTCGCAACTAATTTCAATTATTCCCAAATTTATTTTCAAGTTATAAAAATTGTTATCGCACAAAAAAAAAAAAAAAAAAAAAATCACGTAAAAACAATTGCACTAATGAAAAAATGGGTATCCAAAATTTCAGGACTGCGGATTCCAGATCAGACCCGGAATGCTTTTAATTTGCTGATTCCAAAATGCTATGATATTTTGGACTACGTTTAGAACTAAAGATGAAAAAGGGCGACACACTGACATTCGCTTAGATGTACGAGATCTCTGTTCCGCTTGACCTCATCATCTTTTGTGTGTATCAAATTCTCCAAACCTTCTTTCCTCGATATTTTCCATGGATTTTAGGATTCTTTCTAATTCTAAGTGTCATTATGTTTCTTTATTTCCGGAAACTTTCTTCTTGATCACATTATCAGTCTATAATATTCACAGCGCCCTTTTGTCGAACACCGTATACGTCGCTTCAAGTTTCTCTTCCTCTATGAAGTAATATATATGAAAACATTATCCTCTCACATGACATTGTATTCCATCTGACAAAAGGACTTTGCTACAACGTTTCTGCAATGAAATCTTCATGTATCTACCGTGTCCCTTCAGGATGTTGCCACTCATGTTTCTCCACAGATTCCTGTCCGTCGTATCTCTTAGCAAACTTTGTATTTTTTCTATCTCTCCTGATCCCTGTTCTGTCATCCATTTGAACAAGCCCGTTAGGTAGGTAATGCACTGCTTTCCTCTGTCCTTCCTGCCTTCAATCTGTCCTGTCATTGTCACATTTTCTAAACCGTCATTCCTCATTATGAGTCCTGAAAATTTCAATTGTCTCTTTCCGGTGTAAAGAATAATTGTCCCTTTATTTTCTAATACTTCGTCGTTGCTCACATGTTCGGTACGTGCTATTATCAGCATGTTTCTGTAGAACCATATTTCTGTTGCTTCAGGTCTCTTCTTTTTTAACCATGTTCACCATAGTCTATGAATATAGAATACAGCGCAGTACGTAATCTGTTCAATGAAACAACGTTAAAGATTAATACTCACGAGTCAGACACTCTACTGGATATGACTATATCGCCAATACCACCAACAGCTTTTCCATAATTCTTCAGTCTTCGATATCAAAGGCTGGCAGTGAATATTCGGAAAAAAAAACATGGCCGCTTTTATACACGTCGCATTGAATATTTTGAGCATTCTGATTGGTTAACCCTTCTATTGGTGAACTATGAAATGAGTCAGCTCATTTTGGCTGGCTCACTATTAAGCCAAGGTACCCAAAAATTCCAACATTCTTCATCTGTGATGAGATTGTGCAGCATTCACTGACATACAGTAGGAGAGATATTGCATAACGGTTCAGAACCTTTTTCTTGAAGCCTCTTTCCTCATTATGTGTCCGAAAAAATATTTCAACTGTTTATTTCTGATTCTAAGTGTCTATTTGTTTCCATTTTCCTTAAAGATTCCACATTCCTCACATGTTCGGTTCTTGCTATTCTGAGCATCCTTGTGTAGAATCACATTTCTACTGCCTCAAGTCTCTTCTTTATCTTTGAGGATATTGTCCAGTACTCAGTGCCATGTAGGAGAATTGACATTACACAGCCGTTCAAAATTCTTTTCTAACAAAATTTTACTGTTTCTTAATAATTTGCTTATCATTTGAAAGGCATATTTTGCTACCCCAATAGTTCCCGTCCCGGGTTTGACGATAAACCGCATTCGCATCCTAGGTAAGACGATAAACTACACCCAAAAGCAAGGCCTCTGATCAGGAGCTTTTTAGGAGCGTCGAACCACCTCTTAATTGTTCTTTGGTCCACCTTGACCGGGGGTGGTAGCATCTGTTAGGGTCCCAGCTATGGGTAAATAGTTAACCCCTAAACTGTGGTGAAAACACTGAAAGTTTTAAAATTGGTTTTAATACCATAAATACTTTGTAAAAAAAAATATTACCAGCAATACATTATTGCTAGCAATACATTTTTTGGAAAAAATATATTACCAGAAATACATTTTTGAAGAAAAAATATTACCAGGAATATATTTTTCAAAAAAAAAAAAAAATAAAAAAAAAAAAAAACAGCAATAAAAATGTTGTCGGCTTTAAATAACTTATTGCTGTAAACCAAACCAAACCAAACCAAACCAAACCCCAATAGTTCTTTGTGTTTTGATATCGTGTTTTCTGTCTTCTGTTAAAACATTTCTTAAATATTTAAATTTTTATACTTGCTTGATTTTGGTGTCTCTCTTTAATTCTCATGTTCTGCTGTTCCATTTTCTGACCTCCTTACATTCCGTATTCCTTACTTTCTTTTACTACCTTCTGTAAAAGTTCTGTAGTTAAATTTCTGTATCTGCTATCAACACTGTGTCAGCTTTATATCTAATATTAACATTCTGACTCCCAGTTACGAATCCTTGCAGGAAATCTAATTCTCTCGCGATGGGTTCACTGTAAATTTTAGATAAATCTGGTGAGAAGACACTTTCTTGCCTTAAATCCCTTTCTATTTTTGTATATCCGGATAATAGCTGTGTGATATACTTTTTACCAAAAGGGAAATGAAATGTATGGAGATTGAGCAACCGAACTATTCAAGATAGGTTCTATAGAATCCTAACTGTAGAATCCTCAGGGTTTCTATTTTCACATTGTCAAATTCATTTAAACGCGTTCCATTTTTGGGGGTGCTCTGTTACTTGTAAGTTACCCTAAACTTCAGTCGCTTTCAAGTTTGAAGCGTCGATATCAACATTTTGTATCGTTTCAACTTATGTCGAAAAGTCGAAGAAACTTGATGCAATTTCACAGTAAATATGACGGTCGCGTAATACAAGCTCTCACTCGGTTTTGTATCATTGTTTTTGTTGATTAAAAAAAAAAGGGATATCATCATATATTAGCCGTACAACATTTCTCTCTACAACTGCTATATCTCTGAAAAAAGTGTTATATATAAACATTTAACGACATCCTTTCAAATCCGCGCCGAAAATAAAAGAGTGTTCCATGAATCCAACTGCAAAAAAAAAAAAAAAAAAAAACTGGCAACACGTCATCAATAAAATTTGTTCCAGTCTCAGCGCTCTTGTGTCAAATTGCCTTTGAACCAGAATGCCTTTAACGATCTGACGCTAAAATAAAATTCACAGTCGAGAAAACGTGAGTCCCTGCAGATTTCAAAATCCGAACCGCTGACAACGTAGAAGCTACACCCTCTATCTCGAGTTTCTATTTTCTTGATTAAAAAACGACCAACAATGGTTGAATGTACTCGGAGTATTACGCATAATTTGGCAAGTTTCCAACTGACGTCAAACGACTTATTCGAGACCAAGAGAATCTCACTAAAATGTTAACTGACAATCCCTGCTCATTCTATTTAAGAGAACGATGGACTTCTTCCAGCGTAAATTATTCTTAATAAAATTTAAAAAAAAACAAGTCTCCTGGAGATGGTATGTTATGTCAGCGAAACTCAGAGTAGGAACAAGATAAGTAAATATTTAATTTTATTTATTATTATTAATGTATTGTTGTGGCCTTGTTAGGGCCAACAATAAAGACACAAAGAGAAGAATTAAGTTAAACAAATATATTATTAGGTTGGTGCAAAAATAATGACGTAATAAAGTCGTTTTTTGACGTATTTTTTAATGTCAAAAAACGACATTATTACGTCATTATTTTTGCACCAACCTAATAACAGAAACAGTAATACAAACATATACAAACGAGAGTGTTACAGCAAGAATGTTTGGTCCGACTGTCAGAGCTGACTGCTGGAAATTCCTCCTAAAAAAAGGCAGTACTTGCTCCTATTTATAGCTGGGAATGTTCATGCGTGCGTGGGTAAATTACCATAACATGTATTATCTCTTGATATCGAGCACTATAACAGCCAGCTTAAAAATAGCGAAAAGATAATCTGCCTAGGGAAATGTCGCTATATCTTCTTCAAAATTTAATTTTTCCAAAATAGTCTGCAAAGCGCTCTTTTAGGATGGTCTCATCGGGTTGTCTTTATTCAGACCTGCGACGTGAAACCATTTACCTTTCAACGACATCGTGTTTCATATGGCAAAAGTAAGCTGCTAAGACTTTTCTGCAATATTACATCTTCATATATGTGCCGTGTTCCTTCAGGATGTGGCCAATTATGACTCTCCACAGTTTCTTGTCCTTTGTATCTCGTAATAAACTTTGTATTTTTGCTATCTCTCCTAATCCCTGTTTTGGCAACCATTTGTACAAGAATTACGTTTTTTTCTGTCTTTATTTTGGGAGAAACACATTGTCTCTCTCACACACACACAAACACGCGTGCACAACGACTGTTGGGTGGTTGAACAGATACACTGCGTTCATGCGCACATGTATTCATTAGTATGCATTCAAAATATATTCACATACTGGAGTGTCTATTTAATGTTTCAGTATGTCTTGGTCACTGTATTCTTCCATATGCATTTACGCGGGGGTACTTAAATATTCTTGACTTGACCCACTTCCGGAACGTTGACATCGTAAAGAAACGCTTGCTGTTTCTTCTTTCTTTGAAAACAACCCTTGCTGTTTGAAGGTTGTCAGAATATTGCACACACTTTCGGCAAGTTCTTTTACAAATTTCCAATCGACATCAAACGACTCGTTTCCCAATAAATAAATATATATATATATATATATAT
The DNA here is from genome assembly GCA_963932145.1 of Acanthosepion lycidas. Classification (NCBI taxonomy): domain Eukaryota; kingdom Metazoa; phylum Mollusca; class Cephalopoda; order Sepiida; family Sepiidae; genus Acanthosepion; species Acanthosepion lycidas. The sequence continues at coordinate 82,964,594 of OZ010576.1, forward strand.
ATATATATATATATATATATATCAAACATTCCATGTTCGTCCTATTCAATAAAAAAGAAAACATGTTTAAAAGAGATGTATATAACTGGGTCACCTTGTGCAGATCGAATTCGCAAGACAATTGATTTATATACTAAATATATATTTTATTTGACTTCCAAATATGCAAGATTTGGCACAAGGTTAAAATAGCTGAACATCCTGTGAGGATTCAATACACACTACACGAAAAACGCTCGATTTTCTTTTCCTTCTGCCGACAGCTGAAATTATGTACTTCAGAAACGCGCCTTCGTTCGATAAAATTCAAGTCAAGAAAAATGGCAAATAGTGAAATATTAAACGCATTACAAATCAACTTTACTCAAAAATTGGTGATATTCACTCAAGAAATAAACCTATAAATCTTTCCAAATATTATTATTATTATTATTATTATTATTATTATTATTATTATTATTATTATTATTAAGTCGGCTTACCAGTTTTAAAAAGTAGGGAAAAATAAACTTAGAAAGAAAAAGCTCCGCGACACTCGACTGGCAATGCGCTGTAAGACACCAACGAGGATTTAAATCCATAAGTCAATATTTAAATCCAAAATGTGTCTATATTCTTACTTTTTTAATCTTTATTCTTTTATATTCTTTCATGAATTCAGACTTTATTTCTTTTTTCCTCTCGTTATTGCAGACATTGGTGGCTATCTTTAGAGATAAATAAAAAGTTAAAAGCGAATACAACGGTTGCTGCTGTTGCTGCATACATACGTTTGTCAGTACGAATTAAGAAACAAAAAAGAGAGACTCCCTTAAATAGTTGCATCGATGCAAATGCTATTCATACAATCGAAGGACAGCATATGCGTGCATCACGGCTCACACTTATTCTATCCTCATTTAAACACACATACTCATATAATTATATAGTTTAAAGGGAACATTTCCAAATTTAAAATGTTGTATATTACTTGAGGAAAGAATATTCAATACATAGAATAGATGGTTTTTACACTGGGTGCAACAGCAGTATTGTTCAAATCATGTAACAGAAAAAAATGTCCAAATGGTGTAACAGCAAAATTGTCTAATTGTCAGCTTAAGCTCTGAACCGTTGTTTTTAAAGAAATGATTAAAGATACCTTACTGGAATTTTCCGAGAATTTTTATAACACTTGGACTATCCTTTGAGCAATAAGAATGTATATTTGCACTCCAAGATTAACAAAAGTATCGTGATGAAATCGATCATAAACGACAATGACATGTTCATCATTAATTAATCATAGCTAAGGATCGGAAATTCATGAAGGATTGAAATAAAGTTCATATATATATATATATATATATATATATATATATATATATATATATATTCCAGGATCATTTTCTAACTTACTCAAGATGATATTCACCCTTTTAACTTTCTGTCCTGGAGTAAAAAGGTGTCTTATACGTTTCTAATACGATTTCATTTTTCAAGTCTTTTTTTCACTGGTCTTTGGACTGTCATAGGTGAAACTTCTCTCTCAAGGGCTAAACGTTTTATGAATTGAGTTGGATCTTTTTTAATTGATATCTTTAGCTCTAAGTTAAAATGACAATCCCTCTTCCTGTTGTAAACATCTGGTCCAGTTTTCTGTCCACCTGTTTCTTCTTTTTTAAACTTGTTCACCGTTCTCTTGATGTTTCTTCAATGGAATATGAAGATGGAAGCCAGAGTACCATTATTGAAGATCTGAATGATATTTTTCCTCTCACCATTGCTCATTTGGGAAGACAGTGTGTCTGACGCAAAACGATTTTCCCTCAAAGGGTTTTTCAGTGAATCTTATGATAAATGTTTAGATGGCTAACCGTCTTATCTGAGAACCTAGAAAAAAAATCAATTAGTTTAGTATTTTTTAGATATTAAACATATTTTGAAGTTGATAATTATGTTTTAACACGGTTTAAACGATTTTGCTGTTACAATGGTTATATATATATATATATATATATATATATATATATATATATATATATATGTAAATATAAAAATGGACATTGAGGTTAACACACAGTGGCATCAGTTTGATGATTAAACGCAATCGTTAGGACATGTGTGTTGTCTTTTAGATCGACTATTTATAAATATGCTGATCAGTGATGTATTATGGGTAGCTCTATTGTATTAATGTAACAGTTATTGTATTATTCTAACGGTTACTTTTTGAATTATTCTAAGGGCTATTGAGTGGAAATAATTGTGGATCCGAATGCAATTTGGGGGTTATTTTATAGTATTGTTTGTTAAATTTATTAATGATTGCTTTGTTATTTGTTGTTGACTGTTATGATTACGATTACTTGTGTTTATGCATGCATTCGTAGTTTGTTCATTTGTTTTTTTGTTTTTTTTATTTACATATTTATTGATTTGGATTAGTTTATTATAATATGTTTTCTATTCGTTTATTTTCTTTTTTGTTCGTTTTTAGTTTTCGATTTTTAAGTAACATGGGAAAAAAGTGTTTTCATATCTGCAGTTTATTTAGTAATTTGTGTTGTCTTTGGTTTTTTGATTTATTGTTGTAGGCTGACACTGTTTTCCTTAGTTTCCACGATATTTTTGGTGTTATTTGGTTTTGTTTTTAAATCCCTATAATGTTTATAAATCATTGTGTTGTTTGCCTATTTATTGTAAAGTATGTTTTGTGTGCGTTGTGTCTTTGTTTCTAGAGTCCCTCAGTTATTCCTATGTATATTTCTCTTCTTTATTTGCTGGTTTTACAGTAGCTTGATATATTGTATTGTTCTGTAAGCAATTTCCGTTTAAGGAACATTCGTTCTTTGCTCTGGAGTTACGACTGGGTTTCATTTGTTCAAGTGGTTTGTTGGTTGTTTTCTTGTGTTTTTATTATTATTATTTGTGTCATGTTCTCGGTGCATCCGTAGCTAGTTCTTAGTGTGTTTTGTTAAATATCTTGTGGAGAGTGATCGATGGGAAGAAGTGTTTGACTATGAGTTAAATGAATATTTTCCTACATCTACTTTTAAATTTTTGGTGTATGGTGGGTTGGAACATTTGATGTTTCTTGTATTGTTTTTTTTTTTTTTTTTTGTATTGTGCATGTTTGTATTGCCGAAAATCCCCTATCTTTTAGGACTGTTTCATAATCGTTCTTGGCTTCGAGGAAGATGGTTACAATAGAATAATTGCCAGTTAACCGCAGGTTAAATGATTGTGTGATCTGCTTGATGGTAGGTGGTTTGTTATTACGTTTTCTGCATGGTTGATATGTACCTTTTTTAGGGTGAATGTGACATTGATGAAATATACTTCTTTCAGGTTAGTTTTATGTCTATGTCGAATCCCATAAGTTTATATGATTGTTTTTCTGGTTTTGTCAATTTTTTGCCTGCTACCGTTTCTTACGACGATGAGACCGTCGACCCTGTAGAGGCCTATATCATTTTCATCGATTATTGTACTTACTTCGTGTATGAAATGTATATCCGTAAGTTCACAGTTCCTAGCACCGTCAATGCTTCTCTTTGTAATTTCAATGGTTCCTTCTTTGTTTACGCGCCTTCGTGGCGAATGATAGTGATTTTTGGAAGTGTTTAATGATTTTCATTTCGTTTCTGTTTGTTTTTACTCGTACTTGAACTAAGAAGATGGCCTTATCCGTTATGGGTTCTAGCATTGAAGGGTAAAAATATTTTATATTTAGTTGTATAAATTCGGAATTATGTATTGATTTTAAGTTTGCGGAACAAGTTTATATTTGTTTTTATGTTTTTTCACTGATTTTTCCTTAGTTCGGAATTAATTCTTTCTAGTATTATTTTATTTATTTGGCCTAGTTCACTTTTGTTCCGGTTTATGAGTTTACATGTTGAGTTTGTTCTGAAATTATCGTTGTGGTCTTTTAATGTAATAAATATATGTGATTTAGCGATGAAATTTATTTGGTCGTTGTTATGGTCCGGTTCCTTGTACCACGGTGATAGTCCAAGGTAGAACTAATAAAGAAGAACTCGAACATGTATATGTAACAACACAGATATATTACAAACAGGAATATATACAGAGAAGTAGAAGTGTTAGTATGAAAAATCACGTTTAGTAGAGAGACAATGTAGTCTCGACCAGTATCACTATTCCAATGTCTTGCAGTAATTGTCTGAAACGCGACTCTGTTTCGGACTGCCTCTGACTCGACTTGAACTACTGACTCGACTTGAACTAATGACTTCGCTTGACTATATTTAATCACCCCACCCCACGTGGGCATCATGTGGCACAAGGTCGGTTATTTATTGTGGTTTGTCCGATCCCGTCGGCTCGGCCCAAAAATATACTCACTGAACTCGTATAAACGGGTTCAGGGCCGGTTTACCTCCCCGAACGAGACTCCTCCCCTCGGCGTAGCCTGTTCGGGTTCCTCCCCGCCCGAAGGCAGAGAGTTCAACCGAACAGCCGGTCAAGACTTGAACTACTTCCCTATTCCTGAGGTTCAGTATTTATTAAGTATGGAATAGACCATTATTATTATTATTATTATGGGTAAGATCCCATAACAGTCGTCTAGCTTTAATATTTGGCCGATCGTTTTAGATTTCAGATTCATATCGTATTTTCTTTTTCCTGGTGGTTTTTGTATGTTTTAGGTATGTTGTCCTTGTGTAACGTGTTGTGTTTTTAGAGCTTAGTTTCTATAAATTTCTAGTTTTATCCGCTGCGATAAATATGCTAGGTGGTTTGTTTATTTTAGTTATAATTCCTTTTAGTTTATTTTTCTGAAAGGCGTTTAACTGTTTATGAAAATTTATGTTCATTACTAAGTTAGTCAAGTCTTTCTCGAAATCATCACGTTCCATGTTCTGCGGGGCAATCGTTTTGTTTGAAAAACGTACTTTTCCTTGAGTGTAGTATTTGTGTTAAGATCTTGTTTTAAAAAAGAAATTCCCTTTTCATCTCATTCATTTTAGAAAGTTTTCTAATTTTTTTTTCTATTAATAAAGAGGAATAAAAACGAAAGAATAAATTTTCTTTACTAATTCGTTTCGTCATATTTCGCAGTTAGCCTTACGAATTTTGGGGGGAATTGTTAAATTTTAAAAAATTACAAGACGATATTTTTACTACTGTCTAGAAAAAAAAATTGCGAAAAATCCTCACATTTGTCTTGGTAAAGTCTATCACAAGACGAAACGCGTTGGTAAAGAAAATTTTTGTCCGTATTCATAACGCTTGAAGCAAAAAAAAATACCGGATAAAAAAAATCCTTTAATTTTTTTACAAATATATATATATATATATATATATATATATATATATATATATATATATATGTGTGTGTGTGTGTGTGTGTGTGTGTGTGTGCGTGTGTGTGTGTGTGTGTTTGTGGATAACTAAACAAACCTGATTATCGCGAGTGTGTTATTTTACATCTTCCTTCTATTTCCCGACAATTATTGCACTCAGTCAATCATAAAACCCATATATATATATATATGTGTGTGTGTGTGTGTGTGTGTGTGTGTGTGTGTGTGTGTGTGTGTGTGAAAATATATAGAAAATAGGAAAGAACTGGTTAGGTAAGTAATCCAAAGTTCTTTAGTATTTTTGTTATTATTTTAAAAAAATAGTGCTCGATACAAAAGTAGAGCATAAATATAATTATTTATTTAAAAATATGATTCCAACACGCTACATAAGAGGTCTCATGTTTCAAAAACAAGAGCCGAAAACTTCAATATAATTATTAGAATTAAATTGAGTTAAAGTAAGCTCTGTTTCATCTTCAAGCAAAATTTTTTTTTTTTTTTTTGAATAACTTATTTCTGAAATTTACGTGTTTTAATAGTATATTTACAATTGAAATCCAAATTTCCATGGTAACAGACATGGCGAATTTTTAAAAATAGGTAGGGGTGTTGTCTGCTAATAATATATATCAGCATAGAGTTACTTTCATAGATGTCAAGTCAGGGTAAGGTGGGGGTGTCTGAATTTAAAACGGAAGATGTTTTCACTCAGTCTGGTATACGTGTCTATGGAGATTTATTTATTTTTTTATTTTATTTCTTTATGAAAGGGTTTTGTGTATATAAAATAACTGTCGTAACATTTGTTTTTTGATGACTTCATAAAGGGCTATCTTTTTTGTAGGCTGTTAAAACTTTTTATTGGGGCTATGGATTATAAAAGTTAATTTATTGTATGTTAGTTTTTAAGCTAAATTATTTAATGCGTGAATTTGATGATGTCGGCAAAAAACCGTTAACTCATGTTTATTGTTTAATAGATTTTTATTATTTAGAAACTTAATAATGTGCAGTTTCTCATGGAGGCACAAATGGCATGGGTCATCCCAAGTTTTACAAGTTCTAGTCCTGTTTATAATTTTCCATTTTACCTTAGGTGTCCTATTTATTTCCTTAGGATGCCAAAATTATTTAGATAGAGAAGTCTGATTTCTTTTCTACGGGCTCGAGTAACCGACATTAAATTTGGCCATGTGACACATCTGACCCTGTGGGGCGGTTGGTAGATATCCTGCAGTTGGAGATTCGTCTCCAGCTGTGCTGGTCAAACTCTCTGCCTTAGATGAGGTTATGTCGAAGGGCAGAGTCTCTTCTCGGGAAACAGCTACCCGACCCCGTTTTATACGGGTTCTAGAGGGTATTTTTGGCCGAGCATACGGACTCGGATGCCTTACATTAAATTCGGACTTGTGCCATATCTGACCGCGTAGGGAGGTTGGTAAATATCCTGCAGTTGGAGATTCATTATGGAATTCACTTGACTCACTTGTAGCAGTTCTTCTTCTACGCGCCGATGGCGAATCTCATATGTGTTGTTCTTGTCCTAAGTATTATTATTCATTACAAACCTTCGTTTGATTATTCTGTTCAGTAACCTTCGCTAGGTCACAAGAGTACCCTTCTGTAGAAACACATTTCTATTGCCTCAATTTTTCTCCTCGTCCGTAGGGAGACTGTCGATCATTTATTGTCATGGAGGGGGATGGATATCGGTAAGCAATCCAGCACTCTTTTCAGTGTTTCCAACATAGTTTTTGTTTTCTCTTTTTCAACACCTTGCTTAGCTTTTGGAGTGCCTCTTTCGCTAGTCCAATGCGTCGTCGGATTTCAGAGTCACATGCTCTGTTCAAACACTCCCAGGCATTTAAACTTCTGCACTTACTCTCCAATTCATTACTCGAAATTCGGGCGCTTTTTCTCTTGAAGGCATATTTATCTATGTAAAAGAACAAGGTATTTAATTTTATTTTCCATTTTTGACAGAGAACGAAATAGTTTACGCACCATTTTTGTCGGATGACATATTTTCCACCCTGCTGTCTCTTGCCCACAGACTGGCGCTACACTATCATTATTTCTATGGCAAATGTTCAGGTGAGGTCTATTTTTTTAGTGCCACCGATTCGGACCTTTATAGTCAAAACTCGCCTTGATACATCCACACGGTTGAATCACCCTCATTTCCTACATATTCCCTTGGTAAGAAGACTGTTCAAATTAGGCCGTTTCTTCCCAAGAACTGCTATTTTGTAAAATCGCCTGGTTACTTCACCGAACACTATAAGCTCAATATTTCAAGTGTAGGGCCAACTGTTATCGATCCTCTATTTCCTTATAGAATTCACTTTTAAATTCGCCTTCTTACGTTCATATCTTATACCTCATTTAGTAAGTCTCTGCTTTGAGTGAATCTTGGGCCTTATATTGATTAGTATGGATTACGTTGGCCACCAAATAAAGCCAGTTATTATAAGGAGGCCCGGTGGAGTAATGGACGTTTGAGAAACGTATGAATCCTTTTTTTGCCCCTCTCTCCAGCTACGACATATTCTGTTCTATAACCTTTGGTGGCAACCGGTCACGGAGAAGGATAAACTCCAACTATGGGTAAATAGTAGGGCAGTCTGATCTGTAGCCATTGCTTGTTTTACGGTTTTTCAACCTTTTTAAGGTTAATTAAAACTGAAGCATATTTTAGAATTTTAATAATTTTGGGTGCGAATAATATTTTTCTGATAAATATATTCTAATTTAGCCCATAGTTGAGAGAAGAAGGACAACTCTGAATTCAAATCCAGAATCGGAGTCCCGAAAGACGGATATTGTATTCAAGTCTGACAACTGCTGCGACGAGGCCGGTGACATGATGTATCGGCCTCAGCCTTTTCCTTGGGCAACAACGACATACATGGGTAACTGCCGGCCTCTTACAAAAAGAAAAAATTAAAAAAAAAATCCTGGCCAGGCTCTCACCCTAGAGAGAGCATAACTCTTCGAGTGCAGATCCATAGGCTATCGAGATACATACATACATACCACTTTACAGTGCAAATTTGTATATATTATATATGCCTTTATATACAAATAGGCGTTTTTGTTTTGTTTTTTTTTTTTTTTGTATATTTGGGTAGGCGCGAATGTTCGAAATTATTTTATAAAGATCTTATAGTTATTTTTTTAAATTCCACTTGTGCTCTTTCTACTCGACACAAATTTACTTGATTTATAAAATGCATTCGATTTGTGTGCATTTGTATATATAAAACTGTTCACACCTTGTTCTCCATTTACATTACTCTGAATGCGTACGCATATGTGTGCGTGCAGGGTCATTTGTATGTGTGAAGCACTGAAAAGACGTGCTCACTTATTTGTTTGTTTTATTTTTTTTTTTTTTGGCCTTTTTTCTTTTTACATCTATTTGTCTATGTGCGCATATCTACATGTATCGATACCGGGTTGAAAAGCAAAGAAAAACACTTCTGATGAATAGGGAGAAAAAAAGCGAAAAAAAAAAAAAAAAAAATGGTCCGGCCCAAAAGAGTCGGGGAAAAGATGAACGGAGCTAATTGACAAAACAACAAGCAAGAATCAAGAAAGGAAGGAAGGAAGGAAGGAAGGAAGTTGAACAGGAAAAAAAAATATGTGTTCACCGCCAACCCAACCTACAAATAAAAATCTCTGAAAAATTTAGAAGAACATGTTCGTCGTAAAACTCGAGTAAATGAATTCGCCAACAAGAAACCATGGAAAAATTAAAGAGTAAGTAAAAAAAAAAAAAAAAAAAAAGGAATGAAGATCTGGTTAAGTGAATAGAAAATAATAAAAATAAAAACACTGAAAGAAAGAAAATATGAAAAAAAAGTGCAACGAAAAGAAACAGAAAACGTATCAAAGAAAGAAAGAAAAGCAGGAAGAAAGAAGGAACAATGAAAAATAGAGAAAAGGAGGGAAGAATACAAAAAAAAAGGAAAAGAAAAGAAATGTAAAAAAAAGAAAAGTACAAAGTAAAGCGAGAAGGAAAAAAAGAAAATGAACAAATAAACGAAATAAAAAAAAATTGAAGAAGAAAGGGAAGTAGAAATGAAAAATAAAGAAAAATAAAAACAAAATAGAGAAAATGAGGAAAGGAGATAAAAGCACAAAAAGGAAGTGAATAACAAATGAAAACAGGAAGTAAAAAGAAAGAAAAATGGAGGAAAGAAAGCAAAAGAAGTAAAAAAAGAAGCGAATAAGAAATGAAATCAGGAAGGAAAAAGAAAGAAATATAGAGGAAAGAAGAGAAAAGAAGGAAAAAAAAGAAGTGAAGGAGAAATGAAATCAGGAAGGAAAAGAAAGGAAAATAGAGGAAAGGAGACAAAAGAAGGAAAAAAAGAAGCGAAGAAGAAATGAAATCAGGAAGGAAAAAGAAAGAAATATAGAGGAAAGAAGAGAAAAGAAGGAAAAAAAAGAAGTGAAGGAGAAATGAAATCAGGAAGGAAAAAGAAAGAAAAATAGAGGAAAGGAGACAAAAGAAGGAAAAAAAAGAAGCGAAGAAGAAATGAAATCAGGAAGGAAAAAGAAAGAAAATGAAAGAGAAAGTGAGGAAATGAGACAAAAGACGAAAAAAATGTAAAATAGAGAAAAGGAGGAAAAAAGAAAAAAGTAGTGAAGGAGATAGAAAAGCAGGAAGGAAGAGAAAAGAAAAATGTAAAACAGACAAAAGAAGAAACAAAAGATAAATCCAATAAAGAAGAAAGCAAGGCAGGAAGGAAAAAGAAACAGAAAAAGAAGACAAAAGAAGTAAAAAAAGAAGAAAGAGAAGTTCAAATGAAAGAAGGGAGGAAGAAGAAAGAAAAATGAAAAATAGAGAAAAGGGGGAAAAGAAACAAAAAAACAAAAAACTAAGAAAAGAGATGTGAAGAGGAAAGGAAGTAAGAAGGAATAATTAAGAAAAATGAAATATAGTGAAAAGGAGGAGAGAAGAAAAACGAAGAAATAATGAAGCGAAGAAGAAGAGAAGTAGAAAGAAAAGCGGGAATGAAGAAGCAAGAAAAATACCAGAGGAAAGAATGAAGGAAATAAGAAGGAAAACAGTTACGAAATCATGTAGGTAGAAGAAAGGATGTAGTTAGATGGAAGAATGAAGGAAAAAATGGAACAAAGAAAAAGAAAGAAAAATAATGTAGGAAGAAAATAAAGCAGGAAAGATGGAGGCAGGAAAAGGAAAGCAAAAACTTAGAGAAGAGGAAAGAAAGACAAAAGTAATGGAAAAAAAGACGGATATCGGAAAACACGCAGGAAGCTGAGAGATACAAAGAAAAAAAAGAAAGAAATGGAAGTAAAGCAGGTATGATGAAGAAAGAAAGAAAGAAAGAAAGAAAGAAAGAAAGAGAACACTAGGGGGAAAAGAGAATGAGAAAGAAAGATGGGTAGAGTAGAAAAAAGAAAGAAGCTGTCAATTTCGAAACGACAGTAGAGAAAAGAAAGAAAGAAAGAAAGAAAGGAAAATGTGAAAAATAAAAGAAGAAAAGAGAAGTGAGGAAGACAGAAAAGTAGAAAGGAAAAGGAAAAAAAAAGGAAAATGAAAGCAAGGAGGAAGAATGAAAACGAAACGATAGGAGGAAAAAAGAAAAAGGAAGAAATAATAGATAATAAAAATATCCGTCTATATTTCTGTTTTGTAATTATTCACACTATTTACGTTGTTCGGACAATTGTCCTCGTCTACTTCTCTTTCTTCTTCGCTTCTTTTTTCTGTCTTTTATATTCATTCCTCTTTTTCGCTATATCTATTTTCTTCTTCTTTTCCTTTCTGTTTTTTTCACTTTTCTTATTTCCTAGTTTTATCTATTTTTCATTTTCTACTTCCTTCTTGCTTTCTTTTCTTCTGCACTTCTTTTTTTTTCTTTTGCCTTTTCTTTATTTCCTCCTTTTCTTTATTTTTCATTTTTCTTTCTTGTTCCTTCTTTCCTTCCGTCCTTCCTTCCTTCCTTCTTGATTTCCTTTTTCCTTCTTTTGTATTCTCTCTTTTTTTCTCAATTTTTGATTTTTTTTCTTCCTCATTAGCTTCTTCTGTCTCCTTTTTTTCTTCACTTCTTTTTTCTTCTTTTGATTTCATTCTTCATTTTCAAAATTTTTCATTTTTCTTTCTTCTTCTTCCTGCTTTACTATCTTCTTCACTTCCTTTTTCTCTATTTTTCATTTTCTTCTTTCTTCCTGCTTTCTTTTCTTCTTCATTCTTTGTTTGTCTTTTGTCTTCTTTCCTCCTTTTCTCTATTTTCCATTTTTCTTCTTTTCCAAAAGGATGAAGACAACTGTCCGAAAATGTAAAAAGTGTAAATAAGAATAAAAAAAAAAGGAGGAAAAAATTGGAGGAATCTGATGAAACGAATGCAGTAAGGTTTGAATGGGGTAAAAATAGAGAAGAAAGTAAGAAACAGATAAATACAAGAGAAAATGCTATAAAAATTATAAAAATTTAAATTGGAATCATTTGAAAATAAGATGCAAGTTATTCGGTAAAAAAAAAAGGAAAAATGGAAATTGGTGTTTTTAAAAAATTACGAATGGGAAACCTGAAAAAATAAAAGCAAGTAAAAAGAGAAAGAGAAAAAAAAAACAAGAGAGAACACTGAGAGGAAGAACTGACTGGAGATGAAAAATCCAAAATTTGAATAAAAAGTAGAAAATATAGAGGAAAGAAATTTCCTAAAACAAATTTGCATGAAAGAGAAAAAGTCATTTAAATAATTCGATTGGAACGCAAGAAAACAAGGAAAGAAAATGGCGTTGATTTGAAGAAAACAAATTGATATCGAATCAAGCGGGTGATTGAAAGAAAGAAATAGTGTTTGAACAAAATGAAGAAAGGATGTCAGAAACGTTATGATGAAAAAATGTAGAAACGTTATAATGAAAATGAACATTTTGAAAGAAACGTTACAATGAAAGAAACGTTATAATGAAAAAGAAGAACAGAAAGGTTGAACGAAACGTTATGATGAAAGAAACGCTATAATAAAAACAAACAGAAATGTGAAAAAAATGCTATAATGAAAGAAACGCTATAATGAAAATGAAAAAAAATCTTTAAATAGCCGTTACAATGAAAAACGTTCTAATGAAAATGAACAAAAATCTTAAAAGAAAGGTTACAATGATAGAAACGTTATAATGAAAATGAACAGAAATCTTGAAAGAAACGTTACAATGAAGAAATGTTACAATGAAAGAAACGTTATAATGAAAACAAAGGAAGTCAACGTTTGAAAGAAACGTTATAATGAAAAAGAACAGAAAAGTTGAAGGAAACGTTATAATGAAAGAAACTTTATAATAAATATGAACAGAAATGTGAAAGAATCGCTATAATGAAAGAAACGCTATAATGAAAGAAACGCTATGATGAAAATGAACAGAGCCGTTACAATGAAAAACATTATAATTAAAATGAACAAAAATCTTGAAAGGAACGTAACAATGAAAAAAAAGAAGCGTTATAATGAAAAAGAAGAAGACAAAGGTTGAAAGAAACGTTATAATGAAAGAAGTGTTATAATGAAAGAAACGTGATAATGAAAAAGAACAGTAAGGTTGAAAAGAACATTATAATTAGCAGTATAAAAAAGATAAAGAAATCAACATTAAAATGAAAGAAACGCTATAATGAAAAATAGGAATAGAATGGTTGAAATCAACGTAAAAATGGTAGAAACTTTTAATGAAAACAGATTAGAAAAGTTTGAAGAAAGGATTTAATGAACGAAAAGCTACAATGAAAGAAGAATAAAAGGAAGGAAAGTAAAGTTATAATGAAACGCTAACATAAAGGAAACGTAAACATAAAAAAAGAAAAAATCGAAAGGCCGAAAGAAACGTTATAATGAACGAAACGCTATAACGAAACAAAAAAAAAATAGAAAAAATGCAAGAAACGTTAGAATGAGAGAAATGCTATAATAACATATAAAAGGATGAAAGAAAAAGATATATGTACGAAAGGCCGTAATGGATAAAGAATAGAAGATTTGTTATAATGAAACGCTAAAATAAACAAGAGCCAAAAATGAAGAAAGAACAATAGAAAAGGTGAAAGAAAAGTTTTAATGAAGCATTCTAATGAAAGAAACGTTATAATGAAAAGAGAATAAAAAGGTGCAAAGAAATATTGTAAGACAACAATAGAGACAAAACAGAGAGAAAGGAAAGTATATATATATATATATACTTCTTTATATATATATATATATATATATATATATATATATATATATATATATATATATATATATATATATACATACATATATATATATATATATATATATATATATATATATATATATAAAGAAGGACAAATCTTAGTAGGAAGGACGAAAACAAAGAAAAAATAATAAAAACAAAACGAGAAACTAAATCAAATTAGCGATCCGTCAAAAGTTGTGACGAAAATGAAACTATATGTCAAGCAGCTATATGATTAGGACAAATACAGAAGCCAAAAAAGCAACAACAAAAAATACGAAGAATTTTTCAAATGAGAAAATGATGCTGACGTTAATGAGTTCCAGTAAGAGACAAAAAAACGTTCTACAGAAATAAGAAATATTAAGCCCTTGATACTACAAAGACATTATTATAATGGTTGATAAAGAAAAAGGCAAAATCATGAAAAAAAAAAAAAGGAAGAAAAAACAGCGTCGGAAACAATAGAGGAAGTGATGAAAATATTAGATACGAAAATAACAACAGAGGTAGTAGCTCTGTTTATTTTTTATGGAATTAGACACAACGTTGATGAATTGAGACGGCAATGAAGTTGCGCAGACAGAGAGAAATCAAAAGAAATATAAAAGTAATTTATTATTTATCAACCAACGATAAGAACAAAAGAAAGTCATCCTAGTTAGCAAGAACGTGAGGGCATCGGGCATACGAATAAAAACTTTGGTACACTTAAAAAGAATGCTGTTCAGGGCTTCTAGTCATTCTAATGAAAGGGTAAGTGTCATGAATCCTCTGCTATAGGCGTCAGTTATTTAACGACAAATATTTCTCTGGATGATTTGCCATTTACAGCAGAGAGCTCCAACTGTACCCGCTACTATTGGTATTCTATAGTTTTATTTTATTTTATACCAGTTTTAATCTCAACATAGGATATACAAATGAAATAGGGTTGATACCAGACAGTGGAAATCCTACAGAAAGTAGTAAAAGAAAGCGAGAAGAAAGGACTAATCATAAATTGTAAGATAACAGAATGTATGTTTGTCAACAATGTAATCGATCCTGACTTGGCATCTTGACTTCAGTCGCTTTCTCACCGACGTGGTGTGTCTTCCCTTAGTCTTTTCTACAAATATTTTCATGGCAACTGCTCTGACGAGCCTTTTTCCCTGGTTCCCTGATTACATGAATTTAAGTATGCTACTTGATTGGCATCTAGGTCCCACCCATTTACTGTTGAAATAGTTAAATGCAACGGCCACTTCCTCAAATAGTTTCCTTCCTCACACTTCACGCCTGTGGAACTCCCTTCCAGATTCTTGTTTCCCTGATAACTACAATCTTCAAAAATTTAAATGCAACGTCAATCGCCATATTCTATCGTCTTGAATCCCGTCCTTTCCTTAATCCTCCCTATGATCAGTCTTTTCTTTCACTTTCACTGCCTGTAAGCCCCGACGTACTAATGGCATTCCTGCTTTGCCTAGTGCGGGGGAGGATTAAAATTAAACAGCTCAGGATGCGAACGACGAATAGGAGATACCAAAATCAAGCAAATGCGAAAATGTAACCATCTGAGAAGTATTTTAAAAATATTTCGAAAATATGGTACCGAAATCCGAAGTTGCATTGGAATAGCGAAATATGTCTTTCGAAAGCTAAGAAAAGTATTAAGAAACATCAAAATTATTTTAAAAACGAAGAAAAAAGCGGTGAACTGCTACTTAATATCAGCCTTCCTATATTGCCGTGTATGGTGTACAATCACCTCGAAGACGTGACTATTGGCAACAGAAACGTGGTTCAGCAGAAGGATGCTGAGAATGGTATGCACTGAACATGTGAGCAATGAGAAAATGGAAACGAAAAGGGCGCTTATACTTAGAATCAGAAAAATGACAGTTGACATTTCTAGGATACACAAGGAGAAAAGAGGGCTTGAAAAATCAGTGGAGTGGCAAGTTTAAATCGACAACTGACCGCAAATGCTCACTTCGAGATCGTCGACGTATTATTCATTTATTGGTCTTAAAAAGCATCGAAACTACAAAATGTACATTTATACGTTGCAATGTGTCCATAAAGGATAGATTCCTCCTTCACGACAACGAATAGCCGCACATAGCAAGTATAAAGTGGCCATTGAAAAAATAAAGAGTTTGAAAAAGTAATACCTTCTTCGTTTTCAGGCTTTTCTATTTTTATTAATTTTTTTGCTGGTTATAGAGCATCCTGGGATATTAAAATGGCTACCTATGATGTTCAGCAACAAGTATAACTCATTGAGTTTTTCTATTCCAGTGAAAGATCAATTATTCAAACTCAGAGAAAAATACCGGCAACATTTTACTGTCAGAGTATCTTCTAGCGATAACATGATTTGGAATCTAATCGCTTGGTTTTTTGAAAGAACTGGATCAGTCAGCGATCTTCCGGGAAGAGGTCTTAAGCACACTGATGCAGTGGTGAAAGCTGTACGGCAGAGTGTCTTTGAGGATCCATCAGCTTCTACCCATCATCGCTCTGCTCAAATAGAACAACGCCAGAAGTTTCTGAAACTGGATTTAAAATTGTTTCCATACCAGATTCAAATGGTCCAAACTTTACTAGACCAAAATACTTATGTGTTTGTAAAAGTTACTTTTGTTTTATATTATTCAGTCTTTTATGGACTACCTTCTATAAAACAATAAAATAAATAAAAATGATTAAGTCTGTTCTACTCCCTCCGCCATATTCACCTGACCTTAGACGAGGGGCCAACAACCCCAAGCCCCGGGACCAATTCCGGCCCGCCAAGGGGTTTTGCCCTTCCGCCAACTTAATCGTATTAAGGAATTTGCATTTATTTGTGTTAGTTGTTATCCTCTTATACCTGCAGTTAAATAATATAGCATTAACTTCATTGTTTCCTTTAAACCTCCAGACCAAGGCAGCCTTCTGGACGGAGCAGTCTGAGGTCGATCAATTTATAATGGTACATATCATATCATGGCCCTCCTTCGAGACACTGCATATCTGGCCCACTCTCTCCAAAATGATGCCGACCGCTGCCTTAGAACAACCGATTATTACAATTTCGATCACTGCAAAACAATTATAGGGGAAAACATTTCTTTAATGAAAACAAGAATTAAGAGTTCATCCAAAAGATTTTTTTACATGAAAACCTCAAAGATTTTACTCAAAAAGTGTCGAATATCTGCCAGATAAGTGGCATTGCAAATAATGATGGATCTATAACTGAATAAAAATATGAAAGCACTTTATCTTTTTAAGAATATAGTTGATATTATTTATCTAACTGCAGCACGAAGGTAAGATGTAACACAAGATCTTTATTTTAATTTTCGTGTGTCTATACGCGTACATATAGATCAAGGACAAAAAATGAGCACCTCGAGGTGGTGTAATGGATAGCAAGCTTGTCTGGCTAGAACAATTACGACTGAGTAATGAGTTCGATCCTCATTGGGTGCCCCATACTTTCGGCCTTGTGCCACATCTAAGCTACTCTTGGAAAGTCACTGGATCAAGGACAAAAAATCTTAGCGTGCACTGTCACACTGGTGTTGATGACACTAACTCTGCCTCTCTTAGTGCGACGAGGAAACTACTGCCACGGGTTTGGAATCCCTGAGAAAACGAAGAGAAAAGATACAAAGCCATACAGGCCAGAAGAATAAAATTCTCAAACAAAAACAGAAATTATTTATGACTCAGCCTAATAGTAATACTATAGCGAACCCATGATGCAAATTACATATTGGAGATTCCAAAATAAAAACAGGTGTAATAATTTAGATATCTGGAAAGCGTATTAACAAAGGAAGGAAACGAGGACACCAAAATCAGAATGCGCATTGGGATAGCGAAAGTGCCTTCCAAAAGCTGAGCAACGTATTAAGAAACAAGAAAATATCATTAGAAACAAAGAAAAGAGTACTGAAATAGTATGCAATGTTAGGCTTTGGCAGTGAATGCTGGACACTGTTCTCACAGATGAAGAAACTTCAAGCAACAGCAATGTGGTCCACAGAAGAATGAGAATACCATAGACCGAATATGTGTGCAACGACGAAGTTCTAGAGACAATGGCAACAAAAAGAACACTTCTACTTAACATCAGGAAGAGACAGTTGAAATTCCTGGGGCACATAATGAGGAAAGAGAGCTTGGAAAATTTGATACTCACAAGATTGAAGGTAAAGGGGCCAGAGAAAGCAACGCACAATTTACGCGGAGAACTTGAGAGAATTGGTGGCAAAATAAAACAAAAGTTACTGAGGGCGACAAAGGAGAGGAAATTGTCGAGAGCCATAATCATCAACATCTCGAAAGAACACGGTACACAGATGAAAAATAGTGAGGTGTTTGATAAGATTATCTTCTGACTTTAGCTGTAAAATAGTCAATATAAATAGATGTAATCAATTCTTTGCGAGCGAACATCTCTCTCAGACTAGCTTGTTGACCTTTGCACATCTGTTCGCGCTCAGTCGATAGACCTTTAATGGTTTCCTGGACATTCATTATTGCTTTTATTGTTTTGTTTTTTACGGTTTATCAACCTTTTGCAGATTATTTAATACCAGCACATATTTATAGATTATAAGACTGTTTTTAGATAATAATTATTTACAGATACGAGTTCCACTAATTAACGCATAACTGGGGAGAAGAGGTGGATTCATACCTTTTTAAAGGGTATTTGCGTGTTAGGGAATATGATGAAACCGATTGTAATTGAAACTCTGTTCTCTGATTTCTAAATCCAAGCCATTACCCATTACACCTACCGCACATCCAACCTTCCAGCACCTTGTATTTCCAAGAATTATTTCCCATCAAATTTGCTTAAAGTCGGTGTCATTTATTGGTTTGATAAACCTTCATTAAATAACGAGCCTCCAAGAGTAAGCTATGAATTATTTTCATGTACCCCTTGACCTTTTCAAATATATCAAGTTCCATGTTGATAGAATTCTGTTTTGAATTTAAAAAAAAAAAACGTGAGTAAATAGTCTCTGCGCACCGCAAAATATCACGCTGTTGTTTTAGCAGGGTATTTTGAATTTATACCGGGTTATTGTCTGTGTTTAATTTCTGCGTTTTGATCTTGTATTTTACAAGAACAAAACGATTACTTTCCTTCCAAAGTCTGAATTTTTTAATTCTTTCGCATATTTTGTGGTGACATTGTTTCATTCACCTACTAGCAATCGTTGGAATTTCAAAGCATGTTATAAGATTTTTATTTTTATTTCCCCTTGTTTATTTGTGTACGTATTTATTTATTTATTTTTAAGTTTCCTACATGTTCTTTGATTTTTGCGTACTTTCCCCTAATCAAAAGCAAAGCCATGAATAGTTTAAACTTTGAACGTTGATTTCGAATGAACACCAAACGATTTTTAAAACTCTTTTTCTCAAAATGAATTGCCGCTTACTTGAATATATTTGTTCCTTTCCTAAACGAATGTTTTAAACTGTTCAGGGAATGTGTATATTCATAATTTTACGAAGTTTTAAGTAATCCATTTGCTTATCGACTGGTCGTAGTTTCGGAAAACAAATGATGCAATGGAATTCTTGAATAATTGTACCGCCTGATATTATCTTTATTTTTATTAGATGTTGTCGTCGTTGTCGCCATCCACTCGCATACGTGCCTCTGGATCGTCATCCACTCTCCCTATTCCCCTTCTCTTCTCATATAAAAATCAAGCTATTATTATTGTCGGCACTTTTTCACATTTGAGAATCGCAAACGTCATCTTCTCTCCCTATACCATTTCTGACCCTTGGTGGCAGTGATGGAGATGGTTGTGAATCAAAGAGATTTTGACAAGGCCAATCACATAAATTTGCGCCACGGAGAAGCACAAACATTTGGCCAGAAGTACATCCCTCTTAGCTCAAAGGGGACTGAGACAGGCAAGATCTAGCAAACCTGGTTGGATCGGGTTGTTAGATGCATGTTTAGTCGAGGTTCTCATGTTCACACTGTATCTCTCTGTCATATATGTATACATATATACAGACATGACTGAAGTAAGTAAACAACACACTAAACAAGACAATAATATTGATATGAAGACCGATTGAAAACACACAGTAAATTTTGTTCTTTTTTCAGCGACCAATTTCCATTAGAAATGTTATTTTCTCTCATTTTCTGAGCTCCATGTCTGTAAAAAGCATGTAAAAGAAGCTTAAAAATATAAAGAGATACTTGAAAACAATGCTCGTAGTCATCGGTACCCGCTCGCATCCAAGCACTGGGATCCTCATCATCTCTCCTTATTCCCTTTCTCCCCTCCTGGTAGCGGAGGCCGAGATGGCTGTGAAGGCACAGCCTAACCCTGTAGAGTTGAAGGGCGGTAGAAAGCGAAGTCAAAGAGAGTTTGACGAAGCCATTCGCGTGAATTTGATTTTGGCAGACAATACTGCGCGACGGAGAAGCCCACACACTTGACCAGAAGAGCCTTCCTCGCAGTTTAAGTGGGACTGAGAAAAGCAAGATCTGTTAAACCTGATTGATATCGAACTGTCGGATGCTTGGTCTGTCATATATCAATGTATGTTATTTGGCTGAATCCTTGTTGGGTTATTTAATATTGTATTTTGTATAGGGCACTCAGTGACAAGCAATTCCACTCAGTAGTAATGGTTAACTAGACTAGTTTCATTATTTAAAAATACATTAAAAATACATAGAAACAACAAAAAAAGAGAAAAAAAAGCATGAATTTTGGACAAATATGATTCCGATGTACAGCCATTGGTTTAAATGGTAGGATAGCCTTGGGTAACACCTTGTATGCATTCAAAATTACCGCGGAAACGATAATTAAAAATCACTCTATTGTCTTTGAAAAGGAATCTTGTCAATTCGCTAAAATGACGCTATGATCATCTATACCCTGAAGGGACGTTACATAAAAAATAACTCGGAGTCGATACCCGCTCGCATCCAAGCATCGTGACCGTCATCGACTCTTCTTCCCTCTCTCCACTCTGGTGGTGGTGGCGGAGATGACAGTGAAGGCACAGCCTACTCCAGTAGCGTAATCAAAGGGAGTTTCACGAGGCCATTCGCGTGAATTTGATTTTGGTTGCATCGGGCTGTCGGATGCTTCTTTTCTGTCAAGATCCACTTGGTTACGCAAGCCCGTCTTCCACTGTGCCCTCTTCCGCCGGTTTGTCCGTTGAGATAGTGTAAATCTTTGTCTATTCTTTCGCCTTTGCGGTCTTCGGTACTCTCTCGTATCCAAGCATTGGAATGGCAGCCCCATTCCCTTTCCCCCTTTCTCTGGTGGTGGTGGCCGAGATGTCTGCGAAGGCCCAGCCTAACCCTATAGAGTTGAAGGGCGGTAGAAAGCGAAGTCAAAGAAAGTTTGACGAGGCCATTCGCGTGAATTTGATTTTGGTGGACAACTCTGCGCGATGAAGAAGCCCACACACTTGACTAGAAGCAACTCCCTCGCAGCTCAAGTGGGATTGAGACAGGTAAAATCTGGCAAACCTGGTTGCATTGGGCTGTCGGATGCTTGGTTTCCCTCAAGATCCGCCTTGGTTACGCAAGCCCGTCTTCCGCTGTGCCCTCTTTCCCCTGTTTGTCCGTTGAGATCGTGTACATCTTTGGCTATTCTTTCGCCTTTGGACTCTTTGAGGGGTGCTCACGACCAGCCTGATGTTTCCTCCTCGACCATACCACTATGGGTGGCTCTACAGTTGAAACTCCAGACAGCTTAGATGAAGTATGGTAAATCAATATTAATATGGACTAGTGTTTCTTTTCTATTAATTTCATCGCAACAATCATTCTGCAGCTGTTAGTAAACAGTCGAGCCAGAAATTAAAATTAAAATTTTATCTTTCACCAAACTTTTTATTTATATATTAGGAAACGCTATCACGCAACGGGTAGATATATTTAAAAAAAACAAAAACAAAAAAACAAATAAAACTGATCTTTCATTTGATCAAACGAACGACAAGAAACGTATAATCTTAAAACTGAGCCAATAAGTTCGTTTTTTTTTTAAGATATCTGGTCCTTTGCTATTTTTACACAAATAAGATCTGTTTTGTGCTTGGTTATATAAAAGTATAAATGCGCATGCGCATTTGTGTAAAAGAAAGGTTAAAACAGAAGGAGAAAGGTTAAAACGGAAGCCTGTGTATTCACATTCGCCAGAAAATATGTGAATTTGAGAAAAATTATCGTAATATCAGTAGAGGAAAACGATATGTAAATTTTTATATAACAAGAAAATTTTAGGGAAGTACGTGACAAAGTGAAAAATGTTCTCGTATGACTCGTTTCGTACTTTATGACCTCTTCGGTCTAAAATGATGGCTACATTGATACAACTACACATTCGCACAAAGGAGAGGGGCTGCTGTAATTTATAATTAATTTTTTTTTATTTTTTTTTTTTTGTTAATTTCAAATTTCAGCATCCTTCTTTTACATATTTAGTTGTACCAACATCATTTTAGTCCTAAAGGACGAAAAGCGTCAAGCGAAAACATTACCACCCGTTGTCATCGACCGCGATCGCGAATCCCGTGACCCCCTAGGGTCCTAGGGGCATTACTTGTACTGTACTCGCAGAAGCGATGTTTTGGGGGTAAGATAGCCTGAAGAATCCCAACTCCAATTCTTCAATCCGATCCGTTCTCCATTACTCCAGCGTGTCTCCATAGATTGCCTAAAATATCAGTATCGCAATACATTTGCTGCTTTCTGCTAAATAATTAATTACTGCATAAGGATAGGACTGTTTTGTGTGTGCATATATATATATATATATATATATATATATATATATATATATATATATGTATGTGCGTGTGTTTATATGTATGTGCGTGTGTTTATATGTATGTGTTCGTGTGTGTTTATATACGTGCGTGTGTATGTGTGAGTGTTTATATACATTTGTGTAAAATTCATCCGTCTATAAAAGGGCAAACGTTTTCATTTTTTCATTGTTTTTTTTGTTTTTAATCAAGTCACCCCATGAAAGACGATAATGTCACTACGACACAGAAGGGGTGGAGTGGGAAAGAATGAGAAGACTTTCGTGAGAAGAACGGACAATAAAGAAACAGGATTCAGGATTAGAAAAGAATATGGCGACTGATGTTCCATTTAAGCATCTGGGTGACAGGAAAGCAAGAAATTGGGATTTCCACAGCCAGGGTGTCCCATTCTTTGTTCGACTTCACTAGGCCTTCGTTTCATTTATTTATGAGAGATTTGTCGACGTTTATACCTCCTTTAGCTGCCACTTCACCTTGGCTACCAAGCAACATTTCTTGTCAACTCCCTCACCTTTATAGGCCCTTCTTTCTCTGTATATTGAAAGTTCAAAACGACTAAGCTAACACCATAAACACGCATAAGCGTTTCGCAACAAAAAAAAAAAAAGAAAAAAGAAATACAGATAAGGTTCAGCTATCGTCCGGTTCATTCTCCTTCCCGGTCTTTTAAACATAAGTAGATGTTCATTCCTTGTTTCTTTTTTAGGATTGGCTTTCTAGTTCCCTCTAACGACTTTTCCTTCTAGTTCACTCCCAGTTTTCACTTGCGTCTTAGGGACATTATCGCCTTGCTTGGGGGGAATTAATTAAAAGAAAAATAAGCAAGTAAACGAATTTATTTGAACGGTTTAATAACATGCAGTGATATATTTAAATTTAATGTACTGGGATGGATGATTTGTGTCAGGGATATCAACTTCTCAACATGGAAGGCACCAAGTAGAAGACTTCGATCCCAGTGTTCCGTAATTTTCAGTCTGTTTCTTTGTTTGGAAAGAAACTAAACAATTAAGCTGAAATGTTTTTTGAGGCCTTGTTTGGTTCTAATGAAAACCAGGTCTTATTTTTTCACTTTTTTTCACTTACTCATCGACCGCCCCCTTTTCTTCTCACCGCCATTCTCCGAATATCAGGTCTTTTCTTTAAAATGATATGAATAATCACCGAGCAGCCCCTGAACGATCTCCGGTCCTGATTCAAAGTTGTGCTCTGAAGAATCTTCTTCCTTTGTGCGTCTTTTACGACCTAAGTATACTCCCAGTCATCAAATGGAATTCATATAAACATTAAAGATGCTGGGAAAAAAATCGTCGGCGACTCATTCAACCATCCTGGAAAGTGCCTGACAATTCCTACCATGCTTTATTTTTTACAGGAGCCAGATCTGACCCCAAAATGGTTTATTATTACCATATTTGGTCTGTAACAGCCCGTCCTGACTTTCAAGCAGAGTTCAATATCGTTTGCGCAGCCTTGTAGTGGATAAATTGTTTTCCATCTAAGTGCCTCTTTCTCACGGATACTACGCTGCAACCCTATTTTTATTTCCACGGCAAATGTTCTGACGAGCTCCCGTCTTAGTTCTACCAGTTCAGACCTTTCCAGCAAAGACCCCAATTGTTACGCCCACAGGAATGAATTACACAATTTCTCCGTACCCCATTGATAAGTAAAAAGTTACAGTCAGAGAACTTGAACCGAAGAACCGAAACTTTGTGGAACAAGCTCCCGTGTAGATGCTTCCCCGAAAACAATAATCTTAACATCATCAAGTTTAGGTTCAATCGTTATCTCTCCTCCATATTCGCATAATCATAATTTATCTTCTTACGTTCATATCACACCCGCCATTCGTTAATCATCTACCTTGAGTTGCTTTCGCGCCTTGTATTGTGCGAACATTATTAAAAAAATGCAATGATTGAGAGGTCTAAACGTTTTGTTAATAATCCACGGCTAGTCGGCGCCATCGTGGAATTAAGAGATTTTCTAAGCGTAGTTTAGATGTGGCACAAAGCCGAAAGTATGGGGCACCCAGTGAGGATCGAACTCACTACTCAGTCGTAATTGTTCTAGCGAGACAAGCTTGTTAACCATTACGCAATGCTGAGGTGCCCATAAGGATTTTCTAAGCTTAGCTTCGATGTGGTACATGGCCGAAATTAGGGGGCACCTAGTGAGGATCGAACTTATTTTTCAGTCGTAACTGATCTAGCAAGACAAGCTTACTAACCACTACACCACGCCTAGGTGCCCAAATTTATTTTCTAAGTGTAACTTAGATGTGGCACAAGGCCAAAAAGAGGGAGCCCCCAGTAACGATCGAACTCACTATAGAGGTGTAACTGATCAAGCGAGACAAGCGTGCTAACCATTACACCACCTCGAAGGGCTCCGTCGTTGAATTATATGCGCAGTAGCTTTGTAATTCAATGGCAGAAGCTTCGTTTGAAAGTGAAATGGGTTTGCTTTTTTTTTAAATAAACATTTTTATGAGAAAGATATCTAAGATAAATATTTTATATATGAAAATTTAAATAGATTCTTAAAATACACTAATAAAAATATCAGCATTGCCAACTTTCTTTTACTCGCAAGCTTTGATGTAAATGCTACTTTCAAGAGAGTTGTCTTTATTTGGACTTAAGGTTATCAGTAAACAGAAGAGCCTAGCTGCGAATTACAAATTTAAGATGCCTAAATCAAGCAAATACAAAACCTAAAATATCTGTTTTAACAGATGACAGAAAAAACAACATCGAAATCCAATGGCGTATTGGGATAGCGAAAGATATTTCTACAAGCTAAACAAAGTATTAAAAAAGACAAGAAAAAAAAAACAAACATTAGAAACGAAGAAAAGAGTACTTAACTGTTATGTAATAACGTCTCCCCCCGGCTCCTATATATTAGGTTGTTGCAAAAATAATGACGTAATAATGTCGTTTTTTGACGTTAAAAATACGTCAAAAAACGACATTATTACGACATTATTTTTGCACCAACCTAATATGTATATATATATATATATATATATATATATATATATATATATATATATATATATTAATTGCCTTTGTACCAAGCAAGGCAGTAAAGCCACTGAGACGCGAGGGGTTACTGGGTGTGGAATAGTTAGAAACCGAAACATTGCTAAGGAACTTGAACAAAAGAAGAGTAATCAGGAGGCCAATGAGTCTATGCAGTATACCAAAGAGTTTATCCCAACAGTTAACATGAAAGTATTAACGGGAAAAGCACAGGGAGGCAATATTACAACGGTTGGAAAGAGACGGAAGCTGATAAGCCAGAACAGGGTCAGTAATATGCCAGAACAGGATCAATAATACGCAGAAACAGGGTCAATTTGTTCTTTATCCTCTCGGATTCCAATCTATATTTTATCTGTATTTTAGAACAATTTGGAGATGATTTTCAATCTAATATTTTTCACTTTTGTTAAAGCTTCTTCAGACAATCGGATATAGAGAAAAATAAGAAAGTTATTCTGGTATGTGTATTTTTGCGTTGTTTGACTTTCATTGATCAGTCATGCTTCACACGCATTAGACTTGTTAAACTAACGCTTTGTGGCGTCCCAAATACAAGTAGTGGCAAGACGTCCATCCGCAGTTTCAATAACTTAATCTTAATAAAGATACCAGAATTTCTGTCTTCTTTTACTCAATATATCATTCTCTGACGAAGCTTTAATAAAAGTGAAACATGTTAGATTGATAAAGGTTCCTTATCTGTTCTTTATCTTATCATTCTTTTGGATTCCGATCTCGATTTGATCCATACTGGATTCATAATTGATTTAATCCCAACATCTTTTCCCTTAGATTTCGATATTCATCGTCATTTATTCCTTGTTTTAAAAACATTTTTATTTCTTCTTTTTCTCTTTCTCTCCTCATTCTTTTGTCCTACTCTCTTACTCGCTCTCTCTCTCTCTCTCCTTAACTCTCTCCCTTCCTCGATTTCTCCCTTCCCTCTTTCTCATATCTGTCTTTGACCGTTACCTTTTTCTCCCTCCTACCTTCTATCATTCTAACTTCTCTTTGTCTCTCTTCTCCATTTTGCTTTCATCTGCTGCTCTCTTTTTTCTCAGACTCACCACTCTCCCTTTTTTTCTTTCACGCTTTCTTCCACCTTTCTTTCTTTCTTTCTTTCTTTCTTTATTCTCTTTTATTTTCTGCCTCCTGTTTCTGATAACCAGTTTCCGTGCACTCGTCTTAATTCACGGACAAACCTCATACACATGTGGGTGGATATGCCTACATTTATATATGCTTTCACAATATGGATAGGCTTTATATGTCAACTGAATTGTGTGTGTGTGTGTGTGTGTGTATATATATATATATATATATATATATATATATATATATATATATATATATATATATATATTATGAAATGGACAAAGTCCGACAATTATTTAAGTCATTTTTTTTATGTTTATACGTACTTTTTATAGATATTAGGTTGGTGCAAAAATAATATCGTTTTTGACGTGAAGAAATACGTCAAAAAACGATATGATTTCTGCACCAACCTAATACAAATATTTAAGTAAATGCTCCAAGACGCATATTTTCTATGAAAAATTTCTCGGATATTCAGGCAGCCAAATATTCTTAATACTGTTTATTATAAAGAGGGCATTTACTTAAATATTTGTATCAATAAAAAGAACGTATAAACATAAAATGTCTTATATATATATATATATATATATATATATATATATATATATATATATATAAAAGTTGCAGATTAAAAAAATAATAATGCTTTTTTATGAAAGTATTTATTTATTTATATATACATTTGATATTTCAGATTGACCTCAATCTTTCTTCAGAAATAATTGTTTGTTTACAAGTAACGTCCAGCGCGAGACGCGGACGTCACGTGATATGGAACGCCACTGTGTTCGAATATTCTTAACGTAAATCTGTTTTAAATGTTGTTTAAAAAAATAAAAAATTCTTTAACTATATCTAAAAAAATGTTTAACTATTGAAATATTCATATATATATATATATATATATATATATATATATATATATATATATATACTTTCATAAAAAACATTATTATTTTTTTAATTTGCAACTTTTTCTATATATACATATTAAGAAAGTATACGTGGCTTCTCATTATGCTATATATATATATATATATATATATATATATATATATATATATATATATATATATATATATATATATATATATATATATATATATATATATATATATATATATATATATGTTTATATAGCTGTGCGACGATGGCCTAACAGATCTGACTGACGTCAAGTCAGTTAAGTTTCAATCCCGGTTTGAAGCAACACTGAGAAACTGTGATACAGTCTAGCCAATCCCGGTCTAGCCACACTGAGAAACTGTGATACAGCGAAACAGTCTGTCTGTGGATATATATATATATATATATATATATATATATATATATATTAATTAATTCCTAATACAAATGCCATTATAAGCATAAATTATAAGCATAATTATAATGAAAAATAGAATTTACAGACAAGTATTTTATCTCATTTTTCCATATATTTTATAACTTTTGAAATGAACGATTCGACCTTCCCGCCATCCTTTTCCTTTCTACGTCAAGAGTGGATAGACTGGGGAAAAGACGATAGCCGATTTTAATAATGCGCCGTACCTCGTGATAGACAACAAAAAAATGCATATAAAAATGAATTAAAACAAAACAAAAAAGAAAAAGTTTTTTTTTTTTTGTTTTTTTTTATTAACCATTGAGTAAGTTAATGATTTACCTTTTAATCGTTTGCATCGATTTTGGTGATATTATCTAAATGTCATTTGGTCTCGTTTGATGCATTGTCCATTAAAATAAATTCAGAAGAATATTCGATATATCGATCTGTATACAAGATGATTATGTATTCGCTCTGAGAGTAAACGACGGTATCGTTTCAACTTCTACAACATCTGGATACTCGATTATATCCAAGTGGTAAGAGAACTGGTCTAATGTTTGTGAACGCTTTTTTCATCTGAGGCTTCGGATTTATAACTATCTTCATCTAGATTTATTTTGCAAGTAACCTAACAATACAGATGAGTATATAAATACGTGTACTAGATTAATCGAAATTAATGTCCATCCGGGGCCTTGTTCTAAAAAGAATTGATCTATGGTGACCCCAATAATGTAACAGAATACTAAAATGGCCCTAATGTACTATATTCACTATCAGAAATACCATGGTAAGTCTTGTACTTGGTTGGTTTGTTGGGTTTTATGGCATATCAACCCTTGTGGGTCATTTCATGCCAAATTAAGGTATATATATATATATATATATATATATATATATATATATATATATATATATATATATATATATATAACATAAACATGTGTTTAATAAATAAATTGTCGGACTTTGTCCATTTCTTAATGTATGACGTCATTTGTTTACATTTGATACGCCATGAGCAGTTATGAATGTACGAGATTCATGGAAGATTGAAGTTTATAAGCAGTAAATTCGACCTTGCCTACCGAACTCTCCTTTGTGGCCGAGTCGGTTAAGGCACGTCAGCGTAAATGACGGTTCCGTATAGGATGCAGGTTCGAATCCTGTCAAAGGACGAATATTTTCTATGAAAATTTCTCGCACATTCAGGCCGGTAAATGTTATTTAATACTGTTTATTATAAACAGAGCATTTACTTAAATACTTGTATCTATAAAAAGAACGTTAAACATAAAAATATATATATATGTTAAAGACATTTTTATGTTTAACGTTCTTTTTATAGATACAAGTATTTAAGTAAATGTTCTGTTTATAATAAACAGTATTAAATAACATTTACCGGCCTGAATGTCCGAGAAATTTTCATAGAAACAGGATTCGAACCTGCATTCTATACGTCAGTTAGGCACGTCAGGCTAAATGACGGTCCGTATAGGATGCAGGTTCGAATCCTGTCAAAGGACGAATATTTTGTCAGCCCGGACAATCACGGTAGAATAACGTAATTGCTTGTCGGTTGCTTTTGTACCGAGGATGTTAAGGTTACCCGTCTCTCCTCTCTGAGGTGAATTTGTTTTTTAAGTTAACTTTTTCTTGCCAAAAGAGGCAGGACCTACATGACAGCAAGTAGTCTGAATTCATAGTCTTCCTTTTTCTGGACTTGTTGCCATCCAAAGCAGTAGGAAATTGTCTGATCTGCTACTTACCCACAAGATGGAGGCTGAAGAGATGGATTCATAACTTTCCCAAGAGTATTAGCAAGTAAGTGAATGCAATGAGCTCGATTCATTGATTCCTCAATCCGAACCGCTAACTATGCCATGCTTTTGTGCCTTGTTTAAAACGGTTGGTCCTGACTGAATTCTTTTTAATGAAACGTATAAGCACAATTTCAGTAATATATGCTAGAGGAAAGCATTTAGCGTGAGGTTTTATTTAAAATTCGATATGGGCACAAAATTTCTCTACCATCTTATCGAGCCGCTCAGGAAACGCGTCAGCTAAATTCACCAGGAACTCTTGCGGTATGAAAGACATACCTTCTTGTATTCCCTCTTCAAGTTCTTACAAAGTCCCAGTTTCATATAGTTGCTTTCGTCCTTCAACCAAACACAAAAAATCACAGGGATCGTAGCTGGTCACTCACACATAAAATAGGAAGTTACTTTTCAATCACCTATTTCATATATATATATATGCGTGTGTGTGTGTGTTTGTGTGAGTGTGTGTGCGCATGCTCGTGCCTGTGTGCGCATGCACATGCGCGTGCGTGTGTGTGCGCATGCGCGTGCGTGTGTGCGCATGCGTGTGTGTGTGTAGAGTCAAATTTCGATTTAAATTATCACAGTATAGTAGAATTTCTATTTAACGGACCATATCAGTAATAATGTCTGCTTATTAATTATTAAGAAGCATAATTTCGCCAATATATGCTAGATTTACCAAATCATTTAATTTCCTTTAAAACCTTCAATAACCATAATGAATGTTATCAACCCGACTTAATTCGTTCTTAAACTTACCCGCCAGGAAATATTAAATACTGTTTGATATATTCTGGAAAAGCGCGAATTAGCTTTCCATCAAGATAAGTCAGTCAGTCGTACGAATATT
The DNA here is from genome assembly GCA_963932145.1 of Acanthosepion lycidas. Lineage (NCBI taxonomy): Eukaryota > Metazoa > Mollusca > Cephalopoda > Sepiida > Sepiidae > Acanthosepion > Acanthosepion lycidas. The sequence goes on from OZ010576.1 coordinate 82,995,118, forward strand.
TAAACGAAAAAATTGATGAGGATGTTTCATTTTTTTTTTTTTTTTTACTTTGGAAGTCATGATACGAAATTATTTCGAACAGTTTCTACAATTTCTCATCTGTTGCAAAGGAGAAAGAAAACGTCTATTTTTTTTTTTATTATTATTATTTATGTTCACGGCTAGAAACAACTCTATAATATTATACGTGTTTACGTCCGCCAGACGACATAGCAAGAAGACCGGATAACAATAACGACATTTTACTAACAATATCTTAGCCTTTTGATCCAAGAGAAATCAAACTTGCCAAGCTAATGTTCTACTTATTATGTTGTGAAATTAGTCAACCCTTTCTTTTCATACAACAGAAGATGTCAGCGTCATGGAGATATTCTCAAAGTTTGATTCATATTTGCTAATACACAAATACACACATATATATATATATATAATATAAAGTATATAAAACTGTTACACACACACACACATATATATATATATATATATATATATATATATATATATATATATATATATATATATATATATATATATATATGTAACAGTTTTATACCCTTTATACATTTTTTTCGCTATTTGGGCTTCTTTTGTTCTGTTGCAACCCTATTTATATCCGGGCCTCCGGGAGAGAAAAAGAGTTAAAGAAAAAATATATATATATGCCATTATTTTGAGGAATTAGAAGAAAAGAAAAGTAATTACAGATTTTGTTGGCGAACATATCTTGAGTAAAAAGAAATCTGTAAAGGAAAATAGAAGGCAAATACCCAAATAACGATACAAAGGAGAAACAGGGCGAATAGGATTGGTAGCGAAAGAGAGAAAAGGAGTAAGGGAGAGGACAATATAGAATAAGAAAGGAAGCAAAAGAGAGGGGTAGAAAACAATAAAAGAAGAAATAGTCATTGAGAGAGAGAGAGAGAGAGTGATAGTGAGAGAGTGATATAGAACCATAATTGAGTAGACAAAGAAAACAAGGGAATATGACAAAAAAGAGATAAGTATATGGATCTGAATTTAGAAAAAGGGAAAAGAGAGTGAAAAAGCAAAAGAGAGTTGAAAAACGCTACATAGAAAGAAAAGAAAATCGAGAGAATGAATGAAGGGCGACATAGACTAGACCCGGAGAAGAAAGAAAGAAAGAAAGAAAGAAAGAAAGAAAGAAAGAAAGAAAGAAAGAAAGAAAGAAAAAGGATAGGAAAAACAAAAGAGAAAGAAAGTCGGGTAAGTGGGAAAAACGAAAGAAAGAAAGAAAGAAAGAAAGAAAGAAAGAAAGAAAGAAAGAAAGAAAGAAAGAAAATAAAAGGATTGGAAAAACAAAAGAGAAAGAAAGTCGGGCAAGTGAGAAAAACGAAAGAAAGAAAGAAAGAAAGAAAGAAAGAAAGAAAGAAAGAAAAAGGATAAAGAAAGAAAGAAAGAATGTTAGGAAAAACGAAAGAGAAAATCAGGAAAGTGAGAAAAACGAAAGAAAGATGTTAAGAAACGAGAAAGAATATAAGGGAAAAAAAAACAAAAGAAAGCAAGAAAAATATTAAAAAAGAAAGAAAGAAAGTGGGTAACGTGAGAAAACAGAAAGAATATAAAAGCACAAAAGAAATGGAATGTGAGAAAATAAGTTGAAAATATGAAGAAAGAAAGAAAGAAAGAAAGAAAGAAAGAAAGAAAAAAGGAAAGTTGGAAAAACGAAAGAGGAAAAAAAAGAGGTACGTGAAATAAAGGAAAGAAAGATGTTGAAAAACACGAAAGAAAAAAACGGGCTGAAAAATCAACAGAATACAAAAAACATGTGAAAGAAAGAAAGAAAGAAAGAAAGAAAGAAAGAAAAGTAAGAGTAAAAGAAAGAGAGGTGTGAATTGAGAAGCGAGAAAGAAAAATAAAGCAAAAAATGGAAAAACAAAGAAAACTCAGGAAAATGGAAAAACTAAAACGGCAGGAGAGAAAGAGAAGAATATATGAAAAAAGAAAGAAATGGAGAGACGGGAAATAAATGGATTCTGGAGAGAAAAAAAGTTAGATTGAGTCGAAGAAATTTATTGTTAAAAAATAAATAAAGGGATGGTACTTTTTGGATCGAGGTAAATACACGGAAGGTCAAACTAAGGAGGAAGAGAAAAAGATCAAAAATTAATGTCTGATTCAAAGAGAAGAGCGGGAAACAATGGCGGACAGAAAACGAGAGAAAATGTATTTTGGAATTAGAAACGCAAAAGATAAAATTTGCCAATGAAAGAAAAAAAAATTTAGATTGTCTTCAAAGGAACAAATTCATTGGGTATTTTTTTTAATCATTACAATTTCTGTTCTCAGTAATAAAAAAAATTGAAGCAATTGATATGCTTCCATTAAAGGGATTCAACTATATCTGTTCTATTGCTTTCTGAGTTTATAGGATGTCTCATAATAAAACCGACTTTTGGAGGGCACTTGGATATTTCGTTGTCATAGGATCGCACATAAGACTTTTGATGACAATAACGATAATGACAACAGTGCATAGGGTTTCCCTTACGTTTTCAATGCGTTTTGTTAACATGGCACAAGCTGGGAAGAAAGAAATATTTGTCTCCGAACGCGTGGGCACTGACTGGGGCTGTGAACAACTTTGAGAAGTTTGATTTTTACTTTTTTTCCAAATGTCAAACGCTTCTTTTAGGAGATTAAGATGAAGATAAGCGATGTCATAAGTTCGTCTTCGGTAGCTTTTGACACGGCATATAATATTTTATAGTGTTAGAATAATTACTGCATTTAAAACACTTTTGTCACGGCATAGTAGAATATTTTATAGTGTTAGAATTATTATTGCATTTAAAAACTTTTGTCACGGCATAGTAGAATATTTTATATTGTTAGAATAATTAATGCCTTTAAAAGACTTTTGTCACGGCATAGTAAAAAATTTTATAGTGTTAGAATAATTATTGCATTTAAAAAACTTTTGTCACGTCATAGTAGAATATTTTATATTGTTAGAATAATTACTGCATTTAAAAGACTTTTATCACGGCATAGTAAAATATTTTATAGTGTTAGAATAATTACTGCATTTAAAAAACTTTTCTCACGGCATAGTAGAATATTTTATATTGTTAGAATAATTACTGCATTTAAAAGACTTTTGTCACGGCATAGTAAAATATTTTATAGTGTTAGAATAATTACTGCATTTATAAGACTTAAAATGAAAATTCTTTCTGCTTTCCTAAAATGTCAATTAGTGTTGATATGCCATTATTGCAGTGCCTCACACACAGAGACATTTTTTTGTCGATAGATTTTAATTTTTGGTCCTTTACATATTACGAATAATCCTTCTCAAACAAAGAGGAAATTCCGTCAAGAACTGTCCAAACAAAAACATGAGAGAAATATGATCAGAGAGTTCGATTTTCATAAGTCATCATCAGGGTAAGCGGGGGCAAATTTGTGATTTTAATAACATTTTGAAAATGGTGTCTGTTATATACGGTACGTATGAACACTAATGGGTATGTCCGAATCCTCATAAATAAGTTAGACACTATTGTAAGTGGGGGTAATATGCTACCTAAGCTAGCAACGTGAGGTGTCAACGTAGGAAGCTTTTGCCGTTGGGAACTCTCTACCTTCGGGCGGAGAGGAACCCAGATGAGGCAATGCCGAAGTGCAGAGACTCATCCGGGGAGGTAGACAGATACCTGATCCCGCGTATGCCGGGTCTACGGGCAATTTTTGCCCGTGCCTACGGGCTCGGATTTCCCCATATTAAATTTGGCCTTGTGCCGCATTGTACTTAGTGGGGAGGCAGGTAAATATCGTAATATGCTGGCAGCGTGAAAAGCTCTTGTCGTGTTGAACTCTCTGCCTTTGGGCAGAGAGGAACCCCGACGAGACAATGCCAAAGAGCATAGTCTCATCCGTTAGATAGATATCCGTTCCAGCATATGCAGGGTCTACAGGCAATTTTTGCCCAAGCCCACGGGCTCAGATTTCTCTATATTAAATTTGACCTAGTGCCACATCCTATCTCGTGGAGAAATAGGATATATATCGTAATATACTATCTAAGTAGTCCATCACAAGTAGTGGTTTACCTACTTGACGGCGCTGGTGAATATTCTATTTTCTTGGATTGCCATTTCATTTCCAGCCCCCGTTTTAGTTATTTCTCATTCAGTAACGTTTTCTGGGTTACAACAGTGTCAAAAAAAGCGAAAGAGTTTAAATCATAGAAGTCATGATAAAAGATTTGGGTCGCAATACTCATTAGATTCAAAAACGCGCTCTGCGCGCTTTTATCACGTGACTTCATGTCTTCCAAAATATTTCTTAAAGCTGAGCAAAGTCAAATGTTTTTAACGAGTTGAACATGTTTGCTCGTGCGATTTTGCGTGCATACAACAGGCACACTCGTTTACGCTTCTCTTTTATCGCAAATAAAAATCTCTCTCTCTCTCTCTCTCTCTCTCTATATATATATATATATATATATATATATATATATATATATATATATATATATATACATATATAAAATTCTATGACTTCCGTAAGTTCGTCCGACCGTCACACCCTCTAAAATAGCCACACACTGAACGATCAAAATCAAATTTTGGGAAGAAATGGAAACAGGGATACAAACTACATCTGGTTTTACTAGGGTACGTAGAGAACAATAAATTTTAATTCAATGTTTTGGAAAAATTAAATTTTCTTATTGAAGGTATAAAATACCGCCTTTATTCTAAAAACATTTTAATGATTAAAATAACAAATACATATTTAATAAAAATAGTACATTGTTTTTGCATATCTTTTCTTTAAGTTTTTACAATCAAGGATCCAGTTTCCAGTTCGGTCTGAGTATGAGAGAACTATAAACAAACCACAAAACCAAACGTTTTAAAAAGTTAGAATTTGGCTCCAAAAAATATTTACGCATGACGTATATTTTATGCTCAAGAGTAAGAAATCCGAAGAATTTATTTTTCGCTGTTAAAAAAGAAGAAAAATAGATTTTCTAAAAAATATTGTTTACCATGAAGTCCTATAAAATTAGATTAAATTAAATAAATTATGAAACCGCGAGGTAGGGTTTTTTGTCAAAGTATTTTACCAAACATATTCAAAATATTCAAATTTCATCGTTTGGCATGGGAAATTGAATAAAACATTTCAAAGACATACGTAAAGAAAAAGTCCGACAATTATTTATTGAAAAAAGTTTGAACAAAGTAACTATAAACAATTTTTTTTTTTTGCTATCCTCTGCCAGCCGCAATGATGGAGAAAGCATTACCTCGAACCATCGCCAGTGAGACACGTTGCAAGAGCCACTCCGTTTCGCGAGACTCGTCTCTAAATAGAGACACCATCGCGCCAATTTTCCGAAGGAATGCCATCGAACGAGGGCCAATAACCCCAGAAGTCTCCACTGCCACAGGAGTAAAAAAAAAAAAAAATCTATCAGCAAGAGAAGAATATTTAACTATTTTTTTTTATCTCTGCATCCCGGGTGAATGCCCCGGCTTGTAGAGATTCTAAATCTCAACAAAAATGTTAGTGGTGAATACTTAAATACTAAATACTGTAAGGATTTCAACAAGCCTCGGCGTGTTCCAAAAACTTCTAGCCAATAGAAAAGACCTGTGAAAATTTCACGGGTTATCAATTTGAATTGTCTCATGAATCTTAAATTCATGATTGATTAATCTCCTTGCAAGTCTCACGACTATAAAATACGCATGGAAATTCCACAGTTGCCTCTTAAATATTTGAGCTTAATAACTTTAGCACAATCCTTATGCCACTTATATATTTTTGCCACTTATATATTTTTGTTGTGAAACAACTGAAGGTCAGTGTTGACATGAGACGCACAGGTTTCAAGACCCCATTCAAGTCCACACGCAGAAAGCTACCGCGCTGAAAACTACAGAGAGGCCGTCCCAAACAATGACTACTCAGTTCACAGTAAGAATTAAATGATAACTCTCTCATATGTCCCCCGTTACAAAAAGAAGCACGGACACACGTATTGACTTTTTCATATAAACGATGAACCACCCGCCCAAATTCAAGTTATATTTTTTTTAAATAAAATTAATTACATTTAAGTGTTTCTCACATACGTACATTACTTATATTTCTTTCTTTCTTCATAATTGGCCCTAAAAAGAAATTAAATTATACTTATATTTTTAATTTTGCCCGTAGCTCATATCAGACTCTCTTAATTTTTAGTTAAATAAAGTTCTTTTCTTTTCTTTTCAAAAACAAATATAGCTTGAATTTGGACGGGTGGGTCATCATTATTTTGCACAGATAACCTCCATTGTTTAAGTGAAAATTACGTACAATATAATACATATTACTTAAAATGCATTCCTTCTTGACGTCAATTTTGATGGCATGGTTACACTGGTATTGCAATATTAAGAATAAATATAAATTCTGGTCGTTATTTTAAGATGTCAGGATGTACAAATGAAGAGAACAGGTGTTAAAACATTCCACTTCTCTTCTTTCTTTCTTTCTTTCTTTCTTTCTTTCTTTCTTTCTTTCTTTCTTTTTTTCTTTTCTTTTCTTTCTTTTTTCTTTTCTTTTCTTTTCTTTTCTTTTCTTTCTTTCTTTCATGCATTTTCTCACAGAATACAAGTAATGTCTTTTCCCTTCTCCATACGCGCTCAAAACGGAATTGTCCATTATTTACGAGGTATTGACAGGAGACGTTAAAAGCTTCTCTCTTTCTTTCTTTCTTTCTTTTTTTTTTCTTTCTTTCTTTCTTTCTTTCTTTCGATCTTTCTTTCTTTCTTTCTTTCTTTCTTTCATGCATTTTCTCACAGAATACAAGTAATGTCTTTTCCCTTCTCCATACGCGCTCAAAACGGAATTGTCCATTATTTACGAGGTATTGGCAGGAGACGTTAAACGCTTCTTTCTTTCCTTCTTTCTTTCTTTCTTTCTTTCTTTCTTTTTTACTTTCTTTCTTTCTTTCTTTCTTTTTTACTTTCTTTCTTTCTTTCGTTCTTTATTTCTTTCTTTCTTTCACTTTCTCACTGAAACCTGGTAGTTTTTCCCCTCTTACCACGCACTCAAAACAGAATAGTTTATTTTTTATTAGGTATTAGGAGAGCGTAACGTTCATGTGAAATAACAAAGTGAGGGATAAGCACAATAATAATAATAATAATAATAATAATAATAATAATAATAATAATAATAATAATAATAATGATTGAACAAGAAAACGAGAATTCCCTTACTGCAGCGACAAAAATACTCAAAAAGAAAACAAGAATTAATGCAATGGGCCAAATGAAAAATAGATGCCATGTTGAACTTTTTTCATGATCAATTCTTCGCCAGTACCAATCAAGCTTATGTAGATAAACCCGTATACACATCAGTGGCTGCATAGTGCATAAAAATAAAACCGAAATTTTATACTTGTTACACAAGGCCAATGATTACTAAATCGAAATTAGTAAGGAAACATAATGAAAAATAGTATTGACCTCAAATGCAGATTCTGTGATGAATATCCAGAAAAAATTGACATTATTTTGCCAGGTTGCACAGTATTAGCATCCACCGAATATAAAATTCGGCGTACCAGGGGTGGGGCATTATCTATACTGCGAAATCTGCAAATTAATGAAAATGCACGCAATTTGTATGAACCCCAAGTAAACCCGGTTAAAGACAGAAGCCGCATCACTTTTATGGATTTTTACAATAGAGATGGAGAGAACAATCAAAGTTAATCATCTAGACAGTGATTAAAGATCCCCCGAACATAATGTGCTTTTTTATTCACATGACATCTTGAAAAGGAAATGTTAAAAAAAGGTGACACTTGAAGTACTGTTTAGGGGCCTAGGTTTATTGCAAAAGATTCTGATAGACTCATTGAAGGGATTGCTGACAGTCCATGCCTTAAAAAATACAAGATATTGTTCTCCAAAACGCAGCTACCACACTACAAAGGGCAATCCGAAATGTGGTTCTACATAAGGATACTGAGCATGGCGTGGACTGAACATGTGAACAACGACCTAGTTGTAGAGAAAACGAAAATAAAAAGGACACGTATACTTAGAATAAGAAAGAGAGTTAACTTTTCAAGGGCAGATAATGTGAAAAAGGGATTGGAAAATTTGACACTCACAGGACAACATTGAAGGCGAGAGAATCTGGGGGAAGCAGTGCATAGACTACCTAACGAGCTTAAGCAAATAGTTGGTAGAACAGGGATTCGGAATGATAGCCAAATGAAATAAATATACTAAGAGCTACAAAGAACAGGAAATAGTGAATAGCCATGGTATCCAGGTTACTGAAGGGACCTTTCGCAGAGAAAAAGAAAACCCCATCGCTTTGGAAGTTAACGTTGGTTAACATTGCAGATGTTTGGCGAAATGTCCTTTCTGTCTGAGTTCCTACGTCTTCAGAGAGGAGCCGTAAATACAAGACCCCGGGTTGAAATCGAACGTGCAAAAGAAGATAATAATAACAATATGGATAATAATAATAATTATTATTAGGTTGGTGCAAAAATAATGACGTAATAATGTCGTTTTTTGACGTATAACGTCAAAAAACGACATTATTACGTCATTATTTTTGCACCAACCTAATATTATTATTAGCAGTAGTAGTAATTATTATTATTATTATTATTAGTAGTAGTAGTAGTAGTAATTATTATTATTATTATTTGTAGTAGTAGTAGTAATAATTATTATTATTATTATTAGTAGTAGTAGTATTTATTATTATTAGTAGTAGTAGTAGTAGTAATTGTTATTATTATCATTATTATTATTATTATTAGTAGTAGTAGTAGTAGTAGTAGCAGCAGTAGTAGTATTCGGATGTTTCATTCTTTAAATTTCGTGTTTACGTACAGTTCTAAATAAACAGAAAAAAGACAAGCCATTTTTCTGCCTACGGCGAAATTCTTTCATATTTTTTTTTTTAATCTTTTCTCACTTGTGAAGCTGAATTGTATCAACCTGGCCTCTTCTTTTAAGCATTTGACAATCTCATTTGATGGAATAGTCAAATTTACTCGAGAAATTACAAGCGAGCACTCCGACACGAAAAGTTCTCAAATCACCCGCTGTGTTATAACGTGCCATGTCAAATGGCTATCAGAAATATTGACTGGGCGCGTTGGGAATTTGGGTTTATATTCGCAATAACATCAACGAAGAAAAGAAACGTACGGGCGGCCATACAGAAGTCACTATGATGCATGATCATTGCGCATGCGTAATAACATTATTGGTGTCACATCTTTTAACTGTCGCTTGCTGTTTCTGACGTCTCATTAATCTGGATAGGGAGAAATTGATGGAGATAGCGTCTAACAGAGAACGAGTTACATAGGATATCTGATTGATAGTAAAGATGAATAAAACACTCAAAAAGATTCGCCCTATGAATCTAATATTCATTCTGATGGTTGATAATTGTGCGACACTTAATAAATGATTTTTGAGATGAGGGATTATCATTATTATATGCTTCGCTGTTTGGACCAGCATATTCATCGTGAGTTTTATACTCACAAGGCTTCGGCCGTTCTACTCTCAGGTCTTCGTGCAGTTTTTTTCTTTTTGTTTCGCTGAATGATGTTGGTGCATGAGGGTAAGAAAAGGAGATAAGAAAATGCAGTTTATATATAAAAAAAGAAAAAGATGACGGTTAATCGTAGGATTTTAGGGGTCGGATAATTATCCATGCAGAAGGCTGTTTGACAAAGTAGCGTTTATTGGAAACTAGCTTAAAAGACGCCCTATTGTGCGGCATTTAATCTAGTTCCCGCGGAGGGCTCTAGATTGGGCCTTCGTCACAATAGATAGAGAGGAGTAGATGCGATAGGCAACAATAAGCAACAGAGGAACTCAAAATTGATCACTGCATTTAAGCATTGCATTAATATTTAAGCCTGCCTTTTAAAAATTCAACAATAATTCTTCTGCAGCCACTTCATTTAAAGATGTACGTAGGTCCTAATTTCCGTACAATTATTTTTATTACCTGTCTCTATTTCTGAGATGAGGTATTATGTACATTATTTACATTATTCTGACTATTGTCCTCATCTTTGTCGCCATACTTATCACAACGTTTCGGGCGTTGTACGCTCTGGCCTTCTTCAGGTGGTTGGAATGTCGAACTGAACCCTTTATTTCGCTCACTGGGGTATACTGTTTTAGTTCCGCGTGCCAATGTCAATGGATAAAGGCGTTGTTTAGATCCAGTGACAGACCCAAAGAGTGTGAGTTCAATACCCGGTTAAGGCAGTGGAGAACTTTCAGAGGGAAAATTAACAGGAGATAACTGATAGCTGACATTCACCAAACATGGCACGTGGAACTAAAGGGTTCAGTTCGACATTCCAACCACCTGAAGAAGGCCGGAGCGTACAACGGCCGAAACATTGTGATAAGTATGGCGACAAAGATGAGGACAATAGTCTGAATAATGTAAATAATGTATTTTTATTACATCGGTGAATTTCGAAGGATTTCGCAATTAATTTTGATTATTTACAAATTTATTTCTAAGTTATAACAACTGTTATCGTACAAAAAATTCGTACGTCGTAAGTATGACGATAAACTACATCCGCGCCCTGGGTATGGCGATAAACTACATCCAACAGCAAGGCCTCAGATAATGTTTTCGGAAAAATAATGTTGCCAGCTATGCGTTTTTGAAACAATAATGTTACCAGCTATACGTTTTTGAAACTATAATGTTGCCAGCTATACGTTTTTGAAACAATAATGTTGCCAGCTATTCGTTTTTTGTTAAAAATAATGTTGTCAGCTATACGTTTTTTGTTAAAAATAATGTTGCCAGCTATGCGTTTTTTGAAACAATAATGTTGCCAGCTATAAGTTTTTGAAACAATAATGTTGCCAGCTATAAGTTTTTTGTAAGAGATAATGTTACCAGCTATACGTTTTTTGTAAAGGATAATGTTGCCAGCTATACGTTTTTGAAACAATAATGTTGCCAGCTATACGTTTTTTATTCCATACAAAATAGGCATTTAAAATTCATATAAAGTGGATTTGGCATTAAATAACCCACAGTGGTTGATATGCCATAAAACCCAAACAAACAAACAAACAAAAAATTCGTTGCAAAAATCAAGTAAAAATAGCTGAAAACAATCACAGTAATGAAAACTTGGGAATCCCAAATTTCAGGATTACGGGTCTTGATCCGGCCCGAAATATTTTTAATTTGTTCACAGCGTCGGCCTAATTCTAAAGTGGTATGATATATTGAGCTTCGGCCTCAGGAGTAAAGTTGAAAACACGAACAATTTTATTTAGGAAAATTGTGATTTGGGAACAGTAATATTTTCATTTGTACACGAGCTGTTGAAATTGAGAGTTATGTCCCTTTAATTGTTTTTATCAATAGAAGCCAAGATGGATGAATCCGAAAACAATCTCAGTAATGAAAAGTTGGAACTCCCAAATTTCAGGATTGTGGGTCTAGTTCTGACCTGGAATGTTTTTTAATTTGCTAACAGAGTCGGTTTGATTCCGAAATGGTCTGATATGTTGGGCCATGGCCTCTAGGAGTTGAAAGGGTGTGACACAGTGAAAAACTGACGTTCGCATTTATTATATAGAAGACGATGTCCAAATGGATCTCTCTTGGGAGTGAAGGTTAGAATTAGTGGAACAAAGGAAATGTTGGTCCTTAAAACACCGGGTGTCGCACTATCACCGAAGTTAAGCAACGCTGAGATTTGTCAGTACCTTGTTTATTGGGAGCCGAGTTCTAGTTATGGTTAGGTTTGTTATATTCACCCTTGGGAAAGAAATGGATCTACCTCATTTTCTCCCCCCCCCAGCTATGAGTTAATTAGTAAGACTTGTATTACTAAATCATTATTATCTCTCCCACATGCACTCCCAAATCTTACAAACGAGAAATATCTGTATTTGATTAATCTGAAAAGGGTTGATAAGCCGCAAAAAACGAATCAATCAATCAATTAAATTTTCTTCCGGGTGCCTCAGTAATCTCCATTTAACTCAACTGTCCAAGTTTTTGTTCACCACTCCAGTAGCCAGGAATTGAACTGACAACTCTTTGAGTGAAGTTACTGGAGCCAACCAATGATTTTAACCACTGGATCATGTGTCCTTGAGAAAGAGGCACGGCACGTGGAACTAGTTGTTTTAGGATTTTTTTCATGTTTATAGTTAGAATGTATTTGATTACGGTAGTGTAGGTTGGTACCCTTAGTGTTATTTGAGGAAGTTGGTTGTTGGTTGGGTTTTATGGCATATCAACCACTGTGGGTTATTTAATGCCAAATCCAGTTTATATATATATGCCAAATATATCAATTTTAAATGCCTATTTTGTATGGAACATTTTTAGCAAGCTAGAGCTTATTTGCTTGCACACTGCTAAATATTTGAGGAAGTATTATGTTCTTTTAATATATATATATATATATATATATATATATATATATATATATATTATAGAATTTTGTGGATTTAGACAAATCATTATAGTAATTCATCGAGTCTAGAAGAATCCTCAACAGAATGCAGAAAGCCGTTTTGTCCTATTTTGGGACTCAAACAGTGCGCATTCACTACCAAGTTTCGTACCCGGAGCGTTTCATTGTATGGAAACGGCCCTGGTTATGCTCTATTTATAGTTAAAATTGTTCAATACAGGAATAGAATGTTTATAAATGACCTGACGATTGTGTTCAAGCATAAACTAAACTATCGCCATATATATATATATATATATATATATATATATATATATATATATATTACCATCATCACCATTATTATTATTATTATTATTATTATTATTATTATTATTCAATCATTAAGATCACGATTATTGTTTTTCGTTCTTATCCTTCTATCACACCTAATGTTCTCCTTTCCTCCTGCTTCTACAGTGCTTTGAGCAATTGAAGCCTGACGGTTTGGGCAATGACCATTCTTCTTTGATCATTGTGGACTGGCGCGCTACAATCGCAAACAAAGAACTGTACTAAATAACGCATCACTTGAGGAATATCAACAGCAGTAACAACTAAAATAGATAGTACATGTAACTCGAAGAGAAAACAATATAATAATCAAGATATTGACATTCCACACTATTGCAATTAAACTTTTAACAAGGAAACCCCCATTAACAATGGAAAGAGCGCTAACAGCTACTGGACATGAAAGAAGAGAATGATTTTATAAATTTCAAGCGAAGACTGTACTTTCTTGTAGGGAAATAACTAATATTATCATTACCATTATTGCCCTCCTCCTTTTATCGATACTGATATATTCTGTTTCGCTTCTCTTACAAATTCCTGTTTTCTTTCATCGCTTCCAACTCTCCGCCCTATCTCTGTCCGTCTTTTGAACAACACTGTTGACCTTACCCAGTTGGGCATGTCCCCTATGGGTTGACATTCTTTACTTTTATCCCTACTAATTTTCATTTTATTTTATTTCTGTTATCTTCTTTCTTCCTCTGACAAGCAAAACTGACACTCAAAGAGACCAATGTCTGATTCTTTTTTTACTGTTTCCTCTTCTTCAAGTGCTGCCATAAATTTTTACCATAAAATAACTTCATCGACATCAGTTATTCGCACAAGTGAGCATTTAAAGAAATGACCTCTTCAGTGCTCCGTGTTTAAGCGTCTGTTAATTTCTCTTTTATATGTGACGTTTCTTTTCAAAACTTCCTACAGTGTAAATGGCCGATTAATATCATGCGCTTTAAACGAATATTATCGAGATTCATAGACTTACAATAAAATACTTCATTGTTTTTATTTCGTTCGTTCTTAAGTTCAGAGGTCACACATTAATTTTTTTTTTATTTATGAAGTAAACCTGGCAACTGCTCTTTAAAAGGACCTCTAATCAGTGATTAAATAAGGCAAGAAATGGCTTGTAAATTTTAACGCTTCAAATGTAAAACTGCTTTCGTTTAATCGTCACTTTTCTCCGTGCCATCAATTTCTTTTTAGGTGTCATGTCCTTTCAGGACGTAGGCGATCATGGCTCTCCACCTCCCTCTATCCTTTGTAGCTCTCAACAAGGCCCTTCCCTCTGTTTCCTCCCCCAGACCACGTCCTGTCATCCACTTGCTTAAGTCCGCCAGGTATGTCATGCGTTGTTTTCCCTGGTCTATCTTTCCCTCTATTCGACCTGTGAGTATCAGATTCTCCAGGCTCTCCTTCCTCATTATGTGTAGCAGAAACATCAGATTCCTCTTCCTGACGTTAAGCATAAGACTCCTCCTTGTTTGTATCCTCTCAAAGACCTCATTGTTGCACACACGCTCGGTTCATATTGTCCTTAGCATCCTTCTGTAGAACCACATCTCCGTCTGCTCGAATCTCTTCTCCATCTTTGAGAAAATCGTCCAACATTCGCTGCCGTAATGAAGGACAGATGCCACGTAACAGCTCAGTATTCTTTTCTTTGTTATAAAAGAAATCCTCCTGTTTCGCAATACTCTGCCCAGTTTTTGGTCATCCCAATATATCTACGGATCTCAATGTCACATTTATTATCTTCTATCAAAACGCTTTCCAGATATTTAAACATCCGCCTCTACTTTATTCTAGTGTTCTCGACCTTCAAATCGCAATTCGAGCTCATCCTTTTACTGATGGCCATGCATTCTGTCTTCCTGTAGTTTATGCTTAGTCCCTTCTTCTTGCTCTCCTTCGCTACCTTCTGTAGGAGATTTTGCAGTTTCTTTTCCGGGTCTGCTGTCAGTACTGTGTCATCTGCGTATTGTTAAGATTGTGGCCGCCAATGCTAAATCTCAGTAGGGTTTCTAATTCTCTCAAAATTGCCTGGCTGTATAGGCTGAAAAAGTCGGGTGATAAGACGCATCCTTGCCGAACATTACTGATACTAAACTCTAGGAGAGTATCAGATTATACGCCTTCTTGGTCTCACGTCTTCTATTGGCATGAAACGCAGCGACTATATCGAATCAATTGCTTCGTCTACTGCAAGGAAGTTTGGTACACTGTGTCGCACACTCTACCATTCGTCCGTGCACTGAAAATTGTCTGCTGCTCCTGCTGTACATCTCGAGATTCTTGAAGAACTTCAAAGAAGGGTCTGTAATGTGATCTATCCTGACCAGGCATCTCGTCTCTAGTCACTTTATCACCGACATGATATGCCTTCCCTCTGTCTTTTCTACAAATATTTCCATGGGAACTGTTCTGATGTGATTTTTTCCCTGGTGTCCCGTCTACATGAATTTAAGCGTGCTACGAGATTTGATATCTATATATAAATATGTATAGCTGGCCACTTGTACTCGAGGATACCTGTCTACTAGGGCGGCTAGCCAATCCCTATATCAAACACTTGCTCAGGCACATTTGTGTTTATTCAACGCCCACAGAGCCCACCCGTGGTTTATACTGCAACTCTGTTGAGCAGACCTTAGTTACAGTTTCTGGGAAGGAGCTTGTTATCCAGCGTGATCAACAATTTGAACAAGACCAACACGCTCACGCCTTCGGCCCCGATGAATTGCAAGGGTTTCATCTACACCAGGCTTGCGTCCACCCATAGTATGTTTTTCAGGCACTTTCCACGCCGAAGTTGACCCTTCTAGTCGATAACAAATCCTGACAAATCCCATGTCTCATGGTCAGAATGCAAACATTCAAACCATTCGGCCACGTGTCCCTATATATATATATATATATATATATATATATATATATATATATATATATATATATATATATGCATGTATATATATTTAAATAAAAAGAAAGAACAGTTAAAAACATCTTTAAGTATAGAAATAGAAAAAAATGCCGTAAGAATTTTTGCCGTTAACAATAAAATTTAAAAACAAATCCCCCAAAAAAACCAGACGACATGAATTTAACGGATGTCAGAATTCGTTGAAACATACATCCCCACCCGTACCTAAACCCTTTTTCGAACGTAACAAATAACTGATACAACAAAAATTAATTAAAAATGAACACGCTACCACTCCTTGTCTAGACGATTGGATTTATCTGTATCCTTGGTAACCGTAAATTATGAATTTCCCTTGCAGTTAAAACTCAGTAAATTTAAAAAAATAACTTACTCCAAAATTCGCTTGAGGATGAAATGGAATTAATGTATTTAATTTAATTACAAAATTAAATTTATAGTTTTTAGCTTCCATTTTTGAAACATGGTTATTACTGTGTAGCGAAAAACATATTTTAAATCAGTTAATTTATAATATTATATATATATTATTGTATATATATATATATATATATATATATACAAATACATTTATGTGTGTGTGTGTGTTAGTGTGTGTGTTAGTGTGTGTGTGAGTGTTTTATCCACAGACAGAATGTTTCGTTGTATCACAGCTAATCAGTGTGTCTAGACATCTGATTGCCTGACTCAAAGCCAACCGATTTGGCATCAGTTGGAGATTTTTCTCTTATGCTATTAGCTCCCGGCAGAGAGGAAGGTGAGTGTTTTATGTATTTATTTCAGAATAAACACGTCTGTGACTCGGAGTGCTCAATTCATAGAAGAGCTTAGCAGTCACTGTTTACAAATTCTTGCTTTTCCCTCTATATATTTAAATGGATTTTAATGCGACAGTATTTCTTATTACTATAAACGTTCTTTTCGTCGGTAGAAAATAGACAATTTTGATGTGAAAACTCTGCTTTTTATTTTTTATTAAACTCCAAAATTAATACAAATTGGCTGATATCATAAAGTCTTTCTTAAGAAAACGCTCTACGGTAGCCGAATTTATTACACACATCTATTATAAGAGTGAACTCCTAGACGGAAAAAGTTGATGAACTGCAGAAATTATTCAAGATACATTGTTATAGCCACCCGGATAGACGCTACACATTTCCTCCCTAAAAAGAGACAACTATAAAGTCTCCAGTGCACCACAAACCCTACTTATAACTGCAAAACAAAATACAAATGTCCGCTAAATGGCAACTAGCCCACAAAATAATGTAATACACAAATATGTAATTTGACGCGAAATAAATTCCTACTACCCTACCTAAAACAACATCATGACGAAAAAGATTAAATAAAATCGCGTATAATTTCAAAAACTAATATATAGATAGCAAATCAAACAAAGCAAAGAAATGAATCAATTTAATAAAATATCAAGTTTGACATCAGTTAAAGAAATTATACAACAGATCATGAGCAGAAAAGCAGAAATAACTTAAATTATTAGCTCTAAACGGTGGAGTAATGGATAGCGGCTTGGATTGAGGAATCGGAGAGCCAAGTCGAATCTATTACATTCACTTACGTGCTAATACCCTTGGGAAAGTTATGAATCTTCTTCTCGCTCTCCCCAGCGATGGGTAAATAGCAGGATAGACCGGGTTCTATAGACTCGGATAGCAGAAAAACTGCGGGAAAATATTTGCCTCGTTAGTCATGTATCGAAAGCTATATGATCACCTTAGATTGTATCCCTCATGGTACATAACTGACTTGAAGGTCTGACTTCTTCCTTCTAAAACTTTCTTTAATTCGTCAATTGTACTTCGCTAAAGAAGTAGTGACATATGGTCTGAATATCGTTTCTAACATGATACTGACAGTCAAAATGCAGTGTTGATTCCTATGCCAGCTTTCTACAGTGTAATCCGGATATAAGAGAGTTGTCGGGACCGAAGAAGAAGGCTCTTATATCCGGGTTTCTCTTATATCCGGGTTTCTCTTATATCCGGGTTTGGTCTATTTTATATACATTAATACAGGCTCTAATTTGGGACCAGATAAAATCTCTCTTATATCCAGGTTTCTCTTATATCTGGGTGTCTTATATCCGGGTTACACTGTATCTGTAAACGCTCTATATTTGATATTGAGCATTTCTCACTTTACAAAAAGAACATCAAGGATGTTTATTCAGAGGTGGAATTCTTGTCACGAGTATCCTTTTGATTAACATTACTCCTCAGTGTGTGCTCCCTGAATCCTGACAAATAACGCGTTTTCTTTTAAATCCATAAAGCTGGTGCCATTGCAAATGCTCTAAGCCTACATGTGTGCAGTTGAATATGCAGTTTCATTATTACAAAGTGTGCAGCAGCAGCAGCAGCAGCATCGGAATTTTCGTGAGTGAACGTCGGGATAATTAACAAATTCACATTTAATTGGGTTTTTTTTTTTACTAAAACATCAAACGCAAAAATAAATTTAAAAAACAAAAGTAAAAGGAATTCACAATGATCGCATCCGATAGGCAAACAATCCTCACCCGACCCCACACAAGCATTAATAACAAACATTTGTTTATTTCGTGTTTCGTTTAAAATTCCACGGTTATTAACATTCACCCCAGATTTCGATGTGACGTTAGTGCCGCCATGATTCCGAACCACGTGATCTCTTACGCAACGGACTCTCTGCGGTAAGCTGCACCTCAAGGGACGGAAGATCGCGTGACACAAACTCTTCCTGCAACTCGTCTCTGCACACGACTAATCGACATATCTTAAAAAATAAAAATAATAATTTCTTTTATTTTGCTCTCGGCTCATGACAAACAGCTGAGCCAATTAGATGACAAGTTGAAATTTAATTGTGAGTGAGTTGACAACAATGTCGGTAAAAATGTTCTTCATTCGACTAATTTTTCTTTTAATATTGCCGAAACCCCTAATCAGGCATTTGTTCTTCTTTGTTAGGAATCTTATGCTTCAGCGAAATCCTTTCGGGAGCGATCTTCTTTAAATTGGCAGAAATAATTATAATACGATTTATTTAAGTAAAAGATAGCAAGACTGGATATCTTTGTATGTGATTTTAAAAATTAATATTTTTTGGCTTCTTCTACTTCTCGTTTTTCAAATTCTTCTTCAAATTCTTCTTCAACAAATTCCTTTCGAAATTCTACTTCCTCTTTAAATTCTTCTTCTTCATATACTCTTTCTTCAAATTCTTCTTCACATTCTTTTCTTTCTTCTTCAAATTCAAATTCTTTTTTCAAATTCTTCTCTTTCAAATTCTTCTTCTTCTTCAGATTATTCAAATTCTTCTTCTTCTCATTATTATTATTATTATTATTATTATTATTATTATTATTATTATTATTATTATTATTTCATTTGATTTCTGTTGTATACGTATTTCCTTCCGAGTTACAAATAGAGAACTAAGACCAAAAATGCTTTCACAGATAATTTTCTAAAAAAGCCAAACAAATAAATAAATAAAATCACACATATTTTAATTTTTTTCTCAATCAGTATCACCCCAAGCAAGGCAATAAAGCCACTAAGGCGCAAGGGTTTACAGGGTGTGGAGGAATTAGGAACAGAAATATTAGTTATCAGTAGAAAGAAAAAAAGACTAATCATGAGGACAGTAGATAGCGATTGACATTGCATTTTAATTTTGCAGATAAAAGTTGGCTGTAAAGCATGGAGTCGAAAGGGAGTCCCACAAACGAGAAGTGTGAGAGAAGCAACTGGTAATTGTTACTGTAAATTGATGAGATCTCGCTGCCAGTCTAGTAGTGCGCTTAAATCCATTCAGTCTAGGTACCATAGCGAAGAACTCATCCGAACAATTATTTCAAAAAAAAAAAAAAAAAAAAGTTACAGAGAAGCAACCTTACATCGGCGAGAAAGTGACTGAAGCCGAGCCACCAGACGAGAACTAATAATATTGCTGATTTTCTTTGGAATTTATCAAAGAGATCAAGGTAAATACCAGAGACACCGAACCATATGTGGCAGCAATATTCTAAGCATGGACGAATGGTAGACTTTTAGATATACAGGATAGATTCTGGAAAGAAAATTGTCTCCCACATCAGAGTGAACCGGCCTTTTTAGCAGCTGACCTAGCAATACATTTAATATAGTTTCTTTTACTTCATGTCAATATTAGCCTGAGAAGGCGCAGCGTGTCTACTGGAGGTTAGCATCAGCCATGCTGATGGAAGGCAGAGAGGGGTCACTCAGATGACTAACTGAGATAAGTGTTGGAGGCGTTAAAATTAACAGGCCATCTTTTGCCTCAGTTAACGTCCATCTTCAGGTTGTTTTGTACATCAGCTGCCATTTTGACGTTGTCGGATTGATCAGCCGTGCTATCGAGGCACGAGTAAATGGTACTGTCGTCAGCGTAGATGCCAAGTTGAGAGCTGATGGAAAGTCGTTAATGAAGATTAAAAACAGCGTAGAACCGAAAACGGAGCCCTTGAAGACACCCGATTTAGTTCGAAAGGATGTAGACGATTAGCCGTTCAAAATAAGTTTCATTTCATGATTTTTAGGAACAATTGGATCACCTAAAAATGTCCCCGGAAATACCGTAACTTTTCAACTAGTGGAAAAGACCTGAATGCCAGAACTGTCCAAGGCTTTGGAGATGTCCAATGCTACATGCCGGGCTTAATCTTTTTTTATCTAGAGGAGTTGGAAAACCGTTTTGCTTGTCTGAGAAAAAAACCCTGCGATTAGAGATGATGAACCAATTCAGCATTGATTAGGGCCCATAGGAGTTTCCCTGACAGAGGTAGAAAGCTAATAACCGATAGTTCACTAGAGTTCCTGTCTACATGCTTTGTGGGGATCAAGGTTAGAGATGCTAGCAGAAATATACTCACAAATACATTACCTTTCGATGCCGTTAAATCTCAGGAGGGTGAAAATCCAGGAGTTGTCTGTTCCGGCAACCGGCGGCCTCGGGTCGCTCTGTCAATGCGTCTGTGGAAAATCTGCGGCAAACAGGGCGTTTTTTTTCCCCTTTCCCTCGGGTATTCTTTACATAGATAAAGCCCTTCGTAAAGTGTGGGCTATACTCATTAGAAAATTATTTTTTTCTATTTTTTAAGGTATGGGCTTCCAGGATTCTCTTCAGTGAGTCTAGTGGTATCTTTTCCAACTAATCCGAGGGCTCCAACTACAACAAGGATTGTTGATGTTCCCATGTGTCACATTTTTGAGATTTAGATTTCAACTTTTATTATTATTATTATTATTAGATATTTTATACCGACATCACTCAGTATTTGATTTTATTTAAATTTGTCTTTCGTAATCTACTTTCTTGTTCATACGCCTTAGTTTTTACAAATCTTAGAAACTAAAATTTCAGAATTACCTTTCGATGCCGTTAAATCTCATTTCTTTTACCAGGTTTCACTGCTTATAAAACGTTCCGATGCATTCGAAGGAAGAAATTCGAAAAAAATGTTATATAGTAAGGATCGCAAACCGAATATTGACACATCGTTGTCAATCCCCATGAATACAAATGGCTGTTTTCAGCAGCTTTTCGCGGACTACTGCATTTGTCCGGCAATATTTGACACAGCGAAATATTGTAAGTAGGATTATTTAATCAAGAGAGGATGTGCTAACGATAGCGTAATACACAGTGGTATTAATCTCAAAATGTCTACCATAAATGATGCTTCAGCGTGATCAATAGTTTAAGAAATAAATTGTTACATAACCTATCAATATACCAGTATCACGACTGCATAAATAGCTTCCCTCGAAACGCTGTTAATTTAATTTTGAAACACTTTTTTTCTTTCAAGGATTCAGAATCGGATGTCATTCGGGTATTTGACTGTCACAACAATCAGTAATTTTTCAAGCGTAGCTTAGTTGTGGCACAAAGCCGAAAGTATAGGGCCCCCAGTGAGGATTGAACTCACTACTCAATTGTAATTGTTCTAGCGCGACAAGCTTGGTAACCATTACACCAACTCAAGGTGTCCTTACTCAATTCTTATAAAGCCCATCACCAAGCTTCGATTTATAGGATGCACGGTGGTTTGGGGAGATATTTTATAGGACAATAGGACAGTTTTATAAGCAGCAATATACTTGATCTGACTTGTATCGGTGTTCACCCTGGTCGGGTTGAACCGGCTTCCTCCCGAGAAAGTACAACATCACGGACCATCACTGCCCACGCTTCGCCGATCCTGAGCCAGGTTACACGAAATTGCGAGCCAATCGCGATTCCATCGTCGAAGACCAACTATTTGTGGACCCGATAGTACTGCTAGGTTATTCTTGATTGTGCCAGCCCACGCCCTCAGCTGCCCACCGACACGTTTTCGCCACCCAGGAAGAGAAGGAGGGTGAATATCCAGGAGGTGTCTCTCTTCCGGCAACCGGCGGCCTCGTGTCGCTCTGTCAATGCGTCTGTGGAAAATCTGCGGCAAACAGGGCATTTTTTTCCTTTCCCTCGGGTAGGACTTGGCACCCTTCCCTTAATCAAATCCCAATGAATCTTTCCTTTGAGCAACATACGGTATGTTCGGTGTCCTTTTAAGACGTTGGCAATCATTCACGATATCATATCCTTTGTAGCTCGAAGTAATATATCTCCGCTTACTCCTCCTCGCTGTCCCAGTTCTGCCATCCAGTTACACAAGCATGTTAGATAATATTTCCTCATCATACGGGCATTAGATTCTGAGAAATGGATAAACTTATTCAAAGTTGATGGCTGTACGAACAATTTCGTTGTTGTCTGTACGTAGGATAGACTCTGGAGTGAAAAATTGTCTAACACAACACAATGAATCAACTTTCTTAGCAGCTGAACTAGTCTTTCTCAACAGAGAATATTAGCCCGAGATGACGTAACGAGTCACTGTTCTGGGGGTCAGCATCGGCCATGGTAATGGAAGGCAGTAAGAGGTATCTCAGATGGATTAATTCTAGAGCAGTTTTGTTTTAGAAGCGTTAAAATTAACAAGCCATTTTTTGCCCCAGTTAACGGCAGACTGTTGGTCGTTGTTTAAATCAGCCGCCAATTTATCTTATCGAACTGAGCAGACTTACAGTATTAAGACGAAATTGCAGATACATATATATGTTTAGAGTTTCATTCTTAATTAGAAATCATTTCAGCGTCCCAGCATCTAAACTCAGTTGTATACAGCCGCTTTCTGAGATCAATGGTGAAAAACGCTTGTAACGAATAAAGAGTGAGACTTTTGACAAAGGCCACCATTCTTTGAACATTTATGGACTGGTGCTTGATAACCATAAACAAATAACTGTATCAAATAACAGAACCCACATCACGTAGCAGCAACAACTCAAATGGATAGCAGAGAAAATAATGACATAATTAATAGGTTAGCATTCCGCACCACTTCAAACAAAAGGTTAGGAACGAAACTACCATCAGTACTGAAAAGAGCGATAACAGCTAGTGGACTTGAGAAACCTGTTTTCCTTGAGAGCTATTTCAAGAGAAAAGCTTTTATAAATCTCAACCGAAAGAAGTACTGTCCGTTCGGTGAATGAATGCCAAATGTTTCTCTTATGGTCCAGGTTAGGACCAAGGAAGAACAACACGAACACACGAGAAGAAATAACGAAGGTATATTACCCGAAATAATAATACAAGATGTGGAAGGTGTTAGTATGACTGTCAGTCTGGTTTGGAGTGAACTACTATCGGCTCGACTCGATTCGTCTCTCTCTCTTGAGAGGCGTAGTATACATAGTGTTAGGAAGAGTTCATTCTGTAGTTATAGGTAAGGATCCATGACAGTTTCGTTGTAGGGAAACGGCTAATATCACTATTAATATTAGGTTGGTGCAAAAATAATGACGTAATAATGTCGTTTTTTGACGTTAAAAATACGTCAAAAAACGACATTATTACGTCATGATTTTTGCACCAACCTAATATTAACAATACTTTCTCTAAGAAAAGAAAAGAAAAGAAAAGAAAATAGATTTCTCTCTTTTATTCTATTAACATAGTTCAGTATTGATTACAATCACTGTAATCATTATTATTCCTTTCTATAAATCTTCTGCGATATTCGATTTCTATGCTTCGACGAAGAGGGGTTTTCTTCAGTTTTCTCGCACTTGATATCGCTAACTGTTCATGACTCATCTCTAATGATAGCTAATGCCAGCAAGGGAGACGACCTCTAAAACATCATCTGAGCCCAGCAAATAGGAGTGAAATAATGACTGTTATTGATTGCTCCAGTAATCGTCTTCACAAAGATGAATTTCGGGGCAAGTACGCCGTAAGAGTAATTTTCATTGATAAGTATTTATTTCCCAAAAAGAAAAAAAACTTTGGAAATCTCCATCAACAATGTCGATGCGGTATATTATTTGGGAGCCGAATGATTCATAATATTATTCAAATGGTTCGTCATGTACCCCGCCCCGCATGTATTTTTTCCAAATAAAATAATTTCTGTAATTCTAGGGTAATTCAAAATGACGCTTCCTGTCATCGGCAATAACCAGCTAGATTGTTGAATTCAAAATGGCCATCCCAGAGGACCCAATACGCGGGCAATTCAATCAACCGTACTTACACATGACACCATAATTACCTCCAAAACGAAACCGCTCTCGTTTAATAATCTGTCAGAACCCTTTTTACCTTCCATCAGTATGGCTGATGCTAACCTCCAGTAGAGTGATATATGAAGTGCAAATATTATATTGAATCAATTGCTAGGTCTACTGCGAGGGAAGTTTTTTTGATATGTTGTGCTAGATAATTTTTCTCCTTCGGAATCTATCTTATTAATAATTCTATCATACGTCGATGTTTAGAATATTACTGTCACATAAGGTCTGGTACTTCTTTTGCGTATTTAGAAATTCTACATAAAATCCGAAGAAAACTCTGCAATGTTATTGGTCCTGAACTGGCATCTCGGCTTCAGTCACATTCCGACCGCTGTAACGTAGCTTCCTTTTCTATAAATATTTTCATGGCGGGCTTTCCTCTTTGGTACCTAGACGTTGTGAATACTAGAGCGGCTGCAATTCATTTTATAGTTGAAACGGCTAGCTGCAACCGTAAGTTCTATGCAAACAATTTCTTCTCTCGCACTTCTCGCTTGTGGAACTCTCTTTCAGTCGACTTTGATCTTCAAAAATTTAAATGCAATGCCAATCGTTATCTACTGTTTTCTTACTTCTTCTTCTTTCAACATAGTTCAATCCTGATTGCAATCACTGTAATCATCATTATTCGTTTCTATAAATCTTCAGCGACATTCGATTTATATGCTTCGACGGAGACGATTTTTCTTCAGTTTTCTCGCACTTGGTGGCCCTAACTGCTCCCGACTCATCTCTAATGATAGCTAATGCCAGCAAAGGAGACCATCTTTAAACCACCAAAAAGAACATTTATTTCATCTGAGCCCGGCAAATAGGAGTGAAATAATGATTGTTATCGATTGCTCCAATAAGTCTCTCACTCTTTAATATTTTTTTTTCTTTTCATACTTTCTGACACTCAGAGACTCTGGCTTGGGATGGTTTCAAAATGAGGCCAGTACAACAATTTACATATATATTATAGAAAGCATTTTAATGGAGAACGTAAAGCTCGACACAGAAATCCGATTCCTTTCAAAATCTAAGCAAAGTATTAAGAAACAAGAAAATATTGTCAGCAATATCAGTCCACCTATATCCTAGTGAATGCTGGACAATTTCTTTTTAGAATGGAGACTAGACTTGAAACAACAGAAATATTGCTCTACAGAAGGATGTTTAGAATACCATGAACCAAACCCTAGTATAAGATTACATGATGACAAAAAGAACACTTAACATCAGAAAAAAAATGAAATTTCTAGGGCACATAGTGAGGAAAAATGGTTTGAAAAATTTGATAATCACATGACATTTTGAAGGCAAGGCGGGCAGAGAAAAACAAAAGATAAACTACCTAGCGAGCTTGAGTAAATAAATGGCATTACAGGGTTTAGGATAACAAAAAAAACCCAAAAAAACAATATTTATTAAGTGCTACAAAATACAGGAAATTGTGGAGAGCCATTATCGCCAACGTCCTGATGGGACAAGCCACATAGAAGAAAAAATTAAAATACTAACTATCACTAAATATTAGGTTGGTGCAAAAATAATGTCGTTTTCTCACATATGTTACTATGTGAGAAAACGACATTATTTTTGCACCAACCTAATATATTGAATATTAACAGCAAACTTAAATAGTTATGCTTATTTCCTTTAAAATATTCTTAATATGATTTTAAACTTTTTGAACCATGCACGTTTTTGAGTATCAATTAAATTGCTTAACATGGACCAATAGTGATGCATTTTCGCTATTTTGACTTGATGTATTTTTTAATCAAATTCGATCCATGCAAGGCAGTAAAGCCGCTAAGACATAAGGGATTGCTAGGTGTAAAAGAATTAGAAAACAGAACCTTTATTAAGGAGAGAAAACAATAGAAGAGTAATCATTAAAGAGAAAATAACGATTGGCATTGCATTTAAATTTTTGAGAATCAAACTTGACAGGAAAACAAGAAGTTGGAAGAGAGTTCCACAAGCAAGAAGTGCGAGAAAAGAATCTGTTATTAGGTTGGCGCAAAAATAATGACGTGATAATGTCGTTTTTTGACTTATTTTTAATGTCAAAAAACAACATTATTACGTCATTATTTTTGCACCAACTTAAAAACATAGAACTTGTGATTGTATGTCGAACCATTTCAACTGTAAACAGGCGAAACCTCGTTGCTAATCGAGTATGTCGCTTAAATTCATAAAATCTAGGTACCATAGCGAAGAGGTCATCCGAGCAATAACAATTACTGACATTATTCGGTCCTCATCCCTATTGTTATATTAGGTTGGTGCAAAAATAATATCGTTTTTTGACGTTAAAACCTACGTCAAAAAAACGATATTATTTTTGCACCAACCTAATATTTACGACGTTTCGCCGGTTGTACACTCCAACTTTCTTCAGTTGATTGGAATTTCGAACTGAACTTTTTATTTCGTTCACAGCGATAAATTGTTTTAGTTCCACGTGACTTGCTTCTTTTGTTTGGTAATTACAATTACCATGAAAGTATTTATAGAAAAGGCATAGGAAAACAACTTTACGAAAGTGACTAAATCCTCAATTAAGATTAAATTAATTCAGAAGAATCCTTATTTTAAAGTCCTTAGTTTCGTTTCTTTGATAAGTTAAGAATTTTCAGTTTCATATGTTCTTAAGTAACAAACTTCTAAGGTGTCAAATCGAGAAAACCATGATTTTGGTATAAAAAGCTGTTCGAGACAAAGTATGCTTTAAGCTTAGATAGAAGTTTTTTTTATCACATTATCATTAGATATGCAAAAATATATAGTATTATCTGCCTATATTTCTGAGATGAGGTATTATGTACACTATTTACATTATTCGGATTATTGTCCTCATCTTTGTCGCCATTTTTATTACAAAGTTTCGGCCTTTCAATATCTGTCTATATTTCTGAGATGATGTATTATGTACACTATTTACATTATTCGGGCTATTGTCCTCATCTTTGTCACCATTTTTATTACAACGTTTCGGCCGATGTACGCTCCGACCTTCTTCAGGTGGTTGGAATGTCGAACCGAACCCTTTATTTAGCTCACTGGACGCCTTCTAGTTGAGGTTGAAGCACTCAGCAAAACTTTCGGGAGTTCTTTTCTTTATCAGAACGAGTTTTTTTGAGGTGACGTGCCTTCGTAATCACCATTAAACATTAATGATTTTTTTTTTTTGAACTTAATATTTTACAAAAAAATATTATGTTGAGCCATAAGCAATTTCCGTTTTGGGCAGCCAATTGTAAAAACAAATATATCATACTAACTGACCGTTCTTTACACATATCATGAAAGGCGATGAAAAATGGGTTGTATACAACAATGTTCATCACATAAGCATAACAAGGATTACCAAAGACAGAAACTGAAATAGAAATAATGATTAAAATTATTCTGTTCTAGTTCTTTGTGCTATGTTTAATGGATGTCAGTTATCAGTTATCTCCTGTTAATTCCCCTCTCCTAGTTCTCCGCTGCCTTAACCGGGTATTGAACTCACGCTCTTTGGGTCCTATCAATGGATTTAACTAACGCTTTTATCCACTGTGCCTTGTGTCCTTGTAGTATTAATATAAAAATATTTTTAAATTGCCTAACAGAAAATTGCTGAAGTTATGAAAATAAGCAATTTTAATCTTAAAAAGGTCGAGCAATTTTACAATCTAATACTAACGTTAACATTTCCTTAAATTTTTTCATTTATCTAAAAGATTCTTAGTTTTGAATTGTCTCAATGACGCATAAAAATGGGAAATTTGAACAGGCAAATGTAATTTCATAAAAGAAATAATAATTATACAATTATAATAATAATTAAGTAAAGAGTGCAATTGGTAAATTGCCACCATTTTATATTTTCTGAGTTGAAACTGAACCGAGCAACTGCTTTTTTTTCTAATCAATTAAACGATTGACGAGGCCCGATTCACTGCCATATGAAAATATTCATATACAGGGTGCGATGGGTAAATTGTCATAATTTTATATTGTTAATTTCGCGCATGCGTTTGTTTGCTTTTATTTTGTCGACTGCACAGTATAGTAGGATCAGTTGGGCACCGTCTGTGAGAAAAAGAGCACCATGACGGAATTTACTCATCCAGAAATTTGGAAACGGCATCTTTCTACTGCTTAGCATTCGCGCCGGAAGATCCAATACGGACATTTCAGAGTGTTTGTGTGTCAATCTGAGAAGAGTGCAGAGGATTCGGAAAGAGTTGGATGAGTCTAATGGTGATTATGAAGGCACGGCAGATCGAAAAAAACTCAGTCTGATCCTTCTGATATAAATAAGAATTCCCGAAATTATTGCTAAATGCTTCAACCTCAACTAGAAGGTATCCATCCAGTGACTTGAAGAGGTAGTGCTGCTCGGGAACAAGAGGATAGTTGCTTGGAAACTCTAAAGGACGATGCACCATGCCACGCAAGCAGTAGAACCCAGTCATGGCTGTCAGATAATTACCGTACCACATCAAACCTTACATCTGGCCACCTAACTCCCCAGACTGCAACCCTCTTGATTACTATGGGTGGAGGGCAGTTGGGAGAGAGACCAACAGAATTCATTGTTGAAAGATGAACTGAAGGCAAATATTATAGGAGTATACAAACAAACTTAAAAAAGGAGACGGTCCTGTAAAGTTGCAGAAGATTCCGAAATCGTCTGTAGGCCATGGTGGAAGGTGGCGATTTTATTGAATGAATCTACTTTTTAGTATTTCAAGATATTTTTGTGTAATTTTGGAAAATATATCTGTTAAAATTGTTGCATAATTTACACGACAATTTATCCATCGAAGAAATCCAGTCATCTATCGTTCATGCTTCCTTCATTCAACCTTCGAGTTTCATGCAAATCCAGATCTTTCTCACTCATTTTGAAGGAACCCCTGTATAACTGACCACGTCTTCAAGGGTGTAGCCTTACTCATCACGTTTAGCTTAATTTCTGCTTCCTGAGTCTATTTAGACCATAGTTTTAAAATTAGAGTTGTCTTTCTCCTAGACCGGTTGTCACCCAAGGCTATAGGACCCAGTCGTTGGCGGGGAGAAGAAATGGATTCATATCTTTCGTAAATGTATGTGCACGTCGGTAAATGCTACCCATTTGTCTACTGTACCCGTATTGCAGTGGTTGGCTGTTTAAGGCAATAGATTGTTAATCCATTTATTTCTTCCCGCGTGAGTCTGTATCTCATCTTCATCGGATAAGGATTAGGTTTAACTACCCTGAATGTTTGCTTCCATCTCTTAGATGAGTCATTAAGTTATGTAAGAAACACTGTTATAACCGTATAGACTATGCCAATAACCAGTTTTTTAATAGTCTTTTGCATTCACCCGCAACACGAAACCATATGAAATACTCCAATTTAAATATATTTTCTATTTCCCCGAATAACGTGTCTGATTCCTTCGTTGAAAATCAAGCACATTTAAAAAGAAAAAAAAGAAAAAAAATACAGAACCCCCACAGAGGCGGAAGCGACGTTGAAGCAAAGTTATAATGATTCCAGTTTTGAGGCTGACAATCAATATTTCCTTTATTGAGAATTTGTCAATACCTATCAAATTAGAGACCAGTGACAGTTGAGACGTGTCTTGTTGCAGATTCCCTATTTCCTGAGTTTATAAAAGCTGTAGAAAGAAAGAAAAGACGACAAAATAAAACGAAAGAAAGAAAGAGTCATAATTCCTAGACACACACATACATGCCTCTACATCTATTCGTATCAGACAGAAGTGACCCAGCTTTTTAGGCGAGCTCATTGATAGATATTTAAATGTCATCTTATGGACTGATGAAGGTCTCTCTGGATGCCGATATTGATCTTTGAGGCATCCGTTCAATTTGAACATGCTCAACATTTTCTACTACAAGAAAAGCAAAACAAAAAAAAAATCGCAATGCCGAGAGAAAATATTTGCCCTATTTATAATTGTGATCTGTGCGAATGCAAAAAAAATAAATAAATAAATAGCAACAACAACTTCCCGTACTTATAAATTGCGCATACGGCGGAAAAAATATGATTTTTTTTTCTAGCCTTATTTATCATCTAATTTTGAACTCTTAATATTTTACCAAAAAACATTATGTTGAGCCATAAGCAATTTCCGTTTTGGGAAACCAATTGTAAAAACAAATATATCATCCTAACTAACCGTTCTTTACACATATCATGATAGGCGATGAAAAATGGGTTGTATACAACAATGTTCATCACATAAGCATAACAAGAATTACCAAAGACAGAAACTGAAGAAGTAGAAATAATGATTAAAACCATTTCTAGCATAAAAAAAAATAAAATGCTTACTTGATCTGTTGCTTCCTTTTCATCTGTATAGAGATTATCTAGCATTCACTACCATACAGGGGAACCTATAAAATAGCTGAATGCTCTCTTATTTGTTTTTAATGTTGCTAGTTTTGTATTTTGCGGCTTATCAACGATTTGAAGGTTATTTAAAGCCAGAAAATATTTTTAGATTGTGTGAATTTTTCGGAGATAATGATAATTTACTGATATAAATCCTGCTAATTAGCCTATAGCTAGGAGGAGAAGAGGGTAATTCCTACCTTTCCAACGGGTACCTGCTCATAAGGGATCATAACCTTTAAGAGTTTTCCAGATCGCCACTTGTTATGTGTGACGTATAGCAAAAAATAAGTCCTCCGTGTATAGAGTTCGTATTTCCTTTTTAGGGGTTTCTTCGTCGTCACTTGTTATGCGCGACGGATAGCAAAAAAAAAAAAAAGGTATGTCCTCCGCGTAGAAAGTTGGTTTCCTCGTCGCCACTGTTATGCTGTGGCGAACAATTTTTTTTTTTTCGCACCGAATGAATACGAATCGCTCGTCGCTATTGTTATGGCCCGGTTCCTTGTACCACGGTGATAGTCCAAGTTAGAACCAATAAAGAAGAACTCGAACACGGATATGGAATAACACAGATATATTACAAACAGGAATATATACAGAGAAGTAGAAAGTGTTAGTACGAACAATCAGGTTTAGTAGTAATTGTCTGAACACGACTCGGTTTCGGACTGCCTCTGACTTGACTGACTCGCTCCCTGTGACTGACTGACAGACTCTTGACAGACTTCACTCCAGACTTCAGACTGAACAGTATTTAGTCACCCCCCACGAGGGCATCATGTGGCACAAGGCCGGTTTAACATGGAATCTTCGAGACCGTGGGCTCGGCCAAAAATATGCCCTTTGAACCCGTATAAACGGGTTCAGGGCCGGTTTACCTCCCCGAAAGAGACTCCACCCTTCGGCATAGCCTCCTTCGGGTTCCTCCCCGCCCGAAGGCAGAGAGTTCAACCGGTCAGCCGGTCGCCCGACGTCAGACTGAACGTTATTCAGTCACCCCTCCACGAAGGCGTCATGTGGCACAAGGCCGGTTTAACGTGGGATCTCCGAGCCCGTGGGCTCGGCCAAAAATATGTCCATTGAACCCGTATAAACGGGTTCAGGGTCGGTTTACCCCCTCGAAAGAGAATCCGCCGTTCTGCGTAGCCTCCTTCGGGTTCCTCCCCGCTCGAAGGCAGAGAGTTCAACTGATCAGCCGGTCAGCCGGTCGCCCGACTTCAGACTGAAGGTTATTTAGTCACCCCCACACGAGGGCTTCATGTGGCACAAGGCCGGTTTAACGTAGGTTCTCCAAGCCATTGGCCCGGCCAAAAATATGCCCTTTGAACCCGTATAAACGGGTTCAGGTTCGGTTTACCTCCCCAAAAGAGACTCCGCCCTTCGGCGTAGCCTCGTTCGGGTTCCTCGCCGCTCGAAGGCGGAGAGTTCAACCAATCAGCCGGACTGAACTCCCTGCTTCCTCTTGAGGCGCAGTATTTTTATTACGTATGGAATAGTCTGTTATGTTATTATGGCTAAGGTCCCATAACAATAACGAACCCGACTGGAATTTAAAAATGGTTCTTCGATTTCCAATTTCGAGACGTTATCAATTACACTACCAACACATCCAAGCTTGCCACGCCTGCTCTTCTCAACCGGTCATTCATCTCGGCATTGACCATGCTCGACGTTTCTTAACTTACATGATTGTACGAGCACCTGTGTTTCATCGTGATATGACCGTAAGCCCTTTGTTTCTAATAAGATCTTTCTGTTTCTTAATATTTTGTTTAGCTTTTGAAAGGCACTTTTCTCTATTCCAATGTGCGTTTAGTGTTCTGTATCGCATTTTCTAATCGCCCGCTAGAACACTTCCCAGAGAGTTGCAATTCTGTGCTTATTTTCATGTCTCCAACATGTAGATTGTATATACTGTTTGCAAATAATGTGATAAAAAAAACAAAAACTAGCAGACAAAATCTAACATTGGTTTTTACATGATAACGCAAATTTTGCATACATTGGTTACATGAACTTTACGTCTCCTCAGAAACTGTTTCATTCTTTGCATTTTTTTTTTTTTGCTGTTTTCTCTTCAATCGCAAACAAAATTAGGCCAGAGCAGACAATTTTTACTAACGACAATACTACCTGTAATTAACCAGTGATCTCCAATGATCCATGAGTCATTGCAATCAACAAATAATAATGACCTGCCGCATGGCCCGGTCATCGGCAACAAACCGGTTCACCCACCAGGTTTTTCAGTTGTGGAAGGTGACTAGACACGTAGCAACATTAAAAATAAAATTTGTCATAGGGCGGATGATTGTTTTTGTTGGGTCAACAGATTTCTAGCACAATTGCGTAAAAGGGGCTCCATAGAGGTTGATAAACTGAATTTGACAGCCAAGTCGAAGAAACCAATATTCACTCCTTGGTGACAAAACCTTCACGTTAGAGGACAATGGCTGTGATTAGATCTGGAGAGGGATGGACTGCATTTGTCCAAGGCGGACTACGAACAAATGAATATGTCGCCGGCTTTTAACTATCCAACGTGACTGGCTTTTGAGCTTTGCAATCTTAACAGCTTAAGATATGCAAATGACACAGAGCTGATAGCAGACACGGAAAAGAAATTACAAAACCTGCTGCAGAAGGTAGTGATGGAGAGTGTGAAGAAGGGACTAAGTATACAATGCACGAAAACAGAATGCACGGTCATCAGTAAAAAGATGAGACCGAAATGCGATTTGCAGGCCGGGAACATTAGAATCAAGCACACTCGGAAGTTTCAATATCTGGATAGCGTTCTGACAGAGGACGGTAATGCGACACTTAGATCCGTAGACATATTGGGATGGCCAAGGATGCATTCTAGAAGCTGGGCAGAGTATTGCGAGATAGGAGGATTTCTTTAGTAACAAAGAAAAGAATACTGGACTGTTACCTGACATCTGTCCTCTTCTACGGCAGCGAATCTTGGACGATTTCCTCAAAGATGAAGAAGAGACTCAAGACTACGAAGATGTGGTTCTACAGAAGGATGCTGAGGATATCATGGACCGAACGTGTGAGCAACGATAAGGTCTTAGAAATGATACAAACAAGGAAGAGGCTTATACTTAACAGCAGGAAGAGGCAGTTGAAGTTTGTGCGGCACATAATGGTAAGGAGAGCCGGGAGAATCTGATACTCACATGTCGAATAGAAGGAATGATAGACAAGGGAAAACAACGCATGACATACCTAGCGGCCTTAAGCAAGTGGATCACAGAACGTAGTCTGGGGGAGGTGGCAGAAGGAAGGAACTTGTTGAGAACTGTAAGGGATAAAGGGAGGTGGCGAGCCAAGATCGCCTACGTCCTGAAAGGACATGGTACACGGAAAGAAATGATCGGATGAATAGTTTTTTGTTTTTTTTTAAATGTACAGGACACTTTTAGAGTCCTGTTTTAAACCAGACTATACGTCCCTTTCATTTATGCTATTCATCGATTTATTAAGGGCACTTTTCTCTTTTCGATGATATATATATATATATATATATATATATATATATATATATATATATATATACAGAAGGTGTTAAATTCATTCCTATATTACCCCTCTCTTATGAACTAACATTCGTCCCACACTCTCATACTTACACTCTCTCTAAATTCTATTTTTATTTCCGGAGTAGGTTTTTTTCTGTTTTCTTTTTGAATTTGTAGGTCTGATGAATTGGATCGTATTTACGATTCCAATGGAATAAATTATGACCATGGAATATTAGTGTTTAAGCCTTTTTATTATATATATATATATATATATATATATATATATATATGTTGTGATGGATGAATTATCGTCTAAATTACAAAAAAATAAAAATAAACCTGACGTCTCACTTTAACAGTTACATTTAAGAAAATTACACAAAAATATCTTGAAATACTATATAGTAAATTTCTTCAATAAAATCGTCATTGCCTATAACCAAGGCCTTCAGACGACTTCAGATGTCAGTATCTCCGGCATCTCTTCTGGACGGTCTCCTTTTTTAAATTGGTGAATTGATATATACCGTACATATGAACACTAATGGGTATGTCCCAATCATTATTGGACATTATTGTAAGTGGGGGATAGTATGCTGTCTAAGTAGTGCATCACTGGCGAGTATTGTATATTGTTGATGTTATAAAGATTACCATTTCATTTCCAACCTCCGTTTTGGTTATTCCTCATTCAGAAAACTTTTCTAGGTTACATCATGAATTTTGCCATAATCCTTGCCTTCAGTTCATCTTTGGTGTTGCAAGGAGTTTTGATGGTCTCTCGCTCAACTATTGCTAACACATAATAATCAAGAGGTCTGGAGAATTAGATGGTCAGATGTACGAGGTGATATAGTAGCTCAAATTGTCTAACAGCCATGACTGGGTTCTACTCCTAGTGTGGCATGATGTAGACTCCTGTTGCCAGACAATAAGGCCTTCCAGCAGCCACCCACTTGACATACCGCAGCACTACCTCCTAAACACACTTGATGTATGCCTCTATTTTGAGTGCGAGCCACTCACCAACGAATCCGAGAGTTATTTTTTTTTCAGAACGATCTGTGTGAGTCTTCCGAGATGCCGTACGTTCATAATCACCATTAGACTCATCCAACTCTCTCCTAATCCAATGCACTGTCCTCAGATTGACACCGAAATACTCTTAAATGTTTGTATTGAAGCATGTTCTACTGCCAAGCAGCAGAGGATGCCATTTCCAAATTGCCTACGGATAGTATCTAACTGGCTTTGCTATACTGAGAAGTCGATAAAATCAAATACAAACAACGCGCATGCGCCAAATTAAAAATATAACATTGCGAAAATTTGCACTCTGTATATGAATTTTTTTTATATATGGCGGTGCATCGTGCTTTGTGAATTATTTAATTGATTAGAAGAAAAAAAAAGTTGCTTAGTTCGATTTCGCCAACAGAACGGGAATCTAGACCTGAAATTCTTGAAACTACCACACTACATCCCTTTGTATCCCGACGATTAATTCGTCTTTTTATGCGCCAAAGTTATGAATAAATTCGAGATCGAGTCGAGAAATGGGTTTCGTATGGATAGATAATGACATAGTTTTTTGACTCGTTCACCAATTTCTCTGTGTTTGTCTATACCTTTTGAAGTAGACAGGACGAACGAGGTTTTGTGAATAACTATTAATTATTCCTGAAAATTTTCAGCGAAAATAGAAAAGAAATTTAAAAATATATATGGACGTAAAAAAAATCTCTTTATTAGCTTAAGTGCATCTATCTGTATGTAACTTTGAATGTGAATCTATGTGCGCGTACATATATGGATATTATCTTTCCTATGTTTATACATATATCCTAAAATAGTTTGTGACTGCAACAGAATATTTTTCCCATCAGAATAAATCTTGCATATTTATAAATCTATCATTCGCCCCTTCATTGGATATTTCTGCCATATCTGGTCATGTGTTCAAATTGTATCTCGTGACAAAATTCAAAGAAGAGTCTGTATTGTAATCGGTCCTGATCCGGCATCTCGGATTTTCACCGATGTGACGTGATTTCTCTCTTTCTGTTTTACAAATATTTTCATGGCAACTGTTCCGAAGAGCTTTTTTTCCTTCGTGACTCGACTTGATGAATTCAAGCTTGCTACTAGAATGGCAGTTAGGTCCCACTGTTTCACTGTTGAATAGTTAGATGCAACCGTATGTTCTATGCCAGTAGTTTCTTTTCTCAGACTTCTGACAAGAGGAATTCTTTTCCTATTTCTTACTTCCTCTCACCTACAATCTTCAAAAATTTGAATGCAGTGTCAATCGCTATTTTCTGTCTTCCTGGGTTATGCTTTTTTATTGTCCTTTCCTGAAATTTCTAATTAAAGTCTTTTCATTCTCTTTCACATATTTTAAAACCAGCATCTTAGTGGCATTATCGTCTTACTTGTAGTGAAATTATGGAAAAAGGTTATCTGAACATGTTTGTATACTTGTGTTTGCACGTATACAATAGTATAAGCAACTAATGGAGTGTTGAGGGGTTCACCCCTTTTTATACAAATGAACTCACCCAGTGTATACTTATACTACTCCCAGTGAAAACCCGGGAGAGGAAGACCGAAGAGTCGAGTCGAGTCGAGTCGAGTCGAGTCGAGTCGAGTCGAGTCGAGTCCAGTCCAGTCCAGAGTGAAAGGTTGTAGGTAACCGGAAGAATGAGGTGAGGTAACAGTGTTGTAGTAGTCACAGTGAGCGAGCACGTAGACTCAGTAAGAAGTCATACAGCGATACTTCAATACCAAAGACTGTATATATATTTTGCTACTAACCCGCATTCCTGGAACTACTAACCTGTTTTAACAGTTTGTATTATTACGTTAATAGATTATTTTCATATATTCATTCTTGGCGTTTGTTATTTATTGGTACATGATTTCAACTCGGAATCCACAATATGGAGATTAAAAACCGAGATCATAAAGCCATTAAAACGAAGGCGGGGTAGACAGCGTGAAAGGAACTAAGACAACGCTATTGAGAGCGAGAGAAAAAGAAAGAGAAGCAAAGAGAGAGAGAGAGAGAGAAGGAAATAGAGAGAAGAAAAGAGAGAGAGGATAAAGACTAGGATTCAAGGAGACAATTGATGTTGCATTTTTAGTTGACAGGAAAAGCAAAGCATCGAAAGAGAGTTCCACAGGCGAGAAGTGCGAGAGAATAAATTATTAGCGCAAAGTTTACGGTTACATCGAGCAGTTTCAACAGTAAATCTGGTACTGCGCTTAAATTAGAAGTCAAATTAAAAAGAGGAAAAGCTCACCAGAACAATTACCATGAAAGTATTTATAGACGAGGCACAGGGAAACTAAGTCGCAGAAATTTGAAAGTGAACGAAGCCGAGATGCCAGATCAGGATAAATGGCATTGCAGATTCTTCTTTGGATTCTGTCAAGAACCTGCACCAAAGGAGATGTGGCATCAATACTCAATGAACAGACGAATGATAGACAAGATCGTAAGAACGAAAGATATTACAAGAAAAAATGTCTAGAACGAGACAATGAGCCGACATTCTTAGCGGCAGATTTAGAAATTGCTTTAATATAATCAATCCCCCTCAAGTCAGCGGCAAACGGTAGTCTAAGATCACGCGATGCGCTAGTCACTTAGAGGTTAGCATAAGCCATGTTGATAGAAGGCAGAAATGATCTCTTATACGATTAAAAGAGAGTAGTTTTGTTTTAGAAGCGTTAAAAGTAACAAGCCATTTCTTGCGTCACTTAACAACAGATTGACAATCATTTTCGAGATCAGCTGCCAATGTGACTTTATCAAACTTGTCAGACTTTATCAAACCTGTCAAACTTAGCATTAAACATTATATTTAATGGTTATATGTAGTTGAATAGATATACTTCCGTTTTTTTCTATATTTTTAATCAATGAAATATAGGATTTAAAATACATAAAAATTACATTGTTTACTCTTCGGGTATCAAAATAAATTGAGTTTCTTAAATAGGGTAAACTATCCTTGCTTTGCGCTAATGGTTTCACTCAGTTTAATTGAAAAGCGCGTCTGTGGTTCCTCAGATTAAAAAGAGTATGTAGGTTCGATTCATGTTGAGAGCCAGGCTTTCCTTCGCAAGACTTTTGATCTCTAGGCCGGTAGAGATTAATCTCACTGTTGAAAAATTAGAGGAATATCTACTCAAACACATCTACCGAGGAGGCCAGGTTCGGTGATGTCTTTGTTAAGATAGCCTAAGATATCCATCTTCTTTGAACTCAGTTTTCCTTTTAGACTGGCTGCCATCTCAAGGCAAAAGAGGCTGGCCTGTACTCATTATTAATCCATACTTGGAGGAAGATTATGAACTGGTACAAACAGATGTACTATTATTCCGGAATAAATTTTTGACACAATTTATTCACCAGCCAGTTGCGGGGTTTGACCTTTGGTAACTCTCGACGACTGAATGCGGATTCCTGCATCTTCACATTTGTACCAGGTTTAACAAGCTTCAGAACGACAATTACACTGTCGAAACTACTAAATGTATCCGTCTCTTCTACTCCAATAGCTTCATGTCTCGCACCTCTCGCCTGTGGAACTCCCTTCCCTATTCCAGTTTCCATGAGAGCTATAATCTCCAACTATTCAAATGTAATGTCAACTGACATCTCCAGTTGCCTTAATCTATCCACTATCCTTCTCCTCATCCTTTCCTCTATCACTCCTATTTGATGTTGCTCCAAATCTTCTGTAACCCATTGCGTCCTAGTGGCTTCCCGCCTTGCTTGGGGTGAAACGCTTAAAAAAAAATGTCGCAAACTTGGACATAAAGTTCAGAGAACAAATGCAAGAAGGAAGGCGATTTCATAAAAAAAATGTTGAATATTTTTCGGAAAATGAAAATTTATTTCTATTTTCAAACTGATTAGCCACCATTTCCAACATACGAGAACTGATCAAAAAGTATCGGGATTGTTGCTATGGTAACGGAGCTAAAGTACGTAGAGTGAAGCCGCTTGGCACACATGACCTTGGACTCTATCGCGCAAGCGCAATAAGTTATAATATCCTCGAAAACTTCCATTGTTTATTGCAGTGATGCGAAGGGAAGTATGTAGAGTGTGGTGGTCTCACTCCACCACAGAGGTTCCAGTAGTGACCATGGCTTGTGCAGCAGTTTTTGGATAA
>OZ010576.1:83039658-83042158 GCA_963932145.1 Acanthosepion lycidas
TATGATATGTGTAAGCGTGTGTATTGCTGTGGGTGTGTGTTATCATTTTGCTCAAACAGTATTAAATAACATTTGCCGGTCTGAATGTCCGAGAAATTTTCATAGAAAATATTCGTCCTTTGACAGGATTCGAACCTGCATCCTATACGGAACCGTCATTTACGATGACGTGCCTTAACCGACTCGGCCACAAAGGAGCGTTCGGTATGACGTCATTTGTTTATATTTGATACGCCATGAGCAGTTATGAATGTACGAGATTCATGGAAGATTGAAGTTTATAAGCAGTAAATTCGGCCATGACTACCGAACGCTCCTTTGTGGCCGAGTCGGTTAAGGCACGTCAGCGTAAATGACGGTTTCGTATGGGATGCAGGTTCGAATCTTGTCAAAGAACGAATATTTTCTATGAAAATTTCTTGGTCATTCAGGCCGGTAAATGTTATTTAATACCGTTTATTATAAACAGAGCATTTACTTAAATACTTGTATCTATGAAAAGAACTTTAAACATAAAAATGTCTTTAATACATTTATATATATATATATACTGTCGTCCTCGGTTTCATCTCATATCCAAGAATTCAATTTTTCTTTTCTGATCACTTCCTTTATAATGATGGCGTTGATGACTGAGTAGACCAATTCTTCCATCGAAGAGCCGATGTTTTTTGACTGCATAGAAATATTAGACGTCGATTTTCTCTCTCATCGTTTGACTTCTTCCTTTTCTCTTCTTCTGGCTTCGAAATTTTTGGTTACAATGTTGATGGAACCTCACTTGTGTTTCAAACGATTTAGGCTCAAGCCGAGTTACTTCGGTGCTGTTTGATTTGGTCATTGTTTCTTTAAAAAGGCCAAGCGCGTGGTCATTTCCCCGAATTGTCCTTGAATTGACTCTCATTCTTGCAATATTTCATGCCCATGGAAGACCGTGTTTAATGATCAGCGATTGTATGCTTTGACTGTTTGGTCTTTGATGATGGTCACGTAATAATTCCATTTGATGCACAAGATTTATATAGGATTAATACAAATAAAAGTCACCGAGCTGACTGATGCTATATTCTTCACCTCAAATCTGAAGTTTCATGTGTCTCTCTCTCTCCCTCTCTCTATCTCTTTCTCTAACTCTCTCTCTCTCCATATGTATAATGTTAGGTAATATAAAATACTAAAACAGCACTACTCTCTCCAAATATTTCTGGCAATCAAATCATCATATTTATTATAAAATCCAGATTGTCTGTGTGTCTATTCGTTTATATATTGGATCGGGTTTCGTACATTTTTTAACCGATTTCAACAAAACTTCACAGGACTACGTAAAATTACCTTGCGGTGGTTCTGACAGTGCCAAAGATTGTTTTCGCACGAAATCAATTTGAAAACACGATTAAAAGTCATCGCTGTTTCGAGAATGAAAGGGGGACAACTCATATCGAGTTATACTTATTATAAAACCCAGGTTGTGTGTATGTGTGTGTGTGTCTGCGTTCGTTTATAGTTATTTTTCCAAGCGTAGCTTAGATGTGGCATAAGGTCGAAAGTATGGGGCATCTAGTGAGGATCGAACTCACTTTTAGTTGTAACTGTTCTAGTGAGACAAGCTTGCTAACCATTACACGACACCGAGGTGCCCAGTGTGTGTTCGTTTATATATGGGATCGGATTTCATATATTTTTCAACCGATTTCAACAAAACTTCACATTTTGAGGGGGGGAGCAAGTAGTGTTTCTTATTGTCTTGCACACTTTTTTCTTTATTTTTACATTCAGAATGCTTTAAAAATTCCATTTACAAGACAATTGTTTATAATAAAATTCTATTCAATCAGTAGACTCATAACGATTGAAAACAATGATTTGTTTGAGTTTGGGTTTGAACAATTCGTAAAAAAAAAAAACTAATTAAGACATGCGTGTCCGTCAACCTTGAACAATAATCTTTGTCAATTTTATTTTTCAGCCTTTATGATGGTCGATACTGGATCTATCTCTTACTGTTACATCCACGGGCAACGCCGGGCTCTACTGCTAGTATTTAATATATATATATATATATATATATATATATATATATATATATATATATATATATATATGACGTCCCCCGGTGTCGCTGCGCCAAATGTGACGTCTGCCTGGCTGCGTCCGTCGTGCTATCCTGTCATGTGACGACCAACTGGCTTGGTATTGGTCGCGGCACCGAATGTGACGTTCTAACCTTTTGGTAATTCGGATGGGAATCTGGTTAGATTCGGTATCAGCCTTGTCGTTCCCAGCTCGCCTCCAACGTCTGGTTACCGAAGTAACTGTTTTGATTTCTAGTCTAACCTACCCATGTTGTGATTTGATCTTAGGCAGAGGAAATCAATCAATCGCCGGGCCATAATGCAAGCTGAGTCCGGACAAGTGCAACACCGCACAAGTATATGTAAAAGAAAATAAAATAATAACTCGAAAAGTTCAAATGTGTTAAAAAAAAAGGATACCAATA
>OZ010576.1:83047158-83067158 GCA_963932145.1 Acanthosepion lycidas
GCCCACTATGGCATAAGTATAGAGGATATAGAATTATACAGGGATAATGGTTGTGAGCAATTCCACTAAATTCGAAACTAGCAAAATTAGAAAATACACAGAGTTTAAAACCCTAAACCCAAAAGTTAATATTAATACAAATTAAAAAATGTGAACTTCCTCGATGTAACACTAGCCTTAGTCAACAATATATACCAACCATACAAGAAAACAAATACATTATATATCCACCCAAAAGTCTAATCACCCTCCATCTATAAAACACGTACCCTCATCCATAGAATATAGAATTATTATTAACTCTGCCAACGAAGTTATATATTATAAACACTACAATTTTTATAATAATGCCTTTAAAAATAGTGGCTATAAATGCCCCGATATTAAATACAGAAAAGATAAAAATGATATCCGGGAAAAATAGAAAAAATCACTTCGTACCACCCGCCATATAACCAAAAGGTTAGCACTAATTTAGGGCAAAAGTTTCTTGCTTCGATTAAGAAACATTTTCCAAATATTACGTCGGCGCAAAATGACGTAATAATGTCGTTTTTTGACGTTAAAAATATGTAAAAAAACGACATTATTACGTCATTATTTTTGCACCAACCTAATTACTCCTTTTTCCTACTCTGTTTTTAATCTATATTAACGACCTTCCTGATGAAATCACCTTTCAACTTGGCATCTGCGCTGATGACACAACCATTTACTCCCGCTTCGATAGTAAGGGTGATCACTCGAACAATATCAAAATGGCAGCCGATGTCCAAAACGCTCTCCAGTTTTTGGTTAACTCGGGGAAAATATAGCTTGTTAATTTTAGCGCTTCCAAAACTAAACTTCTCTCCATTAAGCATCTGAGAAACGTCTCGCTGCTTTCCTTCAGCATGGCTGAAGCTACCCTCCATAAAAGTGACTTGTAACGCCTTCTCGCGCTCACGTTCTGAACTGACATGAAAGAAGAAAGACTATA
The DNA here is from genome assembly GCA_963932145.1 of Acanthosepion lycidas. Lineage (NCBI taxonomy): Eukaryota > Metazoa > Mollusca > Cephalopoda > Sepiida > Sepiidae > Acanthosepion > Acanthosepion lycidas. The sequence goes on from OZ010576.1 coordinate 83,048,138, forward strand.
TCGAATCCATTGCTAGGTGAGTTGCTAAGTCAGTTCACTGTGTCGGGCGAGAGAATTATTCTCTCCAGAATCTATCTTATATATATATATATATATATATATATATATATATATATATATATATATATATATATATATATATATGTCTACCATTCGTTATTGCTGCCGCATATGGTCCGGCAGCCCTGATATTTACCTTGAGGTTCTTGATAACATCCAAAGAAGAATCAGCGATATTATTGATACTGATTTGGCGGCACGGTTCACTTTTCCCCGCCGTGAGATGTCATTTTATAACTCCCTTCATGGTAATTGTTTGAATGAGCTCTTCGCTATGGTACCTAGAATTTTTTTGAAAATTTAAGTGCAATACTAGACTGGTGCCAAGCTCTCATCAATTTACAATTGGACTTGCTAGATGAAGACTTAACTTCTATGGTAACAGTTTGTTATATCGCACTTCTTGCTTGTGGAATGGTCTTCTGGCTCCATGCTTTCCAGGCAACTTTAATCTGCATAAAAAGCATATATATATATATATATATATATATATATATATATATATATATATATATATATATAAAAGGCAGGATATGTGTGTGTGTGTGTGTGTGTGTGTGTAACGAATGCAAAACCGCAATTTTCGACGGATTTGCACCAAAATTTACATGCACATGCTCCAAGTTAGTGGAAAAGCCAAGACCGACTTTGCATTTCCCAACTCCCATCGACAGTGGAAATAATCGAATATTTTCATTCTTCGACGACAGTTTTCATGTAGTTTGCAGCCATTTTCTACTGGCCGGAGTAAGAGCCTATAGCTGGCTGCCACGAATAGGCAGGAAGATTTTATTGCCCTGCGTGTGAGCCAACAGCTGACTGACACGAATGTTAACTAGCATGCTAGCATGCAAAAAATCGATAGCTGCATTCGTCACAAGTGGGAAAAATTTAAATCTGCATGGCACTTTACTCCAATTGGCTCATTCGCTTGCTTAAACTCAACGTTGATTCTGATTCCGCAGAAATGGGTTAAGGGTGAAAAAGTATTTGTTGTTAACATTCTTTTTTCATTCGATTTTTCCAGTTACGAGTCTTTTTTTAAAGCTGTTCGTTTTGTGTTCATTTTGTTTAGTTCTTTTTTCGTAACAGATTTAATGTTTAGTATAGAGCTTAGAAAAAATTCGCAGTGTAAGATAGGCAAGAAGTAAGGCATGTAGCAACATCAGCACGGCAAAGGGCACACCTTTAAAGGCAAGGAAGGGCAAAAATATTTTAAGTCAAGTGATAGCGATTGCTGTATGACTGTATGAGTCGTACGATTTTTGAATCAAGCACGGGCAATCGCCGGGCCATGCTGCTAGTATATATATATATATATATATATATATATATATATATATATATATATATATATATTCTTTTTGTTCAAAATAATCTCTCAACTTAAAAATCTCCTCCACATTTTATAGTCGATTTTAAAACGTTTTTCCAACTTTAAGATAATAAGTCCGCCCTCTAATAATAGCTCTTGCTCTATCGCTCTGCGGATTTATCTGCAATGAAGCTCTAAAATGCACACTTCCTCGGAGTTAAGTATGAAGGAAATCTTCTAATCCAACCAAAGTTTTAAATAAAGTCTTGAACCGAGCATCAAACAGACAGGTTTTGAACGGAAATAACTTCGAGACAAATCGATTTCGTGGGAGTTATTTGCACAGGGCTGCAATAGTATAAATCTGGGTGAGGATTGAACTCACTTTATTAGCAACAGTCGGCAAAACTTGCTTGTATACTATGGTAGATATAAGTTATTTATTAAACGTATGATAGTCTGCTAAGTGAAGGTAGAATTAACTCTGTCGGGAATTGTTTGCAAAACTGACTTGCTGACTTGTTAAATCATAACAGATTTACCCCTTGACCACTTAGACGTAATAGGTATATTTGTTTCTAAGCTTGTCTCTCTAAAATAATTACGATTGAATAGTGGGTTCGATCCTTACTTCCGTCCTTGTGCCACCTCTTAGAAAATCATTTGGATAATTCGACGTGGTGTAATAGTAAGCTTGTCTCACTAGATCTATCATGACTGAATAGTGGGTTCGATCTGGATACCCCACACTTTCGGCCGTGTGCCACATCTAAGTTACGCTCAGAAAATCATTTGAACCCTTCGACGTGATCGTAGGCAAGCCTGTCTCGCTAGATTAATTACAGCTGAATAGTGAGTTCGATAATCACTCGGTGCCGCATACTTACGACCTTGTGCCACACTTAAGCTACGCTTAGATAAATCATTCCAACGATGAAGGGAAATTCTTCGTCAGTTCTGTTTGAGTAGACTGGCCCCTCCTTGTGGTGAATGCTAAAATCGCCACGAATTCAATAATAACCGAGGGATGGACGGTGAAGTTATCAATCCTCTTCGCCATCCTGTCAGGCATTACAATAGTATCATCTAGAGAGCGAAGGACATGCTATAAACATGTGCCACCCGAAAGCACACGAATGCGAAGTTAGTTTTTTTTTGGGGGGGGGCGGGGGGTTCACTGACACAGAGAAACCCATCCTTGATATAGGCACCAAGAATGCCACAAGATCGTACCTTTAAAAATAGAACCCGCCATGTAGTATCCACTGTGGCAAACCATCCGAATACCCTTAGTGTCTCTTTGTTTAAAAAAAAAAAAAACAAGTTCCACTTAGCTTTTTTTTACCCGAAACGTTATCCCGAGATAATGCTCCCCTGACTAACTAAAAATATTTGTGTAGCCGCTACGTTTATTTATTAAAGAGAATATTTATTTATTTTTGTCTACCGGCCTAAATATTCGAGAAATCTTATTAAAGAAAAATATGGGCTCCCCTGAAGGACACGAACTTTCGTCCCTCTTGTAAATTGTCGTTAGTTCCGACGCGCCTTAACCAACTCAGCAATGGAGCAGCCTTGCCAAGTAAAAAAAAACGTTATCTTTAAGTCTATAGTCGAATAATACATCTTCTTCTTCTATTTATAATACTCTCTTACTTCCTCCTCCATTGCAATATCAATTATTAAGCCTCGACATTGAGTGGCAATTGGGCCTTGTATTGGGGGATCTAACAGTTAAAAAAAAATCATTTTAAAATATGATCAATGAACTTTCTTAAATTATCTTTAATTAGAAATACAAGAAATTATTTCGTTGAACTGATATTTTCATTGGCCCATTTAAAATCTTAGTAACACTCTATCTTGAGTGGTCCTTGGGCCTTATATTGGATGAAGTAACAGTAAAAAAAAATCTATGATAAATGTCCAGCTAGATCATTTATGATGATAGGAAAATTAAAGTTTAAAAGCATGAATTTGGTCTTGTGCCAGGTGCCAGGTATAAATGTCCAATTGATCAATCTTTAAATTTTAACGTTACGAAAAATTGGACTATTCCGTGGATGGGAGGGAATGAATGGTAGTTCAAATCATGTCGAGAGCTGATCCGTATTCTTTACTAATGCCTGCAGACAAACCATCTAAAAAGTGATGATAAAAGTAGCTTAATATTAGGTTGGTGCAAAAATAATGACGTAATAATGTCGTTTTTTGACGTATTTTTAACGTCAAAAAACGACATTATTACGTCATTATTTTTGCACCAACCTAATATAATATGCAGGAAATACTAATAATCATTAACAATATAAAATTAAGATGAAAGTTATATTAATAATGGTTGATAATACAAATTAAGATGAACGCTAATAATGGCTGACAATTAAAATGTAATAATTATTAATAATGGGTGATAATAAAAAATTAAAACACACGAAGCAATAATAATGGTTGAAAATAAGTAAGTAACATGTATGAAATACTAATAAATGTTTATGATAAAAATTAAGATGAAAGTATTAAAAATGGTTGACAATGAAAATTAAGACGAAAACTACTAATAATGGCTTAAAACGAAAGCCAATATACTGTCATTTGGGAATATTTAATAAGCTAAGCTTAGGCTAGTACCTACCTGTGTAGAGTGCACAGCAAGATTAGAATTTACTAGAGTAATTATTATGGCATTTTGAAATTTACCTGTATTCGAACTTGGACGGAATTTGGCACATGACCGAGAATAAAGTGGGATTCCACGTTTATATTGTACTGGGGACAAAGATACTTTACATGTTGGCATTTCCCCTTTAGCGCCATAGACTAAACCTTGCCCTATCCCCCCCCCCCAACATTAAAAGCGGTACTTCAGGAGGAGCATGTTAAGCTAAAAGAGCAATGTCTGCTCGGTGATTCATAGGACGGCCCTTTATTTTACTCACATACATTTTTTATTTCCTACTGGTACAGTACATATTGGTATGGTTCTTTTTCATTCAGTTTTGAAAATATAAGTACAATTTCACTATTTACATTATTGGGACTATTGTCCTAATCTTTGTCGCCATATTTATTATAACGTCTCGGCCGTTGTACACTCCGGCCTTCTTCAGATGGTTGGAATGTTGAACTGGGGTAGACTGTTCTAGTTGCCATGTTTAATGGATTTCAGTTATCAGTTATCTCCTGTTAATTCTCATCTCCAAGTTCTCCACTGCCTTAACCGGGTATTGAACTCACACTCTTTGTCACCTGTCACTGGATTTAACCAACGGCTTTATCCACTGCGCCATATGTCCTCAAGATGAGGGCAATAGTCCGAATAATGTAAATAGTGTACATAATACCCCATCTCAGAAATATAGATAGATACTGAAATACAATTTCGAATGATCTTTCTATCATTCAGATTAAGTTCTTAATTACATTGTGTTACACAGTTTTTCTCCTTGGGTAGAAACTGTTATTTCCTATTTGCTTACGCCTAGCAGCTATGAAAAAGGGTTAATATTTCCTTCAAACTCCGCTTTTGCGACAAAGATAATGATATTTCTGAAATGTACGTATTCCCATTAGGAAAACAGGTGAATATGAAGATTTTCGTTCCAGCAAAGTAGGAACAAAACGACATATGATTCAAATGTATCATTTATAGACATAGAAAAATACGTCTGACGGATTTTTACAACCTCTTGATGCCATCTGTGACTAATATATCTATCAATGATGCTTTGTCTACAATGAAACATCTGGAAGTAAATCGAACTGTTGAGCTTACATTCTCTCTATTTATAGTGCCATCTGTATTGCAAAGCATATTCTAGAAATTTTTGAAACTTTTAGAGACTTCTCGAAACTTCTTGAAACTTCTAGAATATTTTAGAAAATTCTTTTTCCGAAAGTCAGCGTCGAATCTGTTTGAAAGATAATGTATGGCGTGTTGTTAATTTCAAAATATCGATGTTGAGATCACAGAAGCAAAGTTGAAAGTCTTTTCCTTTTTTTTCTAGTTGTGTGCAATTAGGAAATAATACATTCAAACCAAAGACAAAACAAATGTCAAAACTACTACTACTACTACTATTGCTACTACTACTACTACTACTACTACTAATAATAATAATAATAATAATAATAATAATAATAATTTGTGCATGGTGCACATCGATCAAAGTCTGTCATCGGCAGACCTTTCATAAAGAAATTTGAGGGAGGGCGAGGGTCGTTAAGTTTAGTTAGCCGTGTCGAATGGAATGAAGGGCTCTGGCACATTACTTAGTGGACATTGAAGAAAAACTGCGGTGATATGCAGTATCACAAATGGATATTGATAGAGCTGAAGCAGAAGGACCATGTATTAGGTTGGTGCAAAAATAATGACGTTTTTTGACGTATTTTTAACGTCAAAAAACGTCATTATTTTTGCACCAACCTAATAGCTTTCCAGGGATTTTCGAAGCACGTTGACCTGAAAAGCGTATCTGGAATTTCAATCAAGGCAACGCAAAAACAGACTTTACATACGAATACTATATCCACACTAGAGATGACCCAATGTGTAGGCTTTTGGGGGAAAGCAAAAACAAGGGAATGTCACGGGTAAGCAACGTCTGTAAAATGCTGGCACTGAGAGTACAAAAGATGACATGGCAGAGTTTGCCTTAACTTGCACTGACTCTTGTGCAAAAAATATAGTCACAACGTGTTCAAATAATATGATCACGTACCAGTGAGGGTAATGGAAGGAAAATGCCGATCAAAGATAGTCTGAAACTGTGACTTTGAAACAGATCGAGTTTTGGAATACTGAAGACCAGATATAGTTGATCCTCAAGGCAGCTGAAAATGATTAACAAATAAAAGATGCAGCTTTATCCGCTGACAACAATCAAGGTTGAAATTGCCTAGATTGTGAAAAATGCCGGAGAAAAATGTACACGTCATCCGAATAATGGTTGTGGCACATGGCTCCATCCCATTTAAGTTTAAGGAAGATATCAACAAACTTGTTGTGAAATGCACTTTGCGAACGCTACAAAAATCTGCCTTATTAAATACAGCAAGCATACTTCGAAAAGTACTGTGCGCCTGAGTTCCTTGTTGTGACCTGACAAGCGGTATCTTCCCTGGTATACAAGAACAGTACCATGATACATTGAATAATAATAATAATAATAATAATAATAATAATAATAATAATAATAATAATAATAATAATGGATTATAATTCTGCTTGTCCCTACCTTCGTTAGTTATTTCCTTTGTTAGTTCGCACGACCATTACGCCGTGCTAATAAGTCATAAATAATGGATTATTCCGTTTTAACCGCATGAAAACAAGGAACTGACATATCAGAGACACTACTTTTAATGAGAAAAAAGAAAGTAAAAAAGACAACAATAAGTTAAGGTAGACGGTTTTAACGTCTTTCAGTGAAATGGGAAAAGTTGTTAATTTCAAATCTCTTCATTTGTACAAGCTTACTTATAAGTGAATGTATTAATAAAAGGTGTACAAGACAGGTTTTCGGCTAGTAATATGAATATAGTATTTTCGAATAATAATAATGATAATAATAATAAGTAAGATATGGCAGCTGTATTAGAAAAATCAACATGATGAAATTGCAGAGTATATTCATTGGAAGATAGTCAACTTAACAGTGGGTCATATACTTAAACTTTTTATGAACAATAAATATTATTAATGTATGATATGAAATGCTAAGAACATTATGAACCATAAAAGAACTATTCTTTGGGACTTTAACATTCATACTGGCAGAAAAATAAAAGCTATATATATATATATATATATATATATATATATATATATATATATATATATATATATATGTTTGAAACAGTACAAAAGCGTATTACGGCATTAAAAACAAGAAATTTTATATTGTAGGCCATGATAGATTTAAAACAAAAACATACACCAGTCGACCGGTTTCGTCCCCTCTCATTAGAACTGTTAACTGGGAACTAAAATTATGAGGAAAAGAAAAAGAAAAAGTCTGTTATGGATGACATGAATGAGTGGACAGGGAGAAATAAATTATTATAAAAATTATACCAACAAAGATGTTAGAAGCATAACACGTATGGGTCTTCGATTCCGGATCAGTTTATAAAGAATCCCACTTGTGCGATGGATTTTACTGTGAACTGGTTTTCCGTTTTCGCCAGTTCGCACTCATTATTCCATCTTAAGGTGTTGGAGACGCTTTACATCAGGTCCAGGCAACCTGCTCTTTGTAAAGAAAGAGATTGTTTGCTAGGACTTGCTGTGCTGCGTTTCTAACATCTTTGTTGGTATCATTTTTATAATTTTTTTTCTCCCTGTTCCACTCATTCATGTCATCCATAACAGACTTTTTCTTTTTCTTTTTCTTTTCCTTATAATTTTAGTTCCCCGTTAACAGTTCTGATGAGAGGGGACGAAACCGGTCGACTGGTGTGTGTTTTTGTTTTAAATCTATCATGGCCTACAATATCAAATTTCTTGTTTTTAATGCCTTAATATATATATATATATATATATATATATATATATATATATATATATATGATATATATTTTTCTTCATATATATATATATATATATATATATATATATATATATGAAGAAAAATATACGGAAAAAAAACAAACAAAAATCCTTATATGCAATTATGCTGTTTTAATGTTAAAAGTCTTGTTCTTATGTCCATCGTCTTTGTCATGTTGAATTGATAATGTTAATTATATTTTATGAATATGTCCTGAAGATGGTTTATTGGACTGAAACGTCCGACGTTGACATTATATTAACATTAAAACAGCATAATTGCATATAGGGCTTTTTTTTTTTCGTATATTTTTCTTCATACTGTCGGATCAATATCCATATATTTGCTTATATATATATATATATATATATATATATATATATATATATATATATATATATATATATAAAGATATCTTTGAAAAAATATGACAAAATAAATCAATATATGGATCTTGAAATTGATAATGAAAATGTGGCACCTGAAAACGACTGTTATTCCTATAATAATTGTAGAATTGGGTACGGTACAAAAAAAGTTACCAGCAAGATAATCAACAAGATAAAGGTAACCATTGTTTACACATGACTTTAATTTTTTTTTTTTAAGTACAATATATGGAATTACTTTCCTACGATGTAAACATGATATAAACACTTACATCAGAATTTGTTCAAACTAAATGCATGTATTTACAACCTCGCCTTACCCAGGGGATTCTATTGAACAGAAAGTAAAAGAAAATACTATTACTATTAATCCTAATAACCTGGAAATAGATTTCTAAAAAGGAATCTGCCAACTAATTTCTATAACTTGACCACAGGATTACAGTGTTTCTAAAAAATAATTTGAAAAGCTTTCAAATTATAAGGGCCTGCAAATCGAAGTAACAAAAATGTGGGAATTTAAAACTACGATTATCCCAGTAGTGATAGGGGAATTGGGTATGATAAATAAGGGTACCAAAAATCATGTAAGTAAAATTCCTGGGCACATCAGCATCCCAGACCTAGAAAACATTACTTTGCGCGGAACTTCACATATCCGCAAAACCCTCTTTATCTAAACGAAACGCTTAGATAACTCACCTACAGTGCTCTTTTTACTCATAGACCCCGGACTGGATTTGCTAATTAGCCACTTAAAATTACCCTCTGGCAACACACACCACGCATAACTGCAACAGAAACAATAAAAATAATGTTGCTCTTCAAAACTAAAATTACATGTTAATTGAAAAAAGATGCAAGCAAGAACATTAACAAGATCTCTGGTAGCCCGTTTACAAGAAATTCTAATAATTGCACACTGTATAACTGATCCCCTACTCACGAGTGTATTATCAATGAAAAGAAAATATAGACACTGAACATGTTAAGTATTAGTACAAACAGAATGTATCTATTTAAAACATTGCCTTAATTCAGGTATCGGGTAAACATAGACTGTACTAAACATAAATAATAATTTCTTTTTTACTTTGTATCCGTACTTATTACTGTTTGGTTCATGCAAAAGGGAAATTATGGTGAGAATAGAACAGCGAGGTGGACAGGGAGTCTACTTGAAAGCTTCTTCGTCGGATATTGAATCAACTGGAAGTGACCGAACATTTGGTGTGGTTTAGGTAAAATCTAGTTTTCCACAGTTTCATACTATATTTAAGGAAATTTAATATCACCGAAGAGATTTCCAAATCATTAAGGATCCAAGAGTGTGACACATTATTAGAGTTTATCCAAGCTGTGCTGGGATGTTTACCTTTTAACCTTTAATGTTTCATGGTCATTTTATTTATTAGGAGTTAATCTTTGGAACCATATCAACCTCTTCGACATCCATTTTTGTTCCAGAGGAAGAATATTATTTTCATTGAGAAAAGAATAAGTACACTTCGTCAGAACAGACTTGATTAATGTATATGCGTTGAACAGATATTTTATTGGCCTATAATCTTTCCGTCCTGGGTAAGACAATGAACTACATCCAACAGCAAGGTCTCTGATCAAAAGGTTTTGAGGATCGTGGAACCATCTCTTAATTGATGGAGTTCCCAGGTCCATCCTGACCCGGGGTGGTAGCACCTGTTAAGGTCTCAGCTATGGACAAATAGTTGACCCCCACCAAACTGGGGTCAAATCACCATGAAAGTGTAAAAATAAGTTGTAATACCAGAAATACTTTGTAAAAAAATATTACCAGCAATACATTAAAAAATACCAGCAATACATTTAAAAAAATATTACCAGCCATAAAAATATTGTCGGCATTAAATAACACATTGAGGTTGATATACCGTAAAACAAACCGAACCAATTCTATAATCTTTTGGATCACCTGTTTTTGGTAGGGTATATGTAATACCTTCAGAAATCTATTCTGGAATATCATTTGTTTTTTTTTGTTTTTTTCTTGTTTTTTATTATTATTATTATTATTATTATTATTATTATTATTATTATTATTATCATCATCATCATCATCATCATCATCATCATCATCATCAACAACAACAACAACAACAACAACAACAACAATAATAATAATAATAATAATAATAATAATAATAATAATAATAATAATAATAATAATAATTTCGAGGATTTTGAGCTGGCGCACATACAGCCACGTGCACATGAACTTTGAGATATATTTACCTGATGAACCAATGTTAATTATTAATGATTCGGTCTGGGAACCTCGATGTTGCTAGCAAGCTTGTCTCGCTAGATGAATTACGAGTGAGTTCGATCATCACGGGTGCCTCACACTTTCGGCCTTGGGTCACTTTTAAGCTAAGCATAGAAAATCACCATTACTCATTGTGTCTCACTCAGAATATATTCATTATATTTATTCAGTGCTGTTTACTTACAGACGCGGGAAGACGTCCTGTGTAGGTCCGTTAAGATGCACCCAAAATTAAGATGAAAGAAATACTGGTCAAAACTTAACAATTCTCTGTACTTATACACTTATAAAACACACCTGCACATCGATGCACTGATAGATGAACAAAAATAGTAATCAAGAGTAGTGCCGGCGAGTCTTACCCCTGAAAATCCCGTGGGGGACGTTTTGGGGAGCCCCGTCATTGCCTCTGCCAATTTTTTTCAGCACTGTTTTATGGTCATCCACCTTTTTTTTTAAAATTATTTTAAACTGACGTTACATTGTCAGTCATCAACTAATAATATACATCGTCTAATAATATACATGGCCGGTGCGGGTCGTACTACGCAGGGATCCCCAATGAGGTTGGAACCCCAAAAGGGCTAGTTTTAGAAGCTTTATTTTTTGGATTGTTTTATTATTTTTTTTTTTTTTTTTGTACATTTTACTTTTTCTTTTTTTTTTGTAAATTTTACTTTCTTTTTTTTTCTACCTGAGTATCAACTATATGAATCGACAGTGCCTATACTTACAATCCCGAATTTTGCAACCGCGTGGGGGCCCAATGCCTACTAGAGACAGGGGTAGAAGGGCTAATTTCATTAGCGCTTATTTTTTAAATTGTAATTTTCTTTCTGAACAGTTCTTTTAAATCAATTAAGAGGGTAATATAATATATATCGGTAAAATTAGTTTTTATTTTGAGATCACCCACTAAGGAGGATCTCTGACTTATTTTTTTTATTAACCAGACGTTCAATTAAAATAAAATTTCTAGTTCCTATCTTTATATTTCTAGAAAGATAAAACCAAGAAAATGATCGCTTAAAAATGTTTAAAGATTTTCGAGAAATGAAATACTGTTTTTAAAACACATTTTTAAGACAATTCCGTTTGTGTTGGGTTGTAAAAGTTCTAAATCATCTTTTTTTCAGCGGAGATGCGTTGATGATTAATCTTTATGGAAATGTAAAATCCGCCTTAAACATTTTTTCACATAGCATTTAGTCATGGAAATATTTGTGATTACTACAAAAAGAATAAAATTTTATCGTATTTCTTTTAAATAAAAAAAAAATCGTTATAAAAGTAAATAATTAATGAATATGTACTGATGATCGGTCCACAAGCGATAAGTGCGAGAAAAGAAACTGTTAGTATGGAATTTACGGTTACATCTAGCCAGCTCAACTGTAAATTAAGGAAATCTCGACGCCAAAATTGATGAGGTCTCGTACTGCGCTTAATTGCAAATAGTCTAGATATCATAGCGAAGATCTTGTCCGGGAAATTACCATGAAATTATTTATAGAAAAGACAGCGAAGTAACCTTACGTTGGTGGGAATATGTCTGAAACCTAGCCGCCAGATCAGGACCAATAATATTGCTGATTCTTCTTTGGATTTTATCAAGGAGCCCGATAGGCGTATTTTAGTAGACGCGCTGTTTATTTTAAAGTGTATTTTTTTTGTCTAAAAGAAAGCCTGTCTACTCGAGAAAAGTTAATAAAGAAATATTTTCTCGAGTACGCAGGACGGTGGACGAAATAAATACTGTCTACTAAAACATTTGAAATAATAAAAAAAAAAATGTCAGCCAGCCAGTTATATGCCATGTGTGATATACGCTTAAGCGATCATGTATCTTTCGAGGCAGATTTCGAGGCAGATTTTTCTCGCGGTAGTTTGCTATTTCTTTCTGCGGTAGACTAGTTGCCATCCAAAGCTATAGAACCCAGTCTGTCCCGCTATTTACTGGAGGTAGAAGAGAATTTCTACCTTTCCCCAAGTGTATTAGAACGTAAGTAAATGCAATGGATTCGACTGGAATTCGAACCGAGTCCTTATCCATTACTCCACTGTGACTTCGTAAATATTCAAAAATAAAATCTATTCAGTCTTCATAAAGTTTGAAGGAATTTATCATAAATAAACTTGATATCGCACTTGTATCGTCTCGTTGAAATCGGTCCTACTGGATAAGGTCACATCACAAAGGGGGCTACTCTCTAAGTCAGCCATAAAGGTGCATATTATATTCGATTATCGTCATCTATGTCTCTCTCGGCGAACCATTCAGCAAATGTAAATGTCATGGTTTTTTAAGTGTGTTTTCTTCATAAAAATGCCGGATTAAGAAAAAGATTTAATACTGACATTATTACAACTGAAAAAATGTCTTCCATTGAAACAAATTAAATGATTGGGCTAGTTTCTTTAGTACCTACGCCATTGAAGCGTGTTCGATCTTCACGGAGTAACTTACACTTTGGTTGGTTGTTTTCCCGTTATATCAAAACTTTTCAGATTATTTAATTCCAAATTTGATAAATAAATGCGTAGACATAGCTCCGGTCTGTCTACTAATCAAGAAGGTAGACATAGATCCTGTTTGCACGACAGAGATAAAGGTAGAAATAGGTTTGGTTTACGCGGGAATCAGAAAGATAAATATACGACCGGTTTCTACGTGAATTGAAAAGGTAGATATGTTTCAGTTTTACACGAGTGTCAAAAGGGTAGACATAGGTCTGATTTATACGTCAAAAGGTAGACATGGGTCCGTTTTAAATGAGTGCCAAAGGGTATACATAGATTCGGTTTATACGAGAGTCAGAAAGGTAGACATGGGTCCGTCTTACACGAGTATCGAAAGCATATAGGTCTGGTTTATATGAGAGTCAAAAAAGTAGACGTTGGTCTGTTTTTCACAAGAGTCAAAAGGTTAGACAGAGGTTCGTTTTATGCGAGACGTAAAGGGGTTGACATGGGCCCGTTTTACACGGGTGTCAAAAGCTTTGACATAGGTTTGGTTTATACGAGAATGAAAAAAGAGACATGGTATGTCGAACTAGAACGATTTACTCCGTTGGACGAAATAAAGGGTTCAGTTCAAAATTCCAATCACCTGAAGTAGACTGGAGCGTACAATGACTGAAACGTCGTGAACAGGGCAATAAAAATGAGGACAAAGGTCCGAAAAATTTAAATAATTACAATACCTCATCTCAGAAATATTAAAAAAAACTGATAGCATAGAACCTACGGTTACATATAGTCATTTCACCTGTAAAATGATAAGAGCTTTTCGGCAATCTAGTGCTGCGCTGAAATTCATAAAGTCTAGGTACCATAGAGGAAAGCTCAGAACAATTACTATGAAAATATTTATTGAAAAAAGCACAGGGAAACTATATTACGGCGGAGGGAAAATGACTAAAGCCGAATTGACAGGTTAGGACCAGTAACATTGCAGATTCTTCTTTGGCTGTTCAAAAGTTTTCTAGATTTTTGAACTTGCTTGATTTTGATGTTTCCAATTCGTATTTCGTTCTTGGGTTTGTCCGTTTGCTGACAACCACGCATTGCCTATTTGAAATTGATGTTTAGCCCTTTGTTCTTGCTTTTATTTCTACTGCTCGTTAAAATGCAATCATTAGGTTGAAGGTAACGAATCAATGGCAAAGCAACACTTGGGACTAAATTTGAGAACTCTCCTTTGCCAGACGATTATTCTGCAACAAAGAAAATATTTTCTATTGATAACATCATTATGGTTTAAATATATGTATAAAGAGATAGGAGAAGAAGAAGAAATGTCTCTCCGGAACACCGAGAGTTTTGAAATAGACTGTTCGGATTTGTTATTTAGTAAGGTGGCTTATGGAATGTTCTGGCTTTTAAAATCCCAGCGGAATGGTGATATTTGCACAAAATGCAAGGTTACGTCACTGGAGATGCTTCTTTCTTGTCTCTGGTTGCTTAATATGGGATAGTGGCCATTGTTTAGAAGTCCATCGCCTATTGCAAAACAGACAGGCACGGTAACAAACGAATTGCATCAGGGACTCCAGGGTAAATACAATTCAAATGCTGGAAAATGCAAACCAAATGGGGAAATCTAGTTTCCTTCGTGGTTCCTTGTATAACTCGTTGAACCGGTAGTCTAATTTGCAACATATTTAATCACGAAGGGGATAGGTAAACAGAGGGTTAATCGGCATGCGTTCATGATATATATATATATATATATATATATATATATATATATATATATATATATATATATATATATATATATATACACACACAAAGAAAAGACGAAAGGAAAACTTATCTTAGATGATGTGTTTCGCCCTATGGCGGACATTATCAAGGCAAAAGTAAGGATTTTATTTTACAACAAGTATTTATAAACAAATGCAAAAATTTTGTTAGTTATCCAAAATTCTTAAATTTATGAGACACCAATCAGGTTAAATGAAAAGCGTAGGTAATTTTTGGAGGATAATAATTGATGCAATTTTGATGTTTTATGAACAAAAGTGAGTAAATGATGGTGTTGAATTTTTACGTAATTAATATTTATGTTTTATGAATTTTTTATGTAATTAATATTTAAATTATTTTAGTATGGGATAAATTTATTTCAAAGAGTTTGTTTGTCTAAAAGAAAGCCTGCATGTTCGAGAAAACTTAATACAGACAATTTTTCTCTAGTACGCAAGAATGAATACTGTTTAAAATGGACGGAAGCGCCTACTCAAATACGGTTATCTGGAAATAAAACTGATTTCCTCAATTCACAAAGTATTAGAGATATTTTAAACTGAATTTAAAACAAAAAATATTAAATTCACATGATTTTTTGTGTCACTTTAAACTCAATATAAATTTAAGAATTTTAAATTACTAATTTTTTTCAGTCATTTTAAAATTTGAATTTTCAAATGTCACCTCATCATCTGGACGCAAATCCCAACACCAGATGTTCAAGTACCAGATGATGGGCAGATTTCAGTGATGTAAACTATCCTGATTTTAAAAAGGTTTATTATGTCTCTGTAGAGCAAATGTGGCCCAAGCGACAGACAGAATTTTCCATTTATTTATTTATATATTAGTTGAATAGCTGTTGATTTTTTATCAAAATTTTCGCAATCTTTCTCTTGAAATGGAAAACGACATTGTCTTGTTGGAAAAAAGACTTTCAGGCGACGTATTCTACAGAGATTTTCTGCAAAATTCTCATCTAATTTTCTCAAAACCTTTCTCTATAAGAAAATAAGACACTCTCTAAAATAATAACTCTATAAAATGTCAACTAGCAAAATGCCTTCAGTCTCCCCAGAAACTTCCAAGTCACCCCATCAAAAGTTTCGTCTTCACTTCTTTTATTTTGATTGGACCTATTCCACATTTGGGTAACAATTACTTTGATATTTTTTAAAATCGTTACCACGTTTCATTTTCAAACATGATTCGACTCAGAAAGGCTTTAGAAATTTTATCCCAATTGCTTAACATTTCTATTGAAAGCTCCGGTTGTTGCTTCTCTGGGCGCAAGTATTCGCCCACCCAACGATCAGAAAATTTTCTCAGCTTGAATCATTTTAGAGGAATCTTGGGACGATGGTCTAGCGATCAGTTCCTCATCTCCAGCTCCGTTTCGTCTTTCCGTGAAGAGAGTTATCTATTTCTAAATGGCCGATTTGTTAGAAGGTTCGCTTTCAAACCATAAAACCCGGGTTCGAATCTGACAATGGTCGGTGAGTTCTTGATGTTATCGTTCTAGACGAGGCGATCCCTGCAAACGGCACCTTTGCAAATTGCCTAGAAACCATACCATGGTTTGACCTAAGGCTTGTGAATGAAATTGGGTAGACGGAACCATCTGTGAGGCGTGGTTGGTTCTGATAGCACGAAACCACAAGTCAACGTCTGTTTACTAAGTGGTATATCAATTTATAGGTGATCTAATACCGAAATTTAATTGTCCTGGAAGCATTAGTAATTTCTTTTACAAAAGTGTATTGCTGGTAATTTTTTTTACAAAAATCTATTGCTGGCATTTTTTTTTTTTTATAAAAAATTATTGCTGCTAAGTTTTTTGCTTTTGCAAAATTTATTGCTGCTAATGTTGTTACTATGAAAATGTATTGCTGGTATTTTTACTATAAAAATGTAATTAATGCTTTCATTATATTTTGACCCCCCACTTGGGGGTCAGCTATCTGCCCATAGCTGGGACCCTAACAGGTGCTACCATTCCGATCAGAGGCCTCGTTGCTGGATGTAGTCTGTCATTATACCCATGACCAGTAACTAAGGTCTGTTCAGCATAGTGACAGTATACACAACAGGTAGGCTTTGTGGGTGTTGAGCAAACACAAATTTGCCTGAGAAGGTGTCTACAATATAGATTGGTTACATGAACTAGTAGAATGGGACACACGAATAAATGCGTCCAGCCACCACACCAGTTCTAAATTACTGATTGTTTCGTGGAACTATCGCCATAAACGTTTCGCAGTCATATCTTTAGTTCTTCAACCAAGTTTTACCATAAATCTGATGTTATTTCTTTTATAAATTCCGACTGGATTCATGCCGCCCTAAACAGAGTTCTTTTGAAAGTGGCCTAAGCTCAAATCTATTCCCTCAATATACTTCCAGTTCATTCATGTTAGAATTCTAAGGTTTAAGTTTGCTGCAAACGATATGTTCAAATATTTGCATGGTGTTTTAATAATATTCTTTTTCCATGAACTTTTTGAATAGACCGCGTTTATACGTTGCCACTTCCAACAAAGATTCGATCTTTATTAGTTGCGCTAAGTTTATGATCTAGGGATAAACTAGACTAAGCCTAGTAAATAACAAAATATTTCGCACACATACACACACACACACACACACATATATATATATATATATATATATATATATATATATATATATATATATATATATAAGGAAAAATAGGAAACGTTTATAAGAAACGTTTATGATCTAGTGATAAACTAGGAAATGACAAAATATCCCCTCCACACAACACACACACACACACACACACACATATATATATATATATATATATATATATGAATGATATGATAAGAAAAAAATAGGAAACGTTTATAAATCTAGTATGCCACTCTAATTAGAAAAGAACATAATTCTTTACGTACGAAATATTTCGAGGGAGTTCTGATAAATATTTTACCATCTATAAACACACGTCAAACACACTTTTTTTATATTACCAACTTTTATAAAATCCATACTAGGAAAATCTAGGATATATCTACATACTATTACAACTAGTGTAACATACATTCTTTGACCCTCACGTCCCCAAGTCAAGGCGTGGACAACTCTCAAAGATAAATGAAAATGGCTGCTACATACACTCACACAGATACAAACGCACATTTAAAATGAATATACATTATCATTCGAAGCGCGCATAGACAAACTAGAATTATGATACCCTTACACACATAAGTTATACGTACGAACGCTACTTTACAAGACAGATGCACGTAAATTCTGCTTAACCAAGGAAAGTCACACAAAACAAAAATTAAAAATAGCAGAATTTTCTTCTTTTTTCTTCTTCTCTATATTTCCTTCTCTGGTGAAGGTTTAATAAAAACGAGACATGTTAGATTTTAAACATTTCCTATTCGCTCTTTATCGTATCATTCTGTTCGATTCTGATCCATATTGGATCTATATTATATTTGATCCCAACTCACACACACACACATATATATACATATATATGCTGTAACAGCAAAATTGTCCATTTGATATATTAACATTTGAACTATGTAACTTAGAAATGATTAAAAATGTCTTACTGGAATTCTCCGATGTTTCTATAACACACTTCTTCTTTGAGTCATAAGAACGTATAATTACTCTCCAAGCTTAACAGAAGAATCGAGATGAAGTCTATCATAAAGGAAAATGTTCATCATTAACTAATCATGGCTAAGGATCTGAAGCCCGTGAGGTATTGAAATAATGTTCAAATATATATTATTCCAGGATTATTTTCAAACTTATTCAAGATGATCCTCGCCCTCACTAACCTTCTAACTTTCTGTCCTGGAGTAACAATATGCCTCATTTGTTTCATGTACGTTTTCATTTACAAATCTTTTTTCATTGCTCTTAGGACTTGTCTTAGCTGAAACTCTTCTCTTACGTGTCAAATGTCTTCTGAATTGAGTTGGATCTTTTCTAATTGATCTCTTTAGCACTAAGTTGAAATGATGATCCCACATCCTATTTTGACCTCCTGATTCAGTTTTTCTCTCTGCCGTTCTCTGTTTCTGAAACTCATTCATCGTTCCCTTGATGGTTCTTGAATAGACTTTGAAGAGTATGAATGTTGGTACCGTTACTG
>OZ010576.1:83069658-83072158 GCA_963932145.1 Acanthosepion lycidas
AGGACAAACCATGGTCATGGACTCCGGAATGCCAAGACGCATTCGAGAAGATCAAGAAAACTCTCACTTCAGACCTCTCCCTCACCCATTACGACCCTTGTCTCGACGTGCCCCAAGTCTCTCCTGAAATGCAACGCTCAGGAAGGAAAAGGAAATTTACTCAGCCGCTCGACGTAAATCCCAAAAGGAAAAAGTATTAACAGTTTTATTTTTTCTCTCTTTTTCAAAAAGAAAACTCCTGGAAGGGGGGTATTGTGAAACCGGAACTACCTACACAATAGCTTCTTCCAGCTCTATATTAAGTATGCAACACAACACTCTACAGTCAGAGAGACAGAGAGACAGTGAGAGACGCGTACGACTACCAGTATTGGACACTAACATATAGTAAGCTCCGCTTACACTACCTCTGTAACCTGTTGTTAATAGATCTTTCTTATATCTAATCCGTGTTCCGTGTTTTCCTTCTGTGGTCCCGGCTTTGGCCCCACATCAGTTACTAATAGTAAGATTGAAGATAAGAGAAAAAGACAAAACAATAATAATGAAAAAAGTAGAGATAAGATAACGGAAGTAATAGATTAGCAAAAAGGTTAAATGCAGAATTCCGAGTTGTGTAAGATATTATATATATATTTCTTAATATATATATATATATATAGTAAAAGAATTAGAAAACAGGAATAAGTTTTTTGATGTAATTACTGAGAGCCAGGAGAAAAATATATATTTGTTTTATTACAAAGTACTTTCGACATATCCATGTCATCATCAGTGTTTTCTTTATAATATATATATATATGTGTGTGTATGTGTGTGCGCGCGCGCGAGTGTGTGTGTATACCTGGTGTAACACTACAATTGTCCAAATCGTGTCACAGCGTGAGATAATTGTTCATCCCACATAATGTTTAATATCTAAAAGAACTACTAAACTAATTCAGTTTCTTTCTCCCAAATAAAATATTTAGCCATCTTTTTCGTAAGAATCACTGAAAAAAAATCTTTGGCTTATTCAGCTAGAGAAAGAACTGGTTAAAATCGTTTTGTGTCAACCTCGCTATGTTCTCCCAACTGAGCAACGCTGGGAGGAAACAGATCATACAGGCTTTCAGTAATAGTACCATCATTCATACTCTGGTTTCCATCTTCAGAGTCCTTTCAAGAACCATCAAGAGAATTGTGAGTAAGTTTAAAAAGAGGGAACAGTAGAAAAGAAAATTGGATCAGGAGGTTGCAGCAGCTAGATTGATCATCATTTTAACTTAGAGCTTAATACATTATTATTGTCCAAAGCAGAGTCCAACAGAGTTATAAAAACCTCGAAGAATTCCAGTAAGATATCTTTAATTTCTAAGATACAACGGCTCAAAGCTTAATCTAACAATTTGACAATTTTGCTGTTACACGATTTGGATTATTTTGCTGTTACACCCCGTATATATATATATATATATATATATATATATATATATATATATATATATATATAAAGAAAAATATACGGAAAAAACAAAAAAAAATCCTTATATGCAATTATGCTGTTTTAATGTTAATATAATGTCAACGTTGGACGTTTTGGTCAAATAAACCATCTTCAGGACATATTCATAAAATATAATTAACATTATCATTGTCATGTTGAATTGGTAATGTTAATTATATTTTATGAATATGTCCTGAAGATGGTTTATTAGACCGAAACGTCCAACGTTGACATTATATTAACATTAAAACACCATAATTGCATATAAGGATTTTTGTTTGTTTTTTCTGTATATTTTTCTTCATACTGTCGGATCTATATCCATATATTTGCTTATATATATACATATATATATATATATATATATATATATATATATATATATATATATATATCGGGTGCTAATGCGATGGAACATTTGCTAGCAGGGTTATCTCGCCAAATCAAGACACGATGTGTTTTCGAAACTCATTGGCCACTATAGTGTTTTGTCCTGGTACCGAATAGGCTAAGCATGTTAAATATGAGCGTTCCTTAATGTAGTTTATATACTGTGTATTTTCTTCGAAGGCACTATTCTAATCGAAGAAAAAGTTTCATAGCTTCTTGGTTCTCCGGAATCTCCTATCTTCTGCAGTCTTTAGCAACGTTTGTCCGCCTGCCAAACCTTCCAGCCCCTTTCTCCATCCATTCACCGTCATGTAGATTTCTATTGCCGCTAGTATCCTCTATATCTGTGAGGCCATTATTCAAGAGGTTTGATATGACACTTTTTATTTGTTTCTAACGAAATTTTCCTTTCTTAATACGCTGCTTAGTTTTTGGAAGGCATCTTTTGCTTCCCCGTTGCACCTTCGGATTTGGATGCCGCATTTTCTATCCCCTGTTAAAACACATCCAAGTTATTTCAACATCCATACCTCGCTTTTCTGTTGACATTTCTAATTCGTATTTCGAATCTTAGGAATTTTCTTTTCCTGACAACAATGGATTGTCTTCTAACAGTTGATGCTA
>OZ010576.1:83077158-83144658 GCA_963932145.1 Acanthosepion lycidas
ACGATTTGTATCTCTTAGGGGAAAGGTCAGTACACAGTGGGGACATCGCAGATGAATCTACTCTTTGAACAAAGGTTCATTATTGACATTAAAAACGATTCAGTTCATGTGTTATTTGCTGGCCTGAATTACATACCACAGAGAATTGGTCCCTGATTTTACGACTGAATTTTACTTCTGTGTTAACATGTGCTTCATCACGCAAGAAGATAGGTGACTGGAACCTGTTTAGAATTAATCATTGAAAAATAAATAAATACCAAGGTTTGGACAGAGAGCAAATATTTTATTTATATAAATATTATTAATGAGAACATATGACTCCATGATAGATTTCAGATAGGCGTTTGGATCATCGCCAAAAATGATTAAGTCCCTCAGAAATATGCTGTAAAATCGCGAGTTAACATATTAAAAGATGTATGTATAAGAGTACATACGTGCCCAAATCATAGATATAATAGAGGATATACGCATTAATATATATCGGTGAACTCGGTTATATTATATTGAGTATATATCAGAATAATATTACGTATATATTTCTTATTATAATTAATATTTTTTCAAGCCGTTGTATCATGGTTTGTCGAAAAATAATCGAATCGGTGAAGAATCCTTACAAATAAAGAAAAAATGATGTTGGATCATTTGTTCAGATTGTCTTCTCTCTATCTCTCTCTATCTCTCTCTCGCTCGCTCTCGCCCCCCCTTTTTTTCCTTGTGTCTGAATAAATTTGAACTCCATTTACTTTTGAAAAATTGGTTTGAAGAGGTGAACGCCTGAATACACAAATTACCACCTGACCGAATGGATTTTTAAGGATTCTGTATTAATTATTATATTGATCTGTTCTTACACTGAGATCTCTTTGGATTTATATCCTTCCTGGAATTATCCCTACTAATCAACAAGTGATATATATATATATATATATATATATATATATATATATGTACGTATGTATATATAATAAAAAAGGCTCTAAAACTGTTAGGTTGGTGCAAAAATAATGTCGTTTTCTCACATATGTTACTATGTGGGAAACGACATTATTTTTGCACCAACCTAATAATATTCCCTGGTTATAATTTATTACATTGGAATCGTAATCACGATCCAATTCATCAGACCTACAAATTCAAAAAGAAATCGGAAAATATAACTCCGAGTATAAAAACAAAATTTTAGTGAGAATGTATGAGTGGGAGCGGGAAACAAGTGTGAAAGTGAAAAGTATGAAAGCTCTAGAGAGAGGGTGTAATAGAAGAAAGAAGAACAGGAAGGCCTGAAGGTGAAGGTGGGGACTAAAATTTTATCAGAGAGAAGTTTTAAAGAGAGGAGTTAAATAACGGTTTAAATGAGTGAGATACAGATAAATATGAATTATTTTTCGATGCATAATTCCCTACCGAATCGCTGACCTACATTAAAATAAAAAAAAAAAAACAAAAAACAGACACCGGAAACGTGTGTATACATTTGTGGTGACACTACAAACAATAAGAAAAAACGATATGGTCTAGACTTAAAATCCAGAAGATGAGAAAGAAAGAAAAAAAAAAAAAAAGAATATGATGTGGGGAGGAAAACTAAAAAAGAAGGGCATTTATAAGAGAACCGATGTGTCATAAAGAAAAATTGACAAAATAAATAATATCATCTACAGGTTACAAATTTAACATAAATATATAAAATCTAACTAATATTTAATTTAGTAAGGACCTATTATTTATATGCCCCAAAACACATACGTAGGTACACACATACATAACAACATATCTTTACTCTCACATACATACATATGCGTGCGCGCGCGCACACACAAACACACACACATATATATATATATCCAAGTATATGATTGGTGTATATGGAATGAATTCCAATAACCAACAATTACTATTCTTAAAAGAGTGCTCAATACAAAGTAGAGCAGATATAATTATTTATTTTAAAAATAAATTTATAAGATAAATATGTTATAAAATCACTACAAAAATAGCCATTTTGTTTCTACACCCTCGGTGTCTTATCAAGTGATGACGTTGAATGTAAAATAAAAGGTTTATTTTACATTCAACATCATCCCTTGATAAGACACCGAGGGTGTTGACACAAAATGGCTATTTTTGTAGTGATTTTATAACATATTTATGTTATAATTTTTGTTTTGAAATAAATAATTATATATATATATATATATATATATATATATATATATATATATATATATATATAAGGTTGGTGCAAAAATAATGTCGTTTTCTCACATAGTAACATATGTGAGAAAATGACATTATTTTTGCACCAACCTAATATATATATATATATATATATATATATATATATATATATATATATCAATACACATACACTCATGCATGCATATACACATACACACAGAAATACACATATGTGCACATAAATATATCTACATAAAACCTTACGCACATCCATACATATACAACGTATCTATCTATCTATACATATACACATACAAATACATATATATATATATATATATATATATATATATATATATATATATATATATATATATATATACACACACACACACACATACATATATACATAAATTAAAAGGTAAAAGGTAACAAAACACACATCCATCTATAAATACATTTAACATATAAAAATAGATGGGTAGAATTAAACTAATTTGAACTTAAAAATACCAAGGAGGAAAACGTTAATAATATTAAACACACGAAGTGATTGACGCGTATATATCTCTTAACTCTACATATATACCTAGGTATATAAAAATATCAGAAACCTATCAGATTTTGTATATCAGTTATTTAGGAAAAAATAATAATAAAATATGCAGGAAATACTAATAATATACTCACATAAACATATACCAAAACATGAATAAAGTTTGCTAACACAAATTAAATGATCAAAAAATATATAGAGCACCACATAAACACAGACAATAATATATAGAGATTAGCAGCATGGGTCGGCGTTGCCCGTGCTTGATTCAAAAATCGTACGACTCATACAGCAATCGCTATCACTTGACTTAAAATATTTTTGACCTTTCTTGCCTTTAAAAGAGGGACCTTTGCCGTGCTGGTGTTGCTACATGTCTTACTTCTTGCCTATCTCACACTGCTAATTTTTTCTAAGCTCTATACTAAACATTAAATCTGTTACGAAAAAAGAACTAAACAAAATGAACACAAAACGATCAGCTTTAAAAAAAAAGTACTCGTAACTGGAAAAACCGAATGAAAAAAGAATGTTAACAACAAATACTTTTTCACACCCAACCCAGTTCTGCGGAATCAGAATCAACGTTGAGTTTAAGTAAGCGAATGGGCCAATTGGAGTAAAGTGCCATGCAGATTTAATTTTTTCCCACTTCTGACGAATGCAGATATCGATTTTTTTTTTGCATGCTAGCATGTTAGTTAACGTTCGTGTCAGTCAGCTGTTGGCTCTCGCGCTGGCCAATAGAATGTTCCTGCCTATTCGTGGCAGCCAGCTATTGACTCTCACTCTGGCCAGTAGAAAATGGACGCAAACTACATGAAAACTGCCGTAGAAGAATGAAAAAATCGATTATTTCTACTATCGATGGGAGTTGGGAAATGCAAAGTCGGTCTTCGCCTTTCCACTAACTTAGAGCATGTGCATGTAAATTTTGGTGCAAATCCGTTAAAAATTGCGGCCGTACATTCGTTACACACACACACACACACACACACATCCTGCCTTTTATAGATAGAGTTATTCCATGCAAATGTCAAGTCCGAGCCAAGATATATAAGTAACAACACGTTATAAAACTGTGTTTATGTCTTAAAACGTTTTTTATGTCTATATTTGGAAATGATCTCACTACGAAGATTAAGCAACTCATCTTGATTTTTATCTTTAATAATAATTTTTTTTTCTGCAATGCAGAGATCACACCAATCGCGGAAGTTATTAGGGGTTCTCGCTCTTGTCACACATACACTCTGACTAAAATTTTGTTTTTTATACCCGGAGATATATTTTACGTTTTCTTTTTGAATTTGTAGGTCTGATGAATTGGATCGTGAATACGATTCCAATGTAATAAATTATAACCATGGAATATTAGTGTTTGAGCTTTTTTATTATATTATTACTCTGTCCTGAGCATTGAGTTCTACCTGGAATCTATCCTCTTGGAAATTAATATATATATATATATATATATATATATATATATATATATATATATATATAATGATCACTAATATTATCAATATATATATATATATATATATAATGATCACTAATATTATCAATATATATATATATATATAATGACCACTAATATTATCAATATATATATATATATATATATATATATATATATATATATATATATATATATATATACTGTAACACTGTATATATTATTCTTATTTATATGGGGAGGATGCGTATATCTATCTGCATGGCATTGTAATTATCTTAATTGTGTATACGTACATATTTGTTGTTATGTTTCTTGTATGAATCTACAGTTTATATATATTCTTTGGAAATATAGGATATCATATAATCACATATCTATCTATATATATGTGTGTGTGTGAGAGACAGAGAGAGTGACAGAGAGAGAAAGAGAGAGATTGAAATTGGGTACACAGACCTCTTAGAGAGCGATTTGTTGATGTGCTAGCACAAATCACAAGTCATCGTGACCGAGGCTTTGAGCGAGTCTTTTTACACTGTTGATCACGCTAGATAACGCACCCTCTCTCACAGAAACTGTAACTAAAGCTCGCTCAGCATAGTTGCAATATAAACCAGAACTGGGCTCTGTGGGTACTGAACAAATAAAACTCTGCCTGAGCATGCATCTGCAACGGGGATTAGCTAGCCACTCCAGTAGACGGGTATCCTCGGATGTATGTATGTATGTATGTATGTATGTATGTATTTGAATATGATTATGTACGTGTTTCTGTGTATGTTTAGGTGTATATGTTATGTGGTCGTATATATATATATATATATATATATATATATATATATATATATAAGCACTACAGTGCAAGCAAGGCGGGAGTTCCACTAGTATGCAAGAGTGTCACAGGGAGTAAAGGTGAGAGAAAAGACTGGGTATAGTAGGGATTGTTTAAAGGATAAACGATGTACAGAAATGTTTGCATATATATATATGTATATATATATATATATATATATATATATATATATATATATATATATATATATATATATATATATATCTTCTCTTTGCATATGTAATCATTAGAAAGAATAAACGTTCTGATGTATTTGTTAAATAAGTCCTTCTCTTTACCTACGTAATCATTAGGGAGATTAAAGCTTCAATGTATTTGTTTAATTACCCCTTCTCTTTATATATCTACCCATTAGAGAAAATGAAACTGTAATCTATTTGTTAAATAAATCCTTCTCTTTGCATATGTGATCATTAGTGGAAATGAAAGTGCTGATGTATTCGCTTAATAAGTCCTTCCCTTTATATATGTAATCAATAAAGGCAATAAATATGTGGATATAATTGTTTAATAAATATTATATCTCATGTATGTTAATCATTAGAATGAATAAAATTTCCCATGATTTTTTTAATATATCTTCGTCCTGGATATGACGATAAACTATATCCGGATCCTGGGGAAGGCCATAAAAGACGTCAGCTAGGCCTCTGATCAGGAGGTTTTGAGGAATGTGGAACAACCTCATAATTGCTGGTATTCTCAGGTCCACCCTCACGCGGGGTGGTAACACCCGTTAGGGTACCAGCTATGGGCAAATAATTAACTAGGGCACCTCGAGGTGGTGTAATGGTTAGCAAGCTTGTCTCGCTAGAACAATTACGAATGTGTAGTGAGTTCGATCCTCACTGGGTGCTCCTTACTCTCGGCCTTGTGCCACATCCAAGCTACGCTTGGAAAATCACTATTCAAAAAAAATATATATATATATTTCTGGTAATACATTTTTGAAAAAAAAAAAAAAAAAAAAAACATTTTACCAGATATACATTTTTTGGAAAAAGAACATTACCAGCGGGAGAAAATTATTACCAGAAAGGGATTTTTGGAGGAAAAATATTACAACAATGAAATGTTGGCATTAAATATCCCATTGAGGTTGATATACCGTAAAACAAAACAAACCAACCAAATCAATAAGTTTTAATCACTCTTTGAAAATTAAAGTTGCTTTTGTTTTTTGGGGTTTTTTTTTTGTTTTGTTTTTTTTTTTTTTGTTTTTTGTTTTGTTTTTTTATTAAATTTATGCCTATAAATAATCAAAGCGCTTATTTAAATAAATTATTTTTTTAAAAACAATTTTGCGAATTCCTCCTTATCAAGAAATTCTATCTTCACCTCCGGGGATTCATTTTGGCTGATGTTTGCCAGCAAACAATGCCTTGTCAGCACCATTACAAATAATCTTCAATTTTTCTGCTTTTCTGTATTTTTTACATTTTTTTCCCAAGTTGTATTACTTGCTTACGGGGTTAAAAAAAAAAAATTAGGCGAATTCTTAGAAGTTCAAGTTTTATGAAGACGCTGTCATGCGATAGCTTTTAAAGCAAACCTCTCCTGTTCACATCTTAAGAGAAACTGAAACGAAATATCGTAAGACGTCCAAGACACTGAGAAATTATGAATTGTTACATTTTTTTTTTTTTTTTTTTTTTTTTTGTACAGACGGGCTGAAAACGTTTCTTTCATTAGTCAACCGAATATTTTGTAAAGGCTAAAGAAATTTGGTATTGTTGATTCTGAGACGTTGAATCACGGTGCTTAAAAAACGAAAGAAAAACGTTTCATAATAATGTCAGATATTCGTCTTAGGCAGCAAAGATTGTGTTACTTGAAGTCAAAAAGAAAGAAAGAAAACTTTAACTGAGATCTAGAAAATTTTATTTACCAAATTTAAGCAACCACTAGGACATAAGACGTTACTAAAAGTCTACCAAGAATATTAAACACAATTATTACTAATTCAGTTTTCACTGGATGCTATTCACTTCTTACGTTGTGCCAGCACAAAATATAGGAATCTTTCATTAGAGCAATGGTTACCAAACTTCTTTTATATGCCGTATAGCTTCAGGACAGGTCCTGGGTATGTCGATAAACTACATTCGGCAGCAAAAACTCTGATCGGAAAATTGGAGGTTAACAATTTTGCGTTATTTTCTTTTCTTTTCTTTCAATGCTAACATGTCACGTTTATAGTATTCTCAGCATCCTTCTGTAGAACCATGTTTCTGCTGATCCAGTTTCTTCTTTATCCATGAGGAAATTGTTCAGCATTCACTGCCATGGAGGGGGATTAGTATTACATAGCATTTCAGCATTTTATTTGTTTCTCTTGCTTCAAGTCTCCTCTTCATCTGTGAGGAAATTGTCCAGTATCCTTGGCCATCTCTCAATTACCATTTGATATGTCCCGGAAAGGGATATATTTGAACGAAGTGGTTTTGGCTACTATGACCAAATAGAATACGGTAGCAGTAATCGACTGGTACGCTTCGTAGTCGCAGGTAAGAAGTTTAGATCCATGGCGGAGTCCAATGGGCGTCGTTATAGACTTAGCTCGCAGACTAAGGCTCTTGACTCACCTACACGTCCGTCGGTGTTTATGACGGACACCAGCCAATCATATTCCATTGAGGGGGAACACAGATGTACGCATATTCCATTATATCACTATTGTTCCCAGGTCCCTTCTGACTTGGGATGGTAACACCTGTTAGGGTACCAGCTACGGGCAAATAGTGAACCTCCAAAGAAATAAAAAAACATTATGAAAATCTAAGAATATAGTATAAATACAAGCAATATATTTTATGGCAAAATGACCAGCAATACTTTTTATCTGTAGTTGATATCATAAAACTATCTTCCAAATGTTTAAATTGAGACATTAAATAACGCATAGAGGTTGATATGCCGCTAAACAAAATCAATCAAACAACATGAAAGAACTCCTTCATGGCATTAAGCCACAGAATCCTACAATTTCTGAAAGCAAACTTTATTCCAAAATATATCTTCAACAAACAACATAAAGCGTACATGCCACAACCTCTAGTAATTATGTTCACTTAAACATATATCACTACAAAGGCTGAGTATCATCTACCATGTATTCAAATGTGAAAGCAGAATAACATATATCATATTTTTATTACTTCAAAGCTCCGAAAAAATTAAATTTTGACATAATGTTATTAAACAATCAAAACAACCCTTCTGGATGTTGGCGATCATGGGTCTTCACAACTTCCTAGCCTTTTTAGCTCTAAGCAATCTTTGTTCCCTCTGCCCTTCTTCACTACGATATGTCTTGTCAGTGTCAAATTTGCCAAGCCTTCTTTGCTCATTATGTATTTCAGAGATTTTAACTATTTCTACGTTATTTTTTTCTTCAATTTTCTTTCAAATTCCTCAATGCTTACATGTCCCGTCTATGGTATTATCGGCATCTTCTCTGTCACCTCCAGTCTCTTCTATATCTGTGAGGATATTGGCCAGCATTCACTGTCTTGCAGATATCACATAAGAATTAAATACCGTTTTCTTTGTTTCTATTACAATCTTCTTGTTTCTGGTTTCTTAATACTCTGTGAGCCACTACGACACAGCAGGTTACTGAGTGTGGAATTAAACGTGTTGTAGTATATCTACGTACGATAAGGGTATGTCTTCATTCTCATAAATACAGAAGTAAATACTGTATGTTGATTTGCAGTTGGAGATTCGTTTCCAGCTGCACTGATCAAACTCTCTGCCTCCGGGCAGAGAGGATCTCCAGACGAAGCTATGTCGAAGGGCAGCGTCTCGTCTCGGGAAACAGCTACCTGGCCCCGTATTATACGGGATCTATGGGGAATTTTTGGCTGAGCAAACGGGCTCGGATACCCCAGATTAAATTTGGCCTTGTGACATATCTGACCGCGTTGGGGCGGTTGGTAGATATTCTGCAGTTGCAGATTCGTCTCCTGCTGTGCTGGTCAAACTCTCTGCCTCTGGACAGAGAGGATCACCATACGAAGCTATGTCGAAGGGCAGAGTCTCGTCTCGGGAAACAGCTACCCGAGCCCGTTTTATACGGGGTTTACGA
This sequence comes from Acanthosepion lycidas, assembly GCA_963932145.1. NCBI lineage: Eukaryota > Metazoa > Mollusca > Cephalopoda > Sepiida > Sepiidae > Acanthosepion > Acanthosepion lycidas. The sequence continues at coordinate 83,086,307 of OZ010576.1, forward strand.
GAATTTTAGGCAGAGCCTACAGGCTCGGATAACCCACATTAAATTCGGCCTTGTGTCACATCTGACCGCGTGTGGAGGTCGGTAGATATCCTGAAGTTGGAAATTCATTGTGGAATTCACTTGACTCAATTCTAGCAGTTGACTACTTTTTCTACGCGCCGCTGGCGAATCTTATATGTTTCGTTTTTATCCTAAGTATTATCGTTCATTGCCAACCTTCGTGTGATTATTCTATTCAGTGACCTTCCTGGGGTTACAACAAAAAAAAAAAAAGAGAAGGACACATGGCACAGTGGATAAAGCCGTTAGTTAGATCCAGTGACAGGACCCAAAGTGTGTGAGTTCAATACCGGGTTACGGCGGTAGAAAACTTGGAGAGGAAAATTAACAGCAAATAACTGACAACTGATATCCATTAGATTTGGCACGTGGAACTAGAACAGTGTACCCAAGGGAGCGAAATAAACGGTTCAGTTCGATATTCCAACCAACTGAAGAAGGCCGGAGCGAACAACGGCCGAAACGTTGTAATAACTATGGCAACAAAGATGAGGATAATAGTCCGAATAATGTAAATAGTGTCAACGTCATTTTGTTATCTGGTGACAACGCCAATACTAGTAAATACTTTACAACGAGCTATGACCTCAGGTGTCCGATTATTTGCAAGCATTCATTAAACGAAGGTTACCAACAAAAATGTCAGTTGTTATGTCAATGAGTTTGATTTTTACTGGAAATCAGCCATTTTCACTTTGTGGCAGACTATGCTAATTTTAGTCACTATTTTAAACCGAGTTAATGACTCAGCCGTACGATGGTTCGGAAGATGGCCTCATTGAACGACGGTTAGCAAACTCGTCTCAAAGAATTCCATCCTTACTAGGCATCAACTATTTTGGTTTTATGACAGACTATAATAATTCTAATAAGTATTTAAAATCGGGTTATGGACTCAGCCGTCAAATAATTAGGGAGCTGGTCTCACTCAGCATTGATATTATACTACTGAATCTGATCTACTTTGAATATTAAAGTTTTGAATCATGTGCCAGGCGAAACTGGGTTCTATAAATATAAATCACTTGTTTGAACGGTGGCTGTGGAGAAATGAATAGGAAATTAGATTCGCAGATTAACCTGCCAAGATAGCGCGTTCTATCGACAGTACATTTCGGCCATTATGGCTATGTTCCAGTCTAAGGTAAGTAAATACTTTTACATTAAATATTAGGCTGGTGCAAAAATAATGACGTAATAATGTCGTTTTTCACGTTAAAAAATACGTCAAAAAACGACATTATTACGTCATTATTTTTGCACCAACCTAATATCTACAATGAATGCGTTTCTCTCTCAATGGTTAAGATTCGTTTTTCTAAGCTTGCATATTAATGGTGAACTATTGGTCTTCGGTTCATGTCATCAGAACATTCGGACAAACATTCATTGATATTTAAAAGCAGGTATTTTTTTTTTCATGAGCCTCTAATAAACAAGTAAAAAAATGTCACAAATGCTCGCCATCTTTTCCTCCTCAAATTATGTCCGCCATGATGATCACGTGATTACTGTGATCAGCTTATGATTGGCCTCAATATTAGAAGTATAAAAGTGAAAACAAAAGTTGAAGTTAAAGAAACAACATGGAGACGCAGACAAAAAAAAAAAAAAAAAACGGCTGTGGGCGGGGTGGTAGCATAATCCGTAGCGAGAGGAAAGAAAGATCTGGTTTGCAAGCGGTGAGTAGATGGGACGCAACATCAAACGTGGATTTTGGCAATAGATCTTTCTATTTATAGAGACACGTAGATATAAGTAGCCGATGTAAGTCTTTGCTCGTGTGGGCAAAGCGGCATTGAAATTCCAAGTCAGAATTAAAACTGGTGAACCATGAACTTTCACGTTCATCAATAGTTGTGAGTGACTAATGCACTGTTTCTGCCCGAGTGGAATGTATGCCTGCCAACACGCACGGAATAGTCGCCACGCAATTGGGAAACACATATAACCCTTATACGGATCATGTCTAGTTCGGTCATATTAAGATAGATCTCTGCACGGGGCTCCCAAGATAGATCACAAATCTGGGGTATTAGACAACGGCAGTAAAGTATGGTTATTTCCAGGTTTAATCACTACGCCACTAAGGATCTTAAAGTATAAATGCCCAATTGTAGAGCGATATGCAAGAAGTTATAATACAGTTATCGTTTCGACCAAGCGTACTGAAGAATAGAATGTTCGACTAGTGTAACGGCTATCAGCGTTGAAAGGGGAATCTAAGAAGCGAGTTCGAATCGTGGACGAGTCAGTTGCGTTCACTTTTGCGTTAATTCTCTGAAAAATCCGTCATTTCTTCATCTCTCCCCAGCTAAGGGTCAACTAGACGGATATATTGCGCTTTAGGGCCTTGTGTGTCAGACGGCCTAGGAAGAAAGCATTGAATAAAGTGTTTTAAGAGAAGACGGCAAATGCCACACCGAAATCCGGAGACGCATTGTGACAGCAAAAGGTGCCTTCTAAAATTTAAGCAAAGTACAGGGTGACCCCCAAAAACGGGAACTTTTTAACATCTCAGCTGGAATACTGTGCTTACACAACCCGACCAAGAACTCTGGATGAGTTAAAACAGAGAATTCAAGATGAAATTTACAGTATCCCAGCTGAGATGTTGTAGCAGTCGATGAAGAATCTCAACAACAGATTTCAAGAATGCATTCGTACAGGAGGACGCCATCTACAGGACGTAATTTTTAAAAATGAAAATTCCATCATTGTTTCTTAAATGGCATGTTTTAAGGTTTCAATTACTACGAATAAAATATTTTTCTTCCATCACTCTTGGTTTTATTGGATTGTTAAAAAGTTCCAATTTTTTTTTTTTTTTTTTTTTGGGGGGGGGGTCCCCCTATATTAGAAACATGAAAATCTCGTTCGAAACAAAGAAAAGAGTAGTGGACTGTTACATAATATCAGTCCTCCTATAAGGCAGTGATTGCTGGACAATAAATAACATCACAGATTAAGAAGAGACTTGAGGCAATAGGAATGTGGTTCTACAGGAGGATGATGAGAATACAATGGAATGAACATGTGAGCACTGACGAGGCTTTAGAGAAAATGTAAACAAAAAGGAAACTTATGCTTACTGATAGCGACAGGGAAATGTGATTAAATATATTTTAATGTAATAAGTATTATATGCTTACAGTTACCGGTGTTTAAAAAATTTATTCAGCATTATTATTGTTTAGGTAATAATCATTAAAACATCGCACAAATAGTTATATTGTGGAAAAAAAGGAATTTTCGACAATATACGCATTTTCTACGTATTTATAGTTATTTTTATCTTTTATCAAAAACGACATTATTGTAGATGTAATCATGGATAATATTATACATTAATTATTATTTTTTTAATTAATAATTATTTGTACTCACTTGTTGACATTAATAGCTATCTGTTGATGTGTTAATATTTTGGAATAATGCAACAATAAAACTTTAAATTTTATCTCTCTGATAGATGTCGCGATCAGTTAACATCAGAAAGAGGCAGTTGAGATTTTTAGGACACAAAATGAGGAAAAAAAGCTTAGAAAATTTGATACTCACAGGGCATATTGCAAGCAAGTAGGATAGAGGAAAGCAGCGAATAATCTACCTAACGAGTTTGAGTAAACGGCTGGCAGACAAAAATTACTAAGAGCTACAAAGGAGAGGAAATTGTGGAGAGCCATGTTCGCCAATGTTTTAAAGGCGTTGAAGAAGAAGAAAAAGAACAAGAAGAAGCGCATTAATGGTTTTAATATTTATTTGTATATAATACTCATTTATGTATAATACGCATATTAAATTTCTGAGGGGAAAATCTCTCTTGTATAATTCTAATGAAATTTTCAAATAGTGTTTTAATACCGATTTTTTAAAACGATTAAATGTTCTGGGTAATCACAGCATTTGACTCTGCGTCACCTTAATGTAACTTTAATAAATATCCAATTTATCCCCGAAGATTATCCGTGAAAATAAAGGGAAAGACAACAGAATATTGTGTTAGATTATTACCGTATTTTATGTATAATACGCACTCATTTACAATACGCACATTTGGCCTTGTGTCTTCTTAACCAAATTTTAATAAATATCTATTTTATCCTAAGAAGATTAACTGTAGAAATACTGTGAAAAACCATAGTTTTCAGTTAGATTATTATCGCAAGTGCTGCTGTATAATACGCACTGATATATAATGCGCACCACGAAATTTGGCCTGAGTTGCCTTGTGCCCCACTATTATATTTTATTATACGCATTCTGTTGATATTAACACATAGTTTCGACTATTGTGCTCTTCGTCCTTCGTCAGGTGCTTGTCGATCCCGCTAACCTTGAGGAAAGTTTTGAAATTTGGGGTGGTACTTTTTCACGTTGGAAGCCAAGACACTCAAGATAATGACCTAGGTTGGATGCTTAAAAGTAATTATGCAGTTGACATCAACTTTACTCACAGTGAAGAAATGTATAACAAGGGTTCCAATAATTTAACAGCGGTACCAATATACTTGCAGCATTCCAGCTCCCCGAGTTTCATGGAATCTGTTAGAAAACGAAGAATTTGATTCTCACACGATATGTTGAAGGCAAGAGGGAAGCCACATGTCTAAATAGTTAGAAAAACAGGGGCTAGTAGGCATAAAGGAAGACAAATCTTACTCATAACTACATGATAGGAAGTTGTGGAGAGACATGTTAATTTATTTAGGTGTTTTTCTTTCTATTCAACAAGAATGTTATCATAAAGATTTGCAGAATGGTGATGGTTATTCGGAAGATTTGACTGAATATTCTTGTTCTCTCTCATCAATCATGTGTTTGTGCTCTAAGGAGCCCTTTTAATAGACGAAACGGCCACTATTGTCCTGCTTCATCGCGAAGAGCATCTTTATCTGAACTCTGCTATTGCTACCTGGCCATTCTATGAGTCTTTTCTGTTTTCGACGACAGAGTCAGACCCGTCTCCGTCGAAAATTAGTGGAATTTTCGAAAGTCTCTCCTGGGAATATAGTTCAATATTAAAATATTTTTTTATTCTCCTGAGAAGCTATTAATCAAAAATTTAATTTTTTTCACGAAACTTACTCGTTTTGCCTTCTTGAACTAACGTTCTCAGCTGACTTGAAGTGGAAAGACTATATTGAATCCATTGCTAGGTCATCTGCTAAGAAAGTCGGTTCAATGCGTTGGGCGAAACAATTCTTCTCACCTGAATCTATCTTGCATATCTATTCGACCATACTTAGAATATTGCTGCCATATATGGTCCGGTGCCACTGCTATCTTTCCTGTGCCTCCTTGATAAGATCCAAAGAAGAATCTGTAATATTATCAGTCCTGCTCTGGTAGCTCGGCTTCCGTCACTTTCTCCCTGCCGTAAGATTGCCTCGCCTCTCTGTGCCTTTTCTATGAATACTTTCATGGTACTTGTTGGAATGAGTTCTTCGCTATGGTACCTAAATTTTTAGACTGGCATCAAGATCCCATTAATTTACAGTTGAGCTGGCTAGATGTAACCGTAAATCTTATGCTAACAGTTTTGTTTTCACACATCACGCTGCTGTAACTCCGTTCCCGCTCCATGCTTTTCAGCCACTTTAATCTACAAACATTTAAATACAATGTCAGTCGTTATCAACTATCCTCCTGATTACTCTATTCTTTTCCCACTCATTATTAATGTTTCTGTTCCTAAAACGTTCACACCCAGCAACCTGTTGTGTTTTAGTGGCTTTAATGAATTTCATGGGGTGAAACTAATTAAAAAAATTATTTTTTTCTTGGAAATGTTGCAAAAATGATCCCTAATTTATCAGGTGCCGTGATTAAATGATTCTCTTTAAGAAGATGACTCGGTATCTTGATGTATTATTTAAAGCTCAGTTCTCCATGTATAGCCGTTCTGACGGCCTTCTGATCCGGTTTTCGCTTAAAAGTTTTCTTCCTTTTGCAACTTCGGTCTTGATGTAGTTCTGGTTCCGTTTCTTGTCGACATCATTGCTGCTTGGTTTTCACCGGATGCTGTGGTCCATGTCTTTTGTCTTCTTGATATTATCGATATGGCGTAAGGATACAGCTGCTATTTTGCAAATACTTTTAGAGCAGAAAAACATGTCTGATACTCTTTACGCTGCTATGAAGCTATTTTTCACGATGTGCTTAAAAAAATATACCTGTCTAATAAAAGTTGGCAATACTGTCTTTGTTTTACATTTCATTTTATTTTATTCGCTTAAGAGAACAACAAAAAACATTAGATTGAATGTTTCTGCAAATTTTGTTACGTCATTCTCAAAACTCAGAGCAACCGAACACCAGATGGCGGAAGGACGTGAATAGAAAAATTGGGTAAAGTTTAATAAAAGTATTCGCCAAGACAAAAAAAAAGATGAGGTGCCCAAAGGATTCGTTTTGTGGGTACGTTTTTTAAATTAGTCAAATTATTTCTGTAAATAAACAATTTAAAAAAATTAATAGTGCTTTATATTTTCTTTGTCATTTGTTGAGAGAAAAAAAAATCAGATCAGATGATCTCAAAATTTAGAAACATTATGTGGGGAGAGCAAGTGAAAGAAATACCGGAATAAAAGACTCTTTTAAAATTTCTAATTAAAGTTACCTGGCATTATGTACTTATTTAAATTTTATTGTTCTCCTTCTCAGAGATATTCTTATAATTTTTTTTTTTTTTCATAGGTATTTTTTTTATAATACTTCTTTTTCTTTCACATTTAACGACATAAGTCTTTGGTAATTTCACCCATGGAAAGATTAACAATCAAACAACGTTGGTTGGTTGGGTTTTATGGCATATCAACCAATGTGGGTCATTTAATGCCAAATTAAGGTATATATATATATATATATATATATATATATATATATATATATATATATATATATATATATATAAGAAATGTAGTCTTAAGGTGTGCTATATTTATGGAATAAAGTGCTGAATATCAGAGATAGAGCGTGTGTAAATATAAAAGTGAACATAGAAGTCAACACTTAGAAGCGACAGTCTGTTTCATGCTATATGCAATCGTCAGGCAACGACAATTGCATATAGCATGAAACAGAATGTCGCCTCTAAGTGTTGACTTCTATGTTCACTTTTATATATATATATATATATATATATATATATATATATATATATATATATATATATATATATATATATATTAAATATACAGTACTATTAAACACATACCTGGCAACATTATTTTTTCAAAAGCGTATAGCTGGCAACATTATTCTTTCCAAAAAACGTATAGCTGACAACATTATTTTTCCGAAAACATTATCTGAAGCCTTGTTGTTGGACGTAGTTTATCGTCATACCCAGGTGGCAAAACGTATAGCTGGCAACATTACTTTTTCCAAAAACATATAGCTGGCAACATTATTGTTTCAAAAACGTATAGCTGGAAACATTATTTTTTCAAAAAAACGTATAGCTGGCAACATTATTGTTCCGAAAACATTATCTGAGTCCTTCTTGTTGGACGTAGTTTATCGTCATACCCAGGACGCGAATGTAGTTTATCGTCTTACCCAGGACGCGGATGTAGTTTATCGTCTTACCCAGGACGCTCAAACAACGTGTTAAAGTTATCGAAGCCTATTGCGAAAATGGACGTTCAAACAGAAATCCAATGAGAAGTTCCCTGGTCGCATCATCTCACGAAACAGCCAAGTCAATTGGCCCCCACGATCGTGCGACTTGACGCCTTTAGATTATTTCCTTTGGGGTCATCTCCAAAATAAGGTCTATGCCAACAAGCTAACAATTCAACAGCTGAAGGAAGAGACAATAAGGCATATTGGTGAGATCGTTTAGCAACTATGCAGGGACGTCATCAAAAAATTTGACCACCGTGTGAAGGGGTGCCGTCAAAGCATTGGCGGACATTTGGGCGATATGATTTTTCACGCATAATTGTCATGACTTAAATAACATGATCCAAAAGAGAAATAAATAAATTTTCACCAATAAAACTGATTCATTTACTGCTAACTTTAATTAGTCTTAATGAAACTCCCTTTATATAAATCTAGTTTCATACATTTCGGTTTTATTAAAATTCTAAAAAATAGCTTTTGCAAACAATAAAAATTACCGAGAGAATATACAGTAATAGTGGTGTCAAAGGAAAGACCATCAATTCGAACCTGTATCCTATATGGAACCGACATTAGCCTAACTTGCTATGACTGATCAGCCATAGAGGACTTCTTGTTTAGCAAAGCTCGAATTACTGCTTTTAAACACTTAGATAAGTATATCCTTAAAAAAAAACAACTTATAAACAGAAAATATATTAAAATATTTGACGGATTTAAACTATTTTCTATAATACGTTGTCATTGTTTACGTTAAGCTACAATCTCAGAGCAGATATTGTAGATCGAGAAAGTTCGGGGAAGGTGCGTTTAAAAGCAGTAATTCGAGCTTTGCTAAACCGGAAGTTCTCAGTGGCTGAAGAGTCATATCATGTCAGGCTAAATGACAGTTCCGTATAGGATACAGGCTTGATTCCTCTTGGAGGACGCATATTTAGTACTAAATTTCTCGAACATTCAGGCAGGTAAATGTAATTTATACTGTTTAATTAAAAACAAAACATTTACTAAAAAAGTGTATCCATGAAAAAAACGTATTAAACCCCGAAAACGAAGTTGTTTTTTTTTCAAAAAATTGCATTCTTAAGTCTAATTAATGAAGTCAACCGTCAGACACTGGAGACTATGAGAGTCACAAATTAATCCCTATTGTAGACACCTCCCCAGGCATATTTGTGTTTCTGCAACACCCACGAAGCCAACCTATAATTTATACTGCAACTATGCTGAACGGATGTTAGTTAGTTTCTAGGAAATAACGTATAGTCGCTTTAGCAAAGCTCGAATTACTGCTTTTAAACACTCCTTCCTCGATCTTTCTCAATCGATAATATCTGCTCTGAGATTGTAGCTTAACGTAAACAATGACAACATATTATAGAAAATAGTTTAAATCCGACAAATAGTTTAATATATTTTCGGTTTATAAGTTGTTTTTTTAAGGATATGTTTATCTAAGCATTTAAATTCGAGCTTTGCTAAACAGGAAGTCCTCTATGGCTGAACAGTCATAGCACGTTAGGCTAATGTCGGTTCTCCTTAGAAAATAGTCTTCTCAAGATCAGTAGATATTATAGATCTTTCCAGTGTTGATGGTGGTCTTGCGTCCTAACCGAATTTTAATGTAGTATAGAATATCAATGTCTTAATTATGTCATTTTTTTCTTTTTCAATTATATGTGCTATCTGTATTAGTAGATGCTGTTGTTGTGAAGTTATCAAGTGATTTGCTTTCGTTTATTTGGCACATTTCTTTGTGATTAATAGGGTCCGGTCTAGGCGGTTCGAAGAAGAATGACTCTCTCTAAAAGAAACAGTGCTCATTCGTTCGAAGCAACTGATCTGAGAAAGGGTTTGTATACAGCTGGCATTTTAGATATCTCCTAAACGTTTTTGGCACCACATATGACATCTCTATAAATGTCTTCATCTGACAAGGCTATTTAAGAACATGTTAATTTTGGTGTTCTGTAGAAAATTGCGGGACTGGGTGAAACTATAGCTAGCGCCACCTATTATATGTTCAGTTTCCTTATCCCCTGTACAAAATGTGTTATAACTGGTCTATAGACCGGGCTATTTGAAGTGTTTAGTATTTTCTAATTCAACATCTGGAATCTTTTATGGTAGGTGCCACAACTGCATTCGTTCCAATTTCCGATCATTGTTTCTTTTTTGAAAACGCTTATCTTTGGTCTTATTTTTCGGAAATCTTGTAGAAAATTGAAGAAAAGGTGAAACCAGCTCTAAATCTATAAGGGATATTTATACAAAAAAAAGGAGTTGTTTGGCCTAATTTTTTGTCGAAGATACTAGAGTATTATTTTCAATTAAAAGACCTTATTGCACACTTATTTGATTCATACTAAATAAAAGCAACACAGATATCGATGTAGAAAATAAAGGTTTATGTTATTGATATTGTCTGAGCAGTAACCTCAATATGGTTTGAAAAGGAAGTTGTATATCGATCACGTGGGATCATTACTTAGGTAAATGTTGATTTCTTCCTAATCCAATCACGGTATCTAACTCGAATGTCAAATCGAATCTCTTCGATCGAAAACTGTGACTTGGATGTAATAACATTTAATGATAAAAAAAACTGAGGAATATAATCCATATCTTTTATGAAAGCTCGTCATCCCAACTCTTGTTCATGACAAAATACAAGAATGATGTCAGAGATTTATTTACAAAAACCGATAGTTTACTGGAAGCAGCCATTGCTTGATAAGGAGCAATGAAATCTCTGTGCTAAAAAAAGACTTCTATATTTTTTTGTGAACTAGTTACTGATTTTTATAAATGTATCTCCCTTAGTTACCGTATCGACTTTCTATAAATTATTTCATCTGAATTTAAAACATTAGTATTTCTCATCCAAGCAAAAAAAAAAAAGGAAAATGGATGGCGCAGAGTTGGTGTTTTTTTTTTGTTTTTTCAATAGAGATCGATGTTCCTGTTCGCGTAAAAACCAAAATTTTGAAAGACGATTTTCTAGGCAGGTAGCTTTACTTCAATTAAAAGCGTATTGTAACACATTTCACGTAACTTCAAACAAAAGATTAGGAAGAAAACCCCCAGCAAGTCTGGAAAGAGCGATAACAGCTACTGGACTTGAGAAACCTATTTTCCAGAAAAATTGTTTTAATAGAAAAATTTTATAAATTGCAAATGATAGAGGCACTGGCTGCTTAGTCAATAAAAGAAGACACCTAATATTTATTATTATTGCTGCCATTATAAAAATAAAAACAAAGATTTACCATGATTCCTTACACAATTTTCATCTAATTTTTCTCTGGTTGGAAGGTGCGTTTAAAAGGGGCTGAAATTCATCAGTGTCTTTTAACGAAATACGGCGACAGTCCACTACCTTGTAGAAGTTTGTATGAGTGAATCGAGATATTTTATAGTGACCTGACATACGTGATGCATAAAGAAAAAGCAGAATGCCCGTCAACCTCCACCACTGACGACAAGCGTCAGCAAGCACTTGAGATGGTAATGGCGCACCGGCGAATTTTCATCGATGAGGTACAAAGTTAGTTGCAGATTTGATCTCTGCTCTTTCTTCCTCCTTGGTGCACACTGCTAGCGGAGCGGAGATGTTTACATTGTAACTTGCAGCAAGAAAACTGTATGGATTGATTTTCAATCGAGCTCTATGTGTTCAATATGAACACAATAGTGCCAAGTATAAGCACGCATGAGCAGGAGGCAGTGTGACAAAGCTAAAGATATATTATTGCGAAAGTGCTGAATATTTTTTACTTACCCTCTTATATATATATATATATATATATATATATATATAAACCAAATACACGTTAACTATAAGCAATATGAATTTTCCCTTAGAATCATTATAAAAATTAAATTAATTATTTCGTATAAAAGATTTAAAACAGCTAACTTAATCACCAACAATAACAACACGCCAGCAAGATCTCAATATTATTATAATATCCCAATAATGATTTGAATTCACAGGCCCCTTAAAGAACTGTATTCCTGATCAAACCAAATTCATGAATAATTATATTGGACATACCACCACATACCTATCGAGAAAACTCACATTCACTCAAACTATAGCTCAATTAGGACACATTTAAGCTCACAGTCTTACAAAAAGCCATACGCAAAATTCGTGTAAAAATACAGGGATAATAGCCTCATCGATATATAAAATGACTAAAATAAAGGAAGTATTACGAATAAAAAAGATCAAATCAGCACTCAATAGCATCAACGATGAACACGGCCACAATATGCTGACCGTGTTTCGAAAAAAACATTCTTATGCATAAAGAAATCCATACAGTCATTTAAAAATAAAATATAAACACCTTATGTCCAGAAAGTAAAAAAGTTATACGAATAGAAGAAAAATGAAATGAAAAACCTTGTCAGTAGTCTTTAATGAAAATTATATATATATATATATATATATATATATATATACATATACAGGGTGCCATTGATAAATTGTCTAAATTGAACGAAAATAAAAATAACGTTAGCATCTTTTTTTATCATATATATTTACTAAAATTGCACAAAAATATCTTGAAAAACTAAAGAGTAAATTTATTCAATAAAAACGCCATTGACTTCAATCACAGCCTCCAGACAACTTCGGATTCTTCTACAACTATTTTGGATTGTCTCCGTTGTTTAAGTTGCAGAATGCTGCCATAACCATTGCGTTCAGTTCATCTTTGGTATTTCAAGGAATTTTTTGGTCACTAGCCCAACTTCTCTCCACAGAGTTTGCAGTCGGAAGAGTTTCAGTGATGATGTCGCAGAAATTGTTTGACAGTTATGACTGGCTTCTCATTCTTGCGTGCCATGGTGCAGAGTCCTGTTGCCAGATATAAGGTCTTATATAAGCAGCCACCCTCTTGACCCAGCGCCGCACTACCTTCTCAAGGAATTTGACGTAGGCCTCCGTCTTGAGTTTTAGATCCTCACCGAAAAATTCGAACGTTCTTTTCTTATCAGAGTGATTGGAGTGTTTTCCGAGCTACTGTACTAATCATTACACTCATTGAACTCTGAACTGTCTTCAGATTGACACCCAAACACTCTGAAATAATCGTATAGGAGCTTCCGGCGCGAATGCCAAGCAGTACAGCATGTCATTTCCAAATTTCTGGCAGAGTGAACTGCGTCACGGTGCTTTTTTTTTTTTCTCACAGACGGTACCCAACTGGCCCTGTACTATGCAGTCGACAAATTCAACAACAAACAAGGAGCATGCGTGAAAATAAAAATATAAAATGGCGAGAATTTACCCATCGCACCATATATATATATATATATATATATATATATATATATTACACAACAAAATTCAAAATGACCTCATATATATATATATATATATATATATATATATATATATATATATATATATATATAATTAGTTCGAAAATTATAACATAAATATGTTATAAGATCACTACAAAAATAGCCATTTTTTTCAACACTATCACTTGATGAGACACCAGAGGTATTGAAACAATATCGCTATTTTTTCTAGTGATTTTATAATATAATTTTCGAATTAATTATATTACTCTATTGTGTATTGGACACTCTTTTAATAATAGTATTTTTGGTTATTGGAATTTATTCCGTATACACCAATCCTATACTTGGTTATATATATATATATATATATATATATATATATATATATATATATATATATATATATATATATATATATTAAATCCAATCATCTAGCTAAGAAAATCAGTTTATTCAACTTTTTATCATGTCTTTTTAATCCTAGGTCGGTGGTCCATTGTTTTACTCTGTCACTTTTGCCTTCGCGAGTGTCAAATTCTCCAAGACCTTCCTCATTATGTGGCCCGAACATTAAACAGAAAGAATTAATAAAAAATTGCCTCTCTCTCTCTCTCTCTCTCTCTCTCTCTATATATATATATATATATATATATATATATATATATATATATATATATATATATATATATATATATATACTTGTCTACACACACACACACACATATATATATATATATATACAGAGAGAGATAGAGAAAGAGAGAGAGACAGACAGACAGAGAAGTATATATATATATATATATATATATATATATATATATATATAGAGAGAGAGAGAGAGAGAGAGAGAGAGAGAGACAAGTTCTCCCTGACGAGTTTGTATGAATGGATGGCTGTACGGGGAGTGGATGTGGTGGGAAAGGGGCAACCATCGCTTAGATCTACAGAGGATAGGAAGTTGTGGATAGCCATTTTATTAGATATTATCCTTATCCCAGTTAATATCTCTACACGACTGTTCTTTTCTCTTATTCTTTATGCATATCTACTTTGTCTATAATACTCATTCTTTCTATATTTTCACCCTTTTCATTGAGTCACTCCTCTTTAGCTCGCTTGCATTTGTTATTAATTCCTTTGTGCAGTGGCATATATTGCGTTGAACCTCGGCATTGTTTTTGGTCTTCTTTTCATTATAATGACAATTTCATTTTCATTCATTGATTCATTTTTTTCATTGTCTAGTTTTATTTGGGATTATGTCGATTGCTGATGTTACTAAAGCATTTCTTAATGTGTTCCTCTTCAAGTTTCTATTCTTATTTTGTCTATTGTATCTACAGCTAACAGTGTCTATATATCTCTCATTCAAACCCATGTCAATCAGGAGTCTGTCGTATTGCAATTTTGTGTTGCTTTGGTCCCCTCGAATTTCCGTAATTTCAGTTTACTGATCACCAGAAGGTGGTCACTCCCACAGTCAGCACTTGTGTATGCTTTGCTGTGTAAAAAGACATTTCTGAATCTTTTATTGATAGTTATATTGTTGGTTTGGTTTTACGTTTCTCCTTCTGAGTTTCTCCATGTCCATATACGTCTTCGGTGTCCTTGAAACCTGGTTTCGGATGCTACTTGATCATTCGACGGGCACCATTAGATCTATTTTTCTCCGAATTCATCACATTATTGTCCGACTATATCACTATCTCTCTCCCTGTCTACTTTGGCACTGATGTCTGATAATGTTTTCAATTTCTTGCGATTTGCATTGACATTGTCTAGGGTACAGTAAACCTTTTCAATCTCTTCTGTATTTTGTCCTGTTGGCGCATATACGACTCTGATGGATATATTGAAAGGCTTTCCATTCACTCTAACTACAAAAATTCTTTCAAGTATCAACTACTTGATAGTAGGGTACTGTCAAGTATTTGATAGTACCCTAGAATACATTTCTTTATATCTTAGCTTGATATCAGTAGTACTATCCTCGCATATTTCCCTCCCCTTTCATATATGATCCCGTTTTGGTCACTGTCGAAATTGTCATTGTTTCTACTCCGCGTTTTGCATACACCTCAAATATTAACTTTAAACTTATTCATACTAGATAAATATACGTGTTTTCTCAGATTCCATCGGTACATCTATTAGGTTGTCCCAAAAGTTCGTAAACTCTTGCAAAAAATTGAAATTTTACTCGCCAAGTAATAACAAAAACAACAAAAATTATCCCTCAAAATAAAGACCATCATTTTCCAAGACTTTCTGCACAGTAAAGTTCGGCACTGATGGCACGACCATTCGGAACCAACTCAAAATGCACGATTCCTTAAAAGTTCCACCAAACGCACAACATAACTTTCTTGCCGAATCGATCTTGTTTTGGAACCGACGGTGTCTCTTGCCCTTTCTGAACCCATCGCTTGTCTCGATTCTGCTGGATTGTGTTGGATAAAAAATTCAATTTTTCGCAAGTGTGTACGAACTTTTGGGACAAAATGATAAAATATCATTGAATATCGCTACAACAACAACAAAAAAAAACACTGATGCCTATTTAACACGTGTGAAGTAAATGTGTTTAAAATGATAAGAAATATTTGCAGAATTTATATCATATATATTATTCGGACTATTGTCCTCATCTTTGTGGTGGCTGTTTTTTTATAGAATTAGCTTATCACTCAACAGTGCTCAATTGAAATATATTTTCAAGAGCTAAATTATGTCATTCCCACACAGTACTGTTTCGCTGTATCACAGCTCCTCAGTGCGACTAGACATCCGAATACTTCAAATATCTATTAAATATTGCATACATATTTAATAATCCATTTAAATGTTAACGCACGTGATTAATAACTTTAATTTATTTTAATCTGTTAATTCCATATCGCATATAACTCCCAATGTGAATATGAACATATTTCAGAATAAATTTTTAACAGTTTTAAATTCTGTCATCTGATAAGATTTCCTCTTCACATGACACAACAAAAATCAGTTTTTTCAGCACGTTTTATTTTTTTATTTTTCTCCTATCGACGAGTCAAAGATATAGGTTCAACTCACACGAGTTTTGATAAATATATTGAGTAAAATAATGATCGGCCGACGATTCTGTTGGGTGTTTGTTATTTCATAATTTCCGGCAAATTAGCATCGTCTGATATACTCACGTTCTTTTTCCACTTCATATTTTGCGCGAAGACTTTGCCCGACCACGTTCACGCGAGTACTCGAATGGGATTTTCAGCAACATTTACCATTGCCTTTGACAAACTCCTATTGGTTAATTGGTAAAGGTCTTGTGATTAACCAGGCTGACACGAGAACATGGCTTACATTACCCAGCATGCTCTCTCCTGTCTTTTTCTCTCTGGTACGCAATGACAAGTATACTTCATAATATCGTTTCTTTTTGCATCGCTTGCAACTGATTCTGTTTATTTGTAAATTTCTTTATCTACTTGGCACACTTTTCTCTTTTTTTTTTTCTCGTTATTCCGTTTTGATTTTACTTTTTTACGTTCAGATCGTGTGGTTTCTCCCGTTTCTGTTTGGAAAATATGTGCACTTCACTTATACAGTATTTGTGGGTGTTGCACCATGGTTAGACGGCATTAATCAAAAATGTTTTACATTCTTGATCAATGAGACACATTATACTGTTAAAAGCTAGAAGCAAAAAAAGGATTTGAAATCTAAGTATTGTTCCTGCAAAATTTGGAACAAGTTAGAAGTCAGTAATTCTAGTGTATTTTAATATACAAAATATTTATAGCGGTTGATATCTAAAATGGCTACTATTATGTAAAATGGCTGCTATCATTTAAAAGGCTGGAATTAAAAAGTGCATATCGCCGTCACTTAGATTTTTTTTTTTTTTTTTATAAATATTTTTATTGTAATTGTTCTGATGAACTTTCCACTATGGTAACTAGACTTTATAAATTTAAACGCTATACTAGATTGCCGGCAAAGTTACATCATTTTAAAGATGAAATGACTAGATGTAACCGTAAGTTCTATGCTAACAGTTTCTTCTCTCGCTTGTGGAAATTTCTTATGGACCTTGCTTTCCGGTCAACTTATGATGTTCAAAAAGTTAAATGACACATTAATTTTTATCTTCTGTCTTCTTAATTGTTCTTCTGTTATTGTTCTTTTTCGTTAATAACACTCGGTAAAAATTTGCCTCATAGTGGCTTTATTGCCTTGCTTGTGATGAATTTTTTTTTTAATTGTAATAATTACATATTCGTGAAATAATCGTTTCATAATTTTATCGAATCCCGTTTACATGTTCAGATTCTGTTTGAAAATCTATTTACTTCAACATATTGAGAAGAGTATATACTACGCTTTTATCGCAACTTTTCAGCTTCTGGGCCATTTTTCTGTGTTCCTGTCATATAATACAAATTTCGCAAAGAAGTGCTTACCTACATTTGAGGAAAAGATGCTATGTAAATATTGTAAGCATAGGTATATATATAATATATATATATATATATATATATATATATATATATATATATATATATATATATATGTATATATATATATATATGTGTGTGTGTGTATATGTATATATATATATATATATATATATATATATATATATTTATATATACACCTATCTGATCACAGCTCCATTAGAACCCATTTAAACACACACACAGATTTACCCGATTCCATTAGGAACATACTAGTAGAAAACACAAATATATTAACTGCATCCACCTGCAAAAAAAGACAAAAAATAATGGAAGCTTTAATAATAAAAAAAGAAAAAGCCAACTCTTAACAATATTAACTACGAACAAGGCCACAATGTGCTAACTGTATTTGTAAGTTAAAAACATCCCTACCGCACACTAAGACATATACAGAACACACACACTCAATTAAGCTGAAAAATCGAATCATTCTTGATAATGGCTAAAGGTATAGCCGAAAGCGCTTGGAAATATAAAACATTTGGACAGTTCTTACACACCCTTTGTCCAGAAAAGAAAGCTCTTGTTAGAACACAAGGAAAATTAAATAAAAAGCTTAACCGTAGTACCTTGTCTGTCGTTTTTAATGAAACATGCATATACATATATGTTTAAAATAATCACAATTGGTTTTTAACACCAAACTTAAAAACTTGAGTCATGTACTTAAATATCCTCGTCAGGTCGATACTTTCATATGGATGTCATTCATGGCGCGAAATCCTTTCAGAAATATCTAAACTCTCAGCTGTATAAAAACGCTTTCCCAGGTCAGTGGTTAAAATGTCTTTGAGCGAGTGAAGCATTTTTGGTCTTGTCGACGGCCGTCCTTCTTTGAACATTGTGGAGTAGCGCTACAGAATCAAAAACAAAGTACTAGATAACAGAGTCCTTGGTTGGACTTTCAACAGCAGTAACAACGAAAATGAATATCACATGTAACTCGAAGGGACAATGACACAATCAATATGTTAACTTTCTACACTACTTCAAATAAAAAATAGGAAGGAGCGCCCCATCAATACTGGAAATATCATTCACACTGCATTTGAGAAAACTGTTTTCCTGAAAAATTGTTTTAAAAGAAAGATCTTATAAATTTCAACTGACAGCAGTACTGGCTGTTCGGTCAATAAATGCCAAATGTTCCTTTATTAGGAACCCGCAAATATTGGCTGTACAGTTACCAGGCCACAGTAATAATTAATTTTTATTCCATTTTTGACTCATTTTCATGAATTAATTCACAATTTTTGTTTAAATACTTTACTTTTAAACACAATTTTTAGTCAATTTAATGAATTAATTCACATCTTTTGTTTCGATATTTTTCTTTTAAACACAATTTTTAGTCAATTTAATGAATTAATTCACATCTTTTGTTAGATATTTTACTTTTAAACACAATTTCTAGTCAATTTAATGAATTAATTCGCATCTTTTGTTGCGATATTTTTCCTGCGAATCGTATATCCTTGTGAAAAGTTTACCTATAAAGATATTTTTACTCAAAATACAAGACACGATCGAAAGTGATTCTGTGCAAATATATTCTTTTCACTAGTATGACTGGCAATCCATTTAAGCACAACGGTATTTTCATGGTTCCATCGATCTCCAAAGATCACTTGAAGACAGTTCCTAATTATATATAAATCTATGGAGTTATTTGAATTCGGCTGACTCGCATCTTCAGTATCTATTCTAAGAAATGGTGAATATAGTTTCTTTTTTTTTTTCTTTTTTTCTGTAAAAACTATTTTTTCCACTACAACATTGTCACAAATTCACATGAATAACGAGTGAAATCAGCCTGAGAACTACAGATGATCCAATTACGATCGTTAAGGAAACGTTGGAAATAGTCGACGTACAATCTACGACTAGTTCCACTTGCCATCACGAGGACGACAAGCTGAAGTTAAAAATAACAACCGGTGAAGAAAACATATATATATATATATATATATATATATATATATGTGTGTGTGTGTGTGTGTGTGTGTAAACAGAATAAATAAGCGAATAAATATATAAATAAATAAATAAATCGAAGATAATGAATAAAAGATAGCAAAAAATAAATATAACCTTGATGTGAGGAAAAGAAATTAAGATAAATACCGAAAAAGAAAAAGATCTATTTTATTGTGTATCTTCAATCTTCCATTTTGTAGAGATGTTCAGTGAAAATTTTTTCAGGGTACCAATAAGGCATAGAAATAGAGGGAAAAGATCAGACAAGTGAATGACGCCGTAGGGGACCAAGTAGGGGTCAGTCATTAAGAACCAGCTATTCGAATTGCACATAAAAAGAGAAATCTACTGCAATATAATAAAAATACAGCCATCTTGTGACAAGTTTCCTTACGATCAAACTGCAGAAAGAAACCAATCGATAAAGATAATTTTTGGGGGATAAAATACTTCTGTATGTTACAGAACATTTTTTTATTATTATTATTATTATTGTTGTTTATGCTTTCAATGGCGGGGAAAAATCCAAATTAAAAAAAATAAGGCTTGTGAGTTAACCTTTTAGTCCTAAATGACCCCAAATGGTGGCTGGTCAAAGGATATGGTAATATTAATTCTTTTCTAGATGTAATTTTCATAGAGTATCACAAAAGGGAGCAGATCTTACAAATATATCTATCATCAAGATGTTTAACGAAAGGTCTTCTCCAAAACACTATTCATTCTTATTTATTGTCCCTTTTTTGTTTCTTTACATATATATATATATATATATATATATATATATATATATATATATATATCAGTTTGAGATCAAAGCCGAATTTCTTCATAATACATTTCCTTTTTCGATTGTGACTACGAAAAACAAAATGCAAACACCAGATAATATTTGTTAAAAGTGAATGGACGATAATAATTCTTATTAAGGAAATTCGACTTCACTGTCTGGCTGCATGAGTTATGGAGACGAAAAATTCATTTTATTGTTCAACCGTTTCTTTAGATCATCACGCTTAACAAAACATATGAGCCAACCGACTGAACCCTGCTAGCTCAATCACGCTAATCAGAATTGAACATACAAAGCGATTTCTATGTTTATATCTAGGTCTATAGATATCTCTTTCAGTCTGCTTATATCTATCTATATATCGATGTTTAGCTTGTTTATATGTATCCATCTACTGTATTCCTATCTATGCAGCTATGCTTTATCTGTAGATCTACCTACGTTTATATCTATCTTTAACAGAGCATTCCTATCTCTCTATTTATCTATAACAATGTAAACATTATTAGTAGTGGATACTCGAATGTTTATAAATCAGCCAGTATATTTATTTATTTTCAACTACCGCCCTGAAATATCAAGAAATTATATAAAAGGAAAAAAGTGCACTCTTCAGCAGGAATCGAACTTGCATCCCTCGTGGTAGAGAGAGCCACCGTTTAGCCAGGTGCGCCTATATCGCTTTCTTGTTTTCTGTCTTTCTATTTAACTATGTACCACAATATGTTCTTATTTGATAGTTAGTTTAGGTCAGTCTTGTAATACCCTTGCTTCTATGTATCACATTTACACATCTGCCGGCTTATATATCTATATATCTATATCTTTATTTGTAAATTTATCGACATTCTTACATGCCTCTGACAGAGCTAAGTATCACTCTATATCTTTATCTGTAGATCTATCTACGTTCATATATGACTCTCACAGAGTATTCGTATCTATCTATCTATCTATTTATATCTATATCTATATCGATATCTATCTATCTATCTATCTATCTATCTATCTATATATATATATATATATATATATATATATATATAATGTAAAAGGCTCAAACACTAATATTCCATGGTTATAATTTATTACAGTGGAATTGTAATCACGATCCAAATAATCAGACCCACAAAGTTTGGAACTTGTAGGTCTGATGATTTGAATCGTGATTACAATTCCACTGTAATAAATTATAACCATGGAATATTCGTGTTTGAGCCTTTTACATTATACATATATATATATATATATATATATATATATATATATATATATATATATATATATATATATATATATATATATATATATATATATTCCCAAGAGAAAAGATTAAATATATATATATATATATATATATATATATATATATATATATATATATATTGACCACTAACATTATTCATATATATATATATATATATATATATATATATATATATATATATATATATATATATATATCAGAGTATGCTCTCACCTGACTGTCTACCAAGGTTTAACTGTCTCTGTATTCATATCTATCTAGCTAGATATATCAGTTAGTCATCTGGCAGCATATCTATCTATCAATTTTTTTCTCCATCCGATTGCAGTCTTGGTAAAAAATTGTGATACACACGACTACATAACCGCCCAGAGAATAAGGGGGCGCTGTCTCTCTCATATCGCAGACAGAATGTGGGAACCACGTTTCAAGTCAGTTTGCGGAGTCATACTCAGCACAGTTTAATCGTGAGTACGAGAAATAAAACTGAATAAATTGGATTGCGAATCTTTCAAGTCTCGTGTTATCATCGCTATAAACATCACAACCTATTTCTTACACTAATTCTCGCCTTCCGTTAGAGACGTGTCACGGTGTAAGAGGGTACCTGGTTTGAGGTACGCCTGCCTGTATTCTTGCTGCAAAAACGCTTCCCAACTACCAGTGTGAACGTTGCTAGGGACACATTTACACTTTTATGTGCTGTGGACACCTTGTGGCCTGCTGTTATTAAAATGTATCGATGTTAGATGAGCCTGTCCTATATTTGAATAGTACATTTATTTATTCATTTGACTCAGGTGGTTGGAACTCCTAGGTAAACTTGATATATTTTGGAAGAATATTAGAATTATCCAGTACTTATACTGGGAGAAAATTGCCTGCATACAGATAGAAGCTGCCTCCAGTATACATACAAAAATAGAAAGGGTTGTAAGACGTGTGTTCTCACCAGATTAATTCAATCTTCACATTAAAGCAATCCTGAGGAATAATTGTTGGCAGATACAATCTTAACAATATAAGATAAGCAGATGGCACAGTTTTGATAGCACAGAAAGGAAACTTACCGAAGGGAGTAAAGAAAAGCGAGAAGAAAAGACTAATGGCAATAATAATGATTGTCAGCAAATGGAGCAACCCAACATTCAAATTAAAAATTGGATATTTCAAAATCAACCAATCACAAAAAAAAAACAAAACTGGGAAGCGTTTTAAATACGAGACCGAAATCCGAATTCTATTTTGGACATTATTTACATTATTCGGACTATTGTCCTCATCTTTGTCGCCATATTTATTACAACGTTTCGACCGTTGTACGCTCCGGCCTTCTTCAGGTGGTTGGAATGTTGAACTGAACCCTTTATTTCGCTCACTGGGGCAGACTTTTCTCGTTCCACGCGCCATGTTTAATGGATGTCTGTTATCAGTTATCTCCTTATAATTCCTCTCTGAAAGTTTTCCACTGCCCTAACCAGGTATTGAACACACACTCTTTGGGTCCTGTCACTGGATCTAACCAAAGCCTCGAGGACACATGGTACAGTGGATATTTTGGGATAACGAAGTTGCTTTCCAAAATTTAGGCACGGTATTATGAAATAGGAAAATTTCGTTCGAAACAAATAAAAGATTACTGAAGTGTTACATAATAATATCAGTGCTCCTTTATAAAAGTGAATGCTGCACAATGTTCTCACAGACGAAGAAGAGACTTGAGGCTATAGAGATATGGTTCTACAGAAGAATACTGAGAATAGCATTGATGAAACGTTTGTGCGAGTTTAAGAGAAAATGGAAATTAAAGCACACTTTTGCTTAACATCAGAAAGAGACAGCTGAATTTTTTAGGGTATATAGGGGAAAGAAGACTTGTAAAATCTGATACTCGCAGTACATATTGAAGGTGAGAGGGACAGAGGAAAACAGCGCATATCCTACCTAACGAGTTTGTGAAAATGGTTGGTAGAACGAGAGATCTACGCAACCTAGATTTAACTGTGTGATCAATCATCTTTTCCGTAGTTTTATAGTATGGAATTTGCCAGGGATGCATAAAGAATGTTTTAATGTTAAGCAGTTCTCTGCTAACAAGAGAATGTATCCATATATCAGTTTAATTTAAAATTTAAACATACTCTAAACAGCAAAATGAAAAGTGAACAAAGACGAAAGTTTGCTGATATATTGAGAGACAGAACCGAATAAACTACCTAACTCTTATGCAAATGTTTGGCAATACAGTGTTTAGAACAAGCAGACAAAACTTACTATGAGCTCCAATGGACAGAAAGCTGCGGAGAGCCATTATCTCCCACGTCCTGAAGACACAAAATATAAAAACACGGAGAAAATATGTTAACAGTTTTGATAAAATCTACCAATTTCAATTCCAGCGTATATAACACATGAATATAAAATGAAGAGAGATCAAAAGGCTTGAATTTTGTATAGTTCGTTTTGTTACCATCGGGTCAGACATTTTTACGTCATAGG
This sequence comes from Acanthosepion lycidas, assembly GCA_963932145.1. NCBI lineage: Eukaryota > Metazoa > Mollusca > Cephalopoda > Sepiida > Sepiidae > Acanthosepion > Acanthosepion lycidas. The sequence continues at coordinate 83,110,362 of OZ010576.1, forward strand.
CATTTCCGTTCTAAAAACAATATAGCTAATCAGTAAAGTTCATTCGAAATCGAGAGCCACAAACATATGCTTCCGCCAGCAAACATGGAAGACATCGCTGAAACAATGACGTCACGAGAAAGTGATACTCTTGGGAGGAACACAAGAGAATAAGGCAGTTGAATAAGCGCAGACGGGAGACCCTGTCTACACTATTGGAATGTTGTTCGTCGAAGTCGACGTTTGTTGAGTGAGATTATCGGTCCTAAACATCTGGCTTAACATTCCGAGGATAATTATATGATTCGTTTACAAACTAGCGTCTGGTTAATCTACATCAAGTAACTTACCTGACTGTTAAGGAAACGGCCATATTGTCCGAACAATTTCACTTATTAATTTATATAGTGAACTGTATATAGTCTTCAATATATATATATATATATATATATATATATATATATATATATATATATATATATATATATATATATAGCGAGACTCTTCGCAAGCCGAATTGAGTCACTGTCGGTCACTGAGCGTGTTTCCAAAAATAAATAACCGGATGTCTAGCCGCACTGATGAGCTGTGATACAGCGAAACAGTCTGTCTGTGGATGACATTATATAGCTCCTGAATTAAATTTAATTCCAGTTGAGCACTCTAGGGCTGAGGTATGGGTTTGTAAACAGTGACTATTATAGCTATATAGCGAGACTCTTTGCAAGCCGAATTGAGTCACTGTCGGTCACTGAGCGTGTTTCCAAAAATAAATACGCTAAAAATCCACCTTGACCTTGACCGTGCGCCGACAGCTTAGTGGTAGAATATCCGCCTGATACCAATTCAGTAGGGTTTCGATCCTAGCTAGAGGCAACCGGATGTTTAGCCGCACTAATGAGCTGCGAAACAGCCTGTCTGTGGATGACATTATATATAGACAGACAGATAGATATTAGGGGGAAATATGACAAAGCGGGGAAAAGTTACACGTTTCGTCCCTTTTGACTTCATTGGACTAAAGTGATGTTTACGTTGAAGCAATTGCGCATGCGTACGAAGAAGGTACGCTGAGAATGTTAAATTTAATCATTTTTTTAAAAATATGTTTTGGGTATATAGCCAAGCCAATTTAAATCCTTTTTTTAATTTTTTTCATCACTTTTGCTATTAAATATCCAAAGTAAGTTCCAGTTTATTTATTTAATAATTCTTAGGAATTACAACAAATTACTATACATGTATGTAAGTTTAAAAATCCATCAACATTTTCTATTACTATTAAATTTTTAAAACTTTTCAATAAAAGTAATCCATGTAAATATATATATGTATTAATATGGAAAAAAATGAATATTTTCAGTAATATATACATATTATCTGGAATGCAACTTTTGAATCGGACAATCTTAGAAAGATCAGAATGAAATTCTGGCTTATGTTGAAAAGGGTACTTTAGGCAAAAAAATGGTTGAGTCTTGGAAAATCTTAAGCAAACTCCTTGAGAATTAGCAAAGCGGTTCAATAGAAATCACAGTTTGATCATAAAAGACATTGATGAAATCGAATACGGATCTAAACATGATCAGTGGGGCCTTCGTTATCTGATTTCTTCTCAGCTTAATCAAAGAGATGCTCTTTGTTCCTCATTGATGAGTAGACTTACTAACAAACCTTTCTCCGGTATAATTGTCACCGTTAATGAAAAGTGGGATCTCTTTAATCAAATCCAAAGAACACGACAATGTTTCGCACTCAGCAAAAAAAAAAAAAAATATGGAAAATATTTCTCCAAACAGGGTTACACTAGAAATTTGTATGCGATATGTTTAGTGGGATGTGAAAGGGGTTGTCTATCATGAGGTGCAAAACGAAACAATATGGAGAAATATTAATCATTAATCTTAAAGACATGATGTTCTCAGTGCATAATGCAAGACCAGTATTGCCCGAGGAAAAGATTATGTCACTAAATATGGAAGTTTCGCCTTCATCCTTTTTTCTCTTCTGGCCTTGCTCCATCTGACTACCATCTTTTCAGACCATTGTACACTTTAAAGATCTAAAAACTGATACTGAATAGCTCTTCGCATTTTACGCCCAAATGATTAATTTCCCATATCGATAAGATTATATTGTCAATAAAGACTATTAAAAGAAGTGAAAATTTTAAAAAATATAAAACATTTATTTGTAGAACGTGTTTGATATTGATAATTTTAGATTGTCAGTATAAAAACACGAACAAGCAAATGTCAATCTGGATGACGTTGAGGTCTAATCGGAAAACTTGACGTTCAGTTGTTACGACTGAGTTCGTTCTTAGCAGTTGCCTCATGCATGCGGTTTTGTACGAAGAATAATCCAAGAGGATTAAATAATTCTGAGATGAAGATAAACTAAATCCGACAGGAATACCCCTGATCGGGAGATTGGGGGGTCATGAGGAGCATGGAAACAATTCATAATTGCTATTGTTCCACGGTTTGCACTGACTGGTAGCACCTGTTGGGGTCCAAGCTCTGGGAAAATAGTGAATCCACAAACAAAAACAGAATACTATGAACGTTTAAAAACAGATATTTATTATAAAATGACTAATAATAGCTATTTATGGTAGAATTACTAACAAGAAATTTTACAGCAAAAAAGGTATGAGAGTATCAGATTTGCTGATGGCTGCCCTTGATAGACTGTTGTGGAAAATAGTGTGGCTACTATTAGGTTGGTGCAAAAATAATGTCGTTTTCTCACATAGTAACATATGTGAGAAAACGGCATTATTTTTTGCACCAACCTAATAAATTCGGATCCGCCCTACGATTACAAATGTCAAGGGGATGATGGTTTATGATGAGGGTTAACTAACCTAGTAGAGGTTGATATCTTGCTAAGCAAAATCAACCAATCAACCATAGATTATTGAATAAAAACGAGCACGTCAATAATAATAATAATAATAATATTATTAAGAAGAAGAAGAAGAAGAAGAAGAAGAAGAAGAAGAAGAGTTTTACGTATATTCTTCAGGTGCTAACACAGAGACATTACATATCCCAAAACTGTGCAATCGTTCTTGGTGTACACCTGCGGGAATTTTTTTTTTTTGTGTGTGTGGCCTCGAAGATGAACGTTGAGTAGCGTGAAACTAGAATCTCACACTCATTATTCCACGGGTCTTTGATAACCCTTTTTTTTTAGGACAAGGATGTTCTGGAAATTAATTTTACTTTGACTTATTTATTTATTTTTTACTTGCCTTCTTCCTTTCATTTTTCCTTTGAGTCCGCGCTATTCCATAAAACCCAAGAATTTACCATTTCTTTGGGTATTAATATCATTTTCTTCTAAATAGGTCACTGAGACTGCAACAATAAATACAGGGTCACATGCTTAAGCTATGAAAAATAATTGCATTGATCGAACTGCATGCTGTAGGTATTTCTGTTCAAAAGTCCGTTAAAAACGAAATCCCATTCTACGGATTTATTAATCCATCCACGGATTCTTAAACTATTTTACGTAATAATCATTATTATCTGTATCCTTCAAATTATCATCACTATTATGGAGTATTCAGTAAACAACAGTAACAACAACAACGAACACAATAATAATAATAATAATAAGAAGAAGAAGAAGAAGAAGAAGAACTAGCTAGATTCAGAAATTTTCTGCCGTTAACGTGATTGAGTTATTCGTTTTCTACGGCTTATCAACCTTTTAGTGGTTAATTAAAGCCAGAATACATTTTTAGATTGCAAGAATTTATTATTTTTTTGATAATAATGATTTAGTGATACAATGCCTACTAATTAACCCAGGGTGGAGTCATATCTTTCCCAACGGAATTTGCGGGTAACTGAATATAAAGAACCCAACTGGAATTGGAACTCGGCTCTCCGATTAACAATTCCGAGTCGTTAATCATTACACCACCCGCACATCCAAATTTACAGCACCTGCTATTCGCAAACGGTCACCCATCTCGGTAGTAATCAGGCTTGGCGTTGCTTAACTTGTTTCAACGTGATTTGGCTGTCGTCCTGCGGTTAGCAGGTAGACGTTTGACATATTGCTTTTACATTTTAAGGGGGATGAATTGTTGGCCTGCATTAAATACCTATACAATCATATACTGTATATCACATTATAATAATTTTACAGATAGTTTTTTATGACCTTTTTGAGTTCTTTTAATCATGTAATATTTGTATCTATAAAAAGAATGTTAAACATAAAAATGTCTTTAAAAAATTATCGGACTTTGTCCATTTCATAATGTGTGACGTCATTTGTTTAAATTTGATAGGTCATGAGCAGATATGAATGTACGTGAGAGATTCATGGAAGATTGAAGTTTAAAAGCAGTAAATTCGACCTTGCTAAACGATCGATCCTCTGTGGCGAAATCGGTAAAAGCACGTCAGGCTATATGACGGTTCCCTATAGGATACAGGTTCGAATCCTCCCGGAGGACGAATATTTTCCATGAACACTTTCAGCCCGGTAAATGTTATTTAATGATGTTTATTATAAACAGAGCATTTACTTAAATATTTGTATCTATATTTCATAATATATATATATATTTATTTTCGAGTTGAGGGAGGAGGCTATAAAAATGTCCATGGCATAAATAAACATTTATTCATACTTAATTAGTTATGTCAATTTTAGAATTTCATTCGAATTATGTCCCAAAAATATAACCAAGTAGCTACTCAACAAGGAAAAAATCCCCCAAAATTCCATTCATCAAATCTGAAGCAATACACCAGTCAAATTTGATTAGCTGCTAACAAAATGAAGTTTGTAAACCTGCGTTTGAAGAAGGTTTTTTTTTTTTTCCAAATATTGAACTGCAAGAGGTTTTAAAGTATGGAACGATGTTGGAGTTACGGAATTTATTTGCGCATTCGTAAGGTGTGAAAAGAGCAAATAAATTAAATACTGAAGCTACACAAATAATATATGGACAAGAAGCAAGGCAAAAACACATTATTACTAAATCATTGTCATCAAATAAGACCATCATTTACTTTAAAGAGAAATATTAAACTATTTAGTTAGATTATGACGTAATATGTTATAGATTTCAGTAGTTTTAGTGCGATTTTCAATAACGAATGCTATTTTAAACGACTTTGTCTCATAATTTAGCCCAGCAGTATTATTGTGTTATATACACTTTCAGCTATGTTTTTATTTTTATTAATTTTGATCTAACAAATTGTGTAAAATCTTATTCATTGATTAGGCGTTTTTGTAATCTTTTACAATTTTTACAGTTTTCATTTATGGAATACGGTAAAAGAAAATTGCATATTTTGCTTATGGTGATTCGTAATTAGAATTTTGGTTTTAATATATTTTCCATTCTATGTAATCTAATAAATGATAACAACTTTATTTAAGTTTATCCTTGACATAGTAAAATTTTGAAGTCAGTTTGTAAGCAAAATTCTGTGATAATTAGGTATTTCTGCACAAATCTTTCAGGCGATATTAAAAACTAAATGCTCAAAAATTAGTAAGATATGAATCTAATTTTTGGTTTCTATACTTGGTACATCAAACCAAAAAATGTTCGCAATGAGTGCAATGTTGATTTTCTTAAAGACCCGAAAGATCACCTTGTGGCACCATTTAACGAGGCAGAAAGGGAAAAGAAAGAAAAGAGGAAAAGGAGAGGCTAAGGACCGAATCGTGAGTGATAAGCAAGAACACACACACGGCTAAGAGACAATGGATAAAAGGATATTTTGATAAGTAACAAATGGCGAAAGAGTGTCATTACAATGACAGGGAAATTCTGAGTAAAAAGAAAGGGAAAGAAAGAAAGAATCAGATATGTTTTGGCATCGGCTGTGTTATCTAAGGATATGAAAACAAACTATTGGTACGGGAAGACATCTTATTATCAACTACAGACCGGCTGGTCAAAGAAAAAAAAATTCAAATGAAAATGTTATTTCGATAAGTGACGAAAAACAGGCAACTAAAGGGACTTTGGACAGATATGAAAAATTAAGGATCACCTACGAGTGTCCATTGACCGATTTTCCTGAAACTTTCCTGGAACTTTGGAGATGTTTCTTTTTGAGACCGTGTTAAGAAGACCACCCATTCTGATAATTAGCGATAAAATACCTGACGTAAACCACGTGTAGAACAAGAGTTATGACCGCCATTGTCATATTGTCCCGTTCGCGGCCAGAGAAATGATAACGGCGATTAAGAGGAAGAAAAGGGAAAGATAAGAGATAATTTTTTTTAGTTAAGCAAGATATTTTTTTTCTTCCTGAAACAAAGCCGCGGATTCGTCCACGTCCGACTAAGACATCATTGGTCGAGTGGTGATCACGTGACGCACGAGGGAGGCTGTTGCAGCCCATCTGGAGGATGAGTAAGAGAGGTTGCTACGAAGATGTGGGGAGGGCAGTTCACGCCCCTCTGAAGTATGATGAGAAGGTGGGAGTGAGGAAAGGTTCCCAAAAATGGAAAAAGGTGGAAATTCCTAACCAGAGAAGTGGATATGTATTTAGAATTATCGAGGGAACCCCCAGCGCCGACAAACTCACCCCGGTTTTGGTCGGCGCCCATATAAACGAAGCCACAACGAGCAGAGTTGAGTTGAGTTCCAGCAGTTCCCAGAGTCAGTCTTCAGTTGAAGCAAGCCTCGCAGATAGCTGACCAAGATTCACGCACATTCCGGACCACTCTTCAACCCAAGAACAATTATTTTGAAGAGCGACTTAGATCCAGATCACCGAAATAAGTTTTTTTTTTTACTTTCGTCCAAAGACCCAACGAAACACCAATTTCTTAGAGAGCAGACAACTTGAAGTGTTAAAACTTGCCTAGCGAAAAAAGACGTGCCACAATCCATAGAACGGGTCGGGAGATAGATGCAGTCCTATGTATCGAACAACTAGACATAAAGTTTGTTACCTTTTTCTTTGATACTTTGAACTTTTGAGTTTTCATTTTATTGTCTTTTATACATATTTGTGTGGTATCACCCCCGTTGAACTCGGTTTGCAGTACGGCCCCAACCACTGTTTGATCTTGCCTGCCTAAGATCAATTCCCAACGTGGGTAGGCGGACTGGGGGATCAGTGCAGATACCTTGGTAACCAGGCGTTGGAAGCGAGTTGGGAACGACGAGGCTGATATCAAATCTAACCAGATTCCCACCCGAATCACCAAAAGGTTAGAACGTCACATTTGGAGCGGCGACACCCGAACGGAGCAGCGAGGAGCGAACGGCTGGCACCGCGGCGAGGACGTCACAATTGGTGCTGTTTAGGGACGTCACAGTTGGTGCCGTGGTAGACTAGGATAGAACGTCACGGTTGGCGCTGCGACCAGGGGACGACGTCACAGCTTGTCCTATTTGATATATCCAGTGGGAGCTGACCATCTATTCATTTATGTTCATAAGCGGATGTATTTTGATGGCGAGAGCATCAAAACCATGTCTCAAGATTTTGCTTTTTTTTTTAAAGGATGACGCAACCAAAGCGACTTGTGAAACATATGAAGATCCTGAGGCACGCACTCAATCGAAAACCGTCCGAACGGATTGGGTTAACCAACCTAAAGTTATTTCTAACCGGGCTCCACCTACAAGGCACTGTTATCAGATTCTGTTCGCATCTCACGCGTGCTTTCTATATACCCTTACTAGACTAGGTGTTATAATGGATATATTAGGTTTCGTATATTTGTATACTAGTGCCAGTTAGATGGCGTGGGGCTCTCTACTCTAACGCAATAATAATAATAATAATAATAATAATAATAATAATAATAATAATAGTAAAAAACAATAATAAGAATAATAATAAGTTTTACAACTTAACTAACAAGAAATACACGGTAAATTTCGAAATGAAGCGGCCAAAAGTATATGTATACGATGTATAGCACGCGTCATTTTTTTATCTAACGCCAACCCAGTACAAGGCCGAAGAGTCACTCAAGGTAGAAGGATACTGAATAAGGTTGCTACATGAGCGTATAAGAAGTTCAGCTTATGAGGATATGTAGGAAAGATAACTGTTAACCCTAGATTTGAAGAGGTTAAGATTGTACTGATTGGAAAAGGGTCGTAACGAAAGTCGGCTCCACAGAATAACGGTTTTTGGGAAGAAGCTGTTCGGGCGCGAACTTCCTTCTTATTAATGGCGATAGTTAGTCTTAGTGTACACGACATGGCGGTTCTTATCTGTGAAGGCCAGAATTGGTGGATCAAAGAATGTCACTCGTCAGAACATTTGCCATAGAAATAGCGATAGAGAAGTGTATATATATATATATATATATATATATATATATATATATATATATATATGTATATATATATATATATATATATATATATATATATATATATATATATATATATTAGTAATAATCTTATAAGTATAACAAATTATACTCGCCTGGAAAACTTTCGATGTCTTGATTTGCAAATAATCAAACCAATACTAAATGGGAAAAAAGGTATGAAAAAAAAGAAAGAACAAAGAACATGTACGTTAGCCGAAAATAATCGTCTAGCATCCAGGTTGAATGTCCAAAAACCGATACGTGTAAGCAAAATAAGTAAATAAAGTGCTCAATACAGTAAGTAGACCAGACCTAGTTAAAGCTAGAGAGCCAAACAAACCTACCAAGGTTTCACCTATGCGGACCGTCAGGGAAGGCTGGCTCCATCTTAGCTGAAACCTTGGTAGGTTTTCTGGTTCTCTAGGTTTAAATATATATCTATATCTATATATATATATATATATATATATATATATATATATATATATATATGGCAAAGTGTAAAACGTTTTCGTGTGATACGTTACATCCTTGAGGACGTCATCAGATTAATTTTGTTTATGCATTAACAGTAGCTTAAAACTTAGTGTCCACCGAAAATCAACTAACAAAAATGATCTCATAAATGTATATTCCCATCATAAGAACAAAATGAAATCTGGAATATACATCGGATTCTACTTAAGAGCTCTCAAAATAAGGGGAGAAATTCATTGAAGATACTTTCAACCTTCTCCAATACCCTTTTTCATATTCAATGCGAGACAAAAGTTCATAAAATATTCCAAAATAGAAATGTGGACCCTCCTGACAAAAAAAAAAAAAATCAATCAACTAATTCTATCACAAATACAATGAAACAAAATTTATCGATTATTAACTCAACAGAAAATTTTTCACACCTACTTAGATGTAGGTGTGAAAAATTTTCTGTTGAGTTAATAATCGATAATAAATAATAAATGACTTAATCAATACAAAGCAAAACAATAAACTAGAATTTGAAGGAGAATTTACTCTATTACTAGTAATGATTGCCACAGAGAATACATAAGAGAAACCTCAAGAAATTTCAATAACTACAAAAGGGATATTTTATAAAACAACACATTAAACGCATTAGTTGCATAATTTTGATATAAAAAAATGTTACTTTCTTTAAAAGGGAAAACAATCTACTTAGACGAGTGCTTTAATCTCTAGATCATCCAGAGTAAATTTGCACCCATGTTCTTACAACGTTCCACCATACTTGGCATATCTCCTATTAAAACAGTGCAGGATATTTAATAACAAAAATGATGGAAAACAAAAGAAAATGAATCTAAGTGAAATCGATTGGATAATATAACCAACACACGTAAAAAAAATATTTGTTAGTTTAAAATTCCCAGCGTTACTCGTTCGTGAGTATGTGTAGTCGCATTAACGTAAACACACTTTTATGCGATGAAAGCCCTAAGGGAGGAGATACGTCATGCAAAAACTTTTTCCCATTTTGTCATACATCTTTCCCAAAAAAATGTTCTTGATATATATATATATATATATATATATATATATATATATATATATATAATGTTATTCATATATTCATATATATATATATATGTATATGTATATATATATATATATATATATATATATATATATATATATATATATATATATATATATAATGTTATTCATATATTCATATATATATATATATGTATATATATATATATGTATATATATATATATATATATATATATATATATATAATGTTATTCATATATATATATATACATATATATATATATATAATGCTATCCATATATATATATATATATATATATATATATATATATATATATATATATTCTACATGTTTCATTAAATAATATAGTGCTGTCTATTTATTTTATGTAAATTCTTTTCATAACGTCTGATAAGCTTAATAACATCATTAAACGAAGAAAGAAAATCACAATATTCATATTTTTTCATCCAATCTAAGCTTTCGGCTTACATAAGCCATTATCAAAGATTTCAATTACTGTACAATATATTAAGCAATATACGGACAAGACAGTGATGATAGTCTGTTATTGTGTATATGGATGATTTCCAAGCAATGATAAACACGTGCATATAAGACGCTAGAAGCAAAAATCGCACCGCAGTTCATGACGTCACACATGACCACGCGAGAGTGAATTCAAGAAGTGTAGTGTTTTTCTCTGTCCTTCTTGCCTTCAAACCCTCCTGTGAGTATCAAATTTTCCAAGTCCTCTTTCCTTATTATATGCCGTATGAATTTCAAATGTCTCTTTATTATGTCATGTATAAGTGTCCATTTTTATTTTTATTTTCTCTAAAATTTGTCACTGCTCACATGTTCAGCCAATGATATTCAGAGAATCCTTCTCTAGGACCATATCTCTGTTACCTCAAATCTCCTCTTAAACTGTGAGAAAGTTTCCTCCTTTCATTATATAAGATGTCCGATATTACATAACAGTTCAACATATTTTTCTTTGTTTGTAACAATTTTCTCTGTTTCTTAATAATTCGCTTAGCTTTTGAAAGCCACCTTTAGCTATTCCAATGCTTTATCGGATTCCGGCGTCACACTTTCCATCATCAGTGGAAACACTTCTTGATGTCGACATCGCTAATTCATTGCTCACATATAGGGCTATCCATCTTGCTTACAACCATAAATGCTGTCATCTTTTCATTTTTTTTAATTATTTCACCCCAAGCAAGCCAATAAAGCGACTAAGACGCAAGGAGTTCACTGATTGTTAGAGATGATGAGAAATAAAGAAAAATAACACTGTCTCTGGATCTAACCAACGCCTTTATCCACTGTGCCATTTGTCCTTAAGGACATATGTATATGTATTCCTGGGACTTAGAAACTTAATGACTTCAGCAATCTTTTTTACCAGTGCTCATATTGAAATTTTTGCAGTTATCATTGCATGATTTTTACCAGAGCTCATATTGCAATTTTCGTTGTTATTATTGCTTTTCTCTGGCACTCGTTATTACTGGTTCCCACATTGTATTCATTTCTATGCTTGGTCGGCTCAGTTTACAAATTTTCCGATGATGTTCTTTGCCTATGATTTCAACCTGATCCCTCTGAGGGCGGTGATCTCTCTTAATAACATTATCATATACATTACCATATGTGGTCACCAACGCCTGATTTCGCCAATTCCTCTCGTGTTAAAGCTTTCTGGTGTTCTTGAAGCCTTACCTTAAGAGGACGGCCTGTCTCTATATATTTCTTTCCGCATCTAGAGGGGATGGCGTACACACAGCCTTAACAAAAAATAATATTAAAGAGTGAGAATAATACTAGAACAAGAATTAAGAAGACAGAAGATAACGATTGACATTGCATTTAAATTTTTGATGATCAGAAATGACTGAGAAGCACGAAGCTGGAAGAGATTTCCACAAGAGTGAAGTACAATAAAAGAAACCGTTAGCATAGAACTTGCGGTTACATCTAGCCATTTCAACTGTAAAATAATGAAACCTTGCCGTCAATCTAGTATTGTGCTTAAACTCGTAAAGTCAATGTATCATAGAGGGATGTTCATCAGGACAGTTACCATAAAAGTATCTATGGAAAAGACACAGGGAAGCTAAATTGTGGCAGTTTATTTGTCCTGAACTGGCGATATGCCAGGTCAAGACAAATAACATTGAAAATACTTCCCCTACGTATTATCAATAATCTCTAAATATATCGCAGGAGCGCCTGACCAGAGGTAGCAGAAATATTCAATGCATGCACGATTGGTACATTTCCAATTGTTCCTTAGTTCTTCTTTAGCAGGTACCGATAATCTCAGCAAAAACTGTGGCCTGTTACGAATGTCCCAGGCATACTGGATCCTCGTTTTGCTGTCACATATTCACGACATGCCCCAGGGAGGTTCGGACGCCAGTTGTGCAATCTTGACCCTAACGACAATTTTAGGCAAATTTGCGATCCCCATGTCCGGTCTTTCTCTCGGCGATTTTGTCCAAAACACCGCCCAGTAATTTCAGATAACAGTCAACGGGTCTCGCATCAGCGGGAAATGTATTTTGTGGCGCCGTTTGTCGATCTATCTGAAACAAGTTGCAAGCAGTGCCACGCGATGGACGATCGCTATCCAGGACCAACTTCACTAATATTTTCTCCCGATTTATCTTTACCAGCACCATCCCTACACAATATACGAATATCTTCTACAGAAGACATTTCATCCAAAACAGCCTAGACATACTCTGTAAGGATAGAATATTCCAGAATTTATACTGGGGGAAAAAAACGCCTGCATATAGATAGAACATAACTGCAGTAAATATACACAAATAGAAATGGTTGTAAGACAAAGGTGTATCTTCTCATCATACTATTATCAATCTATACATTGATGCGATTCCGACAGAATTAGAAGTCCTATAAGGATTTAATATTGGCGACCAGAAGGCAAAGCGGTATATCTCAAAAGATGGTGGTACATTCTTGTGCATCCAAAACGATACGGCTTATATAGATTTATCGTTACGCATACAGGAAGATCGAGTAATAGATCGAAAGAAATAGTGACATGGCCTCTTGAATCCCAAACAAACTGGCCTATATAGGTTTATAGATAAGTCGACAGGAATACAGACATATATCTCAACAGATGGTGGTATATTCTTGTAAATCCAAAACGAACCGGCTTATAGGGCTTTATCGTCACGCATACAGGAAGATTGTGTAATAGATTGAAACAGATGGTGACATTGCCTCTTGAATTTAAAAGAAACTGGCCTATATATGTTTATAGATAAGTCGACAGGAATACAGACATACGTCAAAAGAGATGGTGATATAGTTTTGTATATCTAAAACGAACAGGCCTATAAAAAATTGGTTTTCCTGTATGTGGGACTATAATCACCCATATAGTGATAGAAGGAAACAGATGTTGACATAGCCTCTTAAATTCCAGACGGACAGGCATTTGTATGTTTATAGACAACTAGCCAGAAAGACAGATCTATAGATCGAAAAAGATGTCCTCGCCACTCCAAGAAGAACCGGTCTTAATAGGCTTATAACCAACAGAGAGCAAAACAGATCAAACAGATGGTCACATAGCCTCTTAAATCGTACATGAACACACAAATATAGATTTATAGACAGACAAACAGGAAGACAGATAGATCGAAACAGATGTTGACATAACCTCTTAAATCCCTAAGGAACAGGGCTATATGGTTTTATGAATAAGCATACAGAAAAGACAGGGGCGATAGAGCGAAACAGATGGTGATATGGCCTCTTAAATTTGCAACGATTAAATTTATAGACAAATAAACACAACAGAACGAGAGATCGAAACAAAGAGCTAAATAGGTTTATAATTAAAAAGAGAGCAAGACAGAGAGATAGCTCAAAACACATGGTGACATAGCCTCTTATATTCAAAACGAAAATGACTATATAGAGTTATATAAAAGACACAGTGATAGCTCGAAACACATGGTGACATAGCGTCTTATATTCAAAACGAACAAGACTATATTGATTGATATAAAAGACAGAGTGATAGCTCGAAATACATGGTGGCATAGCCACTTATATTAAAAAAAACATGACTATATAGAGTTATATAAAAGACAGAGTGATACCTCAAAACACATGGTGACATAGCCTCTTATATGCAAAACGAACATGACTATATAGAGTATTTTAAAAGACAGAGTGATAGTTCGAAACACATAGTGACATAGCGTCTTATATTCAAAACGAACATGACTATTTAGAGTTATATAAAAGAGAGTGTGATAGCTCGGAACACATGGTGACATAGCCTCTTATATTCAAAAGAAACATGACTATATAGAGTTATATAAAAGGCAGATTGATAGCTCGAAACACATGTTGATACAGGCTCTTAAATTCAAAACGAACATGACTATATAATGTTATATCAAAGACAGAGTGATAGCTCGAAACACATGGTGACGTAGCCTCTTATATTCAAAATCAACATGACTATATTGAGTTATATATAAGATAGAGTGATAGCTCGAAATACATGTTGATACAGACTCTTAAATTCAAAACCAACATGACTATATAGAGTTATATGAAAGACAGAGTGATAGCTTGAAACACATGGTAACATAGACTCTTACATTCAAAACGAACATGACTATATCGAGTTATATAAAGACAGAGTGATTGCTTGAAACGCATGGTGACATAGCCCCTTATATTAAAAACCAACATGACTATATAGAGTTATATAAAAGACAGAGTGATAGCTCGAAATACATGGTGACATAGCTTCTTATATTTAAAACCAGCATGACTATATACAGTTATATAAAACGCAGATTGATAGATCGAACAGTTGCTGATAAATTATTGTAACGTCAAAACGAACAGACTTACATAGATTTAAATACAAACCTGCATAGATCGATAGACCTAGAATTGAATAATCATTTTTGACAAGGACACTATATACAAAAATTTAAAATGGTGGTACACTACGGATCTGGTTCGTCTTCTTCGAAAAGAACTCATTTGCTGACAATTTTCAAGAAGCATCGATATTCCCTATTGTGCAAATAGAGAGCTCGAATGAAATACTAAGCCGTGTGCACGCGTTAGAGTCGACATTTACCTCGTCTCGCTCGGTGAATCAATCGTCATGCGTCTTACTACTGGATGAAATCTTGATGCTTAGGTTGTAATGTTTTGTCCTGTAATTGGCCAACTTTCTTTCTTTTTATGTGCCATGTTCTTTAAGAACTCAGGCGATCATGGCTCTCCACCTTTCTCTATCCCTTGCAGTTCTCCACAAGTCCCTTCTGCTTCCTCCCCTAGACCATGTTCTGTCATTCACTTGCTTAAACCCTCCATGTTTGTCCCACGTTGTTTTCCCTTGCCTCTCTTTCCCTTTATTCGACCCGTTAGTATAAGATTCTGCAGACTCTCCTTCCTCATCATGTGTCCGAGAAACTTCAGCTGCCTCTTCCTGATGTTAAGCATCCTCTCTAGGACCTCATCGTTGTTCACACTCACGGTCCATGTCATTTTTAGTGGCCAACTATTTACTTGAATTATATTACTCAGTAATCTAGATATATGTTTCGTTTGCTTTTTAGACTCATTCGGAGATTGTTGGATATAAAATGCTTGGAATATCATTCTATATGCTGCTACCTTGAGAACAGTTTTAAATCTAGTCTCCTCGGTGAGAGTCGACAAAGAAACTAGTAAAAATGGTAGAATTATTTTTTTAATGAGCTATTAATTTCCTTTGGTTTGTCTTTTGTTTTCGGGGCATATCAACTCCTTATTGGGTATTTCATTTTCTAGAGAACTTTGGTAATTTCTTTTAGAAAATGTATTGCAGATATTTTTACTATAAAAATGTATTTCTATACCTTCATAGTGTTTTGGCCCTAGTTTAACTATTAACTATTTGCCCATAGCTGCGACCCTAACAGGTGTTACCACTCTGAGATAATGTGAACCTAGGAACAACGGCAATTAAAAGATGGTTCCGTGATCCTCAAAACCTCCCAATCAGAGACCTTGCTGCTGGATGTAGTTTATCGTCAAACCCAGGACGCAGTTACCTTCTGTGAGTTTGCGTGTCTTATAAAACTGAAGCAAAAAAAGAACAAATGAACGATAGAATCGAAATTAAGAATGAAATGTGAAGAGAAATATATAAAGAAGGAAAAAAAATGAAAGGAAAATGTGAAGAAAGCACAAATAAATTCACTCGGTTTTTCGAAAAGAAAGAAAGAAAGAAAGAAAGAAAGAAGGGAAGAAAGAAAGAAAGAAAGAAAGAAAGAAAGAAAGAAAGAAAGAAAGAAAGAAAGAAAGAATGAAAGAAAGAAAGAAAGAAAAAAAGAAAGAAAGAAAAAAGAAAAAAAGAAAGAAAGAAAAAAAAAAGAAAGAAAGAAAAAAGAAAGAAAGAAAGAAAGAAAAAAGAAAGAAAGAAAGAAAAAAGAAAGAAAGAAAGAAAAAAGAAAGAAAGAAAGAATGAAAGAAAGAAAGAAAGAAAGAAAGAAAAAAGAAAAAAGAAAAAAGAAAGAAAGAAAAAAGAAAGAAAGAAAGAAAGAAAGAAGGGAAGAAAGAAAGAAAGAAAGAAAGAATGAAAGAAAGAAAGAAAGAAAGAAAGAAAAAAAAAAGAAAGAAAGAAAAAAGAAAGAAAGAAAACCCAACAGGAAAGAAAAATTGAAAAAGATGTGAAAAGAAAAGTGGTGATAAAAAATGTAGACAAAAAAAATCAGGGCCAGTACACGGGTCTCGTAGACCCCACGCCCTGAATTTCTGATACGCCCCACCCCCATTATACTGCTTTGGACTGATTAATGACATATCAACTCCTTTGCGTCATTTAATGTCAAAATTTTATTTTCTTGTGACCTTTCGTAATGTTTTTTTCCAAAAATGTATTGCTGTTAAATTATTTTTATATACTATGAAAATGTATTTTTGGCAATTTTTTCAAACGCATTTGTATATTTTCATATTTTGACGCCCCAATTTGGGGTTTCACTATTTCTTCATAGCTGGGACTCTAACATGTGCTCCCAATCTTGGTCAAGGTGGACCCGGAGAAAACAGTAATTAAGAGGTGATTCTACGCTCCCCAAAAACTCTTGCTTTGCTGCCGATTGTAGTTTATCATCACACCCAGAACGGCCCCTCTCTACTACATCTCAATTTTCATAAGTTAGTATTCATATAAAATAAAAATTTCTTACAACCTAATAATGTACAATAATGGATCATATGCAATATAGGTGAACAATTCAACTAGAAAAATTGAAAATAAATACAAATGTATCTAAATAAAAATTAGAGACATGACCTAATAGATCGCTCCATCTTAAATAAATCAACAATGTTTTGCAGCGGTTTTTTTTAACATCAATTTCAATTTTTTGTTAAAAATCAGAATAATTATAGATACAAAATTGTAAATTTTATATAGTGTTTCAACATTATGGATAAAAATAGTAAATTTTATATAGTGTTTCAACATTATGGATAAAAATGGTAAATTTTATAAAGTGTTTCAACATTATGGATAAAAATGGTAAATTTTATATAGTGTTTCAACATTATGGATAAAAATGGTAAATTTTATATAGTGTTTCAACATTATGGATAAAAATGGTAAATTTTATATAGTGTTTCAACATTATGGATAAAAATGGTAAATTTTATATAGTGTTTCAACATTATGGATAAAAATGGTAAATTTTATATAGTGTTTCAACATTATGGATAAAAATGGTAAATTTTATATAGTGTTTCAACATTATGGATAAAAATAGTAAATTTTATATAGTGTTTCAACATTATGGATAAAAATAGTAAATTTTATATAGTGTTTCAACATTATGGATAAAAATGGTAAATTTTATAAAGTGTTTCAACATTATGGATAAAAATGGTAAATTTTATATAGTGTTTCAACATTATGGATAAAAATGGTAAATTTTATATAGTGTTTCAACATTATGGATAAAAATGGTAAATTTTATATAGTGTTTCAACATTATGGATAAAAATGGTAAATTTTATATAGTGTTTCAACATTATGGATAAAAATAGTAAATTTTATATAGTGTTTCAACATTATGGATAAAAATGGTAAATTTTATATAGTGTGTTTTTTTTGTTTTGTTTTTTTTTTTTTCGAGACTTAGCATGTGAAAAACAAATTCACAGATTTAAATAAAAAAAAAACCCAGAATTACGTTAAAATCCGCGAAAATTTTAAATCCTGTAATTTGTAACGTATATAAATGTAGGTAGAAAAAGCAAATGTATATAAAATAGTGTGTGTTACAAAGCACTGTCCTGTGCCCTCAATCAGGCTTATCCTCCGCACTCGACCGGGTGTAGTATTCCCCTTCCCTGATAGTAGTTGAAAAGAAAGGAAAGAAACAAATAAAGGAAAAAAGTAGAAAGACGGTGTAGAAAACACAATACACAAAGAAGTTGCTCTATGGACCTTACATCACACAAGTCATTGTGTTACAAGAATAACTTTTGCGGAGAAAACCCGTAGACAAAAGAATGGGTATATGAATGATCTTCTGCTGTAGATAGAAAAATATGAAGACTACTGTATTGCAGGTTATTTAAATCCAGACAATACTTTTAAATTTGAAGATATTTTTTTTAGTTAATAGTTTAGTGCCAAAAGTTTTACTAATTAATCTATAGCAGAGTGGAGAAGTGGATTTTTGAATTTCCAAAGGGTATTTGCACTTTACTGAATACAACGAACCAAACCAGAACTGAAACTTTGCTCTCCAAATTCCACTTTCATTATCCATTACAACACCTGCACATCCAACCTTACAGTAACCCGGTATTCCCAAACGGACACCTATCTCAATGCTGATAATGCATGACGTTGCTTAACTTCTGATCGTACGAGAACGGATACTTCAGCGTGATGTAGCCGTAAGCCGTGACCTTTTAAAACAATTTATTATCAATTCAACTGTCCTTCATATATTTAATCACTTGCCAAAGAGTTAACAAGATTGTTACTGCTATCTCTGCGTACGTTTCTACTAAGATTATTAGAGATGGTCTTTCATTTTGATCAGGCGCATGGAATTCTTAGAGATTAGAAGCGAAACCAGAAACTCCTTGTAGTTACTCGTCAGTGGTATTCAGAAAGTTACTTGAATAAACATGAGAATTTAAATTGGCACTTTTCTAAATATTAAGGAGAAACACCTTGGTGAGTGTGCAAATAGCCACCAGCAATGCGAACGGGGCGGTGGGGGTTGAATATAGTGAATATTCCTAAAAAAGAAAATAATAAAAAGGAAGTGATTCTGAGAGGGGGGGGGTTGAAACGTCAGACAAGAAAGGGGAGTTAAGTAGCTTTAAACAAAAAACTGTTTTACTCTCTTCAGTGATGACTACCTAAACACGTGTACACACTAAATGTACTGGTCGTAGTATATATATATATATATATATATATATATATATATATATATATATATATATATATATAGAGAGAGAGAGAGAGAGAGAGAGAGAGAGAGAGAGAGGGAGAGAGAAAGATAGATAGATAGATAGATAGATAGATAGAGACAAACAAACAGGCAGACAGAACAACAGACAATAATAGATTGACAGAAACAGAATTAGATAGATAGAAATAGAATAAGATAGATAGATAGATAGATAGATAGATAGATAGATAGAGGCAGACAGAACAACAGACAGTGATAGATAGATTGACAGAAACAGAATTAGATAGACAGATTGAAATTGAATGAGATAGATAGATAGATAGATAGATAGATAGATAGATAGATAGAAATGAACAGACTCAGATAGATATGAACAGACTAAAATAGATAGATAGATAGACAGATATGTAGATAGATAGATGCAAACAAAACGACAAACAGGCAGTGATAGATAGATTGATATAAACAGAATTAGATAGATAGATAGATAGATAGATAGATAGATAGATAGATGTGCTTCTCTCGAAAACTCAGGTTATTTCTTTTTTTTTTTTTTTGCTTTTTTTTTTTTTTGTTAGCGTTCCGCCAATCTGTCGAATGAAATTCTAAATGAAAGCGCATCAGTTGGACTCTGTATCAAAAGAAACGAAGTGAATTAATTCTCATTTCACATCCACTCGTCGCTTCTCTGCAAATATTCCGGATTTTTCTGCTTGTTAGCTTGATGTCGATCTTGACCCTTTTTCCACAGGAAACATTTTGTTATTATGCCCAGTGAATAAAACAAGAAGCTTTCTTTGCATTTTCCTTTCTGTTAACTCCCCACGGTAAGAACTAACAGCGGTGTCCCGTTGACGACTTCGGGCTATCATTTAAAATCTTAAGGCGGGGAAACACTTTGCTGCTCTAAGTCAACAAACTATTCCGCAACTCACACTAATTTCAGATAAACAATTCTTGACATTACTTGAGAAGCACGTTGTTTACTTATCATGTTCGCAAGCATAGCAGATTAGTTGAACGCTCACAAGCGCTCAAACAGAACTCTCAGTTACGGGAGGCGGGTCTCCCTGCAGGGTGCTTATTTGAGAGCCAGTGTGGGAAGCAGGCGCCAACCATTCAGTCGGTGGCGTTGGCGATAGGAGATGGTGGTAGTAGCGGTGAAGGGTTTAAAGAAGAAACAGCCAAATTCGGTGGAGATGGAGGAAGAGGCTGGATGTTTAGGGTAAAGCTGAGTAAACACAATACGCACTAAGACTAACTTCTCTGAATCCGTAGGTAACGTAACAGGTTCTAAAACCTCTTCCAAGCTAAACAAAACCAAATACTTTCAACCTCCAAAGCAAATCCACTCTACCACTAATAAAAATAAAAACTATGTAAATTTTTATATTAGTCAGATGTGGAAAACATGTTCTTAGCTAAAACATGCAAACGGTAAGATACCAGCTGGAGACGATTTGATTTGGGGTGTTTTTTGTTTTTTTTTCTTCTTTTCCACTTGAGTTTTTACCCTGATATTTGATGTATAGCATTATTTTCACAGATCAGTCCTCTAATTTTACCTTGTCTAATATTCCTATTTACTTTGTTGATCCCATTAGGGTTCGCGATTCTGTACTTATTCTTTGAAAATTCAGTTGCATAACGAAAACGCCGTTTTGTCAGATTTACTATAAATACGTGTCAACAATAAAAATCTACAGGTTGGAACTTCTGTGCCATGTTGTGAGCCGAAATGATTTCTAGGAGGAAAGCTCATGACTGGTAGCCTGGATATTCATGCCAGGCATGCAGCGAGTATCACAGACGCTACAGTAGAAACGGTCTACGAGACTGGTTTCGTAACGAGGTGAGTAATCCATTTGTCACGGAGGTAGGGTAGCTATTGAAGATCGATATCACTACCGAAGAAACTGTCCACAAGTCAAGCATGCTAACACTCCCTCCACAGCGAGATAGCCATTTATTTTTCAAAGCGAGAGTGTAGGATCCCCATTGAGGATCGAACTCACTACTATCTAAAAGACTGGCAAAGACCACTCCTCTGAGGTCGCCATCTACGTCGGAAAACAATAATGTAGGAGGATTGAACTCACTACCGTAGGAATGGTCAACAAGACAGGCATACTAACATTTTCTCCACAGTGAGGTAGCCACTTACGCCGCAAAAGAAGAATTTAAGGTACCCAATGAGGATCGAACTCATTACCGCAGGAATGGTCGACAAGACAGGCATACTAACATTTTCTCCACAGTGAGGTAGCCACTTACGCCGCAAAACAAGAATTTAGGGTACCCATTGAGGATCGAACTCACTACCGTAGGAATGGTCGACAAGACAGTCATACTAACATTTTCTCCACAGTGAGGTAGCCACTTACGCCGCAAAACAATAATCCAGGGTACCCAATGAGGATCGAACTCACTACCGTAGAAATGGTCGACAAGACATGCATACTAACATTTTCTCCACAGTGAGGTAGAATCACATCACAGCTGGACAGAAAACTCCAGATCAAAATATTCAGAGCTGCTGTTGAGTCGATTCTATTCTATGGCTCAGAGACTTGTACACGCTCTAAAGGCGCGGAGAATCGTCTGGATAGAACCTACACCCGTCTTCTGATGAGAGTTCAAGACCTCACTTGGAAATGCCACCCGATCATCCACCAGATCTATGGTAGTCTTCCCCGTGTTTCCACTCTCATAGCATCTTTGCTGTCCATTGCCACTGTACCGATAATGAGGTTGTCTCGTCTCTCCTACTCTGGAAGCCTGCGTCAAACCTGACCAGGGGTAGACAACTATCGTTTCCTGACGTTACCTCAAGGGATGCGGGCATTTGTAGGCATGACTCGGGGACAGCTATGAAGGACCGTGACTTCTAACGTAGTGTTGTGGACTCCATGATCTCGACTGCGGTCAAAACATGATGGCGATTACGCTGGCGTCGATATAACGCCAAACCCACATCTCTAGATGCAGTGAAGAAAGTGTTGCCGTCGTTTTGGAATCCCTGATGCCTGGCACCTTTACCCATCTTTAATGAGGAGAGAACAGATACTACGCATTGATCCTGGCCAAAAGTTCGAGAGGAGTGTGTAGCGTACACTGAAAAGTGAACTCGTTACAATACAAATCATTTGTAACGAATAAATAGATTTATTATTAATCCAAAACTTTTATTAGATCAAACATTACATTTAGTGGGTAATCATTTTAAAAATAGACACCCCTTTTTTTTTTATTGTTTACGTCTACTGACCTGCTCACTCGACAAACTTCTTTATTACATTAACTTGAATGTGTATGCCAATAGCCGTAATACACACAGTTTAAAATAAAATGAACAGAGCGTCTACTTCAAACACGGGTATCAACTAAAAATAAATTTGCAGTAATAAACAAATAAAAATAGTCTAGCTTGCTGACAGTCTGTCAAAGGTGAGGTATCCGATCGTTGTCGTTCTATCCTATGCTGAAATTAATGGTATACATTTTGCCGATAAACACGTTTCAAAAAACACAAACTTATTTCTAAGCGCGGCTGCATTAATCTAAAAGTGCCCTGTTTTTAAACCAGCGTTAGTCACACGGGGTCTTTTGTTATTCCTAACTTTTTAAAGTACTTACAAATCCTAGTTAGTGACTTGTTTCATATGTTCCTTCCAACATCTCTACAAACTCAGTGAGGGTGTGTAGCGGGAGGGGGCGCAGTTTTAGCTCAGTTACCGTACTAGACAGACGTTGGTTTGTCTTCTCCGGAGTGTTCTGTCACCCACCACCTGCCTAACAAAAATAAGTTTTCATGATTTATATTATATATATATATATATATATATATATATATATATATATATATATATATATATATATATATATGTATGTGTTTCTGTGTGTAAAAATCCGTAGGTAAATAATCCAAGTGAATACTAATAATGTAAAACATTAAAACTAATCAACAAAGAGAGCTCAATGCATTTATTATAATAGAACATATACAAATAAATTAATTACATATAATAGAAATTCAAAAATACTCCATGTGTATAGCTATTTAAACCCCACAAGAATTACCTAAGAGAAATTCAATATATATATATATATATATATATATATATATATATATATATATATATATATAGATAGATAGATAGATAGATAGATAGATATAGAGAGAGAGCGAGAAATTCAAAAATATTCCATGTGTATAGCTATTTCACTCCACAAGAATTACCTAAGAGAAATTCAATATATATATATATATATATATATATATATATATATATATATAGAGAGAGAGAGAGAGAGAGAGGGGGAGAGAGAGAGGGAGAGAGAAATTAAAAATACTCCATTTGTATAGCTATATATACATAGAATAGTAAGGACAAGCTTAAAACATCATATAAATCGGTTATATATATATATATATATATATATATATATATGAATTCATGAATCATTCATACAAAAAACAAATATAGAGGTTAATGATTTAAATGGCGAGAATACATCGTCGCAAACAATATAAATGAGATACATCAACACCGAACCTGTATATGAATGATATGATAAATCGGTTATATATATATATATATATATATATATATATATATATATATGGAATAGTAAGGACAAGCTTAAAACATGATATAAATTGGTTATAAATAGCTGGGAGGGGAGAAGAACAAGATTCATGCCTTTCCCAAGCGTATTAACAGGTAAGAGAATGTAATATTAGGTTGGTGCAAAAATAATGTCGTTTTTTGATGATTTTTTGATTATCGTTCACCCATTTATCCAAATATTTTGACTTCCATATTTGCTTTAAATGGCGAACGACTGTTGAGTGGTCGACCTCGAGTTCAACAGCAACTTCTCGTGTGGTTTTGCGAGGATTGGCTTCAATTAAGGTTTTCAAATGTTCGTTATCAACCGCAGTCGGCCGGCCGCGACCGTCTTCACCTTCGAGGCTCTCGTCACCATTGCGAAATTTCTTGAACCACCGTTGTGCCACACGTTCGTTAGTGGTTCCTGGGCCAAACACATCATAGATATCACGAGCTGTCTCGGCTGCTTTTCGGCCTAGTTTGAACTGGAACAAGAAAATCGTGCGGATTTGAATTTTGTCCATGCTGTTGAAAAGCCTGCAAAAAAATGAATGAAGAGATTGAGAACGGTAACGAATAACACGATTTGATAGAGCGAAAAACGCGCTTCAAAATGATATATAACATGGCTATATATATCAATGAATTAATTCAGAAATCATATATAAAAGTAACATATGTGAGAAAACGACATTATTTTTGCACCAACATAATAGATTAGATTCGAATTCGAACTCGGCTCTCTGATTCCTCAATTCGAGCCACTATCCATTGCACCATAATTACTTAACCTTTTATTCACTCCAACATTGCGTCAGTTACCCATGACCAGTCTGTGGTAATAGGCATTGGTAGAGCCCTCAACCAAATGTCGTCCTTACATTCTCCGAATGGGATGTTTGAACTACGATCCCAATACTTATAGGGGCGGTTGTTTATATGTATGGTTAAACATAAGGTCACCAGTCAAACTAATTTGTTTCACGGTTTGCTGCCATGCTCTTTGCGATTCATTTAGAAAGAATTACAGTAACAGGAACCGCATCACGTGAGGACTACCAACAGCAGCAACAACTAAAATGGATAGCACATGTAACTCGAAGAGAAAATACTGATATAATCAAAATATTGACATTCCACACTACTTCAAATAAAAGTTTAGGAAGGAACACCCTCATCAATATTGGAAAGAGCGATAACAGCTACCACTCTTAAAAAAACATATTATCTTGAAAAAATGTTTGAAGAAAAAGATTTTATAAATTTCAACCGAAAGTAGTACCCGAATTTTTGTCTGTGTACGTCGCCAGGTTCTAATTTGTTAAGCCTCCGTCCGAATTCTCCATTGATCATTCTAAAATGTCATATCCTTTTCTCTTCTTTCTCTTCCTCTCTCTATAATTCGTATTTTCTGTATATATCTCCCTCTCTCTTTCTCACCCCTCTCTCTCTCTCTCTCTATATATATATATATATATATATATATATATATATATATATATATATATATTCCTCTCTCCCTTCCCCACACCACACCTCTCTCTCTCTCAATCATATCTATTTAAATGCCCTATTCTTCATCAAAATCTCCTGGACGCCTCCATGTAGCGTAATGTCTAAGCTGACTAATCTAGTTAAACCATTACTACAGTGTTGTGAGTTTCATTCTCACCAGGCGAGTCTGCCAATTAAATGAGAAAAGGAGATTTGAATTTTCATTACTTTTACTTTTATTCCCCCACTCGAAACTGCCCAACTCCTTCCCTCTAGCTTTTATTTATATAGGCACCTGCCCAACAGATTTTCTGATGAGAAAACGTATAAAGCACCTTCGGGGCTACAGATATTCACCTATCAAAGTCACCACTGACAAGGCATGAATCAAACTCCGGCTAGCATAATCTCGAGTCAACACATCTTCTAGCTGTCTTTGATGGTCTGTTGTGAGCTTGGGTGCCAAGTCTAAACTTATAGTTTTCGTAAACTTCAGGGATACGGTATTACAGGTCGATTATTGGAATTAATACAATCATTCCTGTCAAATCGTGTAATGAAGGTCGTCCTTAACGGATTCTCCCCCAGTTCCTTTCTCACAAAGACAGGTGTTCCGCAAGGCTCTATCCTGGGCCCTACTCTGTTCCTTATCTTCATTAACGAAGATTAAAATATGCATCTATTCAGAAGACACCACTATTTACTCCTGCCTAAATAGCAAATCTGGTATCGGTGACAAAACTAACCTGGCCGTTGGTCTCGAAAATGACTTCACATCTGTTGCTGACTGCGGCAGGAAATAGCTGGTTAACTCAAAACCAAAACTGCCCTCTATTACCTACCACAGAGAACCCTCCTTGCCTCCTATTAGAATGTCTGATGCTCAGCTTCATGAGAGCGCCTCTCTTCGCCTGCTTAGTCTCACTCTGTCTGCTGATCTGAGATGGAACAAATACATTGAATCAATAGCTTCATCTACCGCAAGGAAAGTTGATTCGCTATGTTGTGCCAGAAAGTTTTTCTCGCTCGAGTCCATCCTTCAAATCTATAAATCAACCATTGATCCTTTTATGAAATATTGCTGTCATATATGGTCTGGAACCCCCGCTGTTCGTCTTAGGGCCCTCAACAAAATCCAGAGACGGATATGCAATATGATTGGCCCTGATCTGGCATCTCGTTTACAGTTGCTCTCTCACAGACATGCCGTCGCCTCCCTCTGTCTTTTCTACAAATATTTTCACGGTAACTGTTCCGACGAGCTACTTTCGCTCGTTCCCAAACTGCATGAATTGAAACGTGCCACTAGGTCGGCATCTCAGTACCACCCTTTCACTGTCGAAACGATTAAATGTAGCCGTCTCTTCTACTGCAATAGCTTCATGTTTCGCACTTCTCGCCTGTGGAACTCCCTTCCTCTTACTTGCTTTCCTTATAGCTATGATCTCCAACTATTTAAATGCAATGTCAATCGACATCTCTAGATGCCTTGATCTAATTCCCCATCCTTCTCTTCATCTTTTCCCCAATCATGCCTCTTTACTCTTGCTCCAACTCTCTGTAACCCATTGCCTTCTAGTGACACCCCCGCCTTGCTTGGGGTGAAAAGTTAAAAAAAATAATACTCGTGTATCGTTATTTTGTTCTTATATAGTGGCCTTGTACCGTGCTATATTATACGCTTGTTAAACCTGTCTTCATGGTTAAATAACGCTGTAATTTCCTTTTCATCTAGTTACAAAAGTTCTTTGTACTTAGGTGACCCATTTTGAGAACTTCAGCTGTCCTGTGCCAGACTATACAAAGAAAATATAAGGAATAAGGAATGTAAAATCTTGTAACGTCTTTCACCTCCTTCTATAACATATTAATAAATTGCTTCTTTTTTCTATTTAGACCATCCGAACTCCTTCAATCCGCACTTGGTGTACCCTTACCCTCTCCAGTCGCGTGAAGAAATAAATGAAAATAAACTCCGTCGCAGACAGAACTCTGCAACCCCCCCTATATAAAGACCTTGACAGCACCTGAACGTGGGGTGCACACAACCTCTCCCTCCCACAAACAGCTAGAGACTCGGCCGCTAAACTTAACAACTCATAAACTTACAATCTCAACAAGTCGGCACCGCCCCTACTCATGTTTGACTCCCTCTCTGCCTCAGTCGCACTTAGCCGAAAACGTGGTCGACCTTTGCTGGCACTCAATTTGATTCGGACCTCCTCAGCGAAACTGGGGCTCATATAACCAGGCCTAAAAGTACGTCAGTTCCGCCTATTCCTTTAACACTTTAACATTCTGTAATATCCTGTGTCATTAAGTAACATATAAAAGATATAGGCAAGCCTCTCTTCGACGGAAAGTTTACGCAGAGCGTCGTCTTTTTGGCAAATTAATCTGTGCGCATCTTGGGATATTTTCTGTTAATTCAGCCCAAAATAATATTAAGTTACTTATTTCAAATATTAATTCAGCCCTAAATAATATAAAGTTACTTATTTCAAATATTAATCATCCCCAAATAATATAAAGTTACTTATCGCAAATATTAATCATCCCCAAATAATATAAAGTTACTTATCGCAAATATTAATCATCCCCAAATAATATAAAGTTACTTATCGCAAATATTAATCATCCCCAAATAATATAAAGTTACTTATCGCAAATATTAATCATCCCCAAATAATATAAAGTTACTTATCGCAAATATTAATCATCCCTAAATAATATTAAGTTACTTATCTCAAAGATTAATTCAGCCCTAGCCCCCAAAATTATAAATTTTAAATCAAATTTGTTTTTTATTCAATTTTTCGCACTCTTTTGAAATTATAAATTTTAAATCAAAATTTGTTTAGCTCGCCACGCAATAAACTCCAACATAAAGAATGAAAAAATTAGCAAAAATCATGGATTTATTTACATTTAGTAATATATTCGAGATACATCCAAGAAATTTTATACAATTTTTAAAAAAAGAAGAAAAATAAGTCTGTTTTTGGCTTCTTTATCGGGGTGGGTACGAACGTAGAGCCCAAACTCAGAAATAGCGCACCCGGATCGCACACATTTTGGGCGATCGCAAAGATCAACCCAACCAGAGTGTAATGAAAGGGTCTCGCTCTAGAAGAATCTTTTTTATTTTGGGATCAAATAATATTTTGGGTTGTATTAACAGAAAAAAATCCCGAACTTGTCTTCTTGACTATTACTATAGATTAGTGACTTTGTTCCTCACTAGGTGCCTTATGTTTGTGCTCTATACTAAACAAAGCATAGTATATAAGAGCGACACTACGTGGTATAACGGTCAGCAACTACTGATGTTTCGTTGGCTGATTTCGATTAGCGGCATATCAACCTTTATGGGTTATTTTAATGCCAAAATCTAAATATGTTATATGCAATTTTGTGGCTTCCGCTACATATATTTTGAACATAATTTTATGCCTTCAACTACAGTTATTTTTTACATAGATTTATGCTTTCAGAGTAATTGTAGTTTTTTTTTTAAATATATAGTTTGTAGATAAAATTTACTGTTGTTAATTTTTTTATAAACAAGTATTGCTAGTAATTTCAATACAAAAATGTATTTTTGGTTAAATTTTTTAAAACATATTTTTTATATAAAGATGTATTGCTGGCATTTTTACTATAGAGATCTATTTTTTATGCTTTCCTAGACTTTT
The DNA here is from genome assembly GCA_963932145.1 of Acanthosepion lycidas. NCBI lineage: Eukaryota > Metazoa > Mollusca > Cephalopoda > Sepiida > Sepiidae > Acanthosepion > Acanthosepion lycidas. Next base: position 83,139,506 of record OZ010576.1, read on the forward strand.
TACTTTTGTTTAGGGGGGTGTCACTATTTGTCCAGAGACGGGACGCTAATATGTGCTACGACATCGAGTTAGGGTGAACCTGGGAACAACAGCACCTAAGAGGTGGCTCAACGCTACTCAAAACCGACAATTTCCCGATCAAAGACCTTGCCGTCAGCTGTATTTTAGCATCATACCCAGGACTAACTTAGCAGTGAGTTCGATCCCAAACGTGTATCCACAGGGTGTATTTTCGGCTTTTACCAAGCAAGGCTAAGCTTAATTTCTATCTGAATTTCTAGGACGAGGAGTTATTATTTCCATTCAAACTAATATCCCCATCTTTGCCGTTATTATCGCTATATTGTTATTATAAATTCCATTATCCGAGCTTTGTGCTCACCAGCTTCCTTTCGGTGTTTCTCAACACGAATAAATTTCAGCCATATTACAACTGAAATATTTATTTAATCTACGGTTTTAAGTTATTCTATTTCTTCTTCTATTTCGTCTTGTTTTATTTTTAGAACTGTTGTTACTCGCCCTATTTCCACTGAATTTGATTCTTTACTATCCAGCGCAGGAATCGAACTCACAATTACTAGGCCACCAATTATACGAACCTTCTAAGCTGTTGTCCCTGAACCGCGAGCATGGAGTATTAAACTAAATTTAGTATATATGTACACTCGGGATAATGTAATGAGCTATTCTATAACACTATTACTGCTGAGTAGGGATTTTGGTCCTCACTGGGTTCCCGTTACCTGTGGCATTGGGCTTACTTAAACTTCGTTAATTACAACATAGTATCAATGTTACACTGTATTTTCACCGAAAGCCTTCACTAAGTTCAAACTCGAATTAAACGAACAAAGGTACTTTCACAACATACGCTAGCCGCCATTAATTTTTTTTGCCAATTATCCACAATCTATTCAGTGGTGAATTTTGCTGTTGCTTTAACGTTCAAGAGGAAACTTTCAATACCCCGCTTAAGGATGTCTCTTAAGTCATTAATGGGCTTAGGTGTCAGAGGAATGTTCTAGTTACCTGTCAAATCAATTTTTCCGGAAAAAAATCAATCTTTGTAACGTGTTTACGGCTCTAAACACGTCACACTCGATCTGTTCTTCATCCCTGAGTGAATGATTACCACAATTATTCGGCCGATCCATTCTTCTACCTTCACTAAGTGTTCAGTGTGCATGAATGACAAAGGGCGTTCTAGTTTATCGAATGGAGACATAAAAATAATGTCCTTACCTCCTAAAAAAAGAAAAAATTAACAAGCGTCCCTAAACAGCGCAGAACGAAAAAGAATTACTAAGACCGGAGTCGAAGGAGGAAACACTTGTGTAACTTTCACGAGAAAAATACAATATACAGTGTAACCCGGATATAAGAGAACCGGGTATAAAAGAACCCCGGGTATAAGTGAGATTTTCTCTGATCCCAAATTAGAGCCTGTGTTATTGTATATAAAATAGACAAAACCCGGATATAAGAGAGATTTTCTCTGGTCCCCAATTAGAGCCTGTGTTAATGTATATATAATAGACCAAACCCGGATATAAGAGACTTCTCCGGTCCGGACAACTCTCTTATATCTGGGTTACATTGTATGTCACAACTATCGCGCATGCGCCTCACTGACGGTGTAATTTTTTTTTTAGTAGCGATTACAAAACCGCTTTACACAAAGCATAAAACAAAGGTAAAAATGGCGACAAGCTGACACTATGTATAATAAAAAAACAGATGCAATGAAATATCCGAAAAAATATTCATAATTTCATAATATACCATGTAGTTCACCTTAAAAAATGATTTTAGACTATTTAATGAAATATTTGATGTCCAGTCACTCTACGAGTGATACTGGTAGAGTACTACATGCCAATTGCCGGGACTGGTTACCCCTACCAAGTTTTTCTAGTGAGAAGGGTGGCAAGACAGTCAACAAGGTTAAAGACAAGACTTTGTCACACAATAGTGTAGACTGGACTCTATAGCTATATACACAGCCAGCGCGATGATGAAACGGCACTGAAAAGCAAGGACGTTACAACCTGCCATTGCTTCAGAAAAAATAATGGACCATTCCGTTTTGGCTGCGAGGACGGCCGAGAGAGAATGATAATCAGTCTCTGTTTGGCTTTTGGGAAGCGAAGGGGTGGATAAAAGAAAGAAAGAAAGAAAGACTAGACAATAACGCTCTCATGCCTTTAACGTCAGGTTCATTGATTTGATTGTTTGTTTTTATGATTCAACAACTTTTTGCTTCTTTAAAGTCCGAAAATGGTATTAGATTGTAATATTTTTTCGGAGAAAGCAATGAGTTCCTGATAAAAAAAAAAATCCTACTAATTAACCCATGGCTTGGGAGAAGTGTATTGGCGCGTAAGTGTATATAACGAACCTGATTGAAATTAGCAATCTGATTTCCAATTCTGAGCAGTTATCAATTGCATCACAAGCTTAAAAACATTGTATTTCCAAACGATCACCCATCTAGGTACTGATCAAGCTCAACGTGGCTTAACTTCGATGATCATATGGGAATCAATGTTTCAATATGATATGGACGTAAGCCGCCAATAAAATAAGAAAACGTTGTCCAATTTTTTTTTTCTTTTGTGCCTACTTCTTTAAACAATGGCCTACATTCATAGCTAGGATTGTTTCGCTAAAGCTGTTAGGCTCAAATAGTTAACGATGCAATAGGGAAATTTTCACCGGTATTTTATGAAGTGGATCACACAAAGAGTTTCTTCGCTGATTAACTTACAAATTATCACTCCCAAGAAAAAATTCATATAGAAACCCTTGAAATTTTCACGTGCACTTCTAAAATAAATTATCGTTTACAAACTATAAAAAAAAATAAATGAAATGAGCTGAAAGCAATATTAGAGGTTTTATGTTGAACAACAGGAGAAAATTTGGCCCAGCTGTATTTTTAAAAGGACTGATGTTATCCTACACTGTTTTCGTTAAAGTCCCATAGTACTTGAGTCCCAAATGGGGCTGCCAAATGTTTCATTTCATTGTTATATGACCCTTTTACAAGCAGATTTTATTTAAGCTTGTCATATTCAGTCTAAGTAGAATACAACACGAACGTTCGAATACACTCCTCATATGTAAATCTTCTGACTTAACTAACTGTCGAGGCGTAAAAACATTCATTCATATTTATCCTTTGCAATTAACTTTGCAAAGTGCAGGTTTGGTAGATATCAGAATAAATACATACATATATATATATATATATATATATATATATATATATATATATATATATATATATATATATGAGAAAATGAAAAGAAAATTGCTAATGGCATAAATAAGAAGAAAAGAGACTGAAAATAGCTAGACTATATAGGCAAACGCACATTTAAAAAATAAAACAAAATTTTTAAGTTTAAATTTCAGAGTCCACTCCCCGATTTCCGCGTGTGTAGTTACATCAGCGTAAACGTCACTTTCGTCCGATGAAGACCTACAGAAGGAAAAGTGTCACACGAAAGCTTATATATATATATATATATATATATATATATATATATATATATATATATATATATATATATATGTGTATGTATGTATATGTATGTATATATGTATGTATGTATATGTATGTATATATATATATGTATGTATGTATATATATGTATGTATGTATATATATATATATATGTATGTATGTATATATGCATGTACGTATGTATGTATATATATATATGTATGTATATATACGTATGTATGTATATATATATATATATATGTATGTATATATATATGTATATATGTATGTATATATATATATGTATGTATGTATATATATATATATGTGTATGATGTATGAATATATATATATATTTATATATATATAATTATGTATATATATAGCTATGTATATATATATATAATTACATATAGATATATGTATGTATATATATATATATATATATGTCTGTGTGTGTATGAGACAAAATACACTTTGTAATGCATGCTATATTTCTAGGAGAAAAGTGCTCACTCTCAGGGAGATAACCGTTATAGGTTGACCAATCTGTTTATATTTCTGAGATGAATTATTATGTACACTATTTACATTATTCGGTCTATTGTCCTCATCTTTTCCGTGTATTTATTACAACGTTTCGCCCGTTGTCCGCCCTGGCCTTCTTCAGATGGTTGGAATGCCGAGAACAGTCTACCCCAGTGAGCGAATTAAAGAGTTCAGTTCAACATTCCAACCACCTGAAGAAGGCCGGAGCTGAAACGATGTAATAAATACGGCGACAAAGATGAGGACAATATTTCGAATAATGTAAATTGTTGATGAATTTGATTAAGCATGATACAGATTTTCACAATACGGTGTTAATACATAGAAGGCGACAGTCTGTTTCATGCTATATGCAATCGTCAGGCCACATACCAAGTATGTGGCCTGACAATTGCATATAGTGTTGACTTCTATGTTCACTTTTATATTTGCACACGCTCTATCTCTGATATTGAGCACTTTATTTCATAAATATAGCACACCTTAAGACTATATTTCTTTATATATATATATATATATATATATATATATAGACAGTGACACGCATAAGTGTTGGATACATGTTATTCTCTGTTATAACTCTAGTTTATGCTCGCCATTTTGCCTGATATTTGGTAAGTAATATCTCGTAAAGTTGTTTTAGTTGTATGTGGAAGGAAAATTAAAAACTCATGGTTGAATCCATTTTTTTTTTATAAGAGTTCAAAATTACCCTCTGCAAAAGTATTGGATACATCCATTTTATATTTTGTTGCGTAGCCTCTGTTTTGTTTCACTGCTTCCAGTCGCTTTCTATAGTTGGCCACATGTTTTCCATACTGATCCACCGTTACTTTGCCCCATTCTTCCTTGCATAATTCCTCTAATTGCTTGATATTTTGTGGATTCCGCTTATGAACTTTAACCTTCAAAGTATTCCACAAATTCTCAATTGGGTTCAAGTCAGGAGACAGACTTAGCCAATTGAGAGTACTAATACCATTATTTTCAAACCATTCCTTTGTAAGTTTTGCGGTATGTTTGGGATCATTGTCGTGTTGAAGCACGAAATTCCGACCATATCCTGCAGATTTAATTTTCCTTCCACATACAA
>OZ010576.1:83149658-83222158 GCA_963932145.1 Acanthosepion lycidas
GACTTTATGTTTAACCCCTGTGTAAGAAAGGTTGTAAAAGTGAAGCTGGTCTTAAGAATCACTTACGGGCCCATAGCAGAAAGTTAGCTCGAGTAAAAATGTTGGAAATAACATAATTCTGAATTAAAAACGCTACTAGGTGAAGAGATGGTTTTCTGCAAAGTAAGAATCATCATGTAATCATATAAGCGTTTTTATGTAATGGGTGCATGGGCTATGAATGGAGATTCTCGCTTTTTTAACAATGAAACAATTATTTAATGGGCGTATGGACTTGAAGCGAGATACTTGTTTTTTAAACAATGAAACAATTATTTAATGGGTGTATGGTCTTGAATAAAGATACTTGTTTTTTAAACAATTAAATAATTATTTAATGGGTGCATGGGTTTGAATAGAGATACTTGCTTTTTTAACAATGAAACAATTATTTAATGGGTCTATGGGCTTGAATAGAGATACTTGCTTTTTAAACAATGAAACAATTATTTAATGGGTGTATGGGCTTGAATAGAGATACTTGCTTTTTAAACAATTAAACAATTATTTAATGGGTGTATTGGCTTGGATAGAGATACTTGCTTTTTTAAAAATGAAACAATTATTTAATGGGCGTATGGGCTTGAATAAAGATACTTGCTTTTTAAATAATTATTTAATGGTTGTATGGGCTTGAATAGAGATACTTGCTTTTTTAACAATTATTTAATGGTTGTGTGGGCTTGGATAGAAATACTTGCTTTTTTAAAAATGAAACAATTATTTAATGGGTGTATTGGCTTGAATAGAGATACTTGCTTTTTAAACAATGAAACAATTATTTAATGGGTGTATGGGCTATGAATGGAGATTCTTGCTTTTTTAACAATGAAACAATTATTTAATGGGTGTATGGGCTTGGATAGAGATACTTGCTTTTTTAACAATGAAACAATTATTTAATGGGTGCATGGGCTTGAATAAAGATACTTGCTTTTTAAATAATTATTTAATGGTTGTATGGGCTTGAATAGAGATACTTGCTTTTTTAACAATTATTTAATGGTTGTGTGGGCTTGAATAGAGATACTTGCTTTTTTAACAATTATTTAATGGTTGTGTGGGCTTGAATAGAGATACTTGCTTTTTTAACAATGAAACAATTATTTAGTGGGCGTATGGGCTTGAATAGAGATACTTGTTTTTTAAACAATGAAACAATTATTTAATGGGTGTATTGGCTTGAATAGAGATACTTGCTTTTTAAACAATTATTTAATCAGTGCACGGGCTTGAATAGAGATACTTGCTTTTTAAATAATGAAACAATTATTTAATGTGTGTATGGGCTATGAATGGAGATTCTCGCTTTTTTAACAATGAAACAATTATTTAATGGGTGTATGGGCTTGGATAGAGGTACTTGCTTTTTTAACAATGAAACATTTATTTAATGGGTGTATGGGCTATGAATGGAGATTCTCGCTTTTTTGACAATGAAACAATTATTTAATGGGCGTATGGGCTTGAATAGATATACTTGCTTTTTAAACAATGAAATCTAGTGGCCTATATTTCGAAAGTCTTCATGAAGGTAATATATCTCCCAATTTCTTTTTCTTCTCCAGGGGAGCCTCAATTTTTTATTTCTATGGTCGAACCCAAGTCGTTTGTACAGTTTTTTTTAATTATGTTTTTTTTTATTCTGAGAGCTGATGCCAGTATCTTTTAATAAATTAATTCCAAGCAAGGCGATAATGCCACTAAGATACAAAAAGACACTGGGTTGGAAGGAGAATGAGAATACTTTAAAAGGAACGGGTAACCCAAACTATTTACATGCCGAAAAAAAAGGTTATGAAAACTGTTAATGTACCACTGAATCCAATTTTCACCGAATAAACAGAAACACACGAAATATTCAATGGGCTTTCCCAACCAGATTTAATGAGTAATTCAAGCATTTGAATGCGATAAAAGTCAGTTATGCCAATTGCCTTACTGGATACACGCTTGCTTGATCATTTATTTTTCGATTCATGACTGACAAGGCAGAAGATTTTTCTCGCCGTAGCCGTTTCTTTCTGCGGTAGACTGGTTGCCAACCAAGGCTATACGTCCCACTCTTTCCTGCTATTTAACCCATAGCTAGGAAGAAAAACATGGATACATACCTTCCCCAAACCGAATGGAATTCTAACCCGGCTCTGTGATTTCTCTTTCCGCGCCGTTATATTAGAGGGCACACACACCATGAAGATGGTGAAATAAAACTTAATATAGCCGACTTGATAAAACAAGATATAGGAGGGGAGTTTTTATTAAAACGTCTTCTCTCGTCGATATTCATCTAGGTGGTGTTCCCTTTATGCATCAGAAGAAGTTGTAAGTATTTCTATATATCCACGGTGACACTCTGTGATAGGTAAATTCGCAAAAATGCATATTAGTGAAGTCGGTTAAACACTAATAGAAATTAAGGTGCGTGGAAGAGAAGGACAAAAATACATATATATTCATGCACACACACATATGCATTTTTACTTGTGGTGTTGATAACAGATTTTAATTATAAATAAATATATAAAAATCATATAGATGTTTAAAACTTGTTTTGTACTCTAATTTATAATGTATGTATAGTTAAGTATAGTTTTTCTTCTTAAAGTGCTTTTTAATTACGAACTATGTATAATTTTTTTCAATATGAGATTTCATTAAAAATGACATAAAATTTGAGAGGCCGCATTGTAGCTTGTAATACGTCACTATCTCGTAGCGTTTTATTTCCGTTCAAATTTGAATTCCCCTGCTCAGCATGGCTTTATTGGTTTGAACTCGTATCAACAACTTCTCATGTCTTATTTTCTATTCTCTTTCCTCTTCTGTATAATTTGGAAATATTAATCTCCTTCTTTTTCCTTTCTTTTCTTTCCATTCTTGGATGGATTTCATTTGTTTCTTTTTTTCTTTCTTTTTTTCCCTCTATCTTTTCTTTATATTGATTTCTTTTTTTTTTTTTTTCTCATTTTTATCTTTAAAAAAATCTATTGGCTTTTATGGAAAAAATTTCCAAAGATGTAAAAAGAAGTAATGTTTCCTAATCGTAATTTTAAATAAAATCGTTTATTACCATTATTGTTAATTACTGGATGAGACGTATTGAACGTCGAATCAAAATATCCAATTTTGTAGTAGTAACTTGCATGTTATAGTGTAACATTTTTTATATATATATATATATATATATATATATATATATATATATATATATATAATATTAGTGGTAAATACACACATACATATGCAAAATATATAAATATATATACATAGGTGCATACACATACATGTATATTTTTTAATAAAAAATTCCGAGAGGATAGAATCCAGGTAGAACTCAATGTCCAGGACAGAGTAAGGATATAATAAAAAGGCTTAAACACTAATATTCCATGGTCATAATTTATTCCATTGGAATCGTAAATACGATCCAATTCATCAGACCTACAAATTCAAAAAGAAAACAGTAAAGAACAACTCTGGAAATAAAAATAGAATTTAGAGAGAGTGTAATTATGAGAGTGTGGGACGAATGTTAGTGCTAAAGAGAGGTGAACCATACGAGAGAAGGTGGGAGATTAAAACTTAACAGAGAGGGGTTTTTTTAACTAGAAGTGAGTAGAAGGGGGAAATATGAATGTTTTCGGATGTCTAATACATTAAAGATACATTTCGTGGTGACATACACACACCATAGACGATCTAATGTTAAAGATCAGAATAAGAGGGAGGGAGAGAAAAGGAAAGAAGTAGTGGGGGAGAGAGATGGGGAGGGGGAAAGTAAAATTGAAGGACATTTACGGAAAGGGCCGCTGTGTAATTGAGAAAATTTGCCAAAATTAATATCGACTACAGGTTATATATATATATATACTAACTTACAGGTTATATATATATATATATATATATATATATATATATATATACTGACTTAAAAGGCACACTATGGGGAGTTATTTAAGCTAGCCCCTGTCTAGGGCTCTTGATTGGACCTTCATCACAATAGGCAGGGAGGAGTAGATGCGATAGGCAACAATAAACCACTGAAGACTCAAAATCACGGCATTTAAGTATTGCATTAATATTTAAGTTTAAATTAACAGCGATAATTCTTCTGTCGCCACTTAATTTAAAGACAATTTGATGTACGTATGTCCTTACTTTCCGTACAATCATTTTTATTTCGTGGGTCATTTTCGCTAGATTTCTCAATTAATTTCAATTATTCGCAAATTTATTCCCAATTTATAAAAATTGTTATCGTACAAAAAAATGGTGGCAAAAAATCACGTAAAAAAATCGCCGAAAACAACCGCAGTAATGAATACTTGCGAATCCAAAATGTAAGGATTGCGGGTCCGCTTCCGTCCCAGAATGTTTTAAATTTGCTCACGGTGTCAACCTGATCCCAAAAAGAGAATGACATGTTGTGCTACGGCCTTTACAAGTAAATTTGAAAAATTGTGACGCAATGACTTTCACATTTATTATATAAAAGAAGCTGACCTATTGAGAGTTAGAGAGTTATGTCCCTTTAATTGAAAAACTGTGACACATTGACATTCGCATTTATTATATCGATATTTATATAAAATAGAAGGACGTCAACTTGAATTCCAGCTACGTTCCTTTCGTTTGGCTCGGAAGTAAAGCTACTATCATGTAACAGGTATCACGCATATTAAAAGACAAGCTTTATAAGAAATTAACAACACTTAACAGCAAACCACTTTAAAATGGATGACGAAGTGACTGAAAACACTTGGGACAATAGTTGTTAAGGACAATTTTGACATTCTCTTACCTCCACCAAACCGAAAAATTTAAGAATACGAGACAAACTCAATAACAAATTCATCAAATTTTCCTTGTCTGTCATATTCAACGAAACATTTGAAAGAAAGATTGATGCCCAAATATACATTATGAGACTGGCTGATGCTGAGATGCAGGAGAGCGACACTCTACGGCTTCTTGGCCTAACGTTTTCCACTGACATGAACTGCAGCAAGCATATCGAGTCAATTGCTACGTCTGCTGCAAGGAAGGTTGCTCCACTGTGAAGTGCCCCAAAACTTATCACGACAGAATCCATCTTCATCATCATAATTATCATCGTCATCATCCCCTTGATATTTGTAATCGTAGTGGGGGGGGGGTCCTCGAATGCAGAAGCCGCACTGAATCTTCCCCACAACGGTTTATCAATGGCAGTCATCAGTATTTTTAGTATGCATCTAGTCCAATGTTTGACATTATCCAACCATTTTTTTTTTTTGCGTTGGCATCCTCTTTTACATCCAAATTCATGATGGTCTTGCTGCCGTCATTTCTCACCTAACATTTTTTCGCGCATTTTCACCTGTGCAACATCCTTTCCGATTTCTTTCTACCCTGATAACTGCAATCTTCAAATATTTAAATACAACGTCAATCACTATCTTCTGCCTTCTTGAATCCTTTTCCTTTTCTTGACCTTTCCCCAATTCTCTCCAACTTCAATCTTTTCATTCTTTATTCGTTTTTATTCGCTATAACGCCATGCGTTCTAGTGCCATTGGCACCTTGCTTGGGATGAAATGATTACATATATATATATATATATATATATATATATATATATATATGTGTGTGTGTGTGTGTGTGTGTGTGTGTGTGTGTGTGTGTGAGTGGGTGTGGAGGGTGCTGAATGTGTCTGTATATATATAGTAAATTGAGTACTCCCTGTATGAATCATATATATGATTCGATTCACATGCACATCGTAGATGTATTTTTATTCAGCACTTTGCTTATCTTGTTAGGGGGATACATGCACGTATATATACATACTTGCTTTTTAGATACGTACGTTCGTAGTTGAATGTTGTGCTGAAGCAATAATGTAAATAGTTCTTAAAGATTTTTAAAAATAAAGACCACTGTATATTTTTTTCAATATGAATTTCTTCGTTCGTCTACCGTAAGACAAAAGACGGATTAAGGGAAACAATTGGAAAGAAAAATTAGCGTCGTAAAAATTTCAGATTACAGTGTAGAATGTTAATCTGAACGTTGAAGGTAGTCACCAATGTTGAAGTGGTTAAATAGATAAATGTGGCTGCGTGTTGGGAAGGCATTTAACATTCATACATAATAATTAAAATATGAAGGAAAAACAATGAAAAACCAATTTGTTTTAACGAATAAATATATATATATATTAAAATTCAACAATAATTCAAAGTAGTTGTAATATTAGTGAATAGGGAGAAAAAAGTAGCTTACCTTTAACTGTAAGGAAATGTTTTAAGGAAGATTTGTCTGAGTATAAAGTTCAGAGTTCAGTGTTGAAAAAGAATATTTCTTTTAGGAAATTGTTCAGTTGTGTTGCAACTTACAGAGTTGATTCAACTTAGGATGGCCACAGAGAACCGGTGGAGTATCAAATAAAGTTCTGTATCTGGGTGTCTGTACGTGCGGGGTGAGTAGGATGAATAACACGAATGAGGAGTTGAGATCTATTGTCTCCGGATGTACTCGACTGTGGTGCTGGAACTACTACTACTGGATTTTTGGAATGCATCCAATATTTATATTACTTAGGGTGGCTCCAAGCACAAACGCGGGATATATTTTTGAATGTACACGAAAAATACTCGATTAGACGAAAGATGGACCAATCAGTGATATTATAACAAAACTTGTTTGTGAGCAAAGTGTAGGAAAAAATTCAGTATGGTGAAATGCGATCGATAAATTATCCTATTATTTTTAGTATGTATTTATCGATTAATCAAAATTGAAGAAATGTAGGCGTGGTACTACAGCAGAGTCTTCTAAAAAACATTTACGTTCTATCACGCTTATTATTTGATTCCAAAATATTTCCAGCATCGAGTTTTAAAGATTTTACATATTTTTATCAAAAGGTACATTCAGTAAACACGAAACACTTCAACAATCTAGTTGAGGGGTTCAGTTATGACAAATTTAGTAAAAGATCTAAGGAAATTTAACATAGAATAGGCTGAGGGGATACTTTCGATCAACACCGGAAGTTGCTAAAAAAACGCAAAACATTAACCTAAGATTTTGAGTCATGTATTTAAATAACATCTTCCTATCTTGTCTCTAATATGGCTGTCATGTTGGCCGTGTTACTCGTTCAGAAATGTCTAAACTATCCTCTATAAACAACTGTTTCCTCAGATCGATGATTTTAAGCGAAGGAACCATCTTGATCTTCAAGAATAAACTCCTTCATCAGAGCGCTAAAATCACAAAGAACCTTCCCAAATGAGAGAAATCACATCACTTAAATCGTCCAACGGGAAGCAACAATTAAAATTTAAAGTACGCATAAGTAGAAGAGAAAACAATGATATAATCTTGTTGACCTTCGACCCTGCCTTAAACAAAAGGTTAGGTAAGAAACGCCTATCTCTACTAGAAAGAGCGATAACATTTAGTGGACTTGAGAAGCCTATTTTCCTGAAAAACTGTTTTAAGAGAAACATCTATAAATTTCAACCGATGGTAAGGCTACATGTTCGGCTTATGAAGACTGAATGTTTTTGTTTGTTTGTTTTTTTTAGGCTCGGGGATACCCACATTAAAACGGCCTTGTGCCACATTCGATCCTCGTGGGTGGATTAATAAATACCGAGACCGAGAGACAGACTCTCGGCGACTGTCGAACTCTCTGCATTAGCAGAGGGGAATCCGGACGAGGCTTTAATCAATGTACCGAGGTCAAATCCCGGCGTTTCACTTTCACTTTCTTATTTAACTCCACCTTTTTCTCACCTTGGTTGTCAACCAGCCTATTAGAAGGTTAATTTTGAATAAAACAAAATCTACTTACCGCAAAATCCACAGCCTTGCGGTGAGGTCGGATATCTAATTGCGTGATGGAGGAAAAGGAAAATACTGCAAACTTAATACTTTCGAATGGCATAATTAAAAAAAAAAATTAAACTTCTCGTTAAACCCAGAACGAGTTAACAAAAGGACTTGCAGAAAACTTTAACGTTTGTAACTGCATTAAGCGTAAACATTTGTTCAAAAAGATTTCTGACTAACTATATCATTCTCCTCGAGCGAATGATGTCTGTAGATGTCGGCGAGGACCATACTTTTCTAAACCTCGTGGACTGGCGCTACACAATTGCAAACAAAGAACTGCACTATGTAGCATAAACCACGTTACTTTAGGACTTTCAACGACAGCAACAACTAAAATGTATAGCACATGGAGCCCGAAGCGAAAGTAAGATGTTGATATTCCACACTACTTCAAACAAAAGGATAGGAAGGAAACGCCCATCATGGAAAAAAAAAACTAAAAGCAATAACAGTGAACTTGAGAAAGCTGTTTTCATGTAAAATATTTTAAAAGAAAGATTTTATAAATGTTACCCGAAATTAGCACTGACTGCTCGATCAATGAACACCAAATGTTTCCTTATAAGGAAACGGCGAACATTAGAATTAACATTACCATAAAAAGGATTGCGCGATTTATTCACGTCAAATGCAAATATGAAGAGTTCAAAAAATTATAGAGAATTAATAATAATAATAATAATAATAATAATAATAATAATAATAATAATAATAATAACCAACCAGTTACCCAAAAGAACGATGTAACTATCCTGTGGGATGTGCTAATTCAAACTGTCAGGGAAATAAAAACCAACAGATTTGATATTATCATAAAAGACAATAAATTTAGTAAGTGTATGTTTATTAACATAGCAGTACCATCTGAGAGAAACACCTCCATAAAAATTATTAAGAAATTGTGTAAATGCAAGGACCTGGAGTTCGAGATTAACAGAATGTGGGGAATGAAGACTGAGACTGCACCAATAGTAATCGGAGCACTGGGCCTCGTGAGATATAACATCAACATACAAGTTCCCCAGAATTCACTCGACTAGGAACATCCCATATAATAAGAAAAGTGCTATCAAATGACAATTTTGCTATAAGGCTTAAGGTCCATAGTTTGGACTTGGCTCTACAGGATACAAAGCAGAAAATATAACATACATACATAAATAATAATAATAATAATAATAATAATAATAATAATAATAATAATAATAAATGTGATGATTATCCAGAACCAATTGACTATCTTGTATCAGGTATCATGGTATTTGTTCTACTAAATATAAAAGTCGATACGACAGAGTGTGCTTATATCTGTTTTGGAAATTCTGCAACTTTTACGGCAAGGAAACTGTAAGAAATTGGTATGAACACCAACCAGATCTGATTATGGAAATAGGATCTGTAACAATTTTATGGGACTTTAAAATGTACTCAGACAGAACAATCAAAATGATTTCCCAGACATCGTGATCAAAGACCACAAAATATAGTTTCTTATTTACATGGTTTCTGCAGACTGTAATGTATCTTTGAAGATTTTCAAAAAAATCTATTAAAATACAAGGATCTTGATGTGGAAATCTAAAAAATGAGGACATCAATAATTCCAGTTAGGACTGGGAACCCGGTGTTTGATTGTAAAAGCTTCAATGGGTCTCATAGAAGGGATTCAAATGTTTATGATCTTACCTTTTCTTTTTTTTTTAAAAAAAGCTCAGTACATATATATATATATATATATATATATATATATATATATATATATATATATATAATTTTAAATACCCTAAAAGGAAGTTTCGCCTTAAAATTTGTAATGTTAGTGCGACTACACATGCGAACCTACAAGGGAATTATATATATATATATATATATATATATATATATATATATATATATATATATCATGTAGATTACTCCAGGTTTCTCCAATGTAGTTTTAGTTGCAATTATTATAGGTGATCGGTTAAATTCTTCCTTCAAGTTTTAGCTTATTGTTTTGTTTAGTATTTAGTAAGTCTTTTATTGTTTTGGATACAATGGTAACAAATTTTGTTGAGTTTGTATAATTCATTTTTAATTGAAGTAGTGATAAAATTAGTAGGCAGAATAATATATATTTTTGATTTATTGAGTCTGTCAGTGGGGGGGGGGCGTTTTTTTAAATTTATTTTGAAATATTTTATGAGCCTTTTGTTTTGCACTGAATATAAAATAATTAGTGTAATGAAGAAACTAGAAAGTGTTTTCGATTCATTTATCCTCTTCATGTAAATACTGAGGGCTGCAAATTTTGAGTAGAATCCGATGATTATAATGGATTATATTTTGTTGCTATGATGGTAATAGAAATTTATTAGATTGTTTTTATTGGTTGATTCCCGTTGGACACCAATTTTAAAACGATTCTTAACGCGGTGTAGCATGATATCTAGGAAAGGTAAATAAATGCATTCTTCCATTTCGTATTGTTCTTGATATATAACAATTTCTACATTTTTATCTCTTACTAGCAGGATAGCCCGGCGTTGCCCGGGGATGTAACAGTAAGAGATAGATCAAGTATCGACCATCATAAAGACTGAAAAATAAAATTGACAAAGATTATTGTTTAAGGTTGACGGACACGCATGTCTTAATTAGTTTTTTTTTTGTTTTTTTTTTTTTACAAATTGATCAAACCCAAACTCAAACAAAAACATTGTTTTCAATCGTTACGAGTCTACCGATTGAATAGAATTTTATTATAAACAATTGTCTTGTAAATGGAATTTTTAAAGCATACTGAATGTAAAAATAAAGAAAAGAGTGTGCAAGACAATAAGAAACACCACCTGGCAAAAAAAAGTGAAGTTTTGTTGAAATCAGTTGAAAAATGTAGGAAATCCGATCCCATATATAAACGAACACACACACACACACAAACAACCTGGGTTTTATAATAAGTATAACTCGATATGAGTTGTCACCCTTTCATTCTCGCGATGCCTCTTAATCGTGTTTTCAAATTGATTTCGTGCAAAAACAATTGTGTTTTTCCAAATTGTGGCACTGTCAGAACCACCGCAAGGTAATTTTACGTAGTCCTGTGAAGTTTTGTTGAAACCAGTTGAAAAATGTAGGAAATCCGATCCAATATATAAACGAATACACACACACACACACACACAACCTGGGTTTTATAATAAGTATGATATATATATATATATATATATATATATATATATATATATATATATATCACTACCCATTTGAAATGTGATATAATATATATATATATATATATATATATATATATATATATATATATATAAAATCAAATTTCAAATGGATATTGGTATATATATATATATATATATATATATATATATATATAAGAAAGAGGTTATAGTGGTCCCATCGAGAGAAAAGTGCGTATATTAAAAAGAAAAGAGGTACCGCAAACGTTTTTGGTTGTAATGTGGATTTTTTTTTTTAATATTATGCTTTGTTTTCAATAATTTTACTACACGTGTTTCTGGTCTCGCGACCGTCTTCAGATAAAAGGCGGAGATTTCCACATATTATTAATTAATGTTTTTCCTTGTGGATATCTCCACCCTTTACCTGGAGACGGTCGCGAGACCAGAAACAAGTGTAGTAAAATTATGGAAAATAAAGCATAATATTAAAAAATCCACATTACAACCAAAAACGTTTGCGGTACCCCTCTTCTTTTTAATATATATATATATATATATATATATATATATATATATATATATATATATATATATATTAAATAAAATTTATACCGACCACAACTGGCATTTTCAAAATCTTTCACGCAAATACCAGGTGGCCGGTAAGTGTGTGGAAATATGAACTTGTATATCCGCATGATAATATATATGTATATACAATGCCGCCTACCTAATAACCATTAGGATAATAAAATATTTGATGTGCTACCCATAATGCACCACTAACTAGGCTATATAAATAGATGAGCCACCCCACACTACACCATGAGTTCAAGCTTAAACAGACTGTCACCACTCGATGTTAAACTCAGTGTTTATTTGTATATTTCCAAACGCTCACTCCCTGGCATTGAGCACTTATGCCCATAAATACAGCATACATTAAAACTATACTGTCACACCTGGTTTTATCGGATAAGAGGGGGAAAATCGGTCTGATAATACCGATAGTGACCGAAAATAACAATGAAGAACTTCAGCTTCTGTGCTACCATTGCATTCAACTTTTTTCTGTTTTCTACTCTACCTCCAGATGGCATTGTTACAGAAAATGATGAGTACAAAACCACTTAAAGGCACTGGCATAGAAAATGGTGGAAAACCCTTTGAGTAATAGGCTACAAGTGTGGTTACAATCATGTAAACATAGTGACGGCTCGACAACTATCGGTCAGCTAGCGAATCACGGGTTGTATCTAGGATTACCACAACTCTGTCCGCAGTGAGCGTGACTTACAAACTGATTCGGCTGCTACAGATTTTGCCCATTGCTTTCGATATCCGTTAAATGAATTAAAGGTCCGTAATAGCGAGGTATGCGTGTATTTTTATCATATATATCTATATCTATATATATATATGTGTGTGTGTGTGTGAGTGAGCGGATGCGCGACAGAGAATAAGGAAGGTGGACCGGGTAAGAGTGCGAAAGGAACTTAGGTTGGAAATATTTACTCTGCATCTTCGTGTGTGTCATTCAGAACCATGTGATCATTTTTTTTCTCTGTCTCTCTCTCCCAAAATGGAGGAAGGGCAGGAGGAGGGCAGAGCTGACAATAAAATAGAAGTGGGGTTATATGTGTAGCAGGTCGGCTGATATAGGCCACAAAATGTCATAAAGTTTGCAGTATGAGATGAATTAATGCATTCTTCCGTACCCACCCTATCCTCACGTCTGTCTGACCCCCCTCCAAACTCGCACTCTCATCACCACCGACCCTGCCGCCGTCGCCACTGCCACTACTACTACTACTACTACTCCAGCTATTTATTTATTTGTTTGTTTGTCGACCATGCTGCCCCACTCACCGACGTCTTATCCCGCCACACTTTGATTCCTTTTATCTTTATCTATTGCTCAGTTTATTATGCTTTCTATGCCCACGCTCTCTCGCTCTCTCTCTCTCTCTCTCTCTATCTATCTATCTATCTATCTTCCTCTCTTTCTTTCTTTCTTATACCCTGTCTGATTTTATCTATCTCTCTAGCTATGTTCAGCATTTTTATTCTTTCTCTCTCTTTCAGTTTCTTTCTTTCTTTCTTTCTTTCTTTCTTTCTTTCTTTCTCACTCTTATATCCTATCTGCTTCTCTCCATGTTCATCTTATATCCTATCTGCTTCTCTCTATGTTCATCTCTTTCTCTCTCTTCATCTCATTAACTCTCATCCTCTTTCTCTCTTTTCCCATGTTTGCTTTTGTGTGCCATTCTTTTTCTTTATTTTTTCTTCCTTTCGTTCTTCCTTTCTTTCTTCCTTTCTCTTATATCCTGTCTCTCTCAGTCAATGTTCATCTCTTTCACTATATTTCCCTCGTCCCATGCCTACTTGTCTATGCCCCTAATTCATTCATTCATTCTTTCTTTCTTTCTCTCTTTCTTTCTTTCTTTAAGCGTTATATCCTATCTGTCTCTCTCTTTGTTCATCTGCTTCACCCTCTTTCTCCCGTCCCATATCATCTTGTCTATGTTCATCATTCTTTTTCTTTATTTGTTTAAATTTCTTTCTTTCTTTCTTTTTTTTTTCTTTTTTTTTTTTGTCTTATTTCCTATGTCTCTCTTTATGTTCATCTTTCTAATCTCTTTCACTCTCTTTCTCTCTCTTCCCATGGTTGTTTTTGTGTGCCCTTTTTTCTTTCTTTCTTCTTTTCTTTCTTTCTTTCCATTATATCCTATCTGTCTCTCTCTGTCTATGTTCATCTCTTTCATTCTCTTTCTCTCTCTCTCTGTCTCTCTCTCTCTGTCTTCCCATGTCTGCATGTCTGGGTTCATCTTTTTTGTTTTGTTTTTTTTTCCTTCAAATGTTCTGTGTTTGGCTTCTGTCCATTTTGTCTTTGAAATCTTTTTTCTCTCTTTGGCTTTTTATTTCTTTTGTGTACTATTTTTTATCATTCGCTCTTTTCTTTCTTTCATTTTTCTTCTTTCTTTATCTTTCTTTCTTATTAATTTAATTTTTTCATTTGACTATTTTTATTCCACCATTTTCTTTCCAAGTTTTTTTTTTTTCTTTTCTATCTTTATTTTATTCGGCATCGTTTTTTTTTTTCTTTAAACTCTTTTTTTCTAGCGTTCTAAATGTTTGATTATCTTTCTATCTTTCTTTCTTTTTCTACCTACTCTCACTCTCTTAACATACTTTCTTTTTCTTTCCTTTTGATACATATATATCGCATTCTTTTTTTCTTTGTTCTTAATTTCTTAATATCTTTTTTACTGTCTCTCAAGAATTTCTCACTTTCGTCAACTTTTTTAAGAATATTTTCTTTCTTTCTTTCTTTCTTTTTCCCTATTGTTTATCTTAATGATTTCTTTTTTTTTTCTTCATCTCTTTCAGAAAAAAAACAGCTTCATTTATGTCTCTTTCTTTCTTCATTCTTATTTTCTCAAAATATTTTTTCTCTCTCAATAATTTCTCGTTTTCGTCATCCTTTTTCAAGAATATTGTCTCTCTTTCTTTATTTTTTTTTTCTTTCTTCCTTTTTTTCTTTCTTCCTACTGTTTATTTTAATAATTTCTATCTTTTCTCCATCTCTTTCGAAAAAAAAAAAACTGAATCTTTTTATATTTCTTTCTTTCTTTCTTTCTTTCTTTCTTTCTTTTTTCCCCCTGGCTTTCGTTCTTTCCTCCCACTACCATCTCGTCTTCATCTTAACTTCTTTCCTTTTTTTTTTTTTTTTTTTTTTTTTTTCCAAAAACAATATTTCGTCCCTGATAAGTTCTTTGCACTGTTCCTTCTATTTTTCATTCTGCCTCTCCCACTTCCGCCCGCCATTCTTCTTTTCTTCTATTGCTGCCATTTTCCCCATCCTCTTTTATTTCTGATTCTGACGGTCCATAAAGTACCGGGGTCGGATCGGCGCTCTACAAAAGAAAGAAAATGAAGTATTAGATGATTTTTCGTTTGCACGTCGAAGCGAGAAAGCTCACACAAACTGTTCAGTCTTCAGACAAATCACAACACGATCGTAACTCCTCACCACAATCCGCCATTTTCCATCTTCATGCATAGATACATTAGGGAAGACCTCTATTATGTTTGTTTCAATATTAATTCTGGAGGGTAAAATAGAAAACCGTTGGTGATACTTTTTTGGGACGTACTAAATCTTGACCAGAAATCAAGGGCTTTTGCAGAGATCGAAAATATGTGTCATTTCGTGCTGTGACTAAAACAATTGGAATTGATTTTCTTTAAATACCATGTATTTTCAAGATGTAGGGGATGACGGATTTCCACATATTCGTTTCCCTTATTATCTGTGAATTGCCATGACTTTTCGGGAAAGACAGTGTAAGGGATGCTCGTTGACATCTCCACGGTTTTCTTCTTCTTCTTCTTCTTTAATTCTCGCTTTTTCTTTTTCATACATTTTCTCTCCAACACACTCACTGGCTTTGCCCATTTCTGATTCTTTTTTCTTGCTACTCTCTTTTAAAATACTTCAGTTTATTTTATATGATAGTAGCCATTTTAAATGAGTGAAGCCATTTTAAATATGAGTAGCCATTTAATATGGAAGGACCCATTTTACATGATAGTAAACATTTGCATGACTGTCTTCTACTTCTATGTAGCGTGTCCCTTCCGGACATTGGCGATCATGGCTCTCCACAATTTTCTGACTGTTGTAACTCTTAATAAATTTTATCTTTTTGTTATGTTTCCTAAAACTTGTTTTGCTATCCATTTATTAAAGCTCGCTATGTAGGGTATGTGTTTTTCTTCTATGCCATTTGCCTTCAATCTATCCTGTGGGTATCAGATTTTACAAGTCTTCTATCCTCATTATGTGACCTAGATATTTCAACTGCCTCTTCTAGATATTAAGTATACGTGTCGTTTTTGTTTCTATTTTCTCTAAGACTTCATCGTTGCTCACATGTTCAGTCTATGGCATTCTCAGCATCCTTCTGTTGAACCACATTTCTGCTTTAGCTTTTAGAAAGAATCTTTCGTCATCCTAATACGCCTTCGGTTTTCAATATCACACCTTCCGTCCTCTGTTAAAATACCTCACAGTTATTTAAATCGTTGTACTTATTTGATTTTAATGTCTTCTATCAATAATTTGCATGTTCGGCTGCTCCCTTTCCTTGACAACCATACATTTTCTCTTCTTGCAACTAATGTTTAATCCTTGCTTTTCGCTTCAGTATCTTTTATAGGGTGTCTTTTAGTTTCCTTCATCAGTATGCTATCAACTCAACACTGTGTCATCTCCATATCATATGTTGTTAAGATTGTAACCGTCAATAATGAATCATGGTAGGGCTTCTAATTCTTTCAAAATGGCTTCTCTGTATTGGTTAAATAAATCTTCATAGATGACACATCATTTTTTTTTCGTTCCTTTCTGTTTTTGTATAGTTACTGAACTCATTTTCTAACCGTATGCAGGCGGTATAATTTCTGGATTAGTCTAAAAATATCCTTCCCAAAATATCCCACGGTTACTGAGCAGTACCAGCAGTTCGTTGTGACATAATTTATCTAACCCTTACGTATCTGTTATTTAAGCTATATAAGGGTGGAAATAGGAAAAGATATGTAATGCCTTTTCTAAAGGTATTAGTGCGAAAGCGAGTACAAAACACCATGACGGAATTTAACTTTTGCTCATCGATTCCACTTTCTGGGCCAATGAACATGACACTATTTACACACCATTTGACGGAAGAAACAAAACGCAACTGTCTTTGATTGATTTATTGATTTGGTTAACGATATATCAACAGCTTATGGTTCTTTTTTCTTTTTCTTTTTTTTTTAAGCATTACGCCCCGAGCAAGGCGTGAAGCCATTAGGATGCAGGGGGTTGCAGAAGATTTGGAGCAAGAGAAGATAGGAGTGATAGAAGAAAGGATGTGGAGAGGGATAGTGGATAGATCAAGGCAACTGGAGATGTCGATTGACATTACATTTGAATAGTTGAAGATTATAGCACTCAGGGAAACAGTAATATGGAAGGCTGTTCCACAGGCGAGAGGTGCGAGGTATGAAGCTATTGGAGTAGAAGAGACGGCTACATTTAAAAGTTTCTACAGTGAAAGGGTGAGAGCGGGATGCCAGCCTCCTAGGGCGCTTGAACTCATGAAGTCTGGGAACCGGCGATTGCAGCTTCTCAGAGCAATTACCATGAAAGTATTTGTAAAAAAGACAGAGAGAGGCGACGGCGCGTCTGTGAGAGAGCAACTGTAGACGAGATGCCAGATCAGAGCCAATTATGTTGCATATCCGCCTATGGATCTTGTCAAGAACTCCGAGGTAAACAGAAGGTGCACCAGACTATAAATGGCAGCAATACTCCATGTAAAGGCGAATGGTTGATTTGTATATTTGAAGTATCGATTCCGGGGAGAAAGATTTCCCGGCGCGGCACAGAGAGCCAACTTGCCTCGCGGTGGACGAAGCAATTGACTCAATGTATTTGTTCCATCTCAGGTCAGCAGTCAACGTGAGACCGAACAGACGCAATATTTTTTTATGCCATAATTTAATTTTCTTGGGAACTTTGAAGTAATAAGAATATGATAAATATCATTCTGCTTTCACATTTGAATACATGGTAGATAATACTCAGCTTTTGTACATATACATGTTTGTGAGGATATAATTACTTGATGTGTGTTTTGTATTGTGTTTTGGTTGAAGTTATATTTTGGAATACAGTTTGAATTCTTTAAGAAATTGTCGGGTATTATATAGATTAATGTAATGGAAGTTCTTTCATGTTTGGTATTTGGTTGGTTTGGTTTTGTTTAACAGCATATCAATTTCAATGGGTTATTTAATGACGAAATTTAATATTTCGAATGCAATTGTATGTCTTCAAATACAGATAAATATATTGTTAGTCTTTTTACTATAAATATATATTTTTATATTTTATAATATTTTGTTTTTGTTTGGGGTTCACTATTTACCCATAACTGGGACCCTAATGGACACCATGAGTCAGGGTGGGCAACAGCAATTAAGAGGTGGTTCCACGCTCCTCAAAATCTCCAATTTCCTGATCAGAGGCATTCCTGCCGGATGTAGTTTATCATCATACCCAGGATTGTCTTCAAACACACACACATAAACATACACACACACAGACAATGTTTTCCTACTATATAGCTCGTCATACAAGACAAT
Organism: Acanthosepion lycidas; assembly: GCA_963932145.1. Lineage (NCBI taxonomy): Eukaryota > Metazoa > Mollusca > Cephalopoda > Sepiida > Sepiidae > Acanthosepion > Acanthosepion lycidas. The sequence goes on from OZ010576.1 coordinate 83,167,961, forward strand.
ATCCAAAGATTAGGCTGTAATGCTGTCATGTCGGCTCCAGTCACTTTCCCATTGAATTGATACGGCCTCCTTCTGCTTTTTCTATCAATATATTCGTACCATGGGCTTTTCTCTTCGGTGCTTCGATTGCATGACTTTAAGCGTACAACTCGATTGGCAATTAGGTCTCATCTTTTTACTGTTGAAACTACCTCGAAGTTATCCTATGTTCTATTGTAATAGTTTCTTTTCTCGTAATTCCCGCCTGTGGTACTCTCTCCTGGCCTCTTGCTTTCCTGCCACCGGCAATTTTCAAAAAAGTATGAACAGCCTTCTGTCTTCCTGAAACCTGTTTTTTTTATTCTCCTTAGTCCGTACTAAAGTTTTCTCATTCTTTTTCACTCCCGGTAAAAAAATTCTACAAAATATTTTTATAGTAAAATTACCAGCAATAGGTATTTGTAGGGAGATTACAAGCAACATATTTGATAATCTACAGACTATATATTTAGAAAACATACATTTTAGCCTGAAAATATGGAATGATGTACAAATATTTAGATTTCGGCATTATATAACTGTTGCGGTGTCCTCCTTCTAAAGAGTCTATGTTGGATTATTCCACCTACTATAAGATTAGTAGGAGAGAAGGCCTTGGGGGAGCAGTCGACCAAACTGTTCATTGCTACGAAGTCTCTGCCTCGGCGGAGAGAAACCCGGACGAGGCTTTGCCGAAGGGCAAAGTTTCTTCCGAGGAGGTATACAGACCCTGAACCCGTTTATACGGGGTCTAAGGAAATATTTTTGGCCGAGCCTACGGGCTCGTAAAATCCTCGGTAAACACGGCCTTGTGCCACATACATTCCTCGTGGGTGGGGGACTGTTAAATATTAAGAGTTGAACAGTTGTTCATCTGTCTAACTCTCTGCCTTGAGCGGAAATGAACCCGGACGAGGCTTTGCCAAAGGGCAAAGTTTCGTCCGGGAAGGTAGACAGTCCCTGAACACGTTTAGCGGGTTCTAAGGGAATATTTTTGGCCGAGCCTACGAGCTCGGAGAACTCACGGTAAACTCGGCCTTGTGCCGCATACATCCCTCGTTTGGGTGGGGGCTATTAAATATTAACAGTCGAATAGATTGAACGCTGGATCAACCGACACACACTCACTAGTCACGTAATACACTTCTGTTGTACTTACTGTTTAAAATATATCTGTAGAATTTGATTTGTTATTTCTTTAACAATTTACTTGGTCACGACATCTTTGGACTGTTCCCACAAGGCCTTCTCTCCTACTAATCTTATATTAGGGTGAAGAGGCCAACATAGACTCTTTAGAGGGAGGACACCACAGCAATAACCCACAAACTTTGGTATGCCACTAAATAAAATCAACAAGTGTTAAAATATAAAATGTTTCAAGATATCCATTGATCTTAAATGTGTTAAATTAAACGAAAAACCTGAGATCATCAACATTATCATCATTTCCACGATCAGAAGTCGTCTATGTGGAGCTGTGCACTTGAACAGGCAAAAAAATGTTAACTCTAGACTTGAACAGGTTAAGATTGTAGTGATCAAGGAAACATTTTTTGGGAGTCGGTTCCACAGAGTAGTGGTTTGCGGAAAGAAGCTGTTCGAGTGGAACTTCTCACCGATGGAATACAGATGAAATGATGGTAGTTTGCTACAGCGTAAGTGGCATGGCCGATCATAGCCATGGAAGTCAGCACTGGCGGAACCAAAGAATACTGTTCATCCGTGCACTTTCCATGGAAGTAGCGATAGAGCGGTGAGGGGCTCGCCACATTCCGCCTATGAGAGAGAAAGAGAGAGTAGAAAATACTTTGCCCACCCCTCTGCAAAGACTCGGAGACGCTTTTGAACTATATCGAGATCGCAAAATAAAGACTGGGCAGCTCCTGTCCACATATGACAACAGTACTCTACTTTCGGTCTGATCTAGCTCTTGTAAAAGTAGAAGATAGCATGGGGAGTCAGGTTCTTACTGGAGTGGTACAGGAAGCCGACCATTTTACTTGCATTGAGAGCAATGGATCGTATGCCCTAATTTCACTTGGGACCAGGTGTGAGTTAAAAAGCCCAATAGTCTACCATGGCACGGAGCCTCCTTGGAACAACATCCGTTCATCGTGACTGGCAGTAGTTCGATGTCCGCAAGACACAATATGCTTTTCGTTCAGTGCTGCTCCTCTGCATATCTCTGTCGTTATTTGAGAAACTGTTGCCTTTTTATCAGTTTCAACCAGTCTGGCCATTCTTTTCTCAAACCTTTCTGCTCAAAAACTTCCGTTCACAGAACTTTCTTTTTAAATCTTGTAACCATTATCGGTAGGCCCCGCAAAGATGCTTACGCGGGAAAATACGCAGCTCGGACCATCTAGCACCAACAAGAATGCCGCTTTCCAATTAGTTTAAGTTAACTTTCCCTTTCATACGAGCGCATAAATAATTATGTTTACAGGCTTATATCTATTAAATTTTGACAATGTAATTAATTTGCTAGAAATCTGCGTACATCTGTATTAACTGCACAGTATATGAAAAGAGAAATCAGTATTCATAGCAAAAGAATGGAAATGAATAAAAACAACTACAATAATGTTAATTCGAAACAGTAGAAAAACTTCATTGAATAAAGGGTGGCGTAATAGATAGCGGCTAGGATTGAGTAATCGGAGAGCCGAGTTCGAATTCCAGTCGAATCTATTACATTCACTTACGTGCTAATACCCTTGGGAAAGGTATGAATCCTCTTCTTCTCCTCCAACTATGGGTAAATAGCAGGACAAACCGGGTTCTATAGGCTTGGATGGCAACTGGTGTACCGGAAAAAGAAATGGTAACCTACTGCGGAAAAAAAATCTGCCTCGTCAGTCATGTATCGAAAGATACATTATCGCCTAAGCGTGTATCACGCATGACACATAACTGATATTAGGTTGGTGCAAAAATAATGATGTTTTTTGATGTATTTTTTAACGTTAAAAAACGACATTATTACGTCATTGTTTTTGCACCAACCTAATAGTTACAGACCACATATTAAAATGATGAAATAATAATTACTCGGGTTTCTAGGAGACCGTGTTACTCAAATATATGTTTCTGTATATTTGATTTTATTTATTTGTATTTTTTATTTACTTGTTTTTGGTATTTTTCCACTGAAACGTGACCCAATGCACATTTCAGTAGTCCGTATGTCCATTCCACGAATTCGTTCCTTGCAGATTGATCACAGATTCTCGGTTTAATTTAAATCAGATTTTCCGGGCCAGGTGATAGTAATTTGCTCACTGGTAATTCTTGCCAGTTTGTTCGTGCAGCGTTACAAATTTCCGTACGCTTCCTTAGAGTAACGTCTACTGCAGACAATGGCCCTAAGACAACTAATCGACAGTCCAGACAATAGTATTTGGGCGTGATAAAAATTGGATGCAATCATAGATGACGCCCTATTTTTCCAAGGTCAAACAAGTTTCATCACACACCCCTAAAATAGATTATATTAGAGCACACCACGGCAAACGACCTAATCTGAGGAACAAATAGAAATCTATTACACCCTGTCACTGCAATGGATCTAAAACTGACTGTATGGTGAAAGGACATACTTTAGCTCTTGAAAATATATTTCAATTAGGCACTGTTGAGTGATAGGCTAATTCTATAAACAACAGCCACCTGCACTAATGCAAATCTCTTCAGTAAAATGAATTGGAGCACTCCGGTTGATTGGCATTCATAAAAATAATACGATAGATTTAGCTGTTTCTCTCTGTCGAATAAAGATAGCTCAAAGATAGAAAATCTGACTGACACCAAATCTGTTGGGATTCGATCCTAGCTTGAGGCATTCGGATATCTAGACACACTAAGGAGCTGTGATACACAGAAAAAATACTGTCTTCGAATTATATATATATATGGTGGGGGGGTGTATGTCTGCGCGCCTGTATATGTGTCTGTGTGTGTACATTTAAAGTAGGCACGTTCTGAGGGCAGATGTTTTTTTTTTAAATTCGATTATTGGCCACGTAGATCATATATTTGCAATTGCATATGTGTGTGTATGTATATGCCGATATATATATATATATATATATATATATATATATATATATATATATATATATATATATATATATATATATATTATAAAAAGCTGGAAAGGTTTTTGGGACGCGTTTTATCCGTTGTTACTTCAGCGGACCAAGTTTTTTCGAGGTTGCTACGTCTGCATATGCTTACGAAACCAGAAATGCAGGTAGAATCAAAATTTTTGAAAGAAAGATTTTCGAAAGAATTTTTTTTTTCTCAATCTAGCGAAAGTAATCGGTATTCTTTTTCTTTTCCTCTCCATCACCTTTGGCCCTGACTATCCCAAACTGTGACAATATAAAACCTACCAAGAATGGTGATATATTGTAAGAGGTTTAGACGCAAATTTATCGTGGTTGTACTAGTGAACAAGGCATTTCCAGCCTTCCCTATGTCGAAATTGTGGTCTGTTTTGTTATATATATATATATATATATATATATATATATATATATATATATATATATGAAGAAATATTGTTTTAAGGTGTGCTATATTTATGTGATAAAGTGCACAGTATCAGATCAAATGTAAATATAAATATTAAAGTGAACATTGAAGTAAACATTCAGAGGGGACGGGGTGTTTCATGCTAGACGCAATCGTCAGGCCGTCTTTTTTAATATTGAGCATTACATATGATATTATCTGCTGTTTCTTATATCTGAAAGTTTATATATATATATATATATATATATATATATATATATATATACATCTTAAATCTCATATATATATCGATATATGTATATGTATATATACATATATACATATATATATATATATATATATATATATATATATATATTCTTTATATATATATATATTCTCTATATACATATATATATTTTTTTAAAACTACATTCGTGTTTCCGAGGTTGTAATATCATATATATATATATATATATATATATATATATATATATATATATATATATTAGATGGGGGTGAAAGACTTTCAACCAGTTTATCAAATATCAGACATTTGGATAGAAATTGTCTTCTTGTAACGTCCCATATGATCTTAACTGCTCTCTTCACTATACTTATAAGAACCCTCACAATATTATTTAGATGCTTTTCCTTATATATGTTCGCATATATACGTATATATATATATATATATATATATATATATATATATATATATTGACGCGTACACATACAGGCTCACACGTATCTACATATAATATAATCTGTATATGTATCGTTAGTTATATATTTATATATGTTTAATTATATATATATATATATATATATACACATTTCACACACACACACACACACACACACACACACATATATATATATATATATATATATATATATATATATATATATATATATAGTTTAATAACTGGACGGTGGTTATGGTTTGATTGAAGCTACACCTGGGACATATTATCCGATTTTTTTTTTATTTTTTATTCTTTCTTCTCTTTGGACTATTTTTATTTCTTTGTGATAATAGTCATTAGCAGTTAGTCGGTTCTGCCAGTCAGAAAGGGACCACCCTGCTTACACAAACATTTGGACTGGTTCTACAGGAAATCGTTCATCCCATCTCGTATCCAACCTCATGGATGTTCATCATCAGAACGAAGCCAAATAGACATTCCTTACATGTGCGAGAGTGAGGTAGGGTGAGAGAGTGTGTGCTACAACAAGAGGAAGAATAAGAAAAGCAAGAAAAGAGAGAGAAAAAAAAGAGAGAGAGTTGAAATGGGGATCCGGGTGGAGTTATTAAATATTTATTTACTGGATAGAGACTGTTTTTATAAGTGCAGGGAGTCATGTTCTTTTAGACTGCCAACCTCTAAGCCAGATTTCTTTTAAGTTGTTTCATTACTCGTTTGGCTTACGTCCACATCACGTTGAAACACCGGTTCCCGTAGGTTCATCAAAGTTAATCAACGTCGAGCCTGATGAGTACCTAGATGGGTGACCACTTGGGAATAACAACTGTTCTCTTTTTTTTTCTTCATATTTCCTTTAAAACAAGGCTTTGACACAAGAGCGGACTGAAGATATATCAGTAATTCAGTCGCGAGGTGATTCATGTATTTATTTGTTATTTGCCATCTGGTGTCCGTTTAAACTGATTCTTCCCTTTCCCCCAAAATCGGAATTATTCCGCTTAAATTTCCTATTTTCTTGATTTAGAATAACAACATGGAAATTATGTCATATATTTCAGTGGAATTTTAAATTTTCAACATTATAGTTTGTAATTATAGTTTAAATATATGGAAAAAATGAAAACGTCTGTTTATAACTGACCCAAGTCGATAGCGGTAAGCGGACGCCATCTTTGTTCTATATATTGCGCCCGTTTTGTCTTAAAATTCGTATTTTCTTTATTTCAAATAACAACATGGAAATTATCCAATATATTTCAGTGGAATTTCAAATTTTCAACGTTATAGTTTGTAATGATAGTTCAAATATATTGAAAAACTGAAAACACCTGTTTATAACTGACGCAGGTCGATAGCGGTAAGCGGACGCCATCTTTGTTCTATATATTACGACCGTTTTGTCTTAAAGTTCGTATTTTCTTTCAAATAGCAAATGATCTATAATATATCAGTGAACTTTCAAGCTTGGGTTGGTGCAATGGATAATGGCTCGGAATTGTTAATCGACGAGATGTACCCCAATGCATGTTTGGTTCATTATATTCCTTTTTGCATAAATTCCATTGGGAAATGTATGAATCGATCTCTTCTGTCATTTGCGAGTTAATTAATTATATTTTTATGACTAAATCATTACTACCTTAAAAAAAATTCTCACAATCTAGAAATATTTTCTGGCATTAACTAGCCTGCAAAAGGTTGATAACCTACAAAAAAAAAACATGTCAATCAATCGATCAATAATTTCTCTTTTCGTTCTCCTCCGCCATTTTCATGCAAATCTTCTTAGTAAAGATGTGATTTTCTTAGCGGGCTTACCGATAAAATAATAGTGCTAATTTTATTTCATGCGCCAAAGGTGGACAGACTGTCCTCTTAAATTATGGTGTGGGCTGGATATATCTTCATCAAATTTTATTGATATATGCCTGGTTGGTTCCAGTTTTATTCATAACAGTCTAGGCAGCAGAAATTTACCACTAATACAGTTTCAAAGCAAAATTTCCAAAATGAAGAAAATTGCAATATGAACACTGGTAAAAAATAAACCTTGTAATAAATATGGCGACAAAGATAGTCCGAACAATGTAAATAGTGTACATGTACGACATTGAGATTTTAATGGATAATATTATACAAGAAAAATATATAATACATCGGGATGGCTCTAGAGTTGTATACGCAAGTATTTAATTTATTCTCTGTTTATAACTTCAAGAGCACGGGATCATATTATATGCATGTATTATACTCAACTCATATACACAAGGAAATACTATAGTCTTCACCTGTTTGGAATTTTTAGACGAAACATTCATTGACATTATCATAAATTTCTGCTTAGTTTTCTCTTTAACATAACTGTTTAATTTCATTTTTTCCGATTTATCAACACTTTGTTGGTTATTTAAACCCGAATAGATTCTAGATTGTAAGAATATTTTTTCTGCGGGTGCATATTGCATTAACACTCTTTTGAGAATTACAAAAAAATTTCCAGATACACGTCTTAAGGAGAGGAGAAGGATTTGTACCTTTCTGAATAAAATAATCACACGAAGGTTGGTAATGAATAATAATAATTAAGACAAGAACAACACATATAAGATTCGCCTGGTAGAAGTGAGACAAGTGAATTCCAAAAGGAATCTCCAACTGCAGGATATCTACCAACCGCCCCACGTGGTCAGATGTGGCACAAGGCCGAATTTAATGTGGGGTATCCGAACCCGTAGGCTCAGCCAAAATTCCCCGTAGACCCCGTATAAAACGGGGTCGGTTAGCTGTTTCCCGAGACGAGGCTCTACCCTTTGACAGCCTCGTTTGGGGTTCATCTGTGCCCAGAGGCAGAGAGAGTTATACCAGCACAGCTGGAGACGAATCTCCAACTGCAGACCAACATACAGTATTTACTACTGTATTTATGTGGATGGGGACATAACCATTATCGTCCGTAGGTATGCTACAACACTTTCTAAATGGTATTTACGCATAAGTGAATGTAACAAGCCAATGTTGAATTTGAACTCGACTCTCCTATTTGTTATCCATTACACCTGCGACACATAACCCTTTGATATCACAATGGAAAGTGCGACACAGACATACTAATTTGCATCGGAATTATGAAAGTAGCCTTATAGGAACTAATCCAAACATTAAAACATAGGAAATTTATTTTTAGAAACGAAGAAAAAAGTACAGAACTGCTATGCCATATACCTATTCCTACATAGTAGTAAATGCGGAACAATTTCTTTACAAGTAAGGAAACCATGAAAGGAAAGAGACGAAATTGTGACGCAGAGATTACGATGGACAAGGAGAAAATTTAATGAATCGGTTGGTTGCTTAGGGTTCAATCTGAAGGCACAATGGAAAATGCCTTCTAAAAACTAGACAAAGTATTTTTTTTTAAATCATTTCACCGCAAGCAAAGAAATAAAGCTACTATAAGGTAAAAGAGTCATTGAGTATGAATAAGAAAAAGAAAAAAAAATATTAAGTAGCTAGAACAATACAAGAAGAGGAATCAAGACGACGGTAGATAACGGTTGACATTTTTGGAAGATTAAAGTTGTCTTGAAAGTTTAAAGTTCCGGAAGAGAGTTCAACAAGAGAGAAGAGTCTGTCTGTATCTCTAAGATGAAATATTATGATTATTTACATTATTTACATTATTCGGACTGTTATCTACATCTTTATTACCATATTCACAACGTTTCGGCCGTTGTAGCTCCGGCCTTCTTTACATGGCCCAGTGGATAAAAACGTTTGTCAGATCCGAAAGAGTTGTAAGTTCAATACCAAGCTACAGCAGTGGTGAACTAAAAAGCTTGAAGAGTTGAGTTAAAGGGAAACAAGTGAGACATCCGGAAGAGGCATGGCACGTGGAAATAGAAAAAATCTACTCGAGTGGATGAAATAAAGAGTTCGATTCGAAATTCCAATCACCTGAAGAAGGCCGGAGAAGTAAATGTTATCATAGAACTTATGGTTGCATCTATCCAATTGTAAAATGATGAGACCTACCTGATGATCTAGTACTGCGCTTAAATTCATAAAGTCTAGCTATCCTAGCGGAAAGTTCAACAGAAAATTTGTCATAAAAGCATTTATAGAAAGGTGCTGTGAAGCTACATTACGACAGTGGGAAAGTGACTGAAACAGAGATGCCAAGTCAGGACCAATAATATTGCTGATTTTTTGGATTTTATCAAGAATACAGCGGGAATACCAGACCATGTGTGGCAGCAATATTCTAAGCATATACGACACAGAGAACCAACTTTACTAGCAGCAGACCTAACAATTGTTTCAATATCATTATTCCCCTTCGTGAGGATAAAAACAAAGGAAACACTGCTGAACTCTTACGCCATGCCATTCTTTCTATAGGGTAGTGAATGTTGGACAATTTCCACACAGACTAGAAGCAAAGGTGGTTCTACAGGATAACGATGAGAATACCATGGATTGAACATGTGAACAACAAAGATGTTTTCAGCTGAATGGGAACAAAAAGGGCACAGAATCAGAAAAAAAGTTGAATTTTCTAGGACACATTATATGGAAAGAGAGCCTGGATAATGGGACAATTACAACGCATGTTGATAGCAAAGAGAGCAGTGGGAAGAGAGAGAGAGAGTAACCTACTTACCGAGCTTGTATAGATTGATGGTGGAACAGGGAGTGCGAGGGATAATAGATATAAACATTACGACTACCAGTGATAGGATCTTGTTGATCTTTAGTCTACTGATTTTTTTTTAAAACACATTGTCGTCACTATTATTATTTTCCTTGTCTTCCTTTCATTTGAAAAAAAAAAAAACTGCATGATTAAATTCGAATAACGTCCGTTAGTTAGCTTTCATAAGTTAATCGCCAAAGCGTTGTCCGTGTCTGACAAGTTTTCAGATGTCAATTCAACATTTCGATCGAAGATTATTCTTTATATTTCCGGTCGATTCTGATCGCTTCCGACATAATTGATTCCGACTTGAAATGAAGTGAAAATTCGTCAAAATATTCATTCAAAATTAATAAGATTAATTTGAATTAAACCATATCCTGCTTGTGTCCGTTTAATCTGATTTTTTTTTCCGGATATGTTAACTATAATTATAAACTATAATTTTGAAAAGTGAAAAATTTCACTGAAATATACTGGAAATTTTTTAAAGTTATCAAGAATATACGAATTTTAATCAAAATGGTCAGAATATAAAGAAAGAAGATGGCGTCTGCTTACCTATATCCTCCAGGCTGTTGCTTGGTTCATTTTGTTTAACGGCATATCAACCTCTATGGGTTATTTAATGCCGAAATCTAAATATTTTGAACAGTGTTTTATGGCTTCAACTACAAATAAAATGTATAATTAGCCATTTTTCTATAAAATGATTGGTTGGCAATTTTGCTATGAAATGAATTGTTGGTAATTCTGCTTTAAAAATGTATTGTTGGTATTTGTTAATATAAAAATACATTGCTGGTATTTTTATTATAAAAATGTATTTTTGCTATAAAAATATATTTCTACTATAAAAATATAGTTGTACTATTAAAAATTATTTGTATAATTTCAGTGTTTTGGTGTTCAAAATTTGCCCATATCTGTTGTATTGCTGGAAATTTATGTTTCTCTTTCTTTTTAGCAAAATGTATTGTATTGTATTGCGGACAATTTTTTTTTAACAAAAATGTATTGCTGGAAATTTTTACTATGCAAATGTATTGCTAACAGTTGTACTATAATATTTTTGTACTTTCATAGTGTTTTGAGCCCAGATTGGATGTTAACAATTTTCCCATAACAGGGACCCCTACAGTTGCTACTACTCTGGGTCAGGATGGAACCTGGGAAAACAGTAATTAAGAAGTGATTATACACTCCTCAAAATCTCCAATCTCCCGATCTTGCTGCGGAATGTAGTTTATCGTCATACCCAAGACTATATCATCGTGGTGTCAGTTTAAACAGGCCCTTATGCTTTTTCCATATATTTGAACTATGATTACAAACTATAAATCTGAAAAGTGGTAATTTCACTGAAATATATTTGATAATATCCATGTTGCTATTTGAAATCAAGAAAATGTGAAATTAAAACGGTATGCTGCCAATGTATGGGGAAAAAAGCGTCAGTTTAAACAAACACGAAGAGACAAGGAGTTATCGTAAATAACAAACAAATATATGATCACCTGAATTATTATCATTTCGCTAGTCGGGACTTGTGTCAAAGGTTCGGTTAAAAGAAATTAGAAAAATTATCTAGCAAGAAAATGGTTGGTACACTACGATCTTCTTATTAGGTTGGCGCTAAAATAATGTCGTTTTCTCACATATGTTACTATGTGAGAAAACGACTTTATTTTTGCACCAACCTAATACTATTTTTCGCAAACAGAATTTTTATGTACAAGTCACTGCTTGAATATTGTTTTTAATTAATAGTTCGTTGCTTGTCTAATAAGGCTATAATTTAAGAAAATATATGTAAGACAACAAAAATAAAATATATAGCGCATACATGGTGTTGAGTGTCTGAAATTGTTTACGGAGAGCGTCAAGATATATTTTCAATACAAAGAAAAACAACGACTGAAATTTTAAAGATGTTGCTTTTGTTTCGACGTAAGAATTCAAAAAATCTCACCTGATGCAAATATAAGCATCGAAGTTGGTTTGCGTGAAATATGACTTCTAAGGGTTGACGTATTTTTTCTTGATTTCTTTCATAAAAGTCAGTGAATTTATTAATGTACTACAATTAAAAAGGGAATGTCGAAAAATTGTCAGCCAAACCAAGCATCTCTGAAAAAAATATATTTCATGTTTATTCATTTAATCAGATCTTAAGAATTGGTTCAGAGCAAGAAAATCTTTGCACCTCTTCGTAGAAAAACTGCTGACAGCATAAAAAACCTGAATGTTACCAAAGAGAGAGAAATAGGCAGTAGAGGAGGAAAGAGAGAACGGAAGATGATTGAATGACGTAATATACAGGATTAGAAGGAAAACTTTGATAACATCTTGTAGAACGCACAGTTGTTAAATCTATTTCGCATTTCGCATATAGAATGAATAAGAGCAGACGAGAGCCCCTCTGAGCCAACAAGTAGGACAAATGAATTTTTTTTAAATTAAAATCACCTACACATACACTGAAGAAATTTATATTTTAGGAAAAGCCCCCCTCCCCACAAAAAAAAACACAGTCGGTGCTCTAAATTTTAGAAACTTCTTTTGCATTCCATTTTTCATAATGTCTTTTAACAAATTTTCCCTGTTATCGGAAAATTTGCTTTAAGCCACTAACGCTTTAACAAAGGTCTGTGATTAGTAAATGTTCCCCCATTATCCGAAATGACGTAAAGCAATGAATCACTATTTACCCTATTTACATGTGAGCTAATGTCCTCATCTTTGTTGTTATTGCACAACTATGGGTTAAATAGTAGGGCGACTGGACTCTGTAGTCTTGATTTGCAACCAGTCTAAGTAAAAACAAAACAAAAAAAAAACAAAAAAAAAACGAAGAAAGGCACAGAAAGCCACTCCACTATCTTTCTCAATAATATATAGCAATTCCCAGATAATAAAGAAAAATGAATCTGTGGAGTGTCATGATTACTTACAGCTTGAGAAAGTAAAAGACAGCTTCGTTTAGAATTAATTTCTCGTCTCTTCTATCTGACAATATGTCGTTTATAGTTCGTTTAAATACTTGCAAAGAAGGAATTTGGCTTCTTCGTGGATTTTCGCTTGAGAACTGAACATAACGTACCACAATCTGTAGCAGTTTTTTCTTTTCACCAGGAAAGCCAAACATTTTTTTTGCATCGCATTTTTACAGGTGATGAAAAATGATTTTTGCGTCTCAACATAAAACGAAAAGAGACAGTCGTTATCTCAAAATGAGAAAACGATGCCAACACCAGAACCAAGACTCCATCCAAATAATTTCTTTGTATCGAATGGAATATGAAAGGGAGCATCACTCTGCGGATGTGCATTGCCAGCAATTTAATCGGGTAAACGTTCTAGATAGTAAAAAAAATAAAAAATGGGTATTTCTCCAACACGTTCAATGTATCGTTCATTGTGAATTCCAAAGTTTAATCTGGAAACCTTACAAAAATAGAATTTAGGACCCTCATATGCTTTCACTTGAGAACCGAATATAACAGTCGATTGTCTGTGGCCATTTCTTTCTGCATCACATTGTTATAGGTGATGAAAAATGTGTTTTGCATATCAGCAGAAAAAGAAAAAGAGAGTGACTGTGACAAAATAAGAAACCAGTTCAAACAACAAAACTAATCAGCATCCACAGAAATTCGTCCTTTGTGTCGAATGGTATATAAAAGTTATCGTCCATTAGGAACGGTGGAACATGGAAGGACCATCACTGCATATGTATATTGTCAGCAACTTCATCGGCTAAACGAAGCATTACGTCGAAATTGTCATGCCTTGCACAACAGAAAATACGTTTTACTACAATATGACAATTTAACAGCACGCGCTTCAGAACTCTGCCAAGAAAAAAATAAGATTGTAATGGGGAAGGTTCTTTACATCCTTCATATCCTCCATATTCAGCACCTAAAGCTTTTCATTTGTTTCGACCCCCAGAACATTTCCAATGCGGCAGAATATTTAGAAAACAAAAAGTAAAAAAACGTATTTCAAATCGTTTCCGGGTAAAAAAAAAAAATCGAAATTTCTTTAAACGTGAAATCGAAAAATTTGCCTCCCAGTTATGTTCCGGTCATTGAAAAGGACCGTTGAAACACCGGTTCTCGTACGATTTCCGAAGTTAAGCAACGTCGTGCCTGGCCAGTACCTAGACGGGTGATCCCTTAGGAATACCAGATGCTGTAAGCTCGGATGTGCAGGTGGTGTAATGGATAACGGCTCGGAGTTAGAACTCGGAGAGGCGAGTTCGAATTCCAGTCGGGTTTGTTATATACCTTTAGGAAAGGCATGAATCCATCCCTTCTCTCCAAAGCTATGAGTTAATAAGAAAGATTTATACAAGTAAATAATTATTATCTGTAAAAAAAAAAAAAATTATATACTTGCCGAAGAATGAAGATCAACCAACATTACTTGCATTATCGACATTATTCAGGCTATTATCCTCATCTTCATTGCTACATTTACAACATTTCGACCGTTGTACGATCTGGCCTTTTTCAGGTGATTGGAATTTCGAACTGAATTTCGTACACCAGAATAGATTTATGGATAAGATGTATTATGGGAACTATTGTTTCAAGAAAAAAAAAACTCCATGAATAATGAATTTTTACAAGAATTGTTTTCATTTTAATTACAGTAATTTATAAAGTTTTAAATCTTTTAAATTCTGTCTTAATTTGTCTCTTTTAAGAGATATTGTTATTAAGTAAAAGATATATTTACTAATCATAAATGGAAGAGCTTATTACAGTTAGGCGAAACCCAATATTTTAAAAAAGAATTTTGAATTTGTTTTGTATGTGTATAAACGAAGCGATTTTTGTAAATACGGTCGAATATACACGACATTGTCAGAAAATAAGAGAGATAACTTATAGTAAATTTAAAGTCAAAGTAGCTATAATTCAATAAAACATTAAATTAAGGAGAATATTTTCCTAAATTTTAAAGATTATTTGGTAGTTAAAAATTATATAAAATGGCGCTCACGTTATATTCCTGACGTTCTTTTTACAGATATATTCTCCATAGAAAAATGTTATATAAACTTCCGTCTGTCAGTCAAGCTGTCTACTCCTTAAATAAACATCTATCCCGTGTTAAAAAATGAATTTCTACAATATTTGAAACATAAAGTAATATTTGTTTCAAATCAGATTAATTAAACTTTACATCAGCTAATATTCCGCAAATAAAGTTTCAGAAAGTATATTTTATTTTTGAAATATTTTTTAATAAAGAGAAAGCCCGGGATCCAATCGAGTTAGAGTCTTATAGAATAAAAGCCACAGTTTTTGCGGATATGGGAAGATGATAACGGTTAACTTAGACTTGAACAGGTTATTATTGCCGTAATCAGGAAAACATCGAAGCAGCGATTCGTGGTAAGAAGCTGCTCGAATAATATTATTTTATTTTCAGGTTATAAAAATATTATCATTTTAAAATGCTATTGTTGAATTGTTATGTTACTTTTTTCATAAAAAAATATTGTTTAAAAAACGCCTGATAATTATGCACCAATCTAATAATATCTAAGTATCTATAAAAAGAATACCCGGTCGGCCAGGTGGCTAGGATCAAAGTGTAGTATCTGCGCTTTGTGAGCTGCCGGGTCGGGTATCTGTCGAACTCTCTGCTTGCAGAGAGGAACCCGGACGAAGCTCCGCCGAAGGGTAGGGTTTCGTTGGGGGAGGTTGACGGAACTGGCCCGCCTCGGCGGGTTTGTATAGTTATTTATTTTTGGCTGGGCCTACGGGCTCAGAGGGTATTAAAAAGGCCTTGTGCCACATTCGATCCCCGTGGGTGGATTGATAAATACCATCTAATAGTTCGTCTGAGCAGAGCAGTGAGCGACTTGCGGCGTTTTGTCTGTGAGAAAGGAGCTGTAGGGTGGAAAATAATTCGTCACCCATAAGGACACGGATACGCTTTTGGACTCCATCAAGACTGGAAAGTAGATACTGAGCAACAGTAATTCATTTTAGTTCTGATTTGGCTCTTGTTAAAGAAGATAGCTGAAGTCAGGTAATTACTGGAGCTGTCCAGAGAAGCGACCGTTTTTCCCAGCATCTTTAGAGATCGATCGTATGTAGGAGTTCCACTTGAGATCTTGGTTGAGTTTCAGCCCCAATAGGGGCTCAAGGCACGGGCTTTCCCTCATGCATTCATCGAGATTGGTGATCATTCAGGGTCCGATTCTAGTTTACTTCTAATTTGCTGTAGTTGTTCAAGGTGAGCTTTCCTCTTTAATCACTAGACTTTATGAGTTTACTTCTAGATTAGCGGCATCTTACAATTTAAATGGCTGGATGGAACCGCAATTTCTATGCTAAGAGTTTATTCTCCCACACTTCTCGATTGTGGAAATCACTTCCTACTTCTTGCTTTCCAGTCAATTTTGATCTTAAAAATTGCTTAAAAAAATACAATGTCAATCGTTATCCTATGTCTTCTTCATTCCTGTTCACTTTCATGAATAATGTTTTCTTTTTCTCATATTCTCAATAACCTCTTGTGTCTTAGTGACTTGCTTGCGTGTTAATTTTTACATATAGCTTCAATTCCGCAAGATATTTTTATGGAACTCTCTTTCTGTATGATTATCGATAAAATCCTTACTAACATATTCCATGATATAAGCAAGTCTTAAACAGATTCTTGAGGTTTGTTTTATTTCTGAGTCACTGCGATAAAAAATGTTTCCCTTTTTTTGGCTGAGACTAAATAGATGTTGTCTCCTACCTTTGGCAGAATGTTTCATCTGAATATCAAACTCCCAATTCTTACGGATATTTATATAACTCTTATTAGCAAAAAAAGTGTACTAAATATTTTATCACTTTCATCCTTCCATACTTATTCTTGTACTTTTCAATAATTTTTCTTTATCATACCACACACATTCAAGGGTCTTAGAGTATGGCGGTTGTTTAAAGTGTGGAGACCTTATGGGGCTATGCAACTAGGCCCAAGGGTGCAAGTCTGTGGGGCAAGAGGTGTAAAAGAAAGGCACGTAGCCCACCTAATGCCACCAACAATTTAATATTCTGTGGATCCTCCTCCCAGAAATCCATATCCCGAATGTCGACCTACCCTCTGTGTTTATATGCTAAATTCGTACATAAATATACATACGTAAGGGGCGGTTTCTAGCGCTACAGTGTAAAGAAAGCGGCTAGGTCAGGGAGCGATATGGATATTTTGTCTGATAAACTTAGTGGCGAATTTTCTTTGATATACTCAGGGATACATACGCATTTACTTAGAAAGGTTTAAGCTAACATGTCCACCATTTAAAGAAAGTTTGTTTGTCAATAAGACTAACACACACACACATACACACACATATATATAAATATGTGTGTGTGTCTGTGTTAGTATTAATGACAAATAAAAATAAATATATTCCTATAATTTCTTATATGTAATATTTTATAATTTCTTTTTACAATATATATATATATATATATATATATATATATATATATATATATATAAAGATATATATATATTAAGATATATATATATATATATATATATATATATATATATATATATATATATATATATATATATATATATACTGTGGGGCATTTTCTTTGATATACTCAGGGATACATACGTATTTACTTAGAAAAGTGTGCGTGTCTGTATTAATATTAATGACAAATAAAAATAAATATATTCCTATAATTTCTTATATGTAATATCTTATAATTTCTTTTTACAATATATATATATATATATATATATATATATATATATATATATATATATATATATATATATATATATATATATATATATATAAAGATATATATATTAAGATATATATATTAAGATATATATATATATATATATATATATATATATATATATATATATATATATATATATATATATATATATGTATATATATATTGTGGCACATTTTCTTTGATATACTCAGGGATACATACGCATTTACTTAGAAAAGTGTGCGTGTGTGTATTAATATTAATGACAAATAAAAATAAATATATTCCTATAATTTCTTATTATATATAATATCTTATAATTTCTTGTTATAATATATATATATATACATATATATATATATATATATATATATATATATATATATATATATATATATATGTACTGTGGAACCTCGATTGATGAATTTAATTTGTAATGTAGGCCGTTCGTAAACCGAAACTACTTTTTCAATAGGAATCAATGAAAAAAAATCACAGTACCATAAAATCGGGGAAAAAAAGGGTTAACTTGGTTCGGCAATGTTGTTCGAGAACCGAAATTTTGTTCGATAACAGAATCATTTCAATCTCGAATTTTCTGTTCCAACTGATTTGTTCGACAAGTCAGACGTTGGAGAACCGAGGTTGGCCACTATATATAAGTTTCGTTATTGACGACTGACAAGGTACTGCAATTAAGTTTTTAATTTGATTATTCTTGTCTTCCTATTTATTTTTCAGGATATAAATTGTGTAAAATCTTTCCAAAAGTTACACCTATCATCGCTCGATTTAAACACGCACGGAAACTTACCAAACTCCATCCGCAACATAGAAAATACAAGAATAATAGACTCATACACATGTTAAAAAAAAAAGAATGAAAATATTAGAAACACTAATAATAATAATAATAATAATAATAATAATAATAATAATAATAATAAACGCCAACGCTCAAGAACACTGTCACAATGTGCTGGCAGTATCTGGAAAATAAAACATTCCTATGACTTCAGATATATACATGAAAAAAGACACACATTCAGTTAAAAATAAAATAAAAATTCGTCCTTGCAAATGGCTGAAAAAAGAGCCGAAAACGCTCGGATATGCAGAACATTTGGGCAGCTTTTATACACTTTATGTTCAGAAAAGAAAACACTTATACGAACACAAGAACAATTAAATAAAAAGTTTAATCGCTGAAACTTAGGCGTCTTTAACAAACCTAGTATAAAAGAGATAGCTGCCCAAATACTCAATATATATATATATATATATATATATATATATATATATGTGTGTGTGTGTGTGTGTGTGTGTGTGTGTGTGTGTATATATATATATATATACATACACACACACAGAAACACACACATATATATATATATATATATATATATATATATATGAATGTATAGCTGGCCACTCATGTTCCAGGGTACCCGTCTACTAGGGCGGCTATCCAATCACTTTTGCAGACGCTTACTCAGGCGCAGTTGTGTTTATTCAACATCCACAGAGTCCACTTGTGGTTTATACAACAATTTGAACAAGGTCAGCATGCTCAAGCCCTCGGCAACGATGACTTGAGACTTCATGCTATATAAATGTAAAAGCTGTCCAAATGATCCGTGAATCCGTCCTCTTTCGACTATTCTATTACTCATTGTGAAGGAAGATTTTTTGTTTAACTGAATCTGTAGATTTCTTTTAAATAGCAATGGGAACGTTTCCGAACACGTCCAGTACATTTTGGCCGTGTTCGTAATTGATAATATTGAGAATTCTTTCTTTTTCTCTTTCTTTTTTTTTATTGTTTTTGTTGTTAACACTTCCCTGATTATTGAACCGTGTTCTGCATTTAGAGGAGGCGATTAATAAACATAATAGACTCATCTATCTCGGCTTCAAACACTTTTTCACCGGTGTAACATATCTTCCCTATGCCTTTACAAATAAATATTTTCATGGTATTTATTCTAATGAACTTTAGTACCTTACGAATTTAAGCGCAGTACTAGAGTGGCAGCTAGGTCTCATCATTTTACACTTGAAATGACTAGATGCAACATCAAGTTCTATGCTAACAGTTTCTGTTCTTGCACTTATTGAACTCCCTTCCGACTTCTTACTTTCCAGCCAATATTGACCTTTAAAAATATAAACGCAATATCAATCTTCATCTTCTGTTTCCTTTTATTTTCCTCTCTCTTTAATAATGTTTTTTTTTTTTTTACTGTTTTGATTTTATTTTTCTCATAGTCTTTCACTCTAGGTAATCCCTTGTATATTAATGACTTTATTGTCTTGCTTGTGATGAAATTCAAAACGCATCTATTAAGGAACAAACTCGGTATTATTGGCCTGTGACAGCTGTAACCCGAATATTAGAGTGTATATCCATTTAGTTATAATAATTTGGTCGGGATCAATTCAAACCAATATATTTATTGATAAAGCACATTTGAATCATTTTGCCAAGTTTCGCTGAATGCTAATACGATGCAACAGTTGGTCGTATAATTCTCACTTGTCAGCTTATAAATCCGTTGAAAAATAGATTAGTCATTTTTTTTTCTATCCGACGTTCATTTCTTTCCCCATGGTGTTTGATATAATTCTTTTACGCGCGTAATAGGCGACTTTTGTTCGAATTGAATCATTTCCATATACATCCGAATATGTCAAATTCGAAAGATGTACGAAGGATCGTCGGAATGTAATATCTCCTTCTCGTAAATATATATATATATATATATAGAGAGAGAGAGAGATATAGATATAGATATAGATATATATATATATATATAGAGAGAGAGAGAGATAATTTATGAAAAACTTGGTAATCCATATGGGTAGTCCCAAGGAGGATGAAATCCTGAGAGCTCAACGTAAATCTATAGCTAATATTTTAAAGAAAACATACCACTTTAAAGTTCCATTATAATAATTTATTTCACCAGAGCCCTTTTAAAGGACTCTGGATCATCAGATAGCACTTCCAAAAGATGAAATTTCGTTTTGGCTCTGGTGAAATAAATGATTATAATGAAACCTTGAAGTCGTCTGTTTTTTTTATATATATATATATATATATATATATACATATATATATATATACACACACACACACATACATACACACACACACACATATTTAACTAAATGCTCTGTTTATAATAAACAATATTAAACAACATTTACCGACCTGAACGTCCGAGAAATTTTCACAAAAATATTCCGCCTCTGGCAGGACTCGAACCTGTATCCTGTACGAAGACATCATGTTGCTTGACGCGCCATTAACCGATTTGGCCACAGAGGAGCGTTCGGTTAGCAAAGTCGAATTTACTGTATTTGAACTTCAATCTTCTATGAATCTCTCAAGTGCATTCATATCTGCTCATGGTGTATCAAATGTAAACAAATGACGTCACACATTACGAAATGGACAAAGTCCGACAATTATTGTAAGACATTTAAGACATTCAGCAATCTAAAAGTGAACCTTGGAAAACTGATTCAAATGTGCTTTATCAATAAATAAATAAATAAATAATTGTCGGATTTTGTTACATTGTTCGGACTGTTGTCATCATCTTTACAGGTATATCACACCCTATGTCGTTAAATGGTTCCAGAGGTTGCGATTTAGGTCGAAAAACGACTTATAAACAGCAAATAAGTATTCCCCTTTGCCTATTACAGTATTTATGATATGTAGGTTCAGTATACTGAATAAAGTATCTAATTTGCACCTTATGTTCCAGCAATATAGATTTACGCTTAGCATTAGTACTTGCACTGGGACTTTTCTTCGGAGCCATGGGCAAAAATGTAATCTAAATCACAATTGAAATATAATTGAAAGAACGTCAACGGCAGAGCACAGATGTAAACCAGTTTGAATTCAAAATCTGTGTTGGAGAGTAAGTGCAGCCTGTCGACAGGAATTTGAAATATGAACATCTTTTTAACATACTTTATTATACTAAATGTTTTATTTTTGATGATTCTCTTATATATATATATATATATATATATATATATATATATATATATATATATAGTATACATAATATTAGTTTAAATTTATTTGAATATAATTATGTGTTTATTGTTATTTTAGTGTTTTGACGTTTCTAATATTTTTAGCAGCTAACGTAAACTCGAGTAAAATGTCGTAAGGCGAGTTTTATTTTTCCGCATAATATTTAAGAAAACCGACGTATCTTTGAAAATGACTTAACTCGAAACGACATATTCACGACGTTTCAGTCGTTTTACGTTCTGGCCTTCAGCTGACAAGATTTTCGAACTGAACGCTTTATTTCGTCCACCGAAAAGATTGTTCTAGTTCAACGTGACATTCCTCTTCCGGATATCAACAAGAGACAGGAAGACGTGGAGGGTCGTGATTACCTACACCCTGAAGGGACACGGCACATAAAGAAGAAGAAGAAGAAGAAGAAGACAAACAGTATAGTTTGCTATATGTAGGATGGTTCATATAATTTTATTGAATAGTTCTTCAAAGACAAGTTGTAATTTTCTAAGTCTTTATTCTTTATAATAAATAGTAATTATTAAGCAATAATACCTTTAGTACACCAAAGTGCCTCTATTATTTCTTACCCTACCTTTTCTTTTGCCCTCTTTCTTTTAGTGGAATCTATATATAAAATTCTGTGACTTCCGTCCGTCCCTCACACTCACTAAAATAGCTATAGCTTGACCGATCGAAAACAAATTCTGAGGATATGTGCAAACAGGTTAGGGCATAAAAAGTAAAAATGGTTTTATTAGGGGACGTAGCTTATATTCATCAATTCTTTTGGAAAAATTAAAAGTTTTATTATTTAACAATTCACAATTTGAAAAACAATTTAATGATTAAAATAGCAAATACTTATTTAATAAAAATGCTATATGATTTGTTTTTGTTTTTTTGTTTTTTTTGCATATTTTTTTTTCTTTTTTTTGCATATTTTTTTTCTTTTCCAGTTTCCATGTCGCCCTGCGTTTGCGAGAATTATAAGCAAATCACAAGTTAGAACTTGGCTCCAGAAACAAATACTTACGCATGGCCAGTTGCATGTTGCATGCTCACAAGTAAGAAATTCTCAGAATTTATTATTCCCTGTTAAAAAGGAAATAAGTATTTTAAAAAATATATTGTTTATCAGGAAGTCCTATAAAATTAAATTAAATTAATAAACCGAGACGTAGGTTTCTTTGTCAAAGTATTTTTCCAAACATATCATCTTATTCAAATTTACTCGATTGGTTTGCGAAATTGAAAGAAACGTAGATATAGATAAAAATATTTTTAGCCATAACAGTAACTAAATAGTACTGTGAGAATTTCAACACACGTCAGCGGGTTGCCAAAAATTTCTAGTAATTAAAAAAAAAAAACCAATATGATGTTCCGCCTCGCAGAGACTTGACATCCAAAAGGGAAGTTATTCTGTCGTAATGTTCATGTTATACTTAGCAAGAATTTTTTGACACTTGAAAAATTAACGAAATTTATAACGTAGAAACAAATGTTATTTTTATCCATTGACAAAATTGAATTCCGTGTCATTGTAACTAACTATCTCTGAACAAACATATTTTTATGTGCCTTCTTCCTATTAGTTATAAAAACTCCATTACTTTTTGGACGATCCAATGTTAAATGATAGTTTAGCAGACTATTAATTTTTATAGGAAGTGTACCTCTGCTCGGTTTCCTGGGGTTGACCTTTGAGGTCAGATGAAAGACAAAACAAGGGAGTCGATTTTAATTGTCTGAACGATTCTGAAAACGATAGACAAATAAAAGGCTTTCAGTGAGTCTTCACATATATAAACGAATTTCCTTTTGTGTTTGGAACGGCTTCCGAATGGAGGGAGAGCTACCCCACTGGATATTTAGAAAATGTAAACATCGATGACATTAAAAAAACTAGATAAGTTAAAATTATCTTTGCTGATGTCTTTTATCTCCGGACCCAAAACCATTTCGCCACTAGGCCGGGAAAAGACGAGAGAAGAGTGGAAGAATACATATGAGTAAATTGGCGCTGATGATCAAAAGACCTTCCCTAGGACGAGGGAGATATACAACACCAATAGTAGAAATCGTTTCGATATTTTCAGACTTAATATGCTAATGATACTATTATTTACACCATTCATGGCCAGCTGTTGCTTAGGTCGATTGCCATTTAAAAAGTAACCCACTGTATGCTAAATAAGAGTAAGTAAGAACGCTGTAACCATTACTGAGAATAGATGTGTGGCTTACTTGAGGGACGGCCCCAGCCCTGGTAACTTACATTTAGTCAAATTAGTAGACGCGCTGTCATGGAAATATAGATTTCCACTTGTAAACTATGTCAGTTCAAATGTTTTTAGAGTCTTGCTGGGTGGGATATACATTACATAGAGGTATGAAAAGACTAGGGTGTGGAGGATTGAAAATATTATTACTGCGCTCCGATGTTATGCAAGTTATGGCTTACGTATCTTCTGACCTTAATTGTTTAGAGGTGTTAACACACACACACACACACACATACATATATATATATATATATATATATATATATATATATATATATATATATATATATATATATATATATAATAAAAAGGCTTAAACACTAATATTCCATGGTCATAATTTATTCAAATTGGAATATTAAATACGATCCAAATCATTTTTTTTTTTTTTTTGAATTTGTAGGTCTGATGAATTGGATCGTATTTACGATTCCAATGGAATAAATTATGACCATGGAATATTAGTGTTCAAGCCTTTTTATTATATCCTTACTCTGTCCCGGACATTGAGTTCTACCTGGATTCTACCCTCTCGGAATTTTTTATTCAAAAAATATACATGTGTGTATATGCACCTGTGGATTTTAGATATATATGTATATTTACCACTAATATTATCTATCTATCTATCTATCTATCTATATATATATATATATATATATATATATATATATATATATATTATGTCTTGATTAATTCAGATTGGGTGCAGTAAATATCCCGTTCAGAATTTGCTTAACTATAAACAGTGCGGCAGGTTTCCTAGGGAGTGCAACACTGTGTTTCTATTCGTGGACTGGAATTATAAGGGGCTACCTGTCGTAAGTTTTTTTTAAGTTTGCAGGACGACGGACACAGCATCTAGATGCTTGGAACACCGTCAATTGAAGAACAGACTGCGTTACCCGAACTTTTGGTATTTCTCATTGAAACCTACCTTCAATATTCTGAGTTGATTTTATCAAAACCTGTCACGGTATCGCGTTTGTCTTGCCGTTATTCGGGCTCCTGGTATAAACTTATCAGCTAGTTGCCATAATGAATACATTACGCTTAGTATATTTCTGTAGTGTACTGCTTCTGGGTTTAAATGAGACGACGAACACACGCACACACACACACACACACACACACACACACACACACATATATATATATATATATATATATATATATATATATATATATATCATTATTGTTCTAGTTGCGGCGAATGAATAGAGTGAAAGAGAAGCACTGAGTTTAGGATTGCGAACACAGGAATTGACGGAGACAAATCTTCGGTTACACTCTAGCCAGCCTCTCTTTAGATCAAGAATCGAACCAGTTATATGACATTTGGACACATACGCAGCTTCACGTGGCTACTCTTCCGGCATGCGCCCTTGCAATCACGCATTCCCTTCTGCTCAGCACATCTGTGCGCTCTGTTTTAGCCCCCAGATGCATTACCTGCTTATGCTATCACCAGTTCCGATTTCGTCTCACACACTGATGCAGCAGAATTAAGGTCAAAGATCTTTTCTCAGTCGATATCCAACATTTCTACCTTAACATCACTTTATTGGTGTTTTCCTTACTCATTCAATAATAATAATAATAATAATAGTAAGAATAATTTGAAATTAAAATGAACTACTCAATGCAAACGAATAACAAGCCATGGCGGACAAAAAGAAACCCCTTATCTGACAGGCTATCATTATGGTTACATTTGTAATGATAACAGTAATATTAGCTGTTTCCTTATAAAGAAACATTTGGCATCCATTGACTGAATAGCTGGTACTGCTGTTGGTTGAAATTTACTCGTACTAATAATACTTGCTTGATAATACTCGCTCGAACAGTAATCAGTATAGTGAACCGAATAGAGAATAGTATAGTGAAGAGAGTAGAGAATCTAACACGTCAATGTTCTGCAGTTTTTCAACTTCTTTACATTTCTTTTGTGATGTCAAAGAACACTCGTTGTCACTTTTGTAATGCTCGTTGTAGTAGAGTCTTTGAAATCGCAGATACAACTATAGTAATGCCGTTGAACAATGCTTGTGTCAGACGCCTTCGGGTATCACTCGCACTAATAGTACTTGCACGAAATACTCGCTCGAAAGTAACCAGCGAATAGTGATCCGAATAGTAATCCGTATACTGATCAGTATAGAGAAATAGTATAGAGATAGTATAGAGAATAGAGATCCGTATAGTAATAGAGGATAGTGTCGGTATAGTGATTAATTAGACGCCACGCTATTTCCCATATATACATTTCCTTTGCCATCACGTGATCTACTTATTCAAAATGGGATCGCTTGTGTTTGATCTCTGGTGATCTGTGTTCAAACTCCAGTTTAGGCAATGACACTTTTATTCCTATATAACAGAATGTATTATTATAAATACAATAATCGGACACTATACCCGCTTTATCCCAGGTCAATGCGTTTGGGGGACAATTATATTTCGCAGGACGTGTTGAAAACATCTATGGGATACATATCTTCCAGGGAACTCGAAAGGGTTAATAATGATTATTACTCTGGAGTTTTGAGATCCAGACGCAATCCAAGGAAGAAGATCAAATCACATAGAGGAGTGGATAAAAGCGTTGGCTGAAGTAATTCAGTGACTTGACCCACAGAGATGTGAGTTCAATACTTGGCCAGAGCAAAGGTGAATAAATACTTGGAGAGTTGAGTTAAAGGGAAATAACTGAAATGGAGATATCCGGAAGAGGCATGGCACGCGGAACTAGAACACTCTACCCTGGTGGACAATACAAATGTTTCTGTTCGAAATTCCAATCACCTGAACGTACAACGGCCGAAACGTTGTGAATATGACGGCAAAGATGTAGACAACAACTGTAAATAGTGTAAGAGCAAATCTAGTTGTAGAAGTTAAATAAAAGAAAATTCGGTAGATCACAGACGTGTCTGTTGTAGCGGAAGCGAGGTTGAAGATAAAACGAACCCAAGAATAACAAAATAACACGCCTTTGCACCAAAAAACGACATTTTTGGGAGATGAGTTTTGTATAAAAATTGACACACTTGGAATTGCGCCAAAATTGCTAGAACTCAAACTAGAAGAGTTGAAAATTCCACGATGTGAAACTTATCCAGAAAATGCTGACCACAGCCAAAATTCTTAAAAAAAAAAGCAGATCTGCGCGCACATGGAGGTACGGTGGAGCAATGGATAACGGCTTGGATTGAGGAATTGGAGAGCCAAGTTCGAATTCCAGTCAGAATCATTACATTCATCGGATCGATTACATTCTAATATTACATGCTAATACCCTCGGGGAAGGTATGAATACTCTTTTTTTCCCCAGCTATGGGTAAAAGCAGGACTGACTGGGTTCTATAGCCTTGGGTGGCAAACGGTCTAGGAGAAGGAAAACTCTGAGTGAGTTGTGCTCCGTCAGCCTCTCTTGCCCATGTACTTTGTATAAATAGGCTCCTTCCTTGTTAGTTAACCTACTTAGGAAGCCCTTCTCCTACTACTACTCCAGGAAGAGGAGGAAGAGAAGAATGGCTTCACTCGATTCCTGGCAACAACCACCATACATCTATTGCGAACACGTAAACAAGAAATAACGATTAGAAATGCATATGCTGATATCAAAAGGTACTGGCTTAAATGGTCCCCGTCGATAAAAGAAACAAAATCAAAGTGGCGCAAATACCCGATGAAAGTAAGGATATCCGTTTTGACTTTCATTTTATCATTAAAAATGCCCGTGTCTCGTGTGGAAAGTTAATTATCATTCTCTACAAAGCAGATGAACCAGAGACACAAATTATATGTTATTTATTAATATACGAAGTGTGACAATTTAATTGCCAGTATAACGGTAACCCTTCATTTGGACAATGATTCAGGCAAATAGTTATACCCGTAAACGCCCAGACGCGTTCCAATTTTCCGCTTTGTTTTCAGACCCAAACTAAAATGAAACATTCGCTGCCGAACAGTAGAGGAAATTGTTCGTGCTATATTGTTAACGGAAAATGAAGTAATCGAGATTTTTTTGTTTTTTTGTTTTGTTTGAGTAATCCAAGGTAGGAAAATAAGATGAGTACGATGATGCAAGCGAGAAGCAGACAAAAGAAGATGTTCTTGCTGCGCTTGGTGCAAATATTAAGTCTGGGAATTATAGCAGAAACTGAATACGAATTTGATTCTGCAGAATGATGCTGAAGTTTCCATAGACTGTAAATGGGATCAAAGACGCATACTTGGGATTACAAAGTGACAATTGAAATTTTTATGGCACATTATGAGGCAAGAGGGTTTGGAAAATTTAACACTGACGTGGCAAGAGAGATAGAGGAAATCATTCAATAACCTACCTAAGGAGCTTGTGTAAATGGTTTGGAGAACGGGGATTAGGAGAGATAGCAAAAAGACAAATGATGCTAAGAGTTACAAAGGATAGGACGTTGTGGAGAACTATGATCTGAATAGACCCGGACATAGAAGAAGACTATCATGTAAATGATTCCTTTTATGTAGAATGGTTACTATCATTTAAAATGGTTACTGTTATGTAAAATGTTTGCTCTCATGGAAGAAGAAGAAGAAGAAGTAGAAGAAGAAGAAGAAGAAGAAGAAGAAGAACAACAACAACAACAACAACAACAACAACAACACCAACAACAAACTATAGATTATGGCAGAGGTTTTGGAAATGAGAAAAAAATTCCTTGATAGTGAAACCTCGAATCATGAGTGTTGAGTAGAAACAACGTCAGTTATATAATTCATCACTTCTTTGGAATAATATACCGATGTTTGAATGGGTAATTACTGGTGATGAAACGTTGTGTTTCCAATAAGATTTGCTGAAACGCCTGACATCTAGCAACACCCGACTACATTACTGAGAAGTGTTCCGTAAAATGAATTCCAAGAATATTTCCAGCAATAAAACCATGACAGAAGGAAGCGCATAGTTTACAAAGCGGTACTTTGAAGTTGACAGTCTCTGATAATGACTAGGTAATCATAAATTGATTGCGTAGTACCATTCCAAGAATTACATTTTCAAATCTCGAAAATTGTAAGTAAAAAATCCAGCAATAACATATTTATAGATTACAGAAGGCTTTGCATGAATCCGAATCTGTGGATGCAAGAGCGCTTAGAAGCCACGGCTTTCAGAATCTGTGATTAAATTCATATCTAATGCTATGAAAATGAAAGATAGTCTGTGTACGAATTCTTATTGTTTTCCTGACAATGGAAGATAGTCCCTGTCTGAATCCCTATTAATAGATACAAAATGGAAGAGAGTCTCTTTCCGAATCCCTATTAATAGATACAAAATGGAAGATAGTCCCTGTCTGAATCCCTATTAATAGATACAAAATGGAAAATTGACCCTGTGCGAATCCCTATTAATATGTGCAAAATTGAATTAACACAAGCGAAGATATATCGAGATAATCATCATCGATAAGTCCTCTTCATGTGATACACTTCTTAGTTATATCAGTTCAGACATTGCTGAAACAAACTGGGATACATACAGTCTGTTAAAATGATAAAGAAATAAATGTAATTAAATATCGATAAAATCTGCGTTGAATTTATTTTATAATTTCTTTAATGTTACTGTTAATGAAAAAAATATAACATTATTCGGACTACTGTCTTTGTCTCCATGTTTATCACAACGTTTCGGCCGTTGTACGCAGGTGATTCGAATGTCGAACTGAACCCTTTATTTAGGTCACTGGGGTAGACTGTTCTAGTTCCACGTGCCATGTTTTTAATGGACGTCAGTAATCTCCTGTTAATTCCCCTCTCCACTGCCTTAAACGGGTATTGAACTCACTCTTTGGGCCCTGTCACTTGGCTCTAAGCAACGACTTTATCCACTGTGCCATGTATCCTTGAGGATCTGGGCATGAATTTCTGGATATTATAAACCTAATGTCTTCAGCAACCATTTTTACCATTTTTATGTTATCATTACATGTTTTTACCAGAGCTCATATTGAAAAAAAAATATACAGTGTTCGCAGGTTTTGTTTTTGTGAAATAAAGTTCCTGCCTTCGTATGGCAATGTATGATCAGTGAAAAATGCCAAAATAATGATTTTCCAAAGTGTCTTCATTATTTACAATGGATAGGTATTTGCATATGCATAGACCGTTAGATTCATTGATATATGAAGGGCTGCTGTAAAGTAAAGCTCTCAGCCTAAAATAATTTTAAATATTTGGTTAGATTTTAGATATGTTTCTTACTGAGAGCTTTTCAGCATCCATATATATATATATATATATATATATATATATATATATATATATATATATATATATATATATATATATATATGTGTGTGATAAAAATGTAGTTTTTAAGTTATGTTATATCTGTAGGTTAAAGTGCTCAATGTCACGTATAGTGTATATGCAAATCTAGAAGAGGATATTTAAGTTGACATCCAGCGGCGTCACATAGCCTGACGATTGCGTTCAAACACGAAACAGATCGTCAACGCTGGGTAGTGACTTCAATGTCCACTTATACATACATACATACATACATGCATACATACATACATACATGCATATATATATATATATATATATATATATATATATATATATATATATATATATATATTATGAAATCAACAAAGTCTGACAATTATTTGAAGACATTTATAAAAAGAATGTATAAACATAAAAATACTTTAATATATATATATATATATATATATATATATATATATATATATATATATATGTATGTATGTATATGTGAGTTAAGTATCAAATGCAGATCAAATATGGATCGGAGTTCGACAGGATTATAAAATAAACGAACAAATAGGAAACGTCTATCAATCTAACACGTTTCACACATCAGATCCATTGTGTTTAGGAAATGCTACCCGGAAAACGCAAACTTTAAAATTTCTTCACTTCCCCCATCATTTTATCGTCAACGCAAGAAAAAAAATCGAGCTTACAAAATCTACGAAGCCAAGAAACAGACATTGCTGATAACACTTCTAACAAAAGTGACACAAAATTCATAATCCTGCCCCCCAACACTCTTTCTACTAAACACGCAAACAAATTAGTCATCCCTAATACGTGGATCATTACCACCAACTCTAAGACAATCGTAGACATAATTAGGATGAAAAATAAACCCGACACAAATCCAACTGCAGCGATTTATCAAATAATTTTTTTACAATTCAAAAATGTCTACGTGGTAGAAATATCACATAATCTAGAAGGTCACATTTGCGAACACGAGAGTGACTTGCGTTCGAACAATCGATGTAACTCTCTCGTTTTGCATTTAAACGATGCTGGACATAACTTTGATTTCACTAATGCCACCCCAATTAAAAAAGAACATAATTCTTTAAGAAAATCCATTGAAAACTTAATAACATTATTATCCACTATAAACACACGCCTAAAACATTACATTACATCGCTATCTTTCTTTGAATCCATTCTTAAAGCAGCTAACGTATATCTATCTAATACAAAGAATCCATTCTTAAAGAGGTCAGTCATCAATTAGAACCTTGGGACTAACCACTGAGCGTGTTGACCGCACAAAAAATGACAACAAAACCCTCACTAGACGGACACAGGCACACAAATACAAATACACATTACGATACAATGCCTACTTAGACATACAAGAATCTTCACAAAACTAAATACACACAGAATTAATGACATTTTTAATACACGTGATACGTGTCTGACCAATGAGAACTGGTCAAAAAATAATTGAAAATTCTAGTGTTTCTTTATGTTTGTTTTCTCTCAATCTCTGTCAAAGCTTTAATAAAAGTGAAACATGTTCGATTCATATACGTTTCCTATTAATTCTTTTATTTTATCATGTATATATATATATATATATATATATATAGGCTGTTTCATGCTAGACGCAATCGTCAATCCTCATGATTGCGTATAGCATGAAACAGCCTGTCGCCTCTAAGTCTTGACTTCGATGTTCACTTTTATATTTACACACGTTCTGTCTCTGATATTGAGTAATTTAGCCCATAAATATAGCACAACATAAGAGTATATTCCTTCACACACACACACACACATATATATATATATATATATATATATATATATATATATATATATATATATATATATATATATATATATATATATATATATATATATATATATATATATATATATAATATCGTTCATTGATTGCAGGAATCTCATAGTTGTGCTACCAATGAGGAAAGAAGATATATATATATATATATATATATATATATATATATATATATATATATATATATATATAAGTGTGTGTGTATCCTTTTTCTTTTATTTTGGTTGTAATTTCGTCTTGCATTTGAGAATTGTGATTGTCATCATATCCCATGCATCCGAAGCCAGCCGTGAATCTGAATGTAGATTTTTCTTGGACAGATGTTTTTCAGATGATGTATTCCGGAGCCTTCTCCATCTTCATCGACACCCACACCATTCACAATTCAGCAATGTTTTCCCCCATTTTCTCCGTACCCTCTTTCAGCCTCCCATTTTAACTCTTATCAACCATTTTTTTTTAACATCACCCCCATCAGCTAATACCCCACCCTACCCCGCTATTTATTCCTTCTTTCTTGCAAGAAGTTCATTTGCTAGAAGAATCCCTTAAATACGGCGAGGAGGCATGTTGGATTTCTCCCACCTCCTCCGTTACCTCGGTTTGAGGTGGTGATGATGGTGGAGGTGATGGTGGTGGTGTTTCGACAGTTTTTTTGCTCAGACAAATATATCAGTTAAGAGCATGCTTATTGACCTGCAGAGAATGTAACTAAAGGAAAGAAAAAACACTATCCTGTTAAAAGTACATAAAAAAAGTGTCGGTTCACGGCATTTTTTTTTTTTTTTTCCAAAAGATATTCTTCTAATTCTTCTTCTTCTTCTTCTTTTTCTTCTTTTTCTTTTCATTCCTCTTTTTCTTCCCAACACCTCCACTGCCTTTGTCCATTTTTCATTCTTTCTTCTTATTGCTACTTTCTTTTAAAATAATTCAGTTAATTTCTTTTTATGCATTTTGCCGCGTTCACTCTTGTTGTTGTTGTGTTGTTGTCGTTGTTGTTGTTGTTCTTCTTCTTCTTCTTCTTCTTCTATAAACTATTAAAATCTGACTAATTTTCTTTCTTTTTTCAAATACTTCAGCAGCGATAAATTCTCCCTCTTTTGTCCTCACCTTATATTTCTCGGACAATATCTTCTTCTTCTTCCTCCTCCTCCTCTTCTTCTTCCTCTTCTTCTTCTTCTTTATTTGTACTCCTCCTCCCCAATACTCACACTACTTTTGTCTATTTCTCTTCTCTTCTTGCAACTCGCTTTAAAAAAAAACACTTCAGTTTATTTCGTTTTCTTTTTGCCCTCGTTCACCTTTCTTCTTCTTCTTCTTCTTCTTCTTCTTCTTCGTCTTCTTCTTTCAAATATTTCTGCTTATTTCTCGATTCCTTGCATGCTTGTCCAGCCCATCTATCACCGACCCGTCAACACCTAACAAACGCAAAGATATCACTTACTTCCTTCTAGATAAACCGATTCAAATTATACAACTAACTTAAAGTTATCTTTTCAACAGCAACTAAATCGATAGAACACCTCCACCCGCCATGCGCAGCTTATGCTTCTTGTACTCTTTATAGAATACATTTTCCCCATTTTACTGAAAACTCATTTTCTTTACGAATATTTCAGGCACAAATCATAACTTTGCTTTTAGTTCTATTACAAGGTCCAACGTACTATTCGGAATCATCATAGACGAACATTTGAAATTCTGAAACGTCTTCTATCCTTTCTATCATATTTTGAACGTATTTTTATTTCACAATTACATGTATGCAACGTGAGCATCGGCTTGTAGGTGGTGGTGGGGGAATTTATTCTCTACTCTTTTCTCCCCACCCACAGGAGCAACGTCGCAAATTTATCACTATTTACATTGCAAATGTTCAGATAAGCTCTTTAGATTTGCCAGTTCAGACATTTACGGTTAGGTTACACTACGCCACTTCCACGACGTCAAATCACCCTCATATCCCCCGTATTCTAAATGTAACAAGTTCCATGCTGACAGATTTTTTTCTTAGTAACTGTCACTTTGGGTAATAGACTCCCACGCGAGTGCTTTCCTGAACAATACAATCTTGATCACTACAAGTCAATCTTTATCTATCCTCCGCATTCTCATAATCCTCATGGCTTATCATATCACACACCACATTCGTCATAATCACTTTAATAGGGCAAATCGAAATGGTGTAATGGTTAGCAAGCTTGTCTCGCTAGAACAATTACGACTGAGCAGTGAGTTTGATCCTCACTGGGTGCCTTATACTTTCGACTTTCTGACACATCTAAGCTACTCTTAGAAAATCATTTTGGCACGTCGACGTGATGTAATTGTTAGCAAGCTTGTATCGCTAAATCAATGACGACTGAAAAGTGAGTTCGATCCTCGCTGGGTGGCTCATACTTAATAATGGCCTTTCCGCTTATAAAATCACCATAACCATTTTTTAGTAACCCTCTACCTTGAGTGACTTGCGAGCCTTGTACCGAGTGAACTTTACCATAATAAAAAACTGCTGGTAAGTGATATCCAGCTTATGAGTTCTTATTTCTTATAGCTTTTAGTAAAATCCAAGATTCACAAGAATATTTTTGTGAGAATATGTATTATATGTAATTAAGTATTATGTAAAGCTAAAATTCCGTGTGTGTACGTGTGAGTATGTCTGCGTGTACGCGCAAACGCCAAAAATACAAAATTTAATATATATATATATATATATATATATATATATATATATATATATATATATATAAAGGTGGATGTCTTTCTGTGTGTGTAGTTTCGACATACATCCCGACTTCAGTCACTTTCTCACCCTCGTGACGTGGCTTCTCTCTGTCTTTTCTACAAGTGTTTTCATGTCAGTGCAATGCTGTGTTCTATTCTAAGAGTTTCTTTTATCGCACTTCTTCCTTTTTCTACTACCAACAATCTTCAAAATAGAAATGCAACGACACTCACCATCTTCTGTCTTCCAGAAGCATGTTCTTTTATTATCCATTCTCCCCACTAACGTCTTGTCATTCTCAGTAACGCCCTTGCTTCTTGGCATTATCGCGTTACTTGGGTTGAAATAATTTAAAAAAATAATAAAAAAAGAAAGTCCGTGTTTAACACGAAAGGCAATCTCCTCATTCCTAGCTAAGAACGAACGTGTTTGCAACATTGTATACTAGGTAACTCCAAATATTTTCTAAAAAAAGATCATACCATGATTAAAAAAGGCCCCAAACTTGAGAAAAGCAAAGTTTTGTTTTATTATTAAGAGGAAAGAGTATTTTTGAGTATTTTATAAATTTTTTCTTACTTTCTATCACAGAAATGTAGATATTATTATTAAGTGAAAACTGTATTTACTAATCATAAATGGAAAAGCTTAATACAATTCATCAAACACCAATATTTTTAAAAGAATTGTTTGCAGCTGCATAAACGTGATGATTTATAACTACAGTAAATTTAAAGTCAACACTTCTAAAATTGTATAAAGCATTAGATTACGGAGAATATTTTCCTAATTTTTTAAAGATTTTCTGGGTACTTAAAAAAAACCTGTTTACATCATTTTCTTCAATTATATTTTACGGATAAAGTCTCCGTAGAACAACATTAGATCCGTCACCACGCTGTCAAACAGCTACAGTCGGGTTAAAAAAAAATGCATTTCTGCGATATTTTAAACTTAAAGCAAATATTATTTGCTTTAAATCTGATTAATTATACTTTTAAAGCTGATATTCCTCATATAAATCTAACCTTCTTGAAGCAGAACTGAGAAGTTTTTAAAAAATGACGCGGTCCGATCCAGACAGGAGTACTCCCATAATGTTTATATGTGATAATTTGGTCTTATTTTGATAAAGATATACACTATTTGATATACTGTAAGAGAAATACCTACCCGTCCACATACACACTTACAGAATGGCTGATACTAACTTCCAGTAGAGTAACTCATTAGATATTTTCAGGTGAAGGTTTTCCATTGATATGAATTGGAATTATAATATCGAGTCAACAGCAAAGTCTGCTGATAGGAATGTTGGCTCATTAAATATGCAAGCCATTTTTTTCACCAATATCTAGCTTACACTTTTGTAAATCTACCATTCGTCCGTTCATTGAATTATATTGCTGTTGCATCAGAGCTAATGCTTATGCTATATATCTAGAGATTCTGGAGATAATTCAAAGAAACTACAATGTTATTCGTCTTGACCGAGCATCTCAGCTTCAACCCCACCGTCGTAACGTAGCTTCCCTGTGCTTTTTCTATACAGTGTGTAACAGCAAAATTGTCCAAATCGTGTAAGAGCATGCGATAATTGTCCATCCCACAAAATGTTTAATATCTTAAAAAAAAACAAAAAAACAAAAGAAAAACCAAAAAAACAATCGAGATTCTTT
Source organism: Acanthosepion lycidas (assembly GCA_963932145.1). NCBI lineage: Eukaryota > Metazoa > Mollusca > Cephalopoda > Sepiida > Sepiidae > Acanthosepion > Acanthosepion lycidas. The sequence continues at coordinate 83,204,549 of OZ010576.1, forward strand.
TTCCAGGTTTTCAGATAAGATCTTTAGCCATCTTGACACCATTTGTCGTAAGAGTCACTGAAAAACCTTTTGTGTTATTCAGCTAGAAAGGGAGCAGGCTAAAATCGTTTTGTGCCTGTCCTTCTATGACTTCCCAACTGAGTAATGGTGAGAGGAAAAAGTTCATTCAGGCCTTCAGTAATGTTACCAACATTCATACTCTGACTTCCATCTTCAAAGTCCATTGAAGAACCATCAAGAGAACGGTGATAAGCATAAAGAGATAACAGTAGAGAGGAAAATTGGATCAGGAAGTCACAACAACACTCTTGCTCGCTACGTTCGTTCTGTCTATATGTTACCTTCAACCTTTGTTGCTCTCGTCTCTCGGGTCTTCACGTAGCAGTCGTATATGTATATACTGGGTGAGTCCATTTGTGTAAAAAAGGGGAGAACCCCTCAGCAAATAGTGTTCAACTTATTTATGAAGACTGGGACATCCTCATTAGTGTTCATAGGTACAGTATATAACAGTCAGTAAACTTGTCTCGTTAGTTCGATGACGAGTGAATAGTGAGTTTGATCCCCACTGGTTGCTCTATACTTTCGGCGTTGTGCCACATTATCTATACTTAGAAAATCACCAAAAAAGACGTTCATTTGTCGCTGTTGCCTAATACGTGCTTTGCATTTTCAGCAAGACGAACTAAAAATAAATCAGATTGTTATCTATATCTATGTATGAATAAACGTCTTTACCGAAAAAATACCGTCTCGATATAAAATAGAGACGTTATATTGTAGTCTTTCTTTTGACCTTGAAGGAATGCAGTCCCTCAACAAAAAGAAATGTCAAGGTGTCGCTAACAAAGCCTTGTTTACGATACTGACAGCGTTCAGTCCTAGATAATGATCGTGACGGTAGGAAGTAAAAGCAGAAGAAAAACGTGAACTCGTCTACAGTTTAGATCCGAATGTGCAACAATATATTCGAAAACTGGAAAAATGCAACAAAACGTTAAACAGATTTAGTTGGTAGAATTTGATAAATTTTATTTCGTTGAATACATACATACATACATACATACATACATATATATATATATATATATATATATATATATATATATATATATATATATATGGTTAGATTGATGTGAGTTTGTGACCCTGGGTTTCACGCCTTTGCGATAGTCAAACAAACTGATTATTTTTTTTAAATTTTGGGTTTATGTAGATTGCGTGTATTGGTGTTAGCTCTATCTCTGATGTTGGCCGCTTTTTAATAAGTACCGCGCATATAATATATAAATAATTATATATTTATTACACACACACATTATATATATATATATATATATATATATATATATATATATATATATATATATGTATATATATATATATATATATATATCTGTATCCGTCCCTCCAAAAAGTGCGGATGGTCCTGCACGAGGCCTTCACCACTATAATCAAATCTCATGTGCCGGTGTCGGGCTGTCGATTTCCTGGAAACTGATCTGCTTGACCCTCATAGTCGATCATATATATCAGTGGTGACTCCGGCGGTCGGGCTTTTCGGGTTTAGCGCGAATGCGTCAACATTCAAAAATATGTATTTCAAAGCAACAAATTTTTTTTCGTAGTGTGTAGTTTTCATTCTTGGTTTCAGCTGGATGAAAAATTATTTGTTTTAACTGCGTACCCCAAAATATTAACCGAAATACACTTCACAGGTATTGTTCATAATAAAGAGGAAAGACAGAAGAAATAAAGAATCAAGAATCAAGAAAGAAAAAAACAAAAAAAACAAAGAAAGAAAATAAGTAAAAATAAGAATGAAATAAAATTAAATTAGTCGGGCTGAGTACTTCTGAGGCTTATCGAAGATGGAGACATACATAAGAGGCAAATTATTTCTTGCTTCAATTATATAAATAATCTTTTAACAATCTCTAATGACTTTTATGCCTTGCGTTTCAAAGAATACATTTTTTTTCAAGTTATTGTTTCCAAATATCCATTTTAAATAACTTATTCCATAGACCATGAGTTTTTTTTTTTTGTTTTTTTTTTGTTTTTTTTTTTTTTGTTTTCAGCGAAATGTATCTTTTCAGAAAGGGCAAATTAAAATTATCTCGACCTTAAATTAGGCGAAAATCAAGCGAAAAAATACGACGAACTACTACTCCTTGCCTCTAACTGGCTTTATTGTGTAATGATAAAAAAATACGTTAAACTAAGCACGAGTCATATTCTTAAATTGTCTCTTCAGATCATGACGTTTATTTTGGCGTCATACGTGATATGAAAGACTTTCAGAATGGTCGCAACTTTCGGCTGTATGCAACAGTTTCCTCAAACTGATGGTTAAAATGGCTTTGCGCGTATGAGGCGCAAAAGCTTCAGAGAAGACCGTCCTTTATCGAATGTCGTGAACTGGCGCTACAGAATCACAAACAAGGAACTGTAACAGAAAACAGAAACCATATCACTTGGGGACGTCCAACAGCAGCAACAACTAAAATGGTCTGACTGCTCGGTCATGAATACCGAATATTTGCTTGCATGACTAATATTACCATATATATAATCATTTCACAAGAAGCAAGGTAATAAAGCCACTATGACGAAAAAGGGTTATTGAGAGTGAGAGAATATGAAGAAAAGAAAACAGTTGTAAGAAGAGAGAAGAATAAAATTTTGCAGGAATTAAGAAGTCAGAATGTAACGATAGACATTGCATCTAATTTTTTGAAGAGCAAAGCTGACCGGAAACCAAGAAGCCAAAAGAGATTTCCACAAGCGAGAGAAGAAACTGTTAACATAGAACGTACGGCTACATCTGTTTCAAATGTAAAATGATGACACCTTGCCCTCAATCTAGTCATGCGCTTAAATTCATAAAGTTTAATTACTTAAGAGTAAAGTTCATCAGAATTATTACCATGTAAATTCTTATAGAAAAGGCGGGTAACAGCGGTGGGAAAGTGACTGAAGTCATTGTACCAAGTCAGGACTAATAACATTGCAGATATTTCTTTGGATTTTATCAAGAATCTCAAAATTTATAGCAGAAGCACTTGACCAGATTTGGTAGCAATATTCAAAGCATGGACTAATGTTAGATTTGGGAGAGAAAAATTGTCTTACGCGACACAGTAAACCAATATTCCTAGCACCAAGCCGAGCAATTATTGATTCAATATAATCTTTCCACTTTTATATATATATATATATATATATATATATATATATATTGTGTATTTAGGCAGCATCTTTTCATTCAAATATGGATCAATATTGTGAATTTCTTTCTTCGTTCAACGATAATGTTATTAAACATATCAGACGTTACGAAAAAACTTTATATAAAATAAATAGACAACACTTGTCTATATTATTTAATGAAACGTATATATATATATATATATATATATATATATATATATATATATATATACTCTATTTGTATATATATATATATATATATATATATATATATATATATATATATATATATATATACATATATATACTGTGTGTATATACTCTGTTTACAAACCCAAACCTACTCTAGGGAGTAGGTTTGGGTTTGTAAACAGTGACTATTATAGCTTATATATAGCGAGACTCTTCACATAGCAAATCGAGTCACTGTCAGTCACTGGGCGTGTTTCTAAAAATAAATATGCTAAAAATCCACCTGCTTCCCTGCAGTAGAATCTCCGGCTGATACCACTTCAGTCGGGTTTCGATCCGAGCTAGAGGGAACCGGATGTCTAGCCACACTGATGAGCTGTGAAACAGCGAAACAGTCTGTCTGTTGATGACGTATATATATATATATATATATATATATATATATATATATATATATATATATGAAATAGGTTGTGCAGTTCAATTTATATTACAATGAATCATTCATATAAAAAGTAGATTAGTAAAGTTAATGATATAAAATAACGAAATCCCTTTGTTTGCGAAGAGATTTCGCCATTTTATATCATTAACTTTACTAATCTACTTTTAGCATGAATGATTCATTGTAACATACATACACACACACACACACACACACACACATATATATATATATATATATATATATATATATATATATATATTTAATGGCAGTAGAATTTGTCACTTAGGTGACTGATGTTACCTTCAGCATCTTGACTACAGACTTATGTAGAGGGACCTGTTCTTTCACTCTTCAGGATGTATCAATAATTTATACACACACACATACACACACGCTATATATATATATATATATATATATATATATATATATATATATATATATATATATGTGTGTGTGTGTGTGTGTGTGTGTGTGTATGTGTGAGTACTGAAAGTGCTATCTGAATATCCGGCGTCCTTTAAAAGTGCCCTGGTGAAATAAATTATTATAGTACTTTAAATTGGTCTGTTTTTCTTTAAAATATATATATATATATATATATATATATATATATATATATATATATATATATATATATATATATATATTCAAGTTATTGATGATAACAGATAAGCTGTGTTGCTGATATTTAGAAATTATCCTTTCTCGTTGAAGGATTAATTTCAATATCATTGGGTCTAAAATATGAAAAAATATTCACAAATAGCGTATAACTGTTTTATGCTGGTATCAATAAACAAATTGTAAGCTCCTCCGTCATGATTCTATATTTGAAATTCGATTTGTTACATATGGGGCAATTAGGTGTTTTGGATTTTTCAGTACTTGTGATCTGTGAAAAGAGTTTGTAATTTTGAAACTGAAAATTCAAAATATGAAATAATATGAAAAATACAATAAAAAATTCAGGTATATGCACGCACTCACACACAAATATATATATATATATATATATATATATATATATATATATATATATATATATATATATATATATAGTTTATGCAAACTAGGTAATCTGTATGGGTAGACCCAAGGAGGATGATATCCGGAGAGCTCAATGTAAATTTAGAGCAGATATGTTTGAATAAAAACAGACCACTTGGAACCTTAAAGTGGTCTGGTTTTATTCAAACAAATATATATATATATATATATATATATATATATATAAGTTATAAGGAACTTGGTAAACCGAATTGGTAAATCCAAAGAGGATGAAAGCATTTAGATGAAATAAATTATCGTAATGGTACCTTTATGTGGTTTGTTTTTCATTACATATATATATATATATATATATATATATATATATATATATATATATATATATATATATATATATATATATATAAACGCAGGCATAAACACACACATGCACACACAAACACTCACAGACACACACATATATATATATATATAAAGAATACTCACGTTATATTTCTCTGACCATATCTCAATTTGGACTCACTTAAACACACACGGAAACTCCATCTGCAACATACTCGAAGAAGATAGAACTTTAGTTGTCTCATCCACACTTAAAAAAAAAATCTTAATGAGAGCTTTGATAATAAAAAAAGAAAAAACGAACACTCAAGAACATCAACTATGAACACAGTTACAATGCGCTGGCCCTGTTTGGAAAACAAAAAAAATCATTTCCATAACTCGAGATACTTACAGAAAAATCTACACAATTAGTTAGAAATAGAAATTTTAAAAAATTCTTGATAACAGCTAAAAAATTAGCTGAAGCGCCCGAACGTACAAAACATTCGGACAATTTTAGCATACTTTATGTCCTGAAAAAACAAAACTTATACGAACCCAACATTTTTAAATAAATAATTATATTTATGCTCTACTTTTGTATCGAGCACTGTTTTTTATTTTTTTAAATAATAACAAAAATACTAAAGAACTTTGGATTATTTACCTAACGAGTTCTTTCCTATTTTCTATATATTTTTCACACACACGCGCGCGCGCGCGCACACACACACACACACACACACACACACATATGTAATATATAGTAATTTTCAGGCATTCGCGCTCAAATGGTTAGAACGTTACCATTATTTATACAGTCTGTATTCGGACTATTATCCCCATCTTTCGTGTTTTTATTACAAGGCATCGGTCGTTGTACCCTCCAGGCTTGATTGATCTGGGTAACCTACAGGGAACAACGGCTGAGTTGCTTTGTGAATTTGTTGATATAGTGGATGTGAGTTCAATCTCAGTGTCGGGCAGTGTTTGCTTTCACTCAGTGGCTAAACAGTACTAAACAAAATAAAAACTAGACGATCTTCCAAGATATGAGCAGGGTAACGAGAACAGTCTACCCTGGTAGCTTACCCAGATTGATATACAAATCCGGAAGGCTGGAAGACACAGCGGCCGAAACATTGTGATAACAACAACGAAGATAAGGATAACAGACCGATTATAAATAGCGCAAATAATGATAAGTTCTCATCCAAGAAATTCACACAAAATGTAAAATATTAATGCGCTAACCATGCGACCTGGGTTCGAATATCGCCATGATCGATTTGTTAAAGAGGTTGCTTGTTTTTAGTATCGGCCTGAGGAAACGATCACAGCGCGCGGCACTGCTGGGAAAGGGTCGTGAGTGAAACTGGGTAGACAAACTCTCCCTAGGACCGCATATGCTAGCAGGAAGTAATAAGTCAGCGTCACCGATGGTTCGAGTGTAATGATCTTTTTCAACGACTGTTTTCACCCAGAAATTGTCACTACAGCTTGTGTGAAATTATTAATCATATCAAATAAACCTCAAAAAATTAAAAAGGTTTGAACCAATATTTGTCAAATTTAAACTTCCTTTCCACTAAATATTTAACTAAATTTCCTGCATTTTTTAATGGTTAGTTTTTGAGATATTTGTAATTTACAATAATGAACTGACTGAAGTTATCATGGAGATTAAACTAATATTAGCTTAAGACCCCTGAAATCTAATATGAACAGAAAAAACAGAAAATAACATAGTTATTTAGCGAAGAAATTTCCACATTTAAGATATCAAATGATCTTTGCAGAGATCATCGAATGATTAAGTATGCTGTTGAAATTCTAAGTAAGTTGAGAACTCGAAGCAAATGTAAAGGTTTTAAGCACTTGTTACTGGAGATGAACGTAAACTAAAACGAGTTGCAGCGAAACAAACACTTTTTACTAGCGCTGAGATCTTTGAAAAGACTGGGAGTCAAGGACAAAAATTTTAGAATATATTGTGAATTGGGATCGGTAAAAAAAGTTTCCTAGGCAACCTCTTCTCACTAAAACAAATATTTTTAAGCGTCAAATCTGGGCCAAGAAATACATGGCAATTTATTTTTCTAACGTAATTTTCACGGATGAATCTCAGTGACATTTGATGGACCTGATGGATGGAAAAAAGGATTGATTTTATCCAATTAAGACGTGCCTGTGGCTAAAAGAAAGCAACAATGAGGCGGCAGTGTTATGATATGGGCTGGAATTGTCGACCAAATCATTATTGGAGCATTCAAAATCGATGAAGCAGTCAAACTGATCAATGCTATCTACCTGTATGAACAAGACTTCGTTTGTATGGTGCACGTCCCAGTCTCGCAGTTCAAAGTGAAATGTTTATGCACGACAATGCGCCTTCTCATGTATCTAAGCTTACCCGTGAATTATTTGCGCAGAAATGATTTACAGGAGATAATGGAATGGTCACAATCAATTCCTGATCTCAATCCAATCGAAAATCTATGGTCAATTATAAAGATGAAATTATATGAAGGTAGCAAACAATATAACAGCAAAGCAGACTAATGGGAAACAAAATTACCATGTCGGAAATTGAAAAAAAAATAACAAAACCAATGGATAATAGATTACCGACTGTTATTGAGAAGAAGGGTCACTATATTAAAATGTAAAGGATTCATATTTGCTTGTTATTTGTTCTATTATAGGTGTTGATCCATTTTTGATGATTTTATTACCTTTATATTGAAATAAAATGTGACTATTTGGATTTGCCTAATAACTTCAGACGGCAGTTTTATTTAGAATACATCAAATAACTTTAATAACGTAAATAAGACATATTGATACTACCTAAAATTTTAACTCGGGCTTTGTTTTGACATCTAAATTGATTGTTTAAAAATTGACATTTTCAAACCAAATTTAAATTATAAAGTTTGTTTTGCTTGATAACTTCAGACAGGGTGTAAAGCTCTCTGAGCATAGTTATATTCTAAACACGGGTAGGCTCTGAGGGTGTTGAATAAATAAAAATGTGCCCGAGTAGTGGACTGCATCAGGGATAAGCTAGCCACGTTAGTAGCCGCTATAGATTCTTGAAACTGGCGGGTGCCTTCTACAATACTAGCCATAATTACTTACACTTACATATTCACACCAGATGTTGAATTGTCATTATTGGAGTTTAAGTGACACACAGACACAAATTTCCAACACTTTTCACGACATCATGGAAGACCCTAGCAACACTAGAAAAATAAATTGTAGTAATGATAAAGTAGCGTTTATATATGAAAGTATTATAGGAAAAACGTATATTTATTATTATTATTATTATCATTATTATTATTATTATTATTATTATTATTATTATTATTATTATTATTATTATTATATACATATATATGTGAAAATATATAGGAAAGAACTCTTTAGCTAAATAATCCAAAGTTCTTTAGTATTTTCGTTATTATTTAAAAAAAATAAAAACAGTGCTCGATACAAAAGTAGAGCCTAAATCTTTGAAGGAATTATATTTTTAAATAAATAAATAATTATATATATATATATATATATATATATATATATATATATATATATATATATATTAGGAGTAATTCCAAAGAGGATGTAAATCCGAAGAGAACTCAATGTAAGAACAGAGCAAATATAATAATAATGAAAGCAGAGTCCTTAGAAAACCATTAGTAATAATTTATTTCACGGGATCAAACTCTCATTTCATCAGACCAAAACATTTACAACAACAAATCCACAATACCTCCAGTATTCAATCATTTCGAAGTCCTGACATCTGCAGTAGATATGGTTGGATGCTTCGCTAGGAAATTCCCTTCCAACTCAACACGAGAGTGATTTCTTCCTAGAATAGAGGATCTACAGAGTGATATACACATAATCCCCTCACTGATCTCGGACATCCTGTCGAAATAAGACTCCCATAAGGTTAACGGACGTCATGAGATCCCAGCCGTCGTCCTAAAGAAGTGTGTTCACGAGCTGGCTCCAGTTCTCTCCAAAATCTACAACTATAGCCTCACTGCTTCCAGCTAGTTGGAAGTCTTCCTCTGAAGTTCCTGTTTTTAATAACTCTGGAGAACATTATGAAACCTCTGACTATCGCCCTATTAGACTCTTACCGCTTTTCGGCAAGTCGAGGCTTTAATCAATGCTGAAGTGGTTAAGCATCTTATCGCTCACAACCTAGTCTATGGAAAAATATGGCTTCTATCTTGCCTGGACAACCGCTGATGTGTAACGGGCATCACTGGATATGTATATCAATAATAATAACGACGAAGCTTGAACTGTGGCTTTAATATCTCGAAGGCGTTTGCCAGAGTTTGGCACGCTGGTCTTCTACGTAAGCTCCAGGGCTACGGTATTACAAGATGGATTGTTTGATTTAATCTAATCGTTCCTATCAAATCGTGAAATGAATGCCGTTTTGAGCGGGCTCGCTTTCAGATCATTTCACACGAATATGGTTGTCCTCCAAGGATCTCTCCTTTGTCCTACGCTGCTTTTGATCTTTATCAATGATATTCCTGTCATCAGTTCCCAAGTAGGCATTTATGCAGATGACACTGCCTCCCTCTCACTAGCAAATCCTTCAGAACTGGCAAATGTAACCTGGCTGAAGCTCTTGAAAAGGAAATCCAATCAGTTGTTAACTGGAGCAGGAAATGGCATGTAAATTTTAATGCCTCCAAAAACAAATAGCTCTGATGTAACCATCATAGACAAACATTTCCTTCCCGTCATCAGCATGGATGATGCTAGACTCATGGCGAGCGTCACATTGCGCCTTTTTGGCCTCACGTTTTCAACAGATTTGAAGTAGAAATACTACATCGAAACAATAGCTGCATCTACTGAAAGGAAATTGATTCACTGTGTCGTGCCAGATGTTTTTATCGTCACATTCAATCTTGCACATTTACAAATCTATCATTTGCCCGTGCGTTGTATACTGTTGCCATATCTGATCTGGTGCTCCTGCGATTCATATCGAGGTTCTTGACAAAATGTAAAGAAGGATCTGCAATATAATCAATCCTGACTAAGCATCTCGACTTCAATCACTTTAGTGATGTGGCATCCCTCCGTCTTTTCTTCAAATAGTTTAATGACAACCGCTCTGGCGATATTTTATCGTACATGAATTAACACGTGCTACTGGGTTGGCATCTAGGTCCCACAATTTTACTGTTGAAATAGTTAAATGTAACCGCCACTTCTACATTAACAGTTTCTTTTCTCGCACTTCCCGCCCGTGGAAATCTTTTCTGTTTACTTGCTTCCCTGAAAACTACAACTTTCAAAAATTTAAATACTACGTCAATCGCCATCTTCTTTCGTCTTGAACTCCGTTCATCGGTTATGTTTTTCCTCAATCCCTCTTATACACAGTCTTTTCTCTCTCTTACACACTTTCATATATATATATATATATATATATATATATATATATATATATATTAATGTATTTCTTTTTTTCTTTTTAATCAGGCATTTTTATTACTTCAATCCTTATTTTTAGTGTGTCCACTCATTTGAGTAGCCGGGATCATATCTAATTATCATAGTGACATTGATATCAACAGTCAGAAGAAAATGCGTCTGTCGAGAAGAATATACTAAAATATAGATTTAAGTTAAAAAATGCTCAATATCAGGGATAGAGAATATGTAAATATAAAAGGGGCAATTGATGGCTGCGGTCAAGCATGAAACAGAATGTTTCCACTCTGTGTTGACGTCAGTTGCTCCTCTTATCTATCTATCTATCTATCTATATATCTATCTCTTTATATATATATATATATATATATATATATATATATATATATAACATCGTAAATGTAGGCAGTAAATCTTCTTTTAGACATGTTATATTACATATATCAGAGAATGTCTTTTCGTGAATTTCTCACAGCATCAAATAAGTCCTTTGACGTCAGGTGGAAACTTGAAAAGAAATTTGCCGCACTTATGGATCTTATTCCGTGTACTTTGGTCATTTTCCTGGAAAGAAGGTAGAAAGTCGAGTTAGCCAGTAGAGTGTGTTTTGTTTCTTTTTTTTTTCTTTTTTTTTATTCTTAACGTTCCGAAGATTCAAATGAACGTGTGTTCACGTGCTTTGAATGCAGAATAAATTTTATCTTCACATTGCAAAAATGACTTTACAGTTCAAAGACATTTTAACAGGTACATGTCTTTGTGTGTGCGCGAGTGTAGGAGGTGGGGGGGGGTTGAGCGTGTTTGCGAGTTCGCGTGTGTATGCGTTTATTTTTGCGTTACGCATTCTTTATGGAATATATTTCCACCTTGCGTTTTTGTGTTTTGTCAAACAAAGAACAGAGACAAATATATAAATATTTCTGTATACACAGAGAAGTCATTTTTTTTTTTTACTTTTTCTTTTTTTTTTTTTTTTTTACATTCCTGCATATGTAAACTAATGGCGTGCGTAAAATGTATTTTGATTTACTCTGAATCTTACATTCTTTAAACTAACATAGAAAACCCAAAAATATGCGCATGCGCGTGTCCGCGCGAACACACACACACACACGTACTTTATCTTTTTGATGCTATAACTTGCCACATTTATTTCCTGCATGCATATATATATATATATATATATATATATATATATATATATATATATATATATATATATATATATATATATATATATATTAATACGTACAGTGATATATAAGTGTATATATAAGTAGTGTTCATATATACATGAGCCAGATTATTGTATATGTGTGGACTAATAATTTCATGAGAATATAATATATAAATGTAGATATCTACCCGAGAGGTATATGCGTGCACACGTGCCCTTGTAGCGGAACAAGGTATAGATATCCTTCCGATACAGATGATCAGAGATCTAGCTGAAGTAAAAAAAAAAACAAAAAAAAAAAACAGAAACAATGAAAACAATACATAAAAAAGTATTGATAAGTGATTTTCAAGGCAAGTAGGCCAATAGAAATTTGAAAAGCTGGCGCAATACATTCTTCTAACTAATGTTTCTCACAACTGAGTTTTGATTCAGCCGCAGCCAAGATTAATAAATGCTTATAGCAGTACCTAACAAGAAAAATAATTATATCAATGCCTAGCTATCTCTGCCCCACTCTCTCTCTCTCTCTTTTTCTCTATACATACATACATACATACATATATATATATATATATATATATATATATATATATATATTAGTTTGGTGCAAAAATAATGACGTAATAATGTCGTTTATTGACGTTAAAAAATACGTCAAAAAACGACATTGTTACGTCATTATATTTGCACCAACCTAATATATATATATATATATATATATATATATATATATATATATATATATGTTCGTCTGTATCTATCTATCTATCTACAGTCTGTTCATATCAATCAATTCATCAGCCTATATCAGTTTTTTCATATCTATCTATCTGTCTGTCTGTCTATCTATCTATCTATCTATCTGAATTATTGTCGTTATTTCTATCCACCGATGAGTGTCGATCTCCTAACCATTTATCTATTGTTTTCTTTCTGTATGCTTACTGATTAACTTGTTTACCTGCTCCGTTGCAAAACAATCTCACTACAAATTTACTGTCCTCCTGTCTATCTGACTGCAGCTCTGTTAAACTCTTATATTATTTCAGTCTAATATCTATCTATCTATCTATCTATCTATCTATCTATCTATCTATCTATCTATCTATCTCAGTCTATTCACATCTGTATATATCTATCTGAGTTTGTTCATTATCATTATCTATCTATCTATAGATAGATAGATAGAAGATATATAGATACATAGATTGATAGAAAATCTCTCTATCCTCTATCTACCCACCTACCTACCTATTTATCTATCTATCTATATATTTATTTGAGTCTGTTCACATCTATCTATCTGAGTTTATTCATTATCTATCTATCTATCTATCTATCTATCTATCTATCTATCTATCTATCTGAGTTTGTTCATTATCTATCTATTTATCTATCTGAGTTTCTTTATTATCATTATTTATCTATCTATATATAGATAGATAGATAATCTATCTATCTATCTATCTATCTATCTATCCATCTATCTGAGTGTATTCATATCTGAGTCTGTTTATATCTATTTTTTTGAGTCTCTTCATTATCTATCTATCTATTAATAACTATGAATTTTTTTTTCTTATCTATCTATCTATCTATCTATCTATCTATATATCTATCTATCTCAGTCTGTTCATATCTATTTATCTATCTATCATTTATTATTATTAATATTGTTAATATAAATCCATTTTTACCATTACCTGCATCTTTGTCTTTTCTCGCAGTTAGTGTATCTGTTTGTCCGTGAATAAGGTAACACACTCAACCCCGCCATATGAATAAGACCATGTACACGTTAAATATTCCCCTCGCTCATTGCTGTTTCTCTGCCTACAAAAATGCCGAGCGTGATCCCCCTCTTTCCTGAACATGTTTTTACGCCTCTCCACACAAGTATGCCGACTACAATATTTTTTCTCCCGCTGTCGAATCTCTTTAGCTTTTCTTTCTCTTGTTTTGGGAGACAAGAGAATCGGGATTAAAATCGATTGAAATTATATTTGCGGATCAATAGGATTTGATTAATAAAATATGATAATCAATGAGATTAATCAAAGCATATATTAGTTTTGGGTTGGAAATTAGGGGACAGACTTAGACGATGTAAAAAATTGCATTTTACAATTTTTGCGAGAGAATGCGAATCTGTTTCCTGAATATATACTGACAGAATGGATGGAATTTAATTAATTTCATCATCTGATAGAAAGGAAAGCATTTGTTGAAGGAATAAAGGAATAAATTGAAGATTTCGAGAATTATTTTTAATAATTCAGTTTATGCAAAACCCGAAGATTCATGACGATGAATCAAGTTGTGTTTTCGTACGGATACCAATCTATCAATCTCAGCTACTTAATAATGTTCATTTGAGCAGATCAACATATATATATATATATATATATATATATATATATATATATATATATATATATATATATATATATATATATGTGTGTGTGTGTGTGTGTGTGTGTGTGTGCGTGTGTAAATATGTATATATATTTGGTTGGTGCAAAAATAATGACGTAATAATGTCGTTCTTTGACGTATTTTTAGCGTAAAAAAAACGACATTATTACGTCATTATTTTTGCACCAACCTAATATATATATATAAATTTATATATAAACACGCACAAACAAACGCATATATGTATACACATATATATTTGTCTGAGTGTGTAATCACGCGCGCGTGTGCGTATAAGTGTAAGTATATATATTTGTAATTACAAGGGATTTAACTTATGTCTTCATAATGGAATATTAATAATCAATAATATAAACGCTGGATTTACTAAATAATTTATATATATATATATATATATATATATATATATATATATATATATATATATATGTATGTATGTATGCATGTATGTATATACATATATATGTTTTATGTTTAATACTATCTCTACATAGATAAACGTATATATACATATTTACACACATTCACACATATACATATATGTGTGTGTTTGTGTGTATGTGTAATTATATTTATAAACATTTAATTCTTCACAAAATTCACATGCACGTAGATATAAATATATATATATGCATATATGTATACATAAACATATATATATATATTATATATATATATACACATAAATATATATATCTTTACATATATGTGTGTGCGTATATATATATAAATATATATACACATATATATATACATATATATATATATATACATATACATTCATATATATATATATATATATATATATATATATATATATATATATATATATATATAAGTGATCATTGAAGTCAACACTCAGGTGACATACTGTTTCATGCTGGACGCCCTTATTATTTATATTTACATACTCTCTATATCTGATATTGAGCACTTTATCCCATAAATATACTACACCTTAAAACTATATATATATATATATATATATATATATATATATATATGAAGAATTTCATAGAACACCATAAAATGAAATAGGCAATAGAGACCTTAATGACATAATCGAGACAAAAAAATTAATTAATGATAGAAAGACCACTAAGTGTTAGTGGACGTGAGTAACCTCTTTCCTTCTTTAAGAGTATGATTTTTGAAATTCCATCCGGCCCTAACGCAAACTGTACGGTTAATGAAGTCCGCGTATTTCCTATATGAAATTGGTATTATCGCCAATAACAATACCATGGCAAACAAAAATCGCGAAGCATTTGCTAGTTTATATGTACATACATTATATATATGTGTGTGTGTGTGTGCCCGATGTAACTGAAAAATAGTCCAAATGGTGTAACAGCAAAACTGTCCAACTGTTAGATTACGATTTGAAACCTTGTATCTTAGAAAGGATTAAAGATATCTTAATGGAAATGACTGAAATTTTTATAACACTATTAGACTCTACTTTGATCAAATAATGACTCTCCAAGCTTAACAGAATTAAATCGATCATAAACGAAAATAAGCAAGTTCATTGTTAATTAAAATTAACTATGTATCGGAAGCACATGAAGCATTGAAATAAAATTCAAATATGTAAATATATTATTCCAGGATCTTTTTCGAAATCATTTAAGACGATCCTCGCCCTATCTAATCTTCTAACTTTCTGTCCTGGAGTAACAAGGTGCCTCATGTTTCAGGTACGATTTCATTTTCAAGTCTTTTTACACTTTTCACTGATCTTTCTTTTGTTATGGACGGAATGTCACGTGTCAATCATCTTATTGATCGAGTTGGATCGTTTCAAATTCATCACTTTAGTTGAAACGATGATCCTTCTTCTGCTTTGCCATCTTCATCTAGTTTTCCTCTTTACTGATAACTCTTTTTTTTTCTTAAATGGACTTTGAAGATGAAAGCCAGAGTATGAATATCGGTACCGTCAGTGAAGGCCAGAATGATTTTTTTCCTCTCAGCATTGCTCAATTGGGAGGAGAGTGAGGCTGACACAAAACGATTTTAAACTATTCTCTTTTTAGTTGAATAGCTCAAAGGATTTTTCAGGGTTTCGCCAATATCACGGGTATTCAAGATGGCTATAAGTCTTACCAGTTTACAGTTTAGTGGTATTTTAGATATTAAAATGCTGTGGAATGGACAAGTATGCTAACCCTAACCCTACACCCTATATATATATGTGTGTGTGTGTGTGTGTGTATGTATGTATGTTTGTGAGAGAGTGAGAGAGTGAGTGTGTGTGTGTGTGTGTGTGTGAAAATAAATAAAAAAGGAAAACATTATTCATGTTCTACATTTACAGATGTTCATATATATATATATATATATATATATATATATATATATGCATGTTTGCAAGGGTAAGATTTAAATTTTTGCATGAATTTATATATCTTATTATGTTGATATCTACATATTCATATATGTAAGTTTGTGCATGTGTATACATGTGGGTGTCATGAAAACTTTAGGACCTCATAATCAGTATATTTATTTTGATCTTATTTTTAATTTATTTTACTTAATTTAACGAAACCTGATGAAAGAGAATCCAATTACGTTGAACAACGAATTAAAAATGCAGACTAACATATAATCCCTTTTCGTTTGGGCTGACAAATTGGCACCAGACCCTTGAATATTTAAGTATGGTGGCAAATTGTGTTAATTTCTATCATAGTTAAAGTTTGCCTATATTATTTATTTACTAGATTTCTTTTATTCACATTCTTCTTCCTGATGATATAATTTCGTCACGCGTGCGCGCGCTCAGACACACACACACACATGCAAAGACACACACACACACACATGCACAGACACACATATATATATATATATACATATATATATATATATATATATATATATATATATATATATTTATATATATATATATATATATGTACTAGATAAATATAGATATGTCCATCTATGTATTTTGAATAAGTATTTAGGCAGCAAGTATTAAAAAAACGTTGATTAAACAGTCCGCGTCAGCTGTTTTTAATCAAACGTTCATACATACATACATATATATATATATATATATATATATATATATATATATATATATATATATATATATATATATATATACACACACATATATATATATATATATATATACATTTAATGTATGTTTTTTATAAATATGAATATATATATATATATTGCTTAAAATTTGCTATAATCATATGGAAAATTACTCAACTTCGGAGATCGATTGTTTCTATATACGGACATTTCGGACATAGGAATCAACGCTGCTTGTTGACTGTCAATTTCCTACTTCATTGAGATT
>OZ010576.1:83234658-83242158 GCA_963932145.1 Acanthosepion lycidas
GATAGATAGATAGATAGAAACTGACTGAGATAGATAGATAAATATATAAATAGATAGATAGAAACTGACTGAGATAGATAGATAGATAGATAGATAGATAGATAGATAGATAGATAGATAGATAGATAGATAGATAGATAGATAGATCGCCACAGAGTCAGATAGATAGATAGATAGATAGATAGATAGATAGATAGATAGATAGATAGATAGATAGATAGATAGATAGATCGCCACAGTGTTAGATAGATAGAATACACTGATGTCTCTTTTCCACGCTTTGTTGGTGTTCTAGTTGCTTCTATTTATTACTGAATACGACAGGCAACTGTGCGAATTATATTGTGGGAGGGATCCGTTCAAAATAAAACGTCTTCACCGGTGTCATACACCCATGTGATCGCCTGGCTTTTTGGAACGTACAGTCTACATTTGCTTGCACACACACACACACTATTTCATAATACAGGTGTACACAACGTCATATCCAGCGATTGTGCAATCGAGAACGATTTGGCACAGATTTCACAAGGGCCTGATCTTCCACGTTCTGTTTTATTTCACTCTCTCCTTCCCAGTTTCTATGTATATATGTAAATGTTTTCGAAAACGCTTGTATGTTGGTATTTAACTGTTTAAAAAAAATGGATAAAAACGGATAGCTGTTTCGATGACTAAAGAGAAATGAGATTTGATCTGCAGGTAGATGGATTGGACAGTATGTACGCAGAGACCTGGCATAGAAACATTAAATTACAGGCGTCCATATTTTTCATTAATAGAAAGTAAATTCTCTTTTTCTACTCACCGATATTTCGTCATCAGCAATAACCGTCACCCACATTTTTTCTCTTTATCTTTTGATAAACACGCAACAATAACACAGACACACACACACACACATTTACATACATGCATAAATACATACATAAATACATACATACACGCACAAATGAACATTCACAGTCAGATAGACATGTAGAGATAAAAGAGATAAAACAATAAAATCGGGCCTTTAAAACACTTATATATATATATATATATATATATATATATATATATATATATATATATATATATATATAAAGCGGAAAAACCATATTTTCAATCAATTAATTTATAATATTAATGCTCTGTAAATTTACATTGAGCACTATTTTGTAAAAATAAAAATATCTATAAGAACACCGGATTATATATCTTACTGTTCTTTCTTTATATATATATATATATATATATATATATATATATATATATATATATATATGCATATATGCATATATATATATATGCATATATATATATATATATATATATATATATATATATATATATATATATATATATATGCATATATGTATATTTGCTGATAGCCTACACTTTGGTCTATGACATATTTCTTGATTCCTTTCTCCCCTTCTACTCCCCCCGGGGGCGGTACAAAGGTCTCGTGATATACGATACCTCCCCACTGAATCTAGTATATGGGGACCCCCACTCTACTACACCTTAATTTTCATAAATTAGTTTTCATATAAAATACATATTTTATTGTAATCTAATTATGTACTGTAATGGGTCATCTGCAAAAGATGTACAATTTAATTAAAAATACTCAAAATAAATACAATGTATCTAGAGATTTCTTAATTTTCTATTTAGAGATGTCATAATAAATCATTCCATCTTAAATAAATCCAAGTTTGCCGCAATTTGTAACATCGACTTTGGTTTGTTCTTGTAAACAAAAAAATAATAAATAAAAGAATAATTTTTACATATTCAACATTATGGATAAAAAAAATAGTAAATGCTATATCGTGGTTTTTTTTTTTTTTTTTTTTTTTTCGAGACTTAGCAAAACAATTTCATGGATTTGTTTGAAAAACAAAAAACAAAAAAAAATCACCTATAACAGTCCGTTTAATTTGTAGCGTATATAAATATAGGTAGAAAAAAGAGCAAATGTTGATAAGATGGCGAGAGTCCAAAAGCACAACATGGGACCCCAATTCAGGCTTGACCCTCCCGGTCGCAGGGAGGGGTTTTCATACGAACCAGTCCTGTCCCCACACACTGGCGTGGATACGTCTGCAATAAGGCAGTCTTTGCAGTGTGAGAAAAAGACGTTTAACTCAAATTAGTGATAATAAAAAGTTACATTCATACACCATAGATATATTAGGGCATTTAAATGTGCCTCAGAAAAGGTTAATTTACAATTAACACCTTCTGGAAAAGCTACAAGTAAGAATTCCATATTATCTATCTATCTATCTATCTATCTATCTATCTATCTATCTATCTATATATATGTATATATATATATATATATACATATATATATATATATATATATATATATATATATATGCGTGTGTGTGTGTGTGTGTGTGTGCAATGGGCACAGAAATGGCACCTAGTTATGCTAATATCTTTATGAACATTCTAGAAAAGAAGATACTAGACAATTCAGAATATAAACCATCACATTACTTTAGATGTATTGATGACATTTTCTTACTATGGACTCAGGGATCAGAAAAATTTAAAACCTTTTTAACTTTCTGCAACAATTTCCACGATACAATTAAATTTACCATGGAGCACTCATACATATATATACTTTCTTAGACGTTATGATAAAATTAACCAAACATACACTTTCTACCAGTCTATACAACAAACCCACAAACCAACATAAATTCCTGCACTTTAACAGCTGTCTTCCCTTTAAATTAAAAAAATCTATTGTATACAGCTCATTTCTAAGAACCAAACGCATATGCTCAGACCATTTAGATTTTCTATACAACATTAATAACTTAACAAAACAATTCCTAAAATGTAAATACCCAATAAAAATAATAAAAGAAACACTAAATAAAACTATCCTGATAAATCGTAACACACGTCTCACATACAAGAAAAGTAAAAACAACAATCGGATTCCCATGGTTTTTAACCACAATCAATATTCCCACACACTTATTCACAATTTAAAAAATGATTACAAGAACCTCCACTTAGACAAAAAGATCAAAGACATTTTCGATAAATCACCCATAAATGCAAAGAAACAATCACCTAAACTATCAGCTATCCTCACCTCTACCAATTATCTAAACAATAGAAACCAATCAGGAAATTACAAATGTAACAAACCTCGTTGCTTAGTTTGCAAACATTTAATAATAGCTAATATATTTTCTGTATCCAACACCAATATCAAGATACAGCCACCTAACCTCACCTGTGATAGCCATAACGTAATCTATTATTTATTCTGCACCTTATGTCCTAATAGTGGATATATTGGTGAGTCTGGAAATAATTTTAGATTTCGTTTCAGTAATCATAAACAAACCATACGTAAAAACAACCCTTATTCCCCCATAGCTAAACACTTTAATCAATCAGGACATTCATTAGAAAACCGCAAATGTTTATTGATGGATTCCGATTATAGTTCCACATACACACGCAGAAAAAAAGAAACATTGGATTTTAAAATTAAATACACATAAACTAGGGTTGAATAGGGACTTGGGTGTTTTAAATCTTTATAAATATTTCAATAGTTAAGCAATTTTTTTTTTTTTAGATATAGTTAACAATTTTTTTGAAACAACATTTAAAATATTCATGACAGTTAGATTTAAGTTAGGAATATCCGAACAGTGACGTTCCATATCACGTGACGTCCGCGTCTCGCGAAGGACGCTACTTGCTAACAAACAGTAATTTTAATTTATTTGTAACAAACAGTTATTTCTGATGAAAGATTGAGGACAATTTGAAATATCAAATATATATATAAATAAATAAATACTTTCATAAAATAAAACATTTTTTTAATTTGCAATTTTTCTATATATATATATATATATATATATATATATATAATGCGTACGTATATGTATAAAACTATTGACTTTTATGGTTCTATGAAAGCGTATGTCTACATTTTTGCCAACATACAACATGTTAAACATGTACATATATATATATATCGAGGCGTGTCCGTATGGATATATATGAAAGCCGATAGACGCAATGCACTCAATTTAAAGTAAAAATAAATTTGGGTTTTTTTTTCAAATTTCGTATCTGAGTATGCACTGTAATAACGGCTGAAGTAATTAAATAGAAATTAACTAATTCTTTAGAAAATGCATATATATATATATATATATATATATAGAGAGAGAGAGAGAGAGATAGATAGATAAAATACATACATATATATATATATATATATATATTGCTGACACGTTTCGTCTTCCGACTTTTTCAAGGCAAAAATGAAATCAAAATGTTTTTGTTGTTATAGTTACATTAAAAAAATGTCGAAGACGAAACGCGTCGGCAAAATTTAAGACTTTTTTTCCAATTGTCATTTTATACCAATCTGTCTTGTCCACAGAATTGATCTGGGAATTTAACTATATATATATATTTATATATATAGGTAATATATATATATATATATATATATATATATATATATATATATATATATATATATATATATATATATATATATATATATATGTACTGCTAATATATATATATTTATATATGTATATATATATGTATGTATAGGTAATATATATATATATATATATATATATATATATATATATATATATATATATATATATATATATATATAGGAAAAACTCTGTGGGTAAGTAATCCAAGTAGATCCTATTAATAGAAAATATTAAAAACTGATCGACAAAAGAGAGCTCATTATAATTTTTATTATAGAGGATATAAGCGAATTACAATTAATGAGATCCAAACGATTTACCTCATACAGATTATCATTTCGTCCATTGGAAAGTAGTTTTCCATGGACTTACAATGTAAATACATTTACTAAAGTTAGTAAATGTATTTGCATTATTAAATCCAAAGAAAAACTAATTTCCCATGGACGAAATGATCATATGTATGAGGTGAATAGTTTGCATGTCATTAATTGTAATTCACACACGCACAGACACACACAAAGTCACATACATACATACATATATATATATATATATATATATATATATATATATATATATATATATATATATGAAAATGTATATGTATATATGCAAAAAAAAATACACATGTACGCATATATATATATGCAAATGGTATTTTTCTTCATATATATATATATATATATATATATATATATATATATATATATGTGTGTGTGTGTGTCTGTGTGTCTGTGTATATCTGGAGAGAAAGCGGGAGACTCTTGCTAATATTAATCACTCACCACCCATAAATATAGCAAATTGTAAACAATATATATCTATGTATATATCTATCTATCTTTATAGATATGTGCGCGTATGTGTGTGTGTGCGCGCGCACGTGCGTGTTTAATAATTTCAGAGACAGACATACAGAGGGCGGGACGTTGTTAGGGAGGGAAAGAGTGAATGAAAGAGGGCAAACGCATATTCACAGACACGGGCAACTCCCAAAGGAATGCTTCCTATATATTGCCATGGAAAACACAACAGCGGTAGGGCACATATTAACGCCGCATGTTAGTGTCAGCTTATAATTACAAAAAAAAAAAGAAGAAAAAGCGGCTTACATTCAGCTCAACAGTGCTCAGATCCATTGCCTGATCTCCGCATAAGTTCAGCAAGTATAGAATGTCAGTGTTCCATTTTTTTTCTGCTGAATGTAATTCAATGATATCTATACGGTTTGTGAGGTGCAATCGTGTCAGATTTAACCGAAGTTAACGGTTGCAAAAGGCAAAAAGAAAATATAGGTTTCTTGTGGGAAGGCACGAACACTACAGATATAATAGGGACTTTCCAAGCGTAGCTTAGATGAGGCATAAGGCCGAAAGTGAGGATCGAACTCAGTACACAGTCGTAATTGTTCTAGCAAGACAAACTTGTTAATCATTACACCACCTGGAGGTAACCCACTACAGATAATATACACAGATAAACAATCTCCGCCGTGTGTGCATATATATATATATATATATATATATATATATATATATATATATATATATATATATATATATATATATATATATATATATATATATATATATATATATATATATATATATATATATATAGTCGACGTATGAGGGTCAAGCAGATCAGTTCCCAGGAAAGCGACAGCCCGACAACAGTACATGAGATTTGATTATAGTGGTGAAGGTTTCGTGCAGGACCATTCACACTTTTTGAAGGGTCGAATTATGAGTCAGAATTTTGTTCAAAGTCCCAAACAACCCTCCGCAGGTTTTGAATTTAGAGTTGTCCTTCTAGACCAGTTGCCATCCAAGGCTATAGAACCCACTCTGCCCTGGTATTTACCCATAGCTGGAGGGAGGAGAAGAGGATTCATACTTTTCCCAAGGGTATTAGCACGTAAGTGAATGTAATGGAGTAGACTGGAATTCGAACGCGGCACTCCGATTCCTCAATCTAAGCCGCAATCCATTACTCTTATCACAAATAATATCTATCTATGAATCTATCTATATATATATATATCTCCCTCTCTCTCTGTCTCTTTATATATATATATATATATATATATATATATATATATATATATATATATATATATATATATATATATATATATATATATATATATATATATATATATATACGATCGCAAAAGCGTGAAAACCAGGGTCGCAAACTCTCATCAATCCAACTAAATATATATATATATATATATATATATATATATATATATATATATATATATATATATATATATATATATATATATATATATATATATATATATATTTTTTTCTTCATACTGCCGGATCTATATCCATATATTTGCTTACATATATATATAAGTATGCATATGTAATGACCTGCTTGTTAGCAAACCAAAGCAGAATAAAGAATCAATGTTCGATATGAGGTTAGCAATGATCTTGCATACTGATTTTCAAGGCAAGAGGATGGGAACTCAGAAAATTGGTCACCTAACTACCATGGTATTTACACACACACACGCATATATATATATATATATATATATATATATATATATATATATATATATATATATATATATATATAATGAGGAAATTGTCGCCTCTTCATATTTTTAATTTTGCGCATGCGCGTTGTTTCTTCTTGGTTTTATCGACTGCGCACCATATATAGGGTCAATTTTGTGCCGTCTGTGAGAAAAAGAGCACTATGACGAAATTCACGGCATGCTGTACTGATTGTCATTAGGGCCGGAAGCACGAATAATGTTCATTTCAGAGAGTTTGGGTGTCAATCTGAGGACAGTGGAGAGGATTTGGAAAGAGTTCAATGAGTTCAATCATGATTACGAAGGTACCGCAGCTCGGAAAATTTACTCTGATCGTTCAGAAAAGAACTCCTGAATTTGTGTGTGAGGGCCATATAGTCGACACAAAAGCCTCCATCAAGTGTCTTGTGGCAGTAGTCATTATGGCAATATTAACAAACTTAA
>OZ010576.1:83247158-83252158 GCA_963932145.1 Acanthosepion lycidas
AGAAAAAAGGGTGATGAGAAATTCTTTAATATTTTTGCTTATTTATCAACCATTTTCCATATTTTATTATTTTATAGCCTGGTTATCAAGCCATTGATGTTAGAATCTGTGTTTGTATATAAGTCCATCTTGACCGTGTTTTTGAAAATGAAAACCTTATATAAATATATACATGCAATAAACTATTTCTTCTTCACGTGTATTATATTTCAACCTTGAAAATGGCTAAATCTATAGCCGAAAGCGCTAGCATAAAAAAAATATTCGCACAGGTTTTATAAAATTTATCATCTGAAAAGAAAAAAAATATTTGATCACATGAAAAATTGTATAAAAAACTAAATCAAAGCACCTTGTCTGTCGTATTCAATGAAATGTGCATGAAAGAAGGATTGCTGCCTAAATACACAAAAATATATATATATATATAAACCATAAAACATGGAGAGACGAGATAGACTTATACCTTTCCCAATGTTATTACGAGAACAATATGAAGATTGACTTCTCTAAAGTTTTGTTCACTCGAAACTCGAGCAACACTTGATGGGCCAGATAGATGGTGCAAAGGCTGGTTAATGAACGGACAGAATAGCCATCAGTGTTTGAGACGCCAACAAGGCGGTGGAGGCATAATGATCTGGGATGGTATTATTGGAAACACATTAGTGGGCCCATGGAGAGTACCAGATTGCATCAAAATGACTACTGATGAATACATAGCGTTTATGAAGGAGCATCTTGAACCGTGGATGAAAAGGCAAAGAATTGCTTTCAGAAGGGCTATTGTTTTTTTTATGTAAGATAATGCTTTCTCACACGCTGCTCACAAGACTACTGAATATTTGAAACAGTTAGGCTTCGATGGACCTCGAAAAATGAAGTAGCCAGCAAATTCTCCGGATTTGAACCCAATCGAAAACCTTTGGAGCATCATGAAGCGAAGTCTGTACGCCAACGGACGATAATTCAGGAGCAACGCTGAGTTGTGGGAAGCAATTCTTGACATATCTCGCGGAATTACAGCAGATGACATCCTACAATTAACAAATTCCATGGATCGTCGACTTTTTCAAGTAATTTCAAAACAGGGAAAGCACATTCCCTATTAATTTGTTTAAAACTGTGCCTTTGTTTGCATCTGTTATTATTTGTTTGATTATCTTATTTATTAGCTTCTTTTGATCATAAACATTCACGTTCAACATTAATAAACGTTTTGTTTGCTCAATTCTGGGAATTTTACTAAACCTTTCTAATAATTTGGCACGGTCAAATCACTGTGCTGATAATAAATATGATGTTAATTTGTTTACGTTGCGCAGATCAGTGTTGCCAACATTGTGTGAAAATTTTGTGTGAATTGATCAAACGGTTTTTGAAATATTAGAAAAAAGTTATCTCGATAATAATTTGGCACGCAGTGTAAAGACATTTTCAAAAATTTAACCGATGACGTTGCTCTGTTAAACTTTCTTTTGGTAGTTTTCCAATAAAATGACTCCTTCAACATTGCCTAAATGGAATCTGTTCGGGAAAACTGATCTGTATTTTGCGGGATTCAAAAGCTGTTATTTACAAAGAATTGCTGGAACCTAGACAAATCTTTATTATACAACGTTTCAATTGTGAATCCGGCTCGTTCGATCAACGTATTGGGAAACATCTGTGAGATATAAATGCATACGCATCTTTTCTTATCCATATGGGATATGTTCCAATACCAAAACGGATATTTGAAACTGTAGATATTAAAGAATCCCATTTATACTATATTATTTCATATACCCTCATATCTACGATAAACTTTAACTCATATACAGGGGCATACAAAAGTAGCTATACAATAAGTATTATACCTGTATTGATATGTTTATATAATACAGTATAATACGTTTTGTCTGTACTTCTACTATCCTCACACCTCACCTGTATAAGGCACCATAAGAGATTAACAAAAGTAACTAATAATAATATTTACTAATTTAGACTATGTAAGCAGAACGGGTCAAAGGTTGAAATCACGGACTAACCAACATGTATCAGCCAATATTTACAAGGGGGAGATGTGCACTTTTTCATAGGTTCGTAAATGCAACAGGTTTAGCGATAGTTGAACAACTGATTAAAAGCTAGTAGTGTGTCTGCTCTTTTAGCCTATGCATGTTCTGCGTGTTAAGAAAGAATAATTTCGAATACCATTTGAAAGTAAGCTTTAAAATGAATTTTAAAAAAATGAAAGAGCTTTCTTGAAGCTTATATTTTTGTTTTAATTGAAATCTAAATGATTTAAAATTTGTTATTTTAGAGTAAACAAAATACTCTGTGCTGTATTTCAAACAGAAAATATATTGATCGGAATCGATTTTTTTAAAATAAAATCAATCAAAATGGACATTTTTAAACACATTTGTAAACAAAAGTTAAGTCTCAGTTTTTAAAATCTTGCAAAAATAAAATATATATTTTATTTTTGCAAGATTTCCGAATCGTTATTTGAGAAGAATTAGAAAATTTAAAGTCAAATTAATCTGATTTAAAACAAATATTACTTATAGCATAAAATGTTGTATATAAACATTTCTTAACTATGGGTCTTGTTTTTCTGACGTGAGCAGCTATTTATTGATAGCCGAATGTATTCATAGTTAAGTATGGTGGAGCAGACAATAAACTTTATTAAGAGGGACAACCCTTAAATTATGTGATATTTTCATGATAGATTTATCGATTTGTACATCCATATTTCAGAAAATCTGCACGTAATCACAATTACAGAGACAAAACCAAATTCTTTTAAAAATATTCGGCGTCGTCAGATTGTAATAATCTTTCCAAGATATGAGTAGTAAATACAGTTTAACTTAATTTAAATTCTGCTTTTAATTAATATAGTCGGTAAAATTATCACATTGAATTGATCAGGTTTTCATAAAAAATAAGTAAGGGGCTGACACGTGTGTAAAAATAGTTTTTAGCAAGATTTTATAATAAAAACAAAATAAAAAAAATAATTCCATTCATTTCTGAATAGGTCTTGAAAATTTAATTTAAATCCGACAATTATTTGATTTTTGCAAGAATTTCAAAATTAATATACCTGTCACCGCAAAAAAGAGGCTAAAAGTTCCTATGGTAAAAATTAGTAGAACGGCTGACGGCTAACCGATTCGGCTACAAAGGATCGTTCGGTTGGCAAGGTCGAATTTACTGCTTATAAACTTCGACCTTGCCAACCGAACGATCCTTTGTGGCGGAATCGGTTAGGCACGCCCGGCTAAATGGCGGTTCCGTATAGGATACAGGTTCGAATCCTGTCAAGGACGAATATTTTCTATGAAAATTTCTCGGATATTCAGGCCGGTAAATGTTATTTAATACTGTTTATTATAAACAGAGCATTTACTTAAATACTTGTATCTATAAAAAGAACGTTAAACATAAAAATGTCTTTAATAAATAAATTGTCGGACTTTGTCCATTTCTTAATATATATATATATATATATATATATATATATATATATATATATATATATATATTGTGTGTATCAGTGTGTGTGTATAATCATTTCACTTTAAGCAAGGCACTAAAGCCACTGAGATACAAGGGATTAGTGAGTATGAAAGAATAAAAACATAGAAGCATTATTAACGAGCGTGAACAATAATCAGTGTGACAGTGTATAACGGTTGACACTGCATTTAATTTATTGAAGATCAAAGTCGGCTGGAATGCATGCAGTCGGAAGTGCGTTCCACATGCGAAAAGTGCGCGAAAAGAAACAAAGGACTGGCAGTCATATCTAACCAATCCAACTATGAAATGATGAGACCTTGTCGTCAGCCTAGTACAGCGCTTAAATTCATAAATCCCAGGTGTCAAAGTTCATCACACCTGAACTAATTTATAGAAAAGACATAACTAAGCGACTTTACGGAAGTGGGAAAGGAAATGAAGCCGAAGGGCCAGGTCAGGACCAATAAAATTGCAGATTCTTCTTTCGTTTTTATGAAGAATCTCTAAATATATAGGCAAGAGCAATAGACCGTATAAACCGCAATAAACCAAAAATCGAGGAATGGCAGGCTTATACATATGCAAGCTATACACTGCGTGCCAAATTATTATCGAGATAACATTTTTTCTAATATTTCAAATTTCTGGGAAATTTACTAAACCGTTCTAATAATTTGGCACGCACAAATCACCGTGCTGATAACAAATATGGCGCCAGTTTGATAACATTGTGCAGATCACTAGAAAAATTTCAGCGATTGCGCAGTTCAGTGTTGCCAACATTGTGTGAAAATTTTGTGTGAATTGATTGGACGGTTTTTGAAATATTAGAAAAAAAGTTATATTGGTAATAATTTGGTACTCAGTGTATTCTTGAGAGAAAATTGTCTAGAGTGACACAGCGAATCCACATTCCTAGGAACAGACTTAACAATTTATTTTTTATATATGTCCTCTTAGAAGTGTTTTTTTTTTTTTTTTTTTTTTTTTTTTGTTATGAATTGTCTTTTAATATGCCCCGTTTTTATCGCAGTAAATAGTAAAACAGAAGAGTTATATATTGCAATAAAAGTTATTCGATATTTTTGTGCGTTTGTTTTTTCTTTTGTTTTTTTGTTCTGTTTTTTTTTGGCAAGAAGTCGACAGGTGTTTTTGCTGAAAGGCAACACCCACACTCATGTTGCTAATGCGCCATAACACATGATCAAGACCGGATTTTAGTCAGCATTTAGCATATTTCCCAGACCTGTCACATTCAGACTATCATTTGTTTCGCTTAATGTTGTCTTACTTCGAGAATTCCAACAATCTGATGCCGTTAGCTGAAACGTGACGTAATATCATATAAACCTAGGAAAGATATTTTCATCACGGAATAATTCTTGATTCAGAACTTTCTGAATCAAACTTATAGATTATAAGTGGACTTGTACCAGAAATATTTAGTTTGAAAATGTCTAATTTCTCAAAATCCGCTCTTG
>OZ010576.1:83257158-83272158 GCA_963932145.1 Acanthosepion lycidas
AGTGGAACTTCCACCTTGCTTGGGGTGAATTGCTTTGAAAAAAAAACAATTAATCATCACTTCTACTTGCCATCAGCATGGACGACGCTAAACTCCAAGAAAGCAACACTTTGCCCTTGCTTGGGTTTATATTTTCCACTGACGTTAAATGGAGTGACTATATAGAATCGACTACAAGAAAAGTTGGTTCAATGTGTCTTGCCAGATAATTTTTCTCATCAGAATCCATCTTTAACATTTATAAATCTATCATGAATTGTATTGTGTTGCTAAATCTCTATCTAATGGTTCTGCTGTACAAGATTCTTGACAAAATCCAAAGAATGGTCTGTAATTTAATCAATCCTGACTCGGCATCTTCAGTCACTTTCTCATCGACGTGACGTGGCTTCCCTCTGTCTTTTCTACAAATATTTTCATGACAACTGTTCTCGTGAGCTTTTCTCCCTAGTACGCCGACTACATGAATTTAAGCGTGCTACTAGATTGGCATTTAGGTCCCACCCTTTTACTGTTGAACTAACTTGATGTAACCGCCACTTCCACACTAACAGTTTATTTTCTCGCACTTTTCACCTGTGGAAGTACCTTACGATTTCTCGCTTCCCTAATAAGTACGATATTAAAAAAATATAAATTCAGCGTCAGTCACCATCTTTCGTATTCTTGAACCATATTTCGTTATGTCCTTCCTTCAAATGACCTATTCTCAGTTTTAACTTTCACTTTCACTCTTTGTAACCGCCTGCGTTCTAGTGACATTATTGCTTTGCTTAGGGTGAAAAGATTTTAAAAAGTCCTTGACAAAATCCGAATTCATATTGGATATATCAAGTGATTTCAAAAGCAAAAAGCTGTTAAAATTAAAATGAATAAATTAAATTATCATTAGCCAGAGTTTAGAATCTATTAATTTATATAATCAATTCGAATATCAGTGTGTCACTGTGAGAAACTTTTTGTAACTTTATTCTTAGAGGCCATCGTTCAACATATCATACTGTTTTGGTATCAGGCCGACTCCGTAAGCAATTCAAAATATCCCGAACCGAAAGTTTTATTGCTACGATTGTTTTCAGATTCCGCCATCTTGGCTTCTACAGATAAAAACAATTAAAGGGATATAACTCTATAACTTTCAATATCTCATGTTCTCAAATTACAATTTTTCAAAATAAAATTGTCCTTGTGTTTACTTTACTCCTAGAGGGCGCAGCCCAACATATCATACCACACACATGCCTATATATATATATATATATATATATATATATATATATATATATATATATATATATATATATATATGTATGTATGTATATATATGAAATAGATTGAGTCTGACAATTATATTAATATATGTAAGTTCGACAATTATTTTAATATATTTATAGCTTCTTCTTGAGCTAAATGTGTAGCATGTCAGGCGATATGACGGTGTCGTGTAGGATACAGATTCGTTTCCTGTCGGAGGACACATATTTTGTATGAAATGTCTTGGTCATTCAGGCCGGTAAATGTTGTTAATGCTGTTTATTACGAACAGAGCATTTATGTATGTAAATAACGTATAAACAATATATTTATATATATATATATATATATATATATAGACACACACACACACATATATATTTATATATATGTATATATATATATATATATATATATATATATATATATATATATATATATATATATATATATATATTTGGGATGAAATATAGAGCCATACATAGAATACGACAGAATGTTAAGATAAATAACAAGTTTAATGAATAAGAAACGTTTAGACAACCATTCAAACACTTTCGTAATACAAATGAAGGAAACTGACAATAACTTTCATTTTACTAATGTCAACTTAAAGAATTCAATTATTTACGTAGAAAGTACTTCGAGGGTCTAGTAATAATAGTAACCATAAACACATGTTGAAACATTATCTTACATGACCAAAGTTTATTGAATTCATTCTTAAGTAGGCTAACGTATATTTAACTAAAACAAACGGTATGTACGTAAAAACGTTCCAAAATCAAGATGTGAAAAATCAACAAACAATATATACTAGACATACACACACATACACACAAACTTACGAATATACATTATCATCTGTTTCCAATTACATACATAAAACAATATCGACTACATTCACTTTCGCAAAAATACCCTTGAGAAAGCCTTTTGCTCCCTAGCTGTGAATTAAATAGTAAGCATGTTAGATCTTCCTAGCATTGTGTGTCAACCAGTTTAAGAGAAGGATGATTTACAAACCGTAGACAACGTTACCGGAAACTATTCAACAATCTTGCCTGAGAAGATATGGGAATTCGCAGATGATAAGGAAAAAGGGATCTGCGTAGAGCCATGTACACCCAGCTCTTGATAATGACTGAGATAGCTTCAACTGAACGACAAACCATGAACTTTTGACAGTTTATTAACAATTTCAAACAGCTCATATGGAAATTTGAAAAAATATAACAAAATATTAATTAGGCAGATCTTGTCAACTGAATTTAATAAAACTTGTTTTAGCACACTTACGCAGAAACACACACATACATACACACATACAGATAAATAGATAAAGAGAGAGAGAGAGACTCGGTTCGTTTTGGAATATATATATATATATATATATATATATATATATATATATATGAAAAAAAAATTTTTTTTCTCCATTCTGTCGGATTTATATCCATTTATATTTTCTTACATATATATATATATATATATATATATATATATATATATATATATATATATATATTTGCTTTATAATAGTAAATACATTGAGCTCTTTTCGTGGATAAGTTTTAATATTTATATTACTAGGATCCGCACGGATTATATTCCAATGGATTTATTACCTTTACGATATATATATATATATATATATATATATATATATATATATATATATATATATATATATATATATATATATCACTTTGTAATTATACGTTATATTTTAATGGATAAACTTGTTTGTGTAGATGTTTTTGTTTTTTGAAGTCCTTTTCTCAACAGTGTAACTTTTATCGACCGGCCTGTGTATTCGAGAATCCCAATAAAGAAAATGTCCCCTTCAGCAGACACAGAACCTACCTCTCCCTTTATACGGATACGTTGACTGATATGGTGCATCCGCATCTACAAACCGTCATTTTAAAATTTATTTTTTAAAAGAAAAATCATCTTTGGATGTGGTAAATGTGGCAAACATTGATCAAGCGACATTCTCCAGAAATAGTAGCAAGGTTGACAGGGTGTCTAAGTGACATTGCGAATATTTTGGGGGAATATAAAAGTACTTTTTTTTCTTTTTAAATCGAGTTAGATTTAATTTCATTAGTAGGTGTTACAATAAGAAACGTCATGGATCGATAGTGTATGAATATGCAAAAGTTACAGATGCTCGACAGATAAAAATGCATTTTCTTGAACTGTTCTCGAATATATACACACACACGTACACACGCGCTCTACACACATGCAAACATACTTTCACATACATGTATACCGTGTGTAGTGAAAATATGTAAAAAGAACGAGAATTTAGAATTAAATTTGCTTAATATGCAGATACCTTCAATATATTTTTATGCATACTATATATGTGTGTGTGTGTGTGTGTGCGTGCGTGTGTGTGTGTGTATTTACAAATCATTATATCAGACTAACATTAGGTAACTGAATGACAAAACAGGGAAAAACCCCTTCGTTTCGCATTTCGTCAACAGCTTAAATCTGTGGAAATCCACGCTAGAAGAATTTCTTCCTATTTCCCATCCAATTACTGGAATATATATATATATATATATATATATATATATATATATATATATATATATATATATATATATATATTCTTACTCTGTCCTGGATATTGAGTTCTATCTGGATTCTATCCTCTTGGAAATTTATGTATAAGTATGTATACACACACACACACGTATATATATATATATATATATATATATATATATATATATATATATATATATATATATATATATATATATATGAATCTGATTGCGCTTGTTTTACGCGTGAGTTTAGGACCCCATTCACACACCATGAGGATTAAAATGTATACATTGTAAAAGGAACGGATATTAAATTAGCTAAAGTAACTTCAATGAAGAAATAAATTGAATAATATATATATTTCTTCTTTTCTCCTCAGTAATTTTATAGCTGTAAAGTTAATAGCGAATAAATTTTAAATTTTGATTTTGTAATTAGCAGTTTTAAATTTTAATATTAAATTTTATCATATAATTTAGTAATTATTGGTTGGAATAAATTCTTTTTTAATACTACCCATATTTTAAACATCTGAATAGATATTATAACATGACTTCGTTATCAAGCTTTTTGAATTTTCCTATACTTGTGTTTTGATTGGTCCATCTAGCCTTTGTAACAACGTTTTCCCCTTGCGAAGGATTGTTAATTAATTTGAAACTTTTAAAACCATTTATTTTACATTCAACGTCATCACTTGATAAGACACCGAAGGTGTTGAAACAAAATGGCTATTTTTGTAGTGATTTTATAAAATATTTATGTTATAAATTTTTTTTAAATAAATAAATAATTATATATATATATATATATATATATCATAGCGGTTGACTTAACAAAATTATATGTATATTTTAGGGGACAAATTTCTAACAGTAAATTTGCGTCCAGGTTCATACAATATTTCACCATTGTTGGGAGATCTTTTGTTATCAGAATCTGCGATATTTAATAAAAAAAAGTAATGTAAAGACAAACGAAAACAAAACGCATGTAAATGAAGTCGACTATATTTCGTGCCCGCCCAAAATAAAAATAATAAAAATAAATAAAAATTATCTTTAAACTGAAAAATCCCAGCATTATTTATTTGTGCGCATGCCTCGTCAACGTAAACATAAGCATTTGATGAAGTTCTAAAGAACAAAATGTGTCACGTTAAACCTTTTTTCCTGCACCTTTAGTCAAAAATTTTCCTTCATATATATATATATATAAATATATATATATATATATATATATATATATATATATATATATATATATATAAATCTCCGTATCTCCGTTGACACTCAAGCCAGACTATGCGAAAACTTCCTCCGTCGTAAATTTAGCCACCCCCACCTTACTGTGTCCCGGCATCTATGAAAGTAACACTATACTGATACAAATTATTAACACCCCACCCCTGCCTATTCTAAACAATCCGCCCTTGATGTTACCATGGAAATTTTTGATTTCAATTCTGACCATACTATTAAAACTCGTAAATTTCAGAAATAAGTCATTCCCAAAAAATTTCGCTTGAAGATGGAACAGAGCCTACTTTAACTCAAGTTAATTCAAATATTATTTTGAAGTTTTCGGCTCTTCTTTTGAAACATGAGACCTCTTATGTAGCGTGTTGGAATCATATTTTTAAATATATATATATATATATATATATATATATATATATATATATATATACTGGGTGTACCAGGAAAACTGTCCAAATCGTGTAATAGCGTGGGATATTTATCCATCCCACAAATTGTTTAATATCTAAAAAAACCACTAAACTAATTTTCTTTTTTTCCAGATTTTCAGATAAGACCATTAGCCATCTTGACACCATTTGTCGTAAGAATCACTGAAAAATCCTTTGAGTATTTTTTTTCAGCTCGAAAGAGAACAGTTTAAAATCATTTTGTGTCAGCCTCACTATGTCTTCCCAATGGTGAGACGAAAAATATCATTCAGCCCTACAGTAATGGTATCAAAATTCATGCGGTGGCTTCCATCTTCAAAGTCCATTCAAGAACCATCAAGAGAACAGAGAATGAGGGATCGGCAAAGAGGAAAACTGGATCAGGAGGTCATAATAGCAAGAGGGATAACCATTTCAACTTAGAGCTAAATACATTCTTTATTTTTCAAAGTAGAGTCCAATAGTGTTATAAAAACCTCGGAGAAATCCAGTAAGATATCTTTAATCATTTCTAAGTCACAACGATTCAAAGCTTAATCTAACAATTGGAAAGATTTGCTGTTACATGATTTCGCCAATTTTGCTCTTACACCCAGTATATACATATATAAATTTCATGAAATACGACTGATAAGGTACCGCGGTTAATTTTTTTTTTTATTTCATTTTTCTTGTGTTCTTATAATTTACTACTTTTCTGGACATATATAGAAATTGTCCGACTGTTCTGTATATCCGCGCGCTTTCGGCTATACCTTTAGATAATGTATTTTTACTTTTAACTGAATATATGGATTTTTTATGCATGTATCGTTTGTGATTTTTCCATAAAAAGCGATCCCAGCTTCTGAACAATACTAGAAGGCCTAAGGTAGTTAAATATTGCAGTACTGGGCAACATCCTGGACATATTTTAAAAGCAAATAAATGGTCTTCATTCTTTTTTTGTACAAAGCTATCCCAAAATAGCTAGAAAAACCACTTACCGTAAAATATCTGATTCGAAGATTTAGATACATCATTGTGCAAATTAATTGAAACAAAGCGAATAATTCCGTTATTATTAACTTCTTTTTCGTATTTTTCCAATGAAACATGACCCAGTGCACATGTCAGTACTTCGTATGGCCACTTTTATTTTATAGAAACTCTTTGATGCGATTTGGCATGGAATCCATTAATTTGGAGCAGTTCTCGTTGATTTTGGGTTCACGGTACCACACCTCTATAATGGCCGTCAAGAACTTCTCTTTCATCGTACAGTCCTCAATCTCTCTGTAAGGCCGCGATCACTCTGTAACGCTTGCCGGCGTGTTCGTGCAGCGTTAGAATTTTCGTACGCTTCCTTGGAGTAACGTCCATCGCAGAAAATGGCCGTAGGACAACTAATCGACAGTCAAAACAATAAAAATCTGATGCAATCGCGGATGACGCAATATTTTTCAAGGCCAAATAAATTTCATCATATACCTCGAAAACAGATTCATATTACTGCACACCACTGAAAATGACCTAATCTGAGGAAAAAAAAATAGAAATCAGTTACACCCTGTCACTCCAGCGTACAGCCTCCCGTATTTAAGCAAATAATATTAGCCAAAAATAAATAAATAAAATCCTTGCCTATCGTCTTTAATAAAAATAAGATATACTTGCTTATGACGCTGGCATATTTTGTGCAATCGTTAACGATGACCTGTCTATGTTCCGGTTTATCATGGCATAAAATAACAGCTCACCCACCTCCACCCTCTGCGCTTACTTTTCTATTTAGCTTAGATCTGACATTTAATTAGTTAATCAAGACATACCTACATGTCTATTTTTAATTCTGACATTATGCCCCCAACCCCTTTAACATTCGGAAAAGAGGTAACACTTGCTTTAAAATTTCCTTAAAAATCATTTAATCACTAGTTACTCACCATCGCCTGAAGAAGTACAATCATAGTATTGAAACATGAAAGCTTTTGTGTATCGATTTTAAAATGCTTATATTATAATCTCTTATAATAAAAATATAATAATAATATACTTACTTATATATACAGTGCTGTGCATAATTATAAGGCAAGCGGATTTTATTTTTAAACTTTATCAGTTGAGATATTTTTTTTTATTTTCTATTTTATTATACAGTATTAATAATCTGAAAGTTTCAAATAATTACTATGCATAGAAAGTCAGTTACTGTAAAATTACTGAAAAACTCGAAAAACGACTGGTGCATAATTATACGTCTATTAAAAAAATTATTACAAAAGTGACAAAATTTATAGAAATTAATATTTAGTTTGTTTTTTCTTGATTGGCTATTACTTCAAAGACACTATTTTTCATAGAATAGATTAACCTTTGAGTGTCGTTTTTGTAATTAAATCGTAGACTTTCAAAATTTAACATTTGAGCTCTTCCTTATTATTAAATTGATGCCCATTCTTATATATCCATCTAACCAATATCCCCCAAAGGTTCTCGATAGGATTGAGATCGGGTCATCTGGCGGGACAATCCAAAACATTGATTCGGTTAGCTTGAAATCATTTCGGTTAGCTTGTAAACAGGAACATTGTCTTGCTGAAATATCCAGTTTCGACCTCCATTTTTTCCTATAAGGCCAGAGACCAGCAGATAAATTCTGATAACCCAAAGCATCAAGTCAATGAAAACAATCGGAGTTTTGCTTTTAAATCCGAATGCTTCCCAAATAATAACACTCCCTCCTCCTTG
This sequence comes from Acanthosepion lycidas, assembly GCA_963932145.1. Lineage (NCBI taxonomy): Eukaryota > Metazoa > Mollusca > Cephalopoda > Sepiida > Sepiidae > Acanthosepion > Acanthosepion lycidas. The sequence goes on from OZ010576.1 coordinate 83,265,401, forward strand.
CATACGCTTGTAAAAGACCAACTTCTTCCTAAGGTCATGCCAATAATAAGATAACTCATCGGGACCGTCCAAATTAATTTTTTTTAATCAGAAAATGTCACGCCTTGTCCCAAGTCATATGCTCTTTGGCCCAGTTGAAGCGCTCTGACATATGGTGTTCACTCAAACATGGAGCGTTCATAAGCTTGTCATAACTGAACTCGGATGATCTGTTAAGTTCTCTCCAAACCGTCCAGCATGAAGCACCCAATTCCAGAGTTGCCTGGATCTTGGAACACGATGAGACGGCATTGCTTGCTTCTTTTTTGATCAGTCTGACATCTCTGTCCCTTAATTTCTTGATTCTGACTTTTTCCTCTCTTCATATTCTTCCCCGTTTCATAAAATAGTTGAACGCTTAAAACTAACGGCAATTTCTTTAGTCAATTTTTCATTCTTCAGTGCGATTATTTGACCGTTTTCAAATTCAGTTAATTTTGTACCCAAAGTTTATGTTCATAGTTTATATCAATTTTGTTATGTACCCATGCTGGTGAATTATTAATAATAATTTATAAAATTTTAAGCGATTGTTGATTTAAATTATTAAGCACTGCTCTTATTTTAAAATAACCTTATAATTATTCACCAATCTTTTTTTGAGTTTTTGAATAATTTTACAATAAGTAGTTTTCTCCTTATAACAATTATTTAAAACTTTTGGATTATTTATACTATATAATAATAAACAAAATATTTAAAAAAATATCTCAGTTGCTAAAGTTTAAAAATAAAATTCAGCTGGCCTTATAATTATGCATCACACTGTATATATCTTGTAAATATCTCTATCTATAAAAGTCAGGATGTGTGTGTGTGTGTGTGTAACGAATGCACGGCCGCAATTTTCGACGGATTTGCACCAAAATTTATATGCACATGCTCCAAGTTCGTGGGAAGGCCAAGGCCGACTTTGCATTTCCCAACTCCCATCGATAGTGGAAATAATCTACGGCAGTTTTCATGTAGTTTGCAGCCGTTTTCTACTGGCCAAAGTGAGAGCCTATAGCTGGCTGCTACAAATAGGCAGGAAGATTCTATTGGCCAGCGTGAGAGCCAACAGCTGACTGACACGAATGTTAACTAGCATGCTAGCATGCAAAAAAAATCGATAGCTGCATTCGTCACGAGTGGGAAAAATTTAAATCTGCATGGCATTTTACTCCAATTGGCTCATTCGCTTGCTTAAACTCAACGTTGATTCTGATTCCGTAGAACTGGGTTGGTTGTGAAAAAGTATTTGTTGTTAAAATTCTTTTTTCATTCGGTTTTTCCAGTTACTAGTCCTTTTTTTTAAAGCTGATCGTTTTGTGTTCATTTTGTTTAGTTCTTTTTTCGTAACAGATTTAATAATTAGTATAGAGCTTAGAAAAAATTTGCAGTGTGAGATAGGCAAGAAGTAAGGCATATAGCAACATCAGCACGGTAAAGGGCACTCCTTTAAAGGCAAGTAAGGGCAAAAATATTTTAAGTCAAGTGATAGCGATTGCTGTATGAGTCGTACGATTTTTTTTAATCAAGCCCAGGCAACGCCGGGTCATGCTGCTAGTATTTAATAAAACTTATATTACTGGAAGTCTGCTGGCTACATTCAGAAGCAGAAAATATTGATCTATTTAATATATACCAATCACAATAATCGGATGTGCCCTCAGAGTGTCCCAATGCCCTCAGCTCCTACTGGGACGTAAGCTCAACCCAGGCCTCAAGTGAAACTCGTACATACGACCCATCACTAAAGATGATGGGAAAATGGTCGGTTCCTTGTAAGTACCTCACTCTCCTGCCATCGTCTACCTTTTTAGAACCAAATTAGGCTGACAATGGAATACTCATGCCCAGTCTTCGCTTTCCACTTTCGACAACTGCTCACTTACAGAGGGCACGTCGGAAGTCTCCCGCTGCTACACACAGTATTTCCACTGAAAGTGTTCAGGTGAACGAATTTGCACCAGTCCTGACCCTCACGGCTAAGATGCGCCATGCCATGCACATTGTAGCGAACGATCTTCATTCCATTCTTATTCATATTTGGCGAAATGTAATTTCCACTTGAGCAGCTTATTCCTGAGAACCAACTCTGTGGAACCAACTCCCAAGAGGATGTTTTCCCGATCACAACAATCTTAACCTGTTAAAGTTTAGTTTTAACCATTATCTTCCGCACATATTAGCATAAGCTGTACCCCTTACTCTGTAACTCTCTACCTTGAGTGCTCCCCTGGCTATGTACAGTGTGAACACCATTGTAAAAATCAAATTATTTAATATTAAGGAAAATGTAACGTGCCTGGGACAATGGGGCTTTACTCCCGTCAAACGAATCCCTTTTTTCTAGTCACTTACATTTATCCTAACATGACATCCATTTTCTAGTACAATCCGCATTATCCTCTTTAGGAATCGCCACCAGTGGCATCGTCAGGTTCTCCATAATCTCGATCTTAATGACTCAATGTCAAATTTTGATTTTGGGAAAGTCAGTAATAGCTATCATCAAATCTGGACGACAATAAGTTGGTCTGACAGACCAGGCTGATATGTTCTCTCTCTCTCACTTTCTCTCTCTCTCTCTCTGTCTGTCTGTCTGTCTCACACACACACACACACACATACACATACAGAGCATATATATATATATATATATATGTGTGTGTGTGTGTGTGTGTGTGCGTGTGCGTGTGTGTGAACCATGCGGGAAAAGTTAAGAGTTTGTTCATTCGGTTATTGCTAAGGCTATGGCTGCTTCAGCGTCGCCTGCGGAACCTTACTGGAGAGTGTGTATTCACGTATGCGTAGAAAGAAATCCGGAGATTGGCTGCTGAGTTTTATCAGGGCTTCACAACCGGATCTTGAGATAAAAATTAGATGCTTTCGAGACAGACTATCTATCTATCTATCTATCTATCTATCTATCTATCTATCTATCTATCTATCTATCTATCTATCGTTTTAAGCGATGATACAATGCTTCAAGAAATCTCGAGATAAATAAGAAAGTGTAGATCCAAAAACATAAAGAAATAACTCGAAAAAAATGACAAAATTATTTTCCTTTGTCCACATTTTAAGATTTCTGTAATATTTTGAGTCTGTTTCTTATTTTCTCTTCTGTTGGTGCCGTCTTTCATTTTAATTTAGATCATATTCATTTTGTTTTTTAGCAGATTGTCTTCTAAGTTGTTTTGCCATGTTGTTGTTGCTGCTACCTTCATTTTCATTGTTGTTTGAATGTCTTTATTCTTACCCTCAGAACACCACAAAATGTCCTTTCTTTCATTACCGTGGCCATGTTTTTTTTTTACTTTCTATCTTGAGGTCTCTCTTTCGCATGTATCTATTTATCTGTCGCATACCTTCCCGCTTATCCTCCCGCCAAAATGGTGATTGATTTTACCAGCCTTGTCTATCTAGATTTTTAGGAAAAAGGCGCCCTCTACAGCGATACTAAGGAACTGCGTGTAGCGAGATTTGCACTTATCTGTGATTTCATCCGGTCTGTGAATCACACTCCACAATGTACCGCTGCCGACATCCTCCACAGCCCTGCCTAAAAATCACTCTAACTTTTTTTTTTCACCTTTCTTTCTCTTTTTTTTTTTCCTTTCGCAATTAATCCTTCGTTTCTTTATTTCCTCTTCTGTCTTCGTTTCTTTATTTCCTCTTCTGTCTTCGTTTTCTTTCTTTCTCTCTCTCTCTCTCTCTCTCTCTCTCTCTCTCTCTCTCATTGCCTAATTCTTCTCTATATAAATTACTTTCGTTTTCTCTTTCTTATTTTATTAACTCTCGAAATTGCTCTCACTTTGTTTTTGTTATTTTACTTAAAATAACTACCGCACTGCAACTCTTTCTTACAGGCAAATAAATGATTTCTTTCTTACTCCGTTCAATATGTCTTTCATTCTGAAGGTTTCTCTCTGTTTAAGATTTTGCTTTGCAATGATTGTCTTCACTTCTGATAAGTCTATATCTACCTTTCTTCTCCACACCCCTACCCGCTCAATATTTTGTCCTCTTTTTTTCCCCAACAGTTAATTTCTCATTTTCTTAATAGACACGTTTTTTTTTCTAACACATTCTTAACTAAATACCTACGAACTTGACTTTCTGTTAGTCTCCCTTTGCCCTATCATTCGTATTCAGTCTCTCTAATTTTTCTTTCTTTCTTTCTTTCTTTCTTTCTTTCTTTCTTTCTTTCTTTCTTTCTTTCTTTCTTTCTTTCTTTCTTTCTTTGGGGTATTTGTCTGTCGATCTTTCCACACTAACTTTGCTATCAGACTCTCTCTTACTGAACTGAGTTTTTTTCCCCCTTTCGTTGTGAATTTCTGGGAGTCTTCCCCTAATGATCTCGCTATGATTTTTTGTCACCAAATATCTATCTATCTATCTATCTATCTATCTATCTATATATATATATATATATATATATATATATATATATATATATATATATATCAGTTTGTTCATATCTATCTAAATCTTCCATATCTATCTATCAATATATATATATATATATATATATATATATATATATATATAATTATATATATATATATATCCATCTCAATCTTCCATATCTATCTATCTATCTATGTATCTATCTATCTATCTATCTATCTATCTATCTATCTATCTAAATCTTCCATATCTATCTATCTATCTATCTATCTATCTATCTATCTATCTATCTATCTATCTAAATCTCCCATATCTATCTATCTATCTATCTATCTATCTATCTATCTATCTATCTATCTATCTATTTCAGTCTGTTATCAATCTATCTAATTTTTACTAAAATAATATTTCTGAACATTTTTTCTTGCTATATTTCTAAGGATGACCTGCACACAGATTTGTTTTTCATAGCTTTTCTCTAAATTTCCCTCTTTCACGTGCAGATTTTTCTTTCTTTCTCTTTAAGCTTTCTCCATCTCGTTCTCAATCTTTTTTCTCTCTATCCCCCCCACTCTCTCTCTCTCTCTTTCATCGTTATCAGCCTTTCATTCCTCATTTACCACAAACATTCCGCTCAGGACATAGGCGCGCTCTCTCTTTCTCTTTTTGTCTAAAAGCTTGGCGCTATCAATTAATTCTATTTGTCTCTCCACCTTTGTGCGTTTAACTGCATCTCTCTCTTTTTCTCCCTCTCTCCTTCTTACTTTTAAAATGACAACATTGGGAAGAAAAACGGAGTAACATAAAGAGCATGTGTGCGTAACGTTACTCTCTTTATCCGTACGCTTGTGTCTACGAAGGCACACAGACACAGACACAGAGACACAGACACACACATAAATGCACACACACACACACACCCATACATATATATATATATATATATATATATATATATATATATATATATATATGTAATTTTTTTCTAAGTGTGCGTGTGTGAAGTTGATTCGAACAGACTGTCATGCTTGTCACATCTATGACTACCACCTTCACCACCACCACCACCACCACTACAATTACTACCATCATCATCGTCATGATCATTGATTGTATTCCTGCTGCTGCTGCTGCTGCTGCTTCCATCGCTACACCTACAGCCGACGAGGCTGCTAGGAACAGTGGATAAAAAAAGGAACCAGGCATAATCAATTTACTGACCCCATTCCACCACTGCAGTCACTGTGTTCCACTAGCCACATGTCCTTCCCCGACTCCGTCTTCATCTTGTCTTATACTGTTCCGTCTCTCAGGCCTTCCTCCCCTTCAATGGCTTCTTTCTTTTTCTGTGAAGCATTCTAGCCTACCCACCCTTGTTTTTCTACTTCTCCCACTCCTCATTATCGTTTTCTTTTCTTTTTTCTTTTTTTTCTTTTTTTTTTTGTGGGGACTGTCTTTTACGGTGTTCGTTTTTTTTCCCCTCTGTTTTTGTCTTATACAAATCTGTCTACCATTAGGGTTTTTTTTTCTTCTTATTCGACCTTTCTCTCTCTTCAACTTCGTTTTTTTAATTATTTTTGACCCCCACCACACATTCCCATGAGCCTCCCACCAACTTCGTTTTTCTCTGCTCCTGTCTATTTAATCTCGTATGTTCACGAAACAACTATCTGAAGCCTTTGTCTCTTTCTATTACTCAAGCTCACCCCGACATGATTTCCTTTTTATCAACCCCTCCGTCCAGATCTATCTATCTATCTATCTATCTATCTATCTATCTATCTATCTATCTATCTATCCACTTCGAAAGACAGACAGATAAATAACAGACAGATGGATGGATAGACAGATAAATAATAAACATATGATCTCTGTATATCTATGGCAACATTATCTTTCCACTCTGTTCTTCAACTTAATTATTGCTTAGTATCTCGTGGAAAAGTCACACACAGGTATGTATGTATGTATATATATATATATATATATATATATATATATATATATATATATATATATATATATATATATATGCACACCTGTGAGTAACTTTTCCACAAATCCATTGATTTTTGTCAATTAACTTTATTAACTTTTCTATTGATATATATATATATATATATATATATATATATATATATATATATATATATATAGTTCCAAGTTAAAATAATAACCAATATTTCAATATGATAGAATTAATTAACTTCTATTTATTAATTTAACTATTAACTCGATTATTTCTCTCTATGAATAGTTCATATCACAAATGATAAATCTGTCTGTCTGTCTGTCTGTCTCTCTCTCTCTCTCTCTCTATA
>OZ010576.1:83279658-83284658 GCA_963932145.1 Acanthosepion lycidas
ATAAAAATGCATTGGGATTTTTAGTATTCATGATTTAATGTTTGTGCGACTGACAGAATATAGCTATCGCAAGTATAATTCTATATTTTTTTTATTTTTGAAAAAAAAAATCAATGAAGAGAAATAATTATCTGTAAGTAAAAGGTTAAAATTCTGAGGGAGACCTTTAATGATATTTTCTTATTTACAGTTTTAATTTCACAAAGTAACCGTTATTTAAATTCAGACAAATGTCCTCCTTTTTGTTGCTATTGTCGCAAGGTTTCAGCCTTTGTGTCATGCGGCCATCGTCAGATATCTGCAGATTCGGGTAACTTTAGGGAAACTTCTAACTGAAATATTTACTCCACAGAGGTAGAAGGTTATCATTCTCGTTCTTGCCCTCGTTCTCGCTATAGTTCTCGTTCTAGTTCTCGTTCTCATTCTCGTTCTCGCCCTCGTTCTCGTTCCGCTCTCCACGTTTTGGAGGATCTCGTTTGGTTTTCCTTTTAGCATTGTCCATTTACTGCTAGCTATTTATTTCCACTGAGCCATAATCTCGAAGTAGGTGCTGAGCCCAGAATTACTACGCTATCAAATTCATGATCAAAGGCTATTTAATAGACTAGGTTTTGTGAGCAAAATACCTTATTTACTCGTGTATGAACCGACTTCAATTATAGTAGGACCCCCGAATTTACCTTTACTCTGGGCCTGCCTTCTACGTAGCCTAAGTTTCTTCCCTTTTGTCGTTTCATAAAGAGTTAAACCTCACCCAATATGCATGCCACTTAAAATCAACAAATACGTTATATGAATGAAGAATTAATAGATTTTTTCCAGATCTGAAATTTGCATTCATCTTCGTTTTGCAAGTGTTACATCGCTGAGGTATTGCTTTTCCAATCATAACTTTTTTGTCGGGATTACCAGTACATGATGCCGGGTGTTCCATGAGTTGAGGTACATACTTCTGGTTATGATAACTCGGGTCATTCATAGTAAAAATCTACACATATGCCTCGGACATTAGCAGGATTAAATGTTGTCTGTATTGTAGACAAATTATTAGCTACGTCCTGGTAATTGAAAAAAAAAAAAAAAAAGAAAAAAAAAGAAGCCAAATATTTACCCTAGGCATATTTTAAAACAAATAAATGGTCTTCATTCTTTTCGGGTACAAAGCTGCACGAAAATGGCGAGAGAAATCACTTAACGTAAAATATCTAATACGGAGATTTTGATACTGAACTTTTGTTTTCTTTCATGCCTCGTTTAACCTGGGCCTGCCTTCTACGTAACCTAAGTTTCTTTACTTTTTAACCCCTTCAAAATAAATCACCTGTATATAGTGCGACCTGCAATTATTTGAGTAAAAGCTGATCATATAAACTCGCACTATAGTCGAGTATACACGTTAATCGTAATAAAAGATTATTTTTAGGGCCCAAGATTTTAATATCTTCAGTATTAATCAGGTGAGTTGAAATATGACATTAAAAACAAATATCGAATAGTTATACTTCAAAGAGGTGTTTTTTTTTCGTTTTTTTTTTTTTTTTTGCAGTGTTTTGATCCCAATCAATAGTAATCAATAGAAACAAAGATCAAAATGTTTTTTTTTCAAAATCAGTCCTGTTTATTTAATTAAAATATAATCTATCTGTTTAACTCATTCTATCGCACTAAATACGCATCTACCTCTCTCTATGTCTATCCCAGTATCTATCTATCTATCTATCTATCTATCTATCTATCTATCTATCTTATTTCCTTCATCTCTCTCTCTCACACACACACACTATCGCTATCTGTGTAACTACCTCATATCATATGCATATCTATCTATCTATCTATCTATCTATCTATCTATCTATCTATCTATCTATCTATCTATTATGTTGGTGCAAAAATAATGTCGTTTTCTTACATATGTTACTATGTGTGAAAACGTTATTATTTTTGCACCAACCTGATATCTATCTTATTTCCTTCATGTCTCTCTGTCTGTCATACACACAGAAACTATCGCTATCTCTGTAACTACATCATATCATATGCATGTCTATCTATCTATCTATCTATCTATCTATCTATCTATCTTATTTCCTTCATGTCTCTCTCTGTCTGTCACACACACACACACTATCGCTATCTCTGTAACTACCTCAGGCTGCTTATCTATCTATCTATCTATCTACCTATCTATCTACGGTTTGTTTTTTGAGTAAAAATTTGTTGCCTCAGTGTAGGGTAATGTTTAGCGGGTAATGTCTGATTGACTCTAAGACATTTTGTCCTTTATTTGCTGCCCCATGAGAAACTCTATGTTAAAGAACACAACAAAGGTTAACTTGTCGTAAATTCAAATAAACTTATTCTACGATTACTGATAATCCCTGGTTTATTTTAATCTCACTATATGGAAATTGAATGCTAAAAGTTGATGGGACTTAAAAAACAAAATATTTCATTTTCCATTTTCCTGCCACCATAAATATTTATTAGATATGTCCTTACGTCTTCAACTTTATACATTATATATATATATATATATATATATATATATATATATATATAATAAATTAATTGATTTAAAATATGGTTTTTCCGCCACACAGTTCTAACCATGTTTCAAAAATGGAAGGTCAGAAAAATATCTATAAGAACACCGGATTATATATCTTACTGTTCTTTCTTTATATATATATATATATATATATATATATATATATAGATAGATAGATAGATAGATAGATAGATAGATAGATATACATATATATTCTCTTCCGAAATGAACTTCGGTCAATTTCTGAGTGAATTTTATCCTTGTCTGAGAAGAATGATTTTTAAAATGAAATTAATCGATGCAAAATCTGTTGTCTTAAAAATATTTGCTTTAAACATCATTATATATATATATATATATATATATATATATATATATATATATATATATATATATATATATATATATATATATAGTCTCTATCGAAAATACTTTTACAAACTTTGGGGACGGGTTTCTTACACCAAAACAAGGAAATTTATTATTAAGTTTAAAGAAAATTTACGGTAGATGGCACTGTGCTGCAATGTAGACTAGGTTACAATTGTCATTTTTGTACATTTGTGTCTAGATTGCCTTTAATGTGTTTTGTAGTGAGTTAACTGAGAAATGTTCCGTTTAACAATGGCAGGATATTCATATTGTGAGCAGGAAGATATGATTTTTACATATGGCCGACCGAATGCTAATGGACTTCACGGTTGTATCAGATTGGGTTTCCAAACCGATGGCAGTCGAGTCATCCAAATTTTGCTGTTGTTTATCGTCACGTTGCCGAGACAGGATTCGTGACATCACAAACGATGTCTACATGGCAACACAACGCCCTCTACCGTAAACTTTCTTTAAACTTAAAGCATGGATTTGCGGACATATACTGATATGGAATTTGTCCTAGTTGTGGTGTCAGAATCACGCTCCCAAAGTTTGTAAAAGTATTTCTGATATACCCTACCTATACACACACACACACACACACACACACACACATATATATATATATATATATATACCGTATATATATGGGTAAATATATAGAAAAATAGGAAAGAACACGTTAGGTTAATAATCCGAAGTTCTTTAGAATTTTTGTTTTGATTTTTAAAAAACAGTACTCAATACATAAGTAGAGCATAATTAATTATATATATATATAAATATCTCATCCACAGACAGACTGTTTCGCTGTATCACAGCTCATCAGTGCGGCTAGACATCCGGTTGCCTCTAGCTAGGATCGAAACCCGACGGAATTGGTATCAGGCGGATATTCTACCATTAAGCTGTCGGCGCACGGTCATTTTCTTCGTGAAGACATTCATTTCTCTAGTTCACTGCTAGCAGCAAGCAGAAATATTTCTTCTCCTGATGATGGCCATTTTGGCCGAAACTAGTCGAGGAATCTAAATGAAATAATAATAATAAAAAGAAAAAAACGAAAGATTATTAATCTACAACCCAGTGTGTCTGAAGATTTTAATTTTTTAATATTTTTTTATTGTTCAATATATATATATATATATATATATATATATATATATATATATATTTATATATATATACCCACCCCTTCTTTTCTTTTCCTCTCCCTCCCTCTTATTCTGATCTTTAAGATAAGATCGTCTATGGTGTGTGCATGTCAACACGAAATGTATCTTCAATGTATTAGACATCCGACAACATTCATATTTCTCTCACTTAAACCTCTTCCACTCACCTCTCTAAAACTTCTCTCTGTTAAGGTTTAATCTCCCACCTTCTCTCGTCTGTTACCACTCTCTTTATCTCTAACATTCGTCCCGCTCTCTCATACTTACACTTTCTCTAAATTCTATTTTTATTTCCGGAGTTGTTTTTTTTTCTGTTTTCTTTTTGAATTTGTAGGTCTGATGAATTGGATCGTATTTACGATTCCAATGGAATAAATTATGGCCATGGAATATTAGTGTTTAAACCTTTTTATCATATATATATATATATATATATATATATATATATATATATATATTATAAACAATAGCAGCCGTCATATTGAGATATGGTTCAGAAATCAAACGTCTCGAATCGTAAGCCCCACTGTCTCCAAAACTCGTAATCGATTCTTGTCAATGGATCAAGGTTTATCAAGACTTTCTGATGTTGGGAGTCCCCATATTATTACACGAGCTATGAGTGACTAGTAACAATCGCGTGCATACCATTAGGCTTCCGGGGATTCTGGGGAAAAACACCGCATCCGACGCAGCCTGGCTGGTAACTGTCCTAGCGGAGTGAGTGGGCAACCATCCTATAAATATGTGATCAGATAGACAACAAATGGGAAGCGTTTATCAATCTAACATGTTTCACTTTTACTAAAGTTTCAGCAAAGAATGAGATGTAGAGAAAAAAAGTTTTATTTTGGTGTTGTTTGAATTTTACTGGTTACTCAGGTTTCACGTGTATTCGACTT
>OZ010576.1:83287158-83289658 GCA_963932145.1 Acanthosepion lycidas
ATGGTATCTGGCCGAATTAGTGGCTAGATATACAGTCAGCGGTGAAACACGGTCGTGTTTATTGTTTTTTTTGGGTTTTTTTTTCGGTCTATATTGTCGAAATCTATTCTCTTTACGATAGAGTGCTGATAAGAGGATGGAATTAAAAAAAAATATATATGGCGTTTGGTCATTTCTTTTTTTTTTTTTAGTAAGTTTCACTCAATTCAAGCCCCAAAAGCCACTCAAGATAGAGAGTTAATGAGTAAGTAAAATGTCAGGATTATGAAGCTATGTAGAATAGATCATGACTCGCGATAGACATGAAAGCCTTAACATTGTATTATTCGGGGAAGCACCCACGTGGTAGCTTTTTTTCCCATAAAACAATGTTTCTTGGAAAGAAGAAGTTAAGATCCTTCTTACCAATGGGATACATAGGAAATATGGATAATTCAGCCTTGGCTAGATTTCAGGAAGGTAATCGGGTCTGGAACTTAACAGCATAGCCTTGTATATACGTACTCTTAAATGTCTAATGCTAGGAGGGGGTGTTTTAATAATCGGCGGTGGGGTCGTAACTTGTCTTAATAAACAGAGGTGGTCCGAAAGTCTTATCAACTTAACCCTCTCGTCCAAATTGTAAGAGATCGTATCAACCATCTGAAATAGAAAATTATATTATGTTGGGGTGACAAGACCTTCGGACCACTTTGTACAATAAACGGTATCGTTTTAAGTTCGGGGGTATCGGAAAATACCCTAAAAAAATAAATAAAAATATAAATAAGATAAATGTACTCCCGTCTATCAGATCCCAACAAATAATCGTTAGAAGGAATGACAAAAGAAAAAAAAATTAATGTGTCCCACGATCGACAAGGCAAGAAAAACAAATCGCTTAGAGGGAATTAATGAAAGCAGAAGTTCCCATATTTGCTTATATAAATTCATTTTTGCTATTATATATTTCCCGTGTGTTTTTTATTTTTAGGTAATGGGCTTGAGGGGTGAATTTCTTTCATACTTACTTTAGTATATTGTTTGTGTATCTGTTTTGTTGTGAAAACGACTGTCGCCTCATTTTGCGAATTGGATTTCAACCTAAAGCTCCCAGTGGCGGACCGCACACACAGACACAGGCACACCCGCCTTCGTCATGCAGAAAAGCGTAGTGAAACAGCAGCAGCAGCAGCAGTCATCGCCGCCATCTCTTTGATTGCCCAGCAGGTGGGTCGCGCTGAAATTTAATTTTCTTTAAACTTTTAAATTGTTTAAAGTCTTCCTACCCTCCCCCCCACAAAAAAAAAACACGTTAAAAAATAACTCAAACAAACAAAACAGAATAAAATGGCCTTTTAAAAAGTAAAATAAAATAAAAATTCCGTTGGGCAAGAAAGACGGATCGACAATTGAGATTCTCGAGGAATGGCCGTTTGCAATGAAAGGGGGAGAAAAAAATTAAAATAAATAAAACCGGCGTTTAATGTTTAATTTAAAAACGATGGTTTCAAAAAATTCAAAAATTGAAAAATAATATATTCTTTTTCTTTTCATTTCTTTTTTATTTTTTAATTGAAATGATAACAGTTTTAGATCGCTTTATTAAACCGCCTTATGAAATTGATAGATTCGTTTTATTATGATATATGATTAAAATATTTATTACACGTGTATATTTTTAATTCGTTCGTCATTTGATAAAATTTAGAGAGTATATTTTTCTCGAATAAGATTTTTCGAGTGCAGGCTGGTAGGCGAAAAAAAATAAATATACTGTTTCATAAATAAATGGAGCGTCTACTCAAATACAAGTATCCACGAAAAATAACGTCTAAAATGATAGTGTGTCTGTGTGTGTAAAGATTTTTTTTCATTTGTAGGTCAGATAAATTAGATCATGATTACGATTCCAGTGTAATAAATTATAACCATGGAATATTAGTGTTTGAGCCTTTTATGTTATATTATTGCCCCGTTTTGTACATAGAGCTCTACCCTATATATATATATATATATATATATATATATATATATATATATATATATGAGTGTTTATGCGTGTAAATATGTCCGCGTGTCTGCGTGTGTAAAATGAAACCAGTTTATACATAAACTGACATCACTTTAAACGTTAGTTTTTTTTGGATACTCATATTTGAGTAGACGTTCTGTTTAAATAAATATACATGTAATAAAACTACAGTTCTATGTATGAGAACGAAATTCAACAGACACACGTAAATACAGAAGCACACACGTGTGTGTTTGTCTGCGTACGTACGTCTATATATATTATAATTATTTTTTATTTTTTGAAATATGATTCGATCGCGACACAGAAATGACTATATTTCGAAACTGGTCATCCGTATTCAAGTTTAAGTTCAATGTTAAACCTAAACTGAGGGATGGCAGTGTCATCCTCAAGCGAACCCAAACTTACACGACTCCAATAACTTGACATATAATAAACATTCCTATCTTTCATCAAAGCAGGGACCCCCCCCCCCTTGATAAT
>OZ010576.1:83292158-83294658 GCA_963932145.1 Acanthosepion lycidas
ATATGTATGCGTATATTTACCACTAATATTATCTATCTATCTATCTATCTATCTATCTATCTATCAATATATATATATATATATATATATATATATATATATATATGTATGTATACAGTTGTGTTTAAAAATCTGTGTCACATTAAGACATTGTATATCTTGATATCTGGTGAGGATATCAAAACACAATTTATATTTCATGAAAACTAATATTTCCAAGTTTACAGGTGTTCACTGGGAGCACCGCCGGTCCCACGACTCACATCTAAAAGATGTGCCAACCTTGCCCAAACGCGTCCAAGCATAGCATTGTCGATGGTTGCCATGGCTTCAGTTATTCGCGTCTTCAGATCATCCACATGTCTGGAAAGGAGAGGTACGTACGCGAGGCCCCTCACATACCCCCAAAGGAAGAAGTTACATGCCATGAAGTCTGGAAACCAAGGTGGCCATCGCAGGAACACGATCAGTCTGTTCAGAACGTCCCACCCATCTGTTAGACAGAGTGGTGTTCAGATTTAATACAATTAAAATTAAATTAATAGAAGAAAACTTAACACTTTTAGCTTTTAAATTGCACCATTTCAATCATGCTACAATTTGTAGTTCATGTTATAAGAGTACTTAGCATGTGACACAGACTTTTTGAAACACCCTGTAATATATATATATATATATATATATATATATATATATATATATATATATATATATATATATATATATGGATATCAAAATTGTTGAAATTAAATTTTGACTGACGGCAGAAGGAACCATTTTAATGTCGGGCCTTACTTCATGGCTGATTTTAATGAATATCTTACAACAAGGGAGTTATTGAAATATATCCGTATAGCTGAAGACGTGTTGGAAAGTTCTTAGCCAAGAACCGATTTCTAAGTGAATTCTTATTTGCGGTTGAAGTATTCGTCATAAATATATATTCATAAACAGATCTATTTTAGTTGAACTTCTTTCAATAAGTTACTACTTCGTCCTTTGTCAAAATATGTTGCTTTTTGTATATAACCACCTCTAAGCTAGCGGGTCGTACCAATACGCACGTAAATAAATTCTGACATACGCAGGTCCAATACCTACCTGTTTTCTTTACTAACAGTGAACGCGCAGGCCGATCGATGTAATACACACCGTTTAATAAATAAAAATGTGGCGTCTCTTTCAAATAAAGAGTATTCACTCGTATAGCGCTTGAAGTAATGTATGATACATTGTATATATAAGTCTATCTGTTCATTTTGAAAATAAAAATTTAGATTGATAAACTAGTCGTACAAATGGTAGCTATTTTAAAATGAAAAGGAATTCGAATTATGTAAGCATATGTAAAGAAAAGAAAGAAAAAAAGATTTAAATAAGGGAGGTGAATCAAAGAAAATTCAATCTACACGTATATCGTAGTATATTTTCGATTCCGGTACCAAAGGGAGGTAACTGCACAATCACACACTAAAGCAATAAGACAGACAATTGCGTAAATATATATATTTTTTTAATTTTTTATCTTAAGACAAACAATTAAATAAAAAAACAAATAAAACTGTTTCCCAGACATCGTCCCCACCTCACTGTATTAAGTGGGTTGGGGTAGGGAAGCAGCCTGATGTCTATGGCATTCAGGTATTTGTCTCTAAGACTCACCTGAAAAAAAAAAAAGAAAAAAAAAGAAAGATTTTCTATCGTCTTTCGATTCAAGTAGTTATGCAGACTAAGTACAACGTCTACATGTCGGTTCTCCAGCTTCCTCTCTGTCTCTATCTCTTTCACACACACTCCCTCTCACTCTTACTCTTACTCACTCTCTATCTACTTCTCACTCTCACACTCTCTCTATCTATCTATCTATCTATCTATCTATCTATCTCACTCGCCTTCTCTCACTAACACACTCTCTCTATCTATCTTACGCACTCTCTCGGATTTTCTCTCATTCTCGCTATTTCTCTCTCTCTCTCTCTCTCTCTATCACTCTTTCACTCTCTCCCTATCTCTATATCCTCCCTCTTTCTCTCTCTTTCTATTACGTTCGTGCAAAAATAATGACGTAATGATGTCGTTTTTTGACGTATTTTTTAACGTCAAAAAACGATATTATTATGTCATTATTTTTGCACCAACCTAATATTTTCTTTCCGTGAAAGTACCCGATCTATGTAACAAATGCAAATTTCAAAGATTCCAACTCATTTTGAAATAATCTACCTACGTGTCAGCTTGAGAGTTGCGATAGTTGGGTCATGTTTCTAGCACATTCAGTCAGAGTCCAAGCGTGGGTAAAATTCAGATTTTACATCTCTGATTTTCAAGGTAGGCTGACAGACACCGTTCGAAAGTTAAAGCAATAGTTTTCCTATAACATTAACAAACTATATTGAAGGACCAATAAAATTTGAAATACTTGAATTTTGTTAATGTTTATCAAGGAAATTATGGAGAGTCGTGTTCGACAACGCCTTGAAGGGACACGGGATTTAAAGGA
>OZ010576.1:83304658-83319658 GCA_963932145.1 Acanthosepion lycidas
TTATCCGAAACCCATTATACCACCCAGTTTGATAAGTGTATACCAGTTACATGCAGCACAGCCAAACGTGCTTGATATGTTGACAGGTTTTGCTGAAAGCTGCGCATCACCTTGGGAGTGTTCATAACTATGTAAATATGTGTCCCAATTCGCCTTGGTTGCCTCGTCCTTCAAATAATGAAAATCATTCTTTATTATTATTATTATTATTATTATTATTATTATTATTAGAACAATGAGAGAAGAGGGCGATTAAAAAAAGAAATAGAAAAAGCGCAGTGTTTAACAATGTTTAACAATATTTCTACAATCGGTCTTTTTTTCCCAGTTATGTATAAAAATTACATACACGTATAAGCAACATAAAAAATACAAATGTCTTTACAAACGTCGCTTGTCTTTAGGAAAAAAAAAGGTTGTACTGATAATCAACATGACAAAGCGAATGAAACGCAGCCCGCGTGAATGGAATACAACTGAAGCGTGAGTGTATAACGGGGAACGTACTCCTCTTAAAACGTTCCGTTGATGAGTTAGTACGGCCAAATAATTAACCAGTTTAGTATAAATCTTATAGAAGTATCCTGTAATTTGGTTCATTACCCTGACTGGGGATCTTAGTAGTTCGTATGAAGATAATTAGATATGCAAACTACTACCCCACACACACCCGGAGGATGAACATACTCAGAAAGAAAACTCTTTCAATATAAGATATTCAATTACATTCTTAAAAAAAATAAATAAATAAATAAAAATAAAAACTTTCTTTCACTCAGGTTTCAGGTAAAAGAACCTATCGAAGAGCAAATAAGGAAAACTGGAAAAATATATCTTAATTCTATAGGCAATCAAAGCTGACGCATGTGATTCTGCAGAAGGATGTTGAGAATACCATAGATTGTACATGTGTGTAACGTAGAAGTTTTAAGGGTTAGAAGTTTTTAGTAACAAAAAAAGATTATTAAAATTATTTAAAAAAAGTCCTTTATCATAGGTCCCAGGTAAGTAAAGGTTTGCATCAAACGGTAAATCAGGAAAACTGGAAATAATAATAATAATAATAATAATAATAATAATAATAATAATAATAATAATAATAATAATAATAAATAAAATAAAATTATAAAATTTATTTATTTATTTATTTATTTTTTTTGTCAGTGAAAAGTGTCATGATGCCATTTCTAACCTTAGGTCCCTGGGTGGGACCCGGAAAGAAATGTGTAAACGCCAGAAAGCAAAGAAAATAAAAATGATAATAATAATAATAATAATAATAATAATAATAATAATAATAATAATAATCTGCTCTTTACTTTTGCTAAAGTAGATCTATAATACACAGTGAATTTATTTTAAACATATACATTTACATTTATGTATATTCAGTATATTATCACTTCGTTAAAAGAATTATAAAATGTCATTTCCAAGTGTAGACACGAAAATAAATTTCTACTACGCTACCTAGAGGAAATATGGCTAAATGACTATATATCATCTGATAACCAAAATCTCTCTATCTATCTATCTATCTATCTATCTATCTATCTATCGTGTTAGCTAACTAGATAAAAAGATACGAATAAATTGAGATACATATATAGACAGATAGATAGATAGATCAATAGATAGCAATCATAACAGGTCAGTACTCGAGTTTAACGTGTTTTAAGGTGAACTTATATTTGTAAAGAATATTTCAACAATAGTTAACAGACAGAAAAAAATTCTGAGACATATATAATGGACTTGAATTTCTGCAGATACACCGCTTGTTAGTATCAGATTAAATTTAAACAGATATCATATTTACAGGCGTTGCATTAAAGCGGTAATTAAGGATGCTAAAAGTTACAGAAGTGTTCTATCCTAAAAACAGTTATAACTTGAAAACATTTTAATATTAAATATCGTTACAACGTCATAAGATTCAAACTTAAATTGTTCGATATTAATATATTTATCTATTTGTTAATTAATTTCAATATAATTTTTTATATATTTATAACTGAAAAATATACAATATACGCATAGATAAGTCTTACGAACGATGGTTTTTAAGTAGATATATAGATAGATATGAGTAGAATAAGATAGATAGATAGATATATACGAACAGATGGATATTGATAGATATAAACAGAATATCTAAAGATAGATAGATAAATAGATAGATAAATAGACAGAGAGGTAAAACAGAATAAGATAGACAGACAGATAGATAGATAGATAGATATGAACAGAATGATATAGATAGATAGATAGATAGATAGATAGATAGATAGATAGATAGAAACATATTATATATATATATATATATATATATATATAGAGAGAGAGAGAGAGAGAGAGAGATTCATAGATAGATAGACTGACATATTGATAGGAGACGGCATGGATAGATAGATAGATATATAGATAGATAGATAGATAGATAGATACGAACAGATGGATATTGATAGATATGAACAGAATAACTAAAGATAGATAGATAAATAGACAGATAGATAAAATAGAATATAAAGACAGCTAGATAGATAGATAGATAGATATGAACAGAATGATATAGATAAAAACATATGTATATATATATAGATAAAAACATATATATATATATATATATATAT
Organism: Acanthosepion lycidas; assembly: GCA_963932145.1. Classification (NCBI taxonomy): domain Eukaryota; kingdom Metazoa; phylum Mollusca; class Cephalopoda; order Sepiida; family Sepiidae; genus Acanthosepion; species Acanthosepion lycidas. Next base: position 83,307,292 of record OZ010576.1, read on the forward strand.
ATATATATATATATATATACAGAGAGAGAGAGAGAGATTCATAGATAGACAGACATATTGATAGGAGACGGCATAGATAGATAGATAGATAGATAGATAGATAGATAGATTTTTGACTAGATGAAGAAAAACTTTAGAAATCAAATAGATACGATATATAAATAAATATCGGTGGACAAGCTACCAAAATCAAATTGCATATATGGGCACGCAAATTCTTACGCATAAAAATTGATGCAGAATCACACACACACACACACACACAACCGTTAGCATATACACATGCAAAAACTATTCCCCCAACACCCACCGTTCAACCTTGCTGCTAAACAAATTCGCATAGACACAGGCACATAGATTCTGTTGGCACATCCCTAAAAACTACTATGTGCCCTGCCGCCTTTCTCTTTCCCCCCACCCCACACCACTAGGCACCCTTTTAGCGTTACAAGCTTGGCACACTGAAGGTTGTTGTCCTTCTCCTCCTGCTTTACCTACCCCAGAATTTTCCTACCCCTCCCCCACCTGATTATGATGAAGAAAAGGCTTTAATATGTGACATTACGGAAGGCAAGTGCGAGCATAAAAAAGACGGAAGCTTTTGGATGGTTGTAATGAAACACGGAAAGCCTCTGTCAAATCGTGGCTAAAATGGGTATAGAGTATGTGGGCGATAATCTTTGGGGATTAAATCGCAGATAGACGTGATTAGAGATGGTAGATAGATAGACAGATAGGTATGAATAGAATGAGATAGATAGATAGATAGATAGATAGATAGATAGATAGATAGATATGAATAGATAAGATAGATCAATACACAGATGTGAAGAGAATGAGATAGCTATGAATAGAATGCGATAGACAGATTAATAGCTAATGAATAGAATAAAATAGATAGATATTATGAGGAGATAGATAGATAAATAGATAGATAGATAGATAACAATAGAATGAGATAGCTAATGAACAGAAGGATATATATATATATATATATATATATAGATAGATAGATAGATAGATAGATAGATATTAGGTTGGTGCAAAAATAATGACGTAATAATGTCGTTTTTTGACGTTAAAATAGCTCAAAAAACGACATTATTACGTCATTATTTTTGCACCAACCTAATAGATGGGATAAATAGACAGTTGTGAAGAGAAAGAGAAAGATATGAATAGCTGATGAACAGAATGAAATATTAGGTTGGTGCAAAAATAATGACGTTTTTTGACGTATTTTTTAACGTCAAAAACGTCATTATTTTTGCACCAACCTAATAGATAGTTATTAATAGAAGGACATAGATAGATATAAATAGATGAGATATTAGGTTGGTGCAAAAATAATGACGTAAAATGTCGTTTTTTGACGTATTTTTTAACGTCAAAAAACGACATTATTACGTCATTATTTTTGCACCAACCTAATAGAAAATACACAGATGTGAAGAGAATGAAATAGATAGATATTAATAAAAGGAGATAGATAGATAGATAGATAGATAGATACCAAGTCCTTTGTTTGGTGTCTTATTTTCAGATAGTTGTAAAATTTCTAAGTTCATTATTTATTTTGGTTTCATAAAAACGTAGTGTTTATATAATTTCGATTGGATGAAAGTTATTAGCAATTATTTATATATAAAAAATATTGACTCCGATATTCAAAACGATTTTTTTTTTTCAAATTTAATAAATAATATATTTTTAAAAAATATCTAGAAAGAATAAATGTCAAAACAAAGTCATTTGATTACATTATTAACTTCTTTCCAAATATGAAGAAAAAATCTTGGAAAAAAAATTGTCGACAGATCTAAGGAAAAAAAACGCAAAATCTTCTGAAACTAATCAGACCGTTTACGGCAGGGCATTCTAAAGACAATTCTTACATTAAATATATCTCAAACCTCCCAACTTGCAATACCAATGAAGCAGTCTGAATACCTTTTGATGATATATTCACATTTCATATGCGTAGGGCGTTTCGATGTTGTATAATGGTTCGCCATTTTGTCATGCTTGATCAATTACGACCGAGTACTGAGTTTGAGCCTTACTGGGTGCCCCATATATTCGGCCTTGTGCCACATCTCAGCTACACTTATTATGCATATTAGTTTTCTACTATTAGGTTGGTGCAAAAATAATGTCGTTTTTCTTTTGAAGTTGAACGTTAAAAAACGACATTATTTTTGCATCAAAGTAAATAGCTTCGAATTTAGCGTTTTGCACAGAACATCCAATGCAAAAATATCTCTAGAAAGAAAATAAAGAACATTGCATGCACAAAATAGGAACTGAAATAGCATAATAGTTATACTTATGTTATAAAGAATATAATCAAAGTACAATATATACTCGTGTATGAGTCAACTTCATGTATAGTACGCACGCAGATATTTTACGTGAATTTTAACACTTCCAGAAAAAAAATTGTGTATAGTGCAACCGGTCAGCGAAAATGCATGATTTTTAAACACGGCAAAAAATTACCTGTGTATAGCGCGACCACCTATCTTTTTGTATATAAAAAAAAAACAGATAATAAAAATCCCCGACTATAATCGAACATATACGTCATCAGTATTTTATATATTAGAATTTTTTATTTTATATGAAATTTTATTTAACCTGTTTCATTAACTGTGCTAATATATATATATATATATATATATATATATATATATATGAAGAAATATAGTTTAAAGGTGTGTTATCGGATAAAATGCTCAATATTAGAGATAGAGAGTATGTAAATATAAAAGTGAACATTCAGAGGCGACAGGGAGTTTCATGAAAAACGCAATCGTCAGGGCTGACGATTGTGTCTAACATGAAACAGCCTGTCGCCTCTGTGAGATGACTTCAATGTTCCCTTTTACACACACACACACACACACACACACACACATATATATATATATATATATATATATATATATATATATATATATATATATATATGTATTTATGTATGTATATATATATTACAATGATGTTCACCCTGTACAAGGCCTGGGAGCCACTCGAGTTAGAGCGTTACAGCGTAAAAGGCATATGATCGGGGAAGTATCCAGTTGGAAGGTGAGTTCCATGGAGCAGCTGCTCGAGTGGAACTTCAGCTCACCAATGGAATACGAAGGTAATGAAGGTGGATCGCTACAATACATACATGCATGCATACATATATATATATATATATATATATATATATACATATATATATATATATATATATATATATAAATATATTTATATATATATATATATATATATATATATATATATATATATATATATGTGTGTGTGTGTGTGTGTGTGTGTGTTTCATCTATTTCGTATTGTTATAAGAGCAAAATTTTAGACCGGTAGACGTAAATTTCACAGCTAAAAATATCAAAAATTCCTACCCAATCACATGTATCCGCTAAATGTAAAGTTTATAACAATGGAAACTCACATACACACGCACATACAGATACACACACACACACGCACACATATATATTTATATTTATATATATATATGATCGTTATTATTATTATGATATATGATAATCAAATCAGTCGTCTTACCGCTGACATTTGGATTTACCTCAGCGAATTTTTGAGTAGGAACAGAAGTCCTGGAACATTGTACTTATTCATTCACCATATATATATATATATATATATATATATATATATATATATATATATATATAACTTTTTCTACTTTGTCATATATTTTCCCCAATAATGTTCTTGATTTATAAAAAATTATATATCGTTATTTCATATATATATATATATATATATATATATATATGTGTGTGTGTGTGTGCGTGTAAATATATATATATATATAAATATATATATATATATATATATATATATATATATATATATATATATATATATGTATGTATGTATGTATGTATGTATGTGTTTGTTTATTTAGGCAGCAATCCTTCACATTTCATTGAATACAACAAACAAGTTGCTTTGATTTAGTCTTTTATACGTTTAATAATTTTGTTTTCTTTTCAGATGATAAATTATTTAAAAACTTTCTGAATGTTCATTTATTCCGAACGCTTTCGGCTATACATTTAGCCATTTTCAAGAATGGAATTTTTAAACAGTTAAATAAGATATAATTTGTTGCATGTATGTATTTATATAATGTTTTCATTTTTCAAAACACGGTCCAGATATTGTGTGCATGTTTATAGTTGATATTATTAAGTGTTGATATATATATATATATATATATATATATAGATAGATAGATAGATAGATAGATAGATAGATAGATAGATAGATATGAAAAGATGCAACTCATTCTTTCTCTTTACATATAATATATATATATATATTTTGATGAAACCTAGGTAAGTAGTTCCGGGCTCTTTAGGATTATATATATATATATATATATATATATATATATATATATATATATATATATATATATATATATATATATATACCCAAGTATAGGATTGGTGTATACGGAATAAATTCCAATAACCAACAATTAATATTCTTAAAAGAGTGCACAATACAGAGTAGAACATTTATAAATAGTCACGTAAAACAAAACCCTACACTCGCGGCCTGTCGCCTCTGAGTGTTGACTTCAATGTTCACTTTTATATTTTTATATTTACATACGCTCTATCTCTGATAGTTATCCCATTTTAAGGTGTGCTAACTTTAAAACAGTATTTGTTCATATAGATAGATAGATAGATAGATAGAAAGAGAAAGAATGAGAGTTACATCTCTTCATATCTATTTATGTATATATCCTTTTGTCCATATCTATCTATCTAAATTCACACATATATGCTATCACCATGTCGTTCTGACTTCTGTTATACTGTTTATATTGACATACAATTATTTACAATATTCTACCTATAACTAAAGCGGATTTTAAATAATTTATCTATATGTGTATTTAGTCAGAAAACTCTCTTGTATGCATGTCTGATTGAATAAATTACAAACATTATGTCTGCTTATTTTGATCACAATCCTTTCCTAATCCCGAATATTTTTCCGTATCAATCAAATGAGCCAAGAAATGCACTGTAGTAGTGAGAATACTTTCCATCTCTTTCTGAGATCATCATCGTCAGGCCTTCAACTGGTAAAGCAAAACTATGTGTAGCTATCCATTACTGAATGTTAAATATTTTTTTTCGTTTGCGTTTAACTGAAATGGTTGACAGTTATGCTTTAGCGTTTAGTAGAACGTGGAAAGTTATCCATTATGGTTTTTTATGTTTAAATGTCATGGTCGAGCGTGTATTAAAACATGAAAGCTGTTCTTTTTATAGACATTTTAGAAAATTATTACAGTATTTGTAGCTGATTCTGTTCAGTGTGGGATTCAATTTTTTTTAATGAAGATTGCTTGGAGGATCTGTAGTTTTAATTTGTTATTTTCTTGGTGTGGAATAATTGTGTTATCAATCCATATTTTTCTATACTGGAAATGTGGAGAAGAATGATTGTGTAAATGTCACGCAATAGACGAATATTCAAACATGTGTAGCGTAAGACGTCTTGATAATATATTAGGTTGGTGCAAAAATAATGACGTAATAATGTCGTTTTTTGACGTTACGTCAAAAAACGACATTATTACGTCATTATTTTTGCACCAACCTAATAGTTGTTGTATATCTAACATATATATTTGTTTTCTTTTTTGTTTTTGTTTTTTTTCTGTCGGAAATACATTCTCCCAAGGGACTTTTGAATTGCTATATAATGTTGGCTTTACGTAATACATCAGTTGGTGGGGAGGAGTTATTGCGAATAATTAAATTGGTTGTATTATGATATATGATTAATCTTATTTTTTTTATTGGGATCCGTGGGAGATATATTGGTACGAATGAGGTTCTTTTTTATGATATTCTCATCCTGTTTGTAGTTAGCATGCATCTGGTTACAATATAATATATATATATATATATATACGTGTGTGTGTGTGTCAGAAGTCAGGATGGGGTTGCAATAATTAATAAGACCTTTATTTTTTTCTTCAAACTTACAATGCTCTAGCGTTATATAGAATACAGTGTATGCTTGTGTATGTGTTTAATATTGAAGGTTTCCATTATAAAATTTATAAAGAAAAATATAAAACAAAACATTAAATTATCAAACCATTTCGTGAGATTTGGCTTACCCTTTTATATATATATTTATATATTTTTTTCTTTTTCTTTGTGTGTCTTTATTGAAAACACACGCACGCGCATGCGCCTGAATACACGCGGATGCGTCCATAAACACAAACACGTCTGAATGAAAGTTCTTAAGTCTTGTACAGTCAAATAAGCTCTTCCGAATATCAGGGCGTTTCCTCAACAAGAACGATCATCACTCTCGAGGAATTAGTCTGGTTCGTAAAGTTGCATGCGTTTTAACGAAAATTATCGGACCGTCATTCGAAAAATATGAACTCTTCCGAAACAGAAAAAAAGAAAATAAATATGACATTAAGATATATATTAGGTTGGTGCAAAAATAATTTCGTTTTCTCACATAGTAACATATATTAGAAAACGAAATTATTTTTGCACCAACCTAATAGAATCAATCTGTTTATCCATCGATGCTGTAATTATGCCAAATGACTGCAGTGGGACAGTGAGAAAGAAGTGCGTTCGATCCCGATTGGGAAACCCATATATCTTGGCATTGTGACATTCTAAGCTGAGCTTTTTAAAAATGTGTGTTTTGTATATATGTCTGCCCTTCTCGCATTTTCATAATATTACGAGTGTCTGCTGAAAATTTCACGGTAAGATCCACTACTCAAAATTTGAACAAACACCAGATTATTTTGGGGGCAGCTTGGAAGATCTGATATATAGTATAACTAAATTCTTTGATTTCAAAAAAAAAAAAAAAGAAAAAGTTAAGCATTCAACATCGGGGGCATTGATGGGTGTTCAATCTCAGGTAAAAACTAATATTTTGAATACTGATTCTTTATGACTGGTTGAAACGACTGGGCAACTGACGCCATTTTTTTTTGTTTATTTTGCCTTGCATCAAGTTCAAAGGATATTAGATTAAACATAGACCCCAGCACACATACACACACACACGTGTTTATGTGTGTGCCTGTGTGTGTAGATTGATTGACTGATCCGTGTTTTTATGGCTTATCAACCTTTTGTAGGTTATTTAAAGCCGAAACATATTTTAGGATTGTAAGAATAAATTTTTCTACGAGTGTATTGAATTAAAAACGTCCTTCTATTTAATCCATAGATAGGAGAAAAGATTTGCATTCATACATTTCCCACGAATATCTGCTTGTAAGCGAATGTACGAATGGAAATCGAACTAGGTCCACCTATTCTTCATTCTGAGCCGTTGACCTCTACACCACTCGCACATCCAAGCGTACAGAATCTGGTATTCCCAAACGGCCATCCGTGTATATCGATGGGGAGGGGATTATTGTAGAGAGTGTTGCTCTTTATTTAAAAAAGTCAGTTTAAGCTGAAATCATATAAACTTTATCGGTACTTATTGTAAAAAAAAAAAAAAAAAAAAAAAATTTTTAAATTTATTAGATACTAAACTTAACTGATATTAGGTTGGTGTAAAAAATAATGACGTTATAATGTCGTTTTTTGACGTTAAAAATACGTCAAAAAACGACATTATTTTTGCACCACCCTAATACAACTAATACTAAACAAATGTATTTTTAGGTTGAGTCATAAATAATTTCCGTTTTTTTATTGACTTTATTCTTAACACATAGAGTACAATTATCTTTTATTCAATTATATATTCGCCATTATTTGAGATGACTTGTTGCTATTTAGGAAACACGGTGTAGTACTGGATAGCGGCTCGGACTGAGGAATCGGAGAGCCGAGTTCAAATTCCAGTCGAATCCATTGCATTCACTTACGTGCTAATACCTTTGGGAAAGGTATGAACGATCTTCTTCTCCCCCCAGCTATGGGTAAATATCAGGACAGACAGGGTTCTATAGTGTATCACGCATGACTGACTGTTGTTTCGTAGGTTTTGATGTAAAATGTTTCCGACCAATTTGTCAATCTGGTTTTCCTTAAAGAAGGTTTTGTCTTTCAAAGCGTTCTGCAGTGATAAAAAAGAAGAAGCAATAATCAGTTGTTGCAATGCCAGACGAATAAGTGAGGTGGGGTAGAATAGATTAGCCAAGTTCCAATTTTGTTTTGTTTTTTCTTGTGTTATTTTTATTGTACACAGCTTTGCGCTCTAATGTCGAAGCGTTTTTTTTTCTTTTCGAAAAACCTTTATGAACACAATGCAGCACTCTGCACTTAATGTTTCACTGCGTTTTAAGAACTTTAAATGAATAATATCCCACCACACGTACAACTAATGCAGCTCAGTTTTTGAGGTCAGTTGTGGAGAATTGTCTGCGTCAATCTACCCACTTTTATTATTAGGTTGGTGCAAAAATAATGACGTGATAATGTCGATTTTTGACGTTAAAAATGCGTAAAAAAAACGACATTATTACGTCATTATTTTTGCACCAACCTAATATAACATTGTCCTATCTTAGTATACTTCAAATATATATATATATTTTATTATTAACTGCTGCGTATGATTGATAGTTATATTCATATTCGTCATGTCAGTTGGTTCCTGAGAACGTGCTTTTTTATCCCGTGACCCGTAGGGTCGTAGGGGCACTATGTATAAAGGTTTATTGCAAGTTAATTTTTGAAGATCTTCAACGTTAAATTGTTCTATATTTAATTTCACTTTTTAATGATACATAAAAAAAATATACACCAATACAAACAAATATTGAAATTTCTAAAGAACCAGCTGCATGACCCGGCGTTGCCCGTGCTTGATTAAAAAATCGTACGACTCATACAGCAATCGCTATCACTTGACTTAGAATATTTTTACCTTTCCTTGCCTTTAAACGAGTACCCTTTGCCGTGCTGATGTTGCTACATGCCTTACTTCTTGCCTATCTTGCCCTGCAAATTTTTTCTAAGCTCTATACTAAACATTAAATCTGTTACGAAAAAAGAACTAAACAAAATGAACACAAAACGATCAGCTTTAAAAAAGGACTCGTAACTGGAAAAACCGAATGAAAAAAGAATGTTAACAACAAATACTTTTTCACACCCAACCCAGTTCTGCGGAATCAGAATCAACGTTGAGTTTAAGCAAGCGAATGAGCCAATTGGAGTAAAGTGCCATGCAGATTTAAATTTTTCCCACTTGTGACGAATGCAGCTATCGATTCTTTTGCATGCTAGCATGCTAGTTAACATTCGTGTCAGTCAGCTGTTGGCTCTCACGCTGGCCAATAGAATCTTCCTGCCTATTCGTAGCAGCCAGCTATAGGCTCTCACTCTGGCTAGTAGAAAATGGCGGCAAACTACATGAAAACTGCCGTAGAAGCATTAAAAAATTCGATTATTTCCACTATCGATAGGAGTTGTGAAATGCAAAGTCGGTCTTGGCCTTTTCGCTAACTTGGAGTATGTGCATGTAAATTTTGGTGCAAATCCGTCAAAAATATCGGCCGTACATTCGTCACACACACACACACACACACACACACACACACACACACACACACATCCTGCATTTTATAGATAGAGATTAATGCATTTTTTTATTTAGATATAATATTTTTTTTATTTTCTATAGACAGTTTCTCCTACAAAGGGAGACGCAGGTTCGAATGCTGCCTGAGGGAGCATCTTTTTCTTTCATAAGATTTCTCGAATATTCAAACCTGTACACGAAAATAAATATATATATATAAATAAACGGGGCATCTATTCAAATATGAGTATCCACTAAAAATAACGTTTAAATTGATAAAACACAAACAAATATACAATTTTTTTTGAAGGAGTGATGAATATTTTAGCGATTTTCAAACCGTTATAAAGGCAAGAGAAACGAAAGAGTAAAAAATGCTGTGTATTTGCCTCGTGTTTTATTTGTAAACAGAATTTCAAAACTATTTTGGTAGGGCAGATTTCTTCTTTAAAAATGGTAAGCTACTGTCAGTCAGTTATGTGCCATGCGTGATACATGCTTATGCGATCATGACTGACGAGGTAGATTTTTTTTCCCGCAGTAGGTTGCCATTTCTTTTTACGGTAGACCAGTGGCCATCTTAGTCTGCCCTGTTATTTACCCATAACTGGGTGAAGTAAAAAAGAGGATTCGTACCTTTCACAAGAGTATTAGCACGTAAGTGAATGTAATAGATTCGACTTGGCTCTCCGATTCCTCAATCCGAACCTCTATCAATTACTCCACCTACTAGCTACTGAGGTGTCTATAAAATTTCGTCACTCATACTGTTCTTGGCTGCTTCTATGGAACCCTGAAAAAAAGCAATTTCTGATCGGATCGAGTTTCGTAACCCATCAGGGTTGGTTGGCTGTGGTTTAATTTCGTTTAGCGGCATATCAGCCTTTCTGGATTATTTAATGCTTAAATCTAAATATTTGAAACGCAATTGCATGCCTTCAAGTAAAGAGAAAATGCCTTATTCGCTATTTTTCTATTAAATGTATTGTTTTTAATTTTGCTATAAAATGTATTGTTGGTAAATTTCCTATAAAAATGTATCTCTATAATTTCATGGTGTTTTGGTTTTATTTGGGGTATTCACTCTTTGCCCATAGCTGAGACCCTAACGGGTGATATCACTTAGGGTTTGGGTGAACCTAGGGACAACAGCAATCAAGTGGTGGTTGCGCGTTCCTCCAAATCTCCACTCTGCCGATCAGAGATCATGTTGCCGGATGTAGTTTATCGTCAAACCCAGGACTAAACCTATCAAGGTCGTAGGAGGACCTATGTACTGCAGCTATAGCAGGAATGGTGCGTCGAGATTTAGCTGGACGGAGTTCATCATCTCTTCAGACTGGGTTTGAATTCAGAACTTCTCTCCTATTAGATTGATTGGTACCCCAAGGCAAGAAAGCTCAGTGAGGCCTGCTATTTAAACCATAGACCGTGGGAAAGAACATATATTTCCCTAAAGGTGTTTGCAACCAAAGTTAACGGAACGATATCGGTCGGAATTCGAATTTGGCTGATTGATTTTTTTGTCCAGATTTGCAAACTGTTTCACTATCCGTGCACTCGAAATCAATAATTCTTATGTTTAGATAATAATTAAGACTAATTGCTTTAAGTAGAAAATGCTGACTGTTCATCAGATTACAATATTAATTAACCACATAAAGAAAAAAGCCCCCAAAACAATAGTTTAGTGCCTGTCTCGCAGTCCGTTACTAACCGTAGTGCGTGTCATATTATCTGGTAGTTCCACACTCATGCTTCTGCGAGGGTCTAAGCTAGATTTACGAGTAGTAAATATCAATAACTAACACTCCCCCCACCAAAAAAAATAACAACATATAATTTACTTACTCTAATACATAAAATAATAACAACAAATTCTAAATGTGAGGTATAACTTCTGTAACAATAAAAACACCAAGAACAACTATAATAATAATAATAATAATAATAATAATAATAACAATAATAATAATAATAATAATAATAATAATAATAATGATAATAATAATAAAAATAATAATCCAAACAGTAGCCGTTCAAAAATCCTCTAGAATGCTGAGGAAAGTCCTGGAGACTTGATGTCAGTTTTACACCAGTAGAAACTATAAGTTAATTTTTACTTGTTTGAAAATCTTAGTGAATAACTACAACAACAACAACAACAATAATAATAATAATAATAATAATTTTTTCTCAGTGGAAAATGTTATGATGCCATTTCTGACCTTAGATCTTTGATCGGGACCCGGAAAGAAATGAGTACACACTAGAAATTAAAGGAAATATAATAATAATAATAATAATAATAATGAGTAAAGCAACAATTCCAGTTGTAGCTGGAGCACTCAGGCTAATTAAAAAAGGTTCCGATAGACTCATTGAAGGAATCCCTTGTTTTCCAAGTCTTAAAGAAACATTAACAATTGTACTCAAAAGTACAGCTCATACCTTACGAACGTCTTTATCAATGTAAAAATGTATGTGATCATAGGGTTTTTTAAAATGCTCAGTGGAAAATGTCATGATGCCATTTCTGGCCTTGGTCTCTGGTTGGGACCCGGAAAGTAATGAGTTTACACTAGAAATCAAAGGAAATAATAATAATAATAATAATAATAATAATAATAATAATAATAATAATAATAATAATAATAATACGAGGGACGCTAAAAAATTTATCGGCCTGAACTACTTCCGAAAATTAGTATGACAGTGACTGTTTATTAGAATATTGATTTTGAGAAGTGGGACGGTTCGTGGA
>OZ010576.1:83324658-83327158 GCA_963932145.1 Acanthosepion lycidas
ACGTGCGTTCAAAAGAAGTGTTTTTCCGTTGAGTTAGCTTTACAATAAAAGATTGCAATGCATTGATTATAAATTTTGAAGCAGGCGATCTGTTTCGCTTTTCAATTATTCTCTTTTTAATTGATTTTACTTGCAGGAATTTTTGACAATAGTGCTATAAATCCCTATGACTTTACATACAATCAACCGAATTACTAATCATATCTATCTATCTATCTATCTATCTATCTATCTATCTATCTATCTATCTATCTATCTATCTATCTTTGTGTGTTTCCGTGCGTGTGTGTGTGTGCGCACGCTCAGGCGTGTGTATGAGTCCATTAGTCCGTAGTCGGATATATAGATATTTTGAGAAATTTTATTTTATTTTGTTTATTTACTTTTTAAATATTCGAGCTATATTGTCAATATTCACATTGAATTCACAAGGAATGAGATTATGTTAAAAAATATATGTCTTGTAATTAAACACACACAGAGAAACACACACAGGCAGATATATATATATATATATATATATATATATATATATATATATATATATATATATATATATATATTAGGTTGGTGCAAAAATAATGACGTAATAATGTCGTTTTTTGAAGTATTTGTTAACGTCAAAAAACGACATTATTACGTCATTATTTTTGCACCAACCTAATATATATATATATATATATATATATATATATATATATATATATATATATATATATATATATACTGGATTCTGCCGTTGTCTTTCGACATATGAAGGACAAGCAACACCAAACACCTGGACTTTATTTTATTTAGTGTCGAATACTTTGTTCAGAACCGACCCGACTTTTTGAAAGAGCCGAATATATATATATATATATATATATATATATATATATATATATATATATATATATATATATTTATATATATATATATATATATATATATATAGATAGATAGATAGATAGATAGATAGATAGATAGATAGATACAAATATAGACAACTAGACTCGTCTCGAAAAACCCTCGAATTCTTGATTTGCAAATAATCAAATCAATATCGAGGGAAAAAAAGGTTTTAAAAAAAGAAAGAGCTACAAACATGAACTTCTGCCGAAAAAAATCGCACAGATGCAGGTCTGAAGCCCAAAGAAAAAAACCCGATACGAGTAAACAACGAATTAACAAAAGAGCTCAATACAACCGTAGAGCAGACCTAGATACACCTAGTGAGCCAGACAAACCTACCTAGGTTTAACCTAAACGGATCGTCAGATCATATATAGATAAATAGATAGATAATATTAGTGGTAAATATACACACACATATGCAATCATATATTTGAAATATATAAATATATATACATACATACATACAAATACATATATATATTTGTATAAAAAAAATTCCAAGTGGATAGAATCCAGGTAGAACTCAATATCCAGGACAGAGTAAGGATATAATAAAAACACTAATATTCCATGGTCATAATTTATTCCATTGGAATACGATCCTTCATCAGACTTACAAATTCACCAAGAAAACAGAAAAAACAACTTCGGGAATCAGACATTCAGGCCAGTAAATGTTGTTAATACTGTTTATTATAAACAGAGTGTTTACTTAAACATTTGCATCGATAAAAATAACGTATAAACAAAAATATATGAAAAGAATCATCGGACATAGTTCATTTCAATCAATCTATCTATCTATCTATCTATCTATCTATCTATCTCTCTCTCTCTCTCTCTCTCTCTATATATATATATATATATATATATATATATATATATATATATTAGGTTGGTGCAAAAATAATGACGTAATAATGTCGTTTTTTGAAGTATTTGTTAACGTCAAAAAACGACATTATTACGTCATTATTTTTGCACCAACCTAATATATATATATATATATATATATATATATATATATATATATATATATATATATATATATATATATATATATATATATATATATATACTGGATGCTGCCGTTGTCTTTCGACATATGAAGGACAAGCAACACCAAACACCTGGACTTTATTTTATTTAGTGTCGAATACTTTGTTCAGAACCGACCCGACTTTTTGAAAGAGCCGAATACAGAGAATTGGTCCCCAAAAAACGCACTGCTGGTTTTTAAATTCAGAGTTTTCCTTCTCCTAGACCGGTTGCCACCCAAGGGTGTAGGATCTATTCTGTCCAGTTATTTACATATAGCTTGTGGGTGGTGGGGAGGCGAAGACGAGCATTCATATCATTCCCATGTATATTAGCGCGAAAGTAAATGTAATGGATTCGACTGAAATTCGAACTCGGCTCTCTGATTCCTCAATCCACCGTGCTATATATTAGCGTGTTTCTCACTTCATGTAGAAGATCAATATTTTAATTTGTTTCTTCTCAGTCAGTCAGTTATATGCCATGCGTGATACACATTTAGGCGATCGTGTATCTTTCGATACATGACTGACGAGACAGATTTTTTCCTGCAGTAGGTTGCCAT
>OZ010576.1:83332158-83344658 GCA_963932145.1 Acanthosepion lycidas
TTGTTACTATTAATCATATTAACCCTTCCAAAAACAGACTTAATAAAATCAAGTTAGTATATAAATTTTCATGCGCATTATATCTTCGATAAAACTTCCAGTAATAATAATCAAATATACAAACTATTCATTGGTTATACGGCTACAACTTTTTCACATCGACTAACATCTGTTTTTCACATATCCGGCAGTAGCGGGAAAAAAGAAATATACTACTAATAGATTCCACAATAACAATCAAAAAGAAATTATTACCCAAGCTAGCAGCTCAGGGAAACTTATAAAATAATTAATATACATAAAATAAAAAAAAGACAGCGTACAAATATTAAAAATCAATAATTATATAATATACAACCTAGAATAAACAATATAGCATTTAACATAAGAAACTGTATTTTAAATGATTTTAATATAAAAAAAATACAATAAGCTCTTTCGTGAAACTGTTTGAATATTTGACAAGATATTCAAACTCGCAATATGACATCACAACACGTGACATGGGCTCAAAATTAAAAATACAAATATTCGTTAAAATATGTAACACGATTAAAACGAACAAAAAAAAATGCCAGCCAAAAAATACTTATCCTGATTCACAATCTTTCTTCCTTGTGATCTGAAATGTCTAAAGTGACAAAAAATAACTGGATAAACAATGTCGAGTCAATATATTTACAATCTCGAACAAAACCATCTATCTATCTATCTTGCACCAAGGAAAATCGCAACCACAGATCGCCTCAAAAATCTAAAGCAATTTGGCCACAAGGAGTCAAAGATTATATATGATATATCTGCGATGATCAGTGAAACGATGATCCGTTGTGATATGTAAAACGATAATCCTTGACGATCTAGGCAAATGTAGCCCGAGATAATCTGTCCAATGATGTTATGTGATGATCTGTGGGACGATGATCTGATATGATCTGGACAACAATGATACGTTTTGATCTGTGCAACGAGAATCCGTGATCTGTAAAAGTGATGATGCTTGATGACCTGTGCAATACTGACCCGAGATGATCTGTAAAACAATGATACGCGATTATCTTTAAAACTATAATGATCTGTGCAACCATGAAACGATATTATCAGTGCAACAATGATCCCTGATGATCTGTGCAAAAGTGATACGAGATCTGTAAAAGCGATGAACATTGATGATCTGTGCAACGGCGATCCATTATGTTCTGTGCAACGATGATCCGTGCTGATCTGTAAAACGATGATCCGTGCTGATCTGTGTAACGGGGATTTGTGATGACCTGTGTAACGATGATCCGTTGCGTTGTAAAACGGTGATTCGTTATGATCTGGGTAACGATGATCCGTTGTGATCAGTAATACGATGATTCCTTGTGATCTGTGCATCGATGATTCGTTATGATCTGTGCAATGGTGATCCGTCGTGATATTACAAAGATAATCATTGATGATCTGTGCAACGATGATCTGCGCAACGATGATTTGTTGTGATCTATAAAACGATGATTCGTTGAGATATGTGCAACCATAATCTATCGTGACATGTAAAGATGACACTTGATGATCTGTAAAACGATGATCCGTGATGACCTGTGAATGGTATTCCATTATGATCTGTGCAACGCTGATCCGTTATGATCTGTCCAACAATGATAAGCTGTGATCTGTAAAACGATGATCCATTGCGATCTGAAAAAATGTGATCCGTTTATGATTTATGCAACGATGATCCGTTTTGATATGCAAAGTTGACCCTTGATGATCTGTGCAACGTTGATCTGTTATGATCTGTCCAACAATGATAAGTTGTGATCTGTAAAACGATGATCCGTTTAGGATGTGTACAACGATGATCCGTTGTGGTGTGCAATGATGACCCTTGATGATCTGTGCAACGTTGATCCGTGATGATCTGTGCAACGGCAATCAATTATGATCTGTTCAACGATGATTCTTTGTGATCTGTAAAACGATAATCAGTGATCATCTGTGCAACAACGATCTGTGATTATCTACGCATGGATGATTGGTCTATATCACCAATATTTTGTCAACGATTACCTGTAAAGTTCTCTACCCACTAACGGTATAATAAGAAAACCCGGAAAAAATAATTTAAAATAAAAATGTGAACATAAATCTTTTAATGCACTTTAATGATATATGCATACATGCAAAATGGTTGTCACCTTGTCGTTGAGTATGATAACCTTAAGATATCATGGCAAGATAAAGAGGCAGTGGTTTTATTTTAGATGGATTTAAATTAATAGCGAAACCTTAAATTTATAAATATTTTCTACATGCATACGTATATTTGAGCACGCACATACACATGAATCTATGAATGTCGAGCGAAAAGTCATATCTGTGTGTGTGTATGTGTGTGAGTGAGTGAGAGAGAGAGAGAGAGAGAGAGTACGTGCGTGCGTGCGTGCGTGCGTGCGCACGTGCGTGTGTTTCTCTGTGAATCCCAGTTTTTCTCGATGCGATCTCGTAGGCGTCTTTCCCCATATCTACGTAAACAATAGTTTGTAACTAATCCAAGCAAATGTTTGTGTTTTGTCCGCCATAAAAACACGCCACTCTACTTATTTCATCAAACTTTCACCATCGAAAAAGAATAGATTGTCTATGTTATTGGGAGCCGAGCAGGGTGGGTTGGGGTCTTGGGAGGGTTTTGGAAACAACTTTTGTTTGTTTTCTACCCCTTTCCAATGTCTGTCTTGATTGTTTGTTGCCCCCTTTTCTCCTTGGACTTGCTTTTTGCGGGTATCAGAATTCACACACACACACACACGTACGAAAATACACACAAATAAAGAAATATATATATATATATATATATATATATATATATATATATATATATATATATATATATATATATATATATATATATATATAATTTTATGGTGTGTGTGAAATAAAATCTTGTAAAAACATTTTGTAATCAAATGTCATTTTAAAACTCCGGGTAAGATTATTACTATGCATATCTCTGTCTCCCTCTCTTATAAATTAAAACTTAAACAAAACAATGTATGTATATATATATATATATATATATATATATATATATATATATATATATATATATATATATATATATATGCGTGTCTCTATGTGTGTGCACGTGTGCTTATGTGTTGCATGCATAACATTGTGCATGTCTATTATCTAGAATTATATTTATCTATCATATTTATCTATAATGTCTTACATTATATGTAAGTTGATAATCGCTTTCTCTTTCACTATCTCTCTGTCTATAAGTTTGTTGCTATTTATCATTCTCTCTCTCTCTCTCTCTCTCTCTATATATATATATATATATATATATATATATATATATATATATATTACTTGAAAAATGATTTTAGGGGATACTTGTATTTGAAACAGGCGGTCTGTTTATATATATATATATATATTTTAATTTTAAGCACTGGGTTTCATATATGCATCGGCATCCACACTGGAGAAAATCAATTTTTAATCAATTCATCACAATCAAAGCTATAATGCCACCAAGACGCAAGGCTAAATAAATATATATATATATATATATATATATATATATATATATATATATGAAAATAGCCACCACATTCTTCGTATGGGCACATATACACACGTAGTACAGGCGGAGACCCTCACACAAGCACGCACACACACACACACACACACACACACACTGAGGAGAAGAAAAAATCAACTTAACACCAAAAAAGAACTCAAAATATTTTCTTAACTTAATATAAAAAAAAAACGAAAATGAGAAAATCGGCAGACAACTGCTGATACCTCCTGAAGAATGGACAGAACAATTACATAAAGAATCGTCAACGAAAGTCTGTAGTCGGCGTGCTGAAAATGACATCAATCAACTTAGTGACAAATTTTATGTTATTATTAATTATATATATATATATATATACATACATACATACATACATACACACACACACACACACACATATATATATATATATATATATATATATATATATATATATATATATGTATATGTATATATATATATATATATAGCTATGGTTAAAAAACATGAAAACTTCTTTTTTTGTTCATTTCTTCTATATTTCGAAGCGTTTTCCAGGTTTTCAGTGTATATTTTAAAATAAATTGTCTAACGTCTGAATACTTCCAGCTCTCATAAGATATGATCGAAGAGTTTCTGATTTTCTCGTGCGATGCCAGCTTTATCGTTTGTCAAATATTACGTCTTCACACAAGAATAACGAAAAACGACACAGCAAAACAAACTGACCTGTGAAGAATAAAAAAAAAATAATCTGATATTAAGTCGTGATGACGCATTCTTTTTAGAAACAATGAAATTGATATGGCCAAAATATTTGTAAATATCTTATGAAAGCTGAAAGTAATCAAACACTGGACAATTTATGTTTCTTTTTTGTTTTCCGGATAGAATTTAAACAAATTCTCCAATGTCTTGTAAGCGCTTTAATACACTCATTATATATATATATATATATATATATATATATATATATATATATATATATATATATATATATAGATAGATAGATAGATAGATAGATAGATAGATGTGTGTATGTGTGTACCAAACATTGTAACGAAATACTAGTAATACTCGAAACTATTATTACACAAAAGAAACTAATTGTACTAATAAATAAAACGTTATTCACAGGATATGGTATTTTAAAATGCGTATTAAATATTAAAATGCGATTAGAAATTTAAATAAAATATTTAAAATGCGACTAGAAATTTTAATAAAATATTTAAAATGCGACTAGAAATTTAAATAAAATATTTAAAATGCGACTAGAAATTTAAATAAAATATTTAAAATTCGTATAAAATATTAAAAGGCCTATGGAATATGAACATGCCAATAACATATTTAAACGTAAATCACTTTAAAATAGTGTAAAAAATTATAAGGTGTATAAATATATTTAAAATCCGTATACATATTAAAATGATTATAAAATATTTAAAATGTGTATCAAATATTTAGAATTCCTATAGAATATCAAAATACGTATAAAATATTAAAATCTATATAAAATATTTAAAATACATATAAAATAAAAAAAATAGCCTATAAAAAATTTAACGTGAGTATAAATAATTTAAAATACCTATAAAATATTAAAATATGTATAAAAAAAGCTTATAAATTATTTAAAATGCCAGTAAAATATTTAAAATGAATACAAAATATTAAAATGCTTATAAAATATTAAAATATGTATGTAATATTTAACATGCGTATAAAATATATTTTAATATTTTATACATATATATTATATTTATTACATATAAGCACATAGAATATTTGAAATGCATCTAAAATGTGTCGTTCCCTATGTTGTCAGGCTTTTTGAAACTGTTCTAGACATGACCATATTTCGTATATTTGTATTTTAATTGTATCGTACGCACCTCGCCACCACAAAGTTATATGATGTAGCTAACAGCTTTTGTCTACGATACTCGGAACATTGATAACATTCGTAACTGTCGAAATTAGTGAAAAAAAAACTGAAGTTTTTTTAGCATTCACTGCCATATCTGACGATAGATATTACATAGAACTTCAGTATTCTTTTCTTTGATTCTTCTGAGAATTTTCCTTTTTCATAATTCCTTGTTTAACACAAACCAAGGCACATTCGCTATTCTAACGAAACTTTGTTTCGAACGAAATTATTGTTTCTAAAGAAACTTTTCTGTTTCTCAGTACTTTGCTTAGCTTTTGGAAGGCATGATTTGTTATTTCGATGGGCCTTCGGATTTCAGTGTTGCCCTATCTTTCTCAAATAAATCAATTTTTACGAGGAGTTCTAATAGTTTCTGGTGTCGTAATCAGCAAAAAAAATTTGCAGTCTATGAAACAATTTTGAAAAAAAAAAAAAAGAAAAAACGACTTCTAGTCGGACGAAGCTTTTGGAGTGCATTGCATCATCATAACTAACAAGCTCTCTAAGGCCGAATTTTAAAATGGAAAACTGAAAAGTTAAGAAAACATACACCATTTATCTGAAATTTTTTATGAATTTTCTTTTAGTAATAGTTATATATAGATGCCGAATGATAAAACAGTTGCTACACACATTGAAGCCAAACAGGTATTTTGATGTAGGTATAGAAGAGTTATACATTTTTTATGAACTTGAATATATATATATATATATATATATATATATATATATATATATATATATATATATATATATATAATATAATTTGAAACTTTTGGGTTTGTCTCAATTAAAAAGAAAATTCCAAACTTCTGTAGAATATTTATCATATAACCAATATTATTATTTTGTCTATTATATATATATATATATATATATATATATATACCCTTGTGCAAATTAATTGAAACAAAACGAACATTCAAAAAACTTTATTATTCACTATCTTTCGTATTTTTCCAATAGAACGTGACCCAGTGTACATTTTAGTACTTCGTATGTCCATTCCTCGAAGTTGTTCCTTGTAGATTCACCACAGATTCTGTGTTAGGTTTAAATCAGGAGGGTGTCCGTGCCTGTCTATTGCTTTGATTTACTCACTGGTAAAGCTTGCCAGTGTGTTCCTCCTGCAAATTTTTGTAAGTTTCCTTGGCGTAACGTCCATGGCAGACAATGGTCGTAGGACAACTAATCGACAGTCGAGACAATAGGGTCTCGGCGTGATAAAAATATAATGGAATCACGGATGACGCAATATTTTTCAAGGCCAAACAAATTTCACCACGCATCCATAAAACAAATTCATATTAATCACATTAATCCAAATAATCTAATCTGAAGAAAAGAAATAGAAATCGATTACCCCCTGTCACTCCAGTTGCTCTAAAACTGACCATGTGGTGAAATAAATGAAACTGATTGTCTCAATTAATTTGCACAAGGATATATATATATATATATATATATATATATTTCCAAATATAATTGCAGGACTTGATCACTAGAGACATTTGTATTTTAGATTATATATATATATATATATATATATATATATATATATATATATATATATATATATATATATATATTTCCAAATATAATTGCAGGACTTGATCACTAGAGACATTTGTATTTTAGATTATATATATATATATATATATATATATATATATATATATATATATATATATATATATTTCCAAATATAATTGCAGGACTTGATCACTAGAGACATTTGTATTTTAGATTATATATATATATATATATATATATATATATATATATATATATATATATATATATATTCCAAATATAATTGCAGGACTTGATCACTAGAGACATTTGTATTTTAGATTATATATATATATATATATATATATATATATATATATTTCCAAATATAATTGCAGGACTTGATCACTAGAGACATTTGTATTTTAGATTATATATATATATATATATATATATATATATATATATATATATATATATATATATATATATATATTTCCAAATATAATTGCAGGACTTGATCACTAGAGACATTTGTATTTTAGATTATATATATATATATATATATATATATATATATATATATATATATATATATATCCGTCACTTATGTGACATGCGTGATACATTCTTAGACGTTCAGGCATATTTTGATACATCACTGACGAGGCAAATTTTTTCCCGCAGTAGGTTGCCATTTCTTACTGTGGTCGACTAGTTGCCATCCAAGGCTATAGAACCCAGTCTTTCCTGCTATTTTCCCATAGCTGGTGGAGGGAGAAGAAGAGGATTCATACCTTTCCCAAGTAAGTGAATGTAATGGATTCGACTGGAATTTGAACTCGGCTCTCCAATTCCTTAACCCGCTATCCATTACTCCACCGTGCCTCCTTTACTGTTTACTCTTTATGATAACAATGATATATTCCATATCGCTCTATTCGATTTTCTCAAGAATATATTTTTCAAATACCTGAACGTTAAAATATTTGACACATAACTACTTAAAAAAAGGCTCTTGTATCCTAGTATATATCATTTATATAAATACATACATTAAATAAAAAGGGTTGATCAAAATAAGTTGGCTCCCTGAGCCGCGCCAGGAAGTTTTTCTCCCCGGAGTCGATCCTCCAGATCTACAAATCAACAATTCGCCCTTGCATGGAATATTGCTGCCATATATGGTCTGCTGCACCTTCTGTTTGCCTCGAGGTTCTTGATAGGCTCCAGAGGTGGATATGCAATGTAGTTAGCCCTGCTCTGGCATCTCGTTTACAGTCACTTTCTCACAGACGCGCCGTCGCCTCTCTCTGTCTGTTTTACAAATACTCTGTGGAGCTGCATTCGCTGGTTCCCAGACGTCATGAGTTCAAGCGCCCTACGAGGCTGGCATCCCGCTCTCATTCTTTCACTGTCGAAACTCCTAAATGTAGCCGTCTCTTCTACTCCAATAGCTTCATGTCTCGCACCTCTCGCCTGTGGAACTCCCTTCCCTTTTCCTGTTTCCTTGTGAGCTATAATCTCCAACTATTCAAGTTTAATGTCAATCGACATCTCCAGTTGCCTTGATCTATCCACTTCCCTCATCCTTTCTTCTATCACTTCTATCTGATCTTGCTCTAAATTTTCTGTAACCCCTTGCGTCCTAGTGGCTTCCCGCCTTGCTTGGGGTGAAATGCTTAAAAAAAAAGAAAAAAAAAAAGAAAAAAAAGTTCATCCCATGCAAGGCAGTAATACCACTGAGACACAAGGGGTTACTGGGAGCGATGAGTTAAAAACAGAAACATTAGTTAGGAACAAAATAAGAGTAATCAGGAGGACAGTAGACAGCGATTGACATCGTATTTAAATTTTTGCAGATTAAAGCTGGATGGAAAGCATGAAGCCGGAAGGGAGTTCCACAAGCGAGAAGTGCGAGAAAAGTAACTGTTAGCATAGAATTTGTGGTTACATCTAACCAATTCAACTTTAAATTGGTTAGACTACCATCGCCAATCCAGCACTGCGTTTAAATTCAAAGAGTCTCGTTAATATAGGAAAGCGCTCATCCATGAAAATGTTTATAGAAAAATCAAAGGCAGGCAAATTTACGGCGATGGGAAAGTGACTGGTCAAGACGCCAGAACAGGGTCAATAATTGTTGTGGTAGGATCCACCTAATTTGCATAGTGGAGTACCGACCATATAAATATGGTTGGTACCGGGGAGGAATCGAGAAGATCCAACGAGAGACTCTGCCCGACTGCGACTCAGTCAACACATTCTCCAGGAACGGTCTTTCCAGGAATATACAAAAGACTATATGTAAATATTGTGTACACTTTCTTGTTTCAATACATTTTGTTCTAAGTACATTTTGTGTTGCATTATTATTCCATGCATTAGTCAAGTTTCAACAATAATATTGCTGATTCTTTTTTGGATGTTATCAAGGAGCTCTAGATAAATAGCAGGGATAGCGGGCTATATGTGATAGCAATATTCTAAGCATGGACGAATGATAGACTTATAGATATGTAAGATAGATTTTAGAGAGAAAAAAACTTTTAATCACAGATACTTCAAACTAGGCAATAAATTGAAACTTATTTCAGTTCTTTATAAATCTTGTATATCTTGCAGATCCATTTCGAAAAATAGCTATTCTACTTAGCTTCAATTCAATTATAAAACAGATAACGGATATTATTATATAAATCTATCAATATTCATTAGAAAACATGGCAATTCTTCTGATCAGCTTTCCTCTTTTGTGTGTAGACTACATGAACTTAAACGTATTGTTAAATTGACAACTGAATTTGAAAAATGTAACCGTAAGTTCTATTCTAGTAGTTCCCTCTCTTGTCCTACTCGAAGGTTGTTATCAGAACAGTAAAGATGAGGACAATAGTCCCAATGTAAATGGTGTATTTAATAACTCATTATCGCAGACCTTCAGAAAAAAAATCAAATCTGTACAAAATGGAGACGATCTGAAAAATTGCATCAAAATTGACATGGATGCCGTTCCTCTACAGAAGTAGAGAATTAAAGCTAGTTCCACCAGGGTGATAACAACAAAAAAACAACAAAGATGAGGACAACAGTGGAACTTATAACTCCTCATCCCAGAAATTAAGACAACATATATATATATATATATATATATATATATATATATATATATATGCGCCGGGACGAAGAAGTACACAGGTTGGTGTCTGGAGGCCCGGATAAACCACTGAGAGAGAGATACCCCCCCTCAGTCTTTGTTACGAAAGGCATCTAGGAGAAGGACACTCTGATGAAAAGCCTGAGGTCAATTGTTCATGGTGGCCGTGGCAGACTTTTGCACCGACGTCATGTTATCAGCAGTTCGAAGAAGTGTGGATGGTGCTACACAATCCTTCGCCACTATAATCAAAGCATGTCTGGGTTTCTGACAACTTAATTTATATATATATATATATATATATATATATATATATATATATATATATATATATATATATATATATTCTGTTTATACGTTAATTTTATGGATACAAATATTTAAGTAAATGTTGTTAATACTGTTTATCATAAATAGAGGATTTACTTAAATATTTGTATATTTCTGTATAAACAGAAAATATATCAAATTCATTTCATAATATATATATATATATATATATATATATATATATATATATATATATATATATATATATATATATATTCTCTGAATTTGGGGAGACGGAACCAGATCCTTGTGATAGCACGGACTCGTAAGTCATTGTGAGCGAGTGTTTGAGCGTACCGGCCTTGTTCAAACTGTTGATCGCACTAGATAATGCACTTCCACCAGAAAAGTCCGTTCAGCGTAGTTGCAGTACAAACAACAGGTGTACTGTGTGGTTGTTGAGCAAACACAAATTTCCCTAAGCAGGCGTCTGCAACAGAGGTTAGCTACCTGCCCTAGTAGACGAGTATCTTCCGATACAAGTAACCAGCCATATATATATATATATATATATATATATATATATATATATATATATATATATGTGTGTGTGTGTGTGTGTGTGTGTGTGTGTGTATTCAAATATATAGAAAAATAGGAAAGAACACGTTAGGTTAATAATCCTAATAGTTCTTTAGTATTTTTGTTTTTATTTTAAAAAAAAAACAGTGCTCAATACAGAAGTAGAGCCTAATTTAAAACAAAAAAAAAATGATTTCTTTGCTACATAAGAGTTCTTGTGTTTCAAAAACAGGAGCTAAAAACCTCAATTTAATTATAAAAATCAAATTGAATTAAAGTATCAAGCTGTGTTTCATCTTCAAGCGAAATTTTTGGAATCTGTGTGAACTCTTATGTAGCGAAGCAATCATAAAAAATAATTATATATATATATATATATATATATATATATATAATTTCACAGTAAAGCTCTAACGTAGTAAATAGAAAAAGCTCAATGTAAAATATAAAACAAAATATACATGTTTAAAATAACAACAAACGTTTCTTTCGTATATGCTTCGTTTTTGCCGCTTGTGGAACATATAATTGTATATAATTTATAGTAATCAAGGAATATGATTGAAGAAACATTTGCTATTCTGTCTCACATCTCTCTCTCTCTCTCTCTCTGTCTGCCTCTCTCTCTCTCTCTGTCTTCCTGTCTCTCTCTCTCTCTCTCTCTCTCTCAGTGCGAATTCCATCTACTATGCACGCAAGCACACATCCAGCGCGTCGGTGAATTAATCAGGGAAGACCGATAATTCATGTAAGCACAGATATCGGCAATCGTGGGGAGCATTTATGGATCTGGAGAAGCAATAGCGCAAGGTCACTAAGGATGTATTAAAGTTTTTGCGCTCCCGGTGTCCAAACAAGAATGCGGTGCAGACGTGGTTTCGGGAGCAACTGAATAGCTTCTTTTCGGAACGGATTAAGAAGATCTTTGAACAATATCAGAAGTGCATTGCCGTGTAGAATGACTCGAAAACTAACTTCTGCATTTGTGCATCAGTAGTCGAAATAAAGGTGTATAGATATTACATATTAACTTTATTTTTTTGATTAACCATCGTATAAGTTCTTTTTTTTTTTTTTTAAATTCAGTGCCATTAGGTCTTGAATATATTGAACTTCTCCACCAAAATAAAAAATAAAAAAAATAAAGGTACCGAGGTGATTACACCAGAGGCT
Source organism: Acanthosepion lycidas (assembly GCA_963932145.1). Taxonomy (NCBI): domain Eukaryota; kingdom Metazoa; phylum Mollusca; class Cephalopoda; order Sepiida; family Sepiidae; genus Acanthosepion; species Acanthosepion lycidas. The sequence continues at coordinate 83,344,345 of OZ010576.1, forward strand.
GTTGTCAGTAATAAGCGAATGAAAGAGCCGTTAAAATTATGAATCTTGCGTAAAACGCGCAGGAATCTGATGTTTGGAGTAAGGCGAGAAAAAAGAATGTGATTTTAGGGAGAGAAGACGCGACTGATGTCATCGAGCCATAAAAAAAAATGCCAGAAATGTATTTCTGTAAAAACGAAGAGAGCTGAGGTGAGAGACGAAAAAAAAATATGGCGACCGGAAACAAGAGGTAAGGATGCCAGTGTTTTACGAAGAGCTGCAGAATCGTTCCGAAATTCCAGTTGTAAAGAGAGTGAGGGAAGAATGAAAATGGA
>OZ010576.1:83347158-83384658 GCA_963932145.1 Acanthosepion lycidas
CAAAGCGTGGGTGATCACAGATCTCCACAACTTCCTCTCCTTTTTAGCTCTTAGTAAGTACTGTCTGTTTGTTATCTCTCAAAATCCCTGTTCTACAAACCATTTGCACAATCTCGTTAGATAGGTTATTTCCTGCTTTTCTCTGTCCCTCTAGCCTTCAATATGCTTTGGGATTGGCAAATTCTCCAAGCTCCCTTACTTTCTTCGTCATTTTTATAATATCGCATGACGCTTTCCTTTCGAAAAACGTGACAACGAAAGACAGTGCTTCCATGTTAAACAAACGCTAATTTGGAAAATTACATGATGCAAACGAGAAGCAAATATAATTATTATTATTATTTTTTTTTTCAATGATATCAGGTAGAGTGTTACAGAGGCACAGTTCATAGGGTTATACGGAGAAGATAACTGGTGGTACTAGACTTGAACATGTCAAGTGATCAGGGAAAGTACCTTTTCGGGAGTTGGTTTCAACAGCTTAGTCAGTCATGAATCAAAAATAGACATGATCGACCAATCGATCAAATTTTGTATATATAATTCAACATGGTTAACCTAGAAAATAAGATATTTAACACCGCTAAAAAGACTTTCCGTTGCTTTATGATATGAAAAAGATATTCTTACCTTGGGTAAAAATATAGATGAAATAAATGAATTACAAGAAAACTTAGCAAAGACCCTCCGTTCTTAACTTTACATTAGAACTTAACATTAATAATAAAGTCCCTTTTCTTGATAGACACTAATAATGATGAGACCGAGAGACAGACTCTCGGTGACTGTCGAACTCTCTGCATTAGCAGAGGGGAACCCGGACGAGCCTTTGCCGAAGGGCAAGGTTTCGTCCGGGGAGGTTGACAGGGCCTGAACCCGTCTAGCCGGGTTCAGTAAGGCCATATTTTTGGCCGAGCCTACGGGCTCGGGGATACCCACATTAAAACGGCCTTGTGCCACATTCGATCCTCGTGGGTGGATTGATAAATACAGGAATCAAGAGATTCTGAGACCGAGAGACAGACTCTCGGCGACTGTCGAACTCTCTGCATTAGCAGAGGGGAACACGGACGAGGCTTTGCCGAAGGGCAAGGTTTCGTCCGGGGCGGTTGACAGGGCCTGAACCCGTCTAGCCGGGTTCAGAAAGGCCATATTTTTGGCTGAGCCTACGGGCTTGGGGATACCCACATTAAAACAGCCTTGTGGCACATTCGATCCCCGTGGGTGGATTGATAAATACCGAGACGTAGATACTAATAATGATATATTTCCTTTTCTCCAACCAACTAGCATAAGCACTCCTACTCTAAGTGTTGGAACAGTTGGTATGGCGTTTGCCTGCTAACGTAACTGTCGAGGTTTCAATTCTCGATAGTTCGATGGACTCTGTTGATGAGTCCCAAATATAGGACGAAACGGCCGTCCAGTGCTTTCTGGATTCTGTTGAGGTTTCTTCTCGACTTGATGTATTACTTAATTATAATTATCTCAAATCCTCTTAATTTCTATCACTTGTATATCCTTGCTTGAACCGGCTTCTATTATTCTGGACTGAGCGGCTTGGGGAGTGTAGTCGTGGCTCGTGGAGGCAGAGTCCTATGGGTAAAAGAGAGACTTGGATGAGTTCCACCACGGAATATGTGATCGAGCGGTGCTATATCGAGCCTGATTCGCCACCTCTTCGTCACCGAACAGTTGGTATGGAGTTTGCCTGATAACGTAACTGTCCGGGTTTCAATTCTCGGTAGTGGATGCGCACTACTGATGAGTCACAAATATAGCCGTCCAGTGCTTTCTGCCTTCTGTTGAGGTTTCTTCTAGACTCGATGAATTACTTAATTATATATATATATATACGCAAGAATTACTTAACTGTAATTGTCCTTGACTCCACAGTTTCGTGGTGCTGTGTCCACTTTTCAAGGGGTTAATTCGCATATTAAATATTTCCAATTGTAATGAATATCTGATTTTTTTTCTCATATTTTCCCCTTTTTTAAACTCTGTTGTTGACATCCTCATGTTCATGATTTTACGTGAGCTTACGTATCCCCCTCCATGCACCTAATTGTTTTTTAATTGTATAAATTGTAATTCATAAACGTCATTCATTTTCAATTGTATATTTTTAAATTTTTACTTTTTATTGTTATTTTTGTATGAATATCTATGATTGCTTATAAGTGTGGGTTTGTAAACAGTGACTATTACGGCTAATAATGCAAGACTCTTCGTTAAATCGAATTTAGTTCTCTGAGTCACTGTGCGCTTATCTAAAAATAAATACGCTTAAATTCACCTTCATCTCTGCCGTGCTCCAACGCATTAGTGGTAGAATCTCCGACCTAGCTACACTGATGAGCTATGATACAGCGAAACAGTCTGTCTGTGGATGAATATATATATATATATATATATATATATATATATGCATTGTATTGTGTTTATTATATTATGTTATATTATTAAATTATATTAGTTTTTATTGTATTTATTATATTATGTTATATTATTATTTAAGTTGCAAAGTAATATTTATTAAAATGTCTGCATTTACCTATTAATTCATTTCTCTTGTATAATAATTTAAATTGATTATTGAAATTTATTATATCAAATTTTATATTATTAATATTATATGGATCAACATTTTTTATGATTTCCCATTTAAATTTAGTTGATATATTTTTTGTTTCTGACTCCATATATATTGATAATGTGTTATTTGCGTATCTGTCTATGTTAAATGACATTTTGTGATTTTTAAATCTTGCTTTAAAAGGTATTTCAGTTGCTCCTTTTTTTTTCTTCCGTGTTAAAGTTACTTGATGCTGTTACTTTATATATTATATTATTATTTAGGCATGTATTAATAAGTGGGCAGTTGTTTCTTTTTATTTTGACAATTACAATTCTTGCTTCTATTTTTACGGGCTTTTTTCAATGTAATTGCTATTAGTTTTGTTTATTTTTTTATTATGTTTATTTATTATTTTCTCCATATTAAACATATAACTGATTTTAATTATATTTTTATTAATGATCTTTGATAGTTTACTATTTTTACTATTATCCATGTGATGTCGATGAGGCCAGCAATATTCCGCTGACTACATCCTGGTTTATTTAGAAAGCTGAAAGTGAGCCTCACCCACCAATCTTTTGGCTTTGAGGCAGACATTAACGGTTCAGTTCCAGGGACTGGTTCCCTTGAAGCATCTTAACCATTCTATTAAGTGTGGGAGTGTTAGCGTAAATCCTTAGCACCAGAGGCATGTCCGATGAGAAATACAGAGGGACCAGGAGAATTTTCGGTCTCAGGTCCGCGTGGGAATCACACATTAAACCGGGCCTTGTGCCATATTCGTTCGAGTCGGCGCGTGGATAATTACAAAGCCTCACCGCCATATCGCCTCTGCCGCTTTTACTTAGACTTCTCCATTGAATTCGATTATCAAATAATGATGAGATGAAAGCAATTCTGCGAATAAATGGTAGTCTAGTCGACTACTTTTTCTGCAAATCAATCTATCTATCTATCTATCTATCTATCTATCTATCTATCTATCTATCTATCTATCTATTTCAATTTTTTCTCTCTCTCGCTCCCTCTCTATTTAGCACACAATATACTTATCTACTACTCTTTCTCTATCTCAGTCTCTTTATATCAATCTATCTCAGTTTCTACATCTCGATCTCACATTCTATTTCCATCACTATCTCTATATCTACCTGTCTGGCTAAGTGTGTTTTCTTATCTATCTATCTATCTACCTATCTATCTATCTATCTATCTATCTATCTTTGACAGGTTGTAAATACGTTATTCCCGAGAAACCGTGCTATTTAACCCCCTGTCAGGCTAATTTTAACGAATACCATACGAATACAAAAAAGAAGTACTTAACAAGGAACGAACTTACGACACAAGCAATTGCTCCACGATACTGGCCTCGCCTATTCGTGTTACTAGTTTTTCCAATCTATCAACGTGCAGAATTTTGACGTTTAGCTTCGTCTGCTAGACGGTTACAACATAGAGACACATAGAGAGCACTTTACAAACGAATAGTAGACACGACATCGCTTGGCAGTAGTCAGATTTCTTAGCTTACTTGCCGGGAAATAAATTTCCCTTAGTGTCTGTTAATATGTTTCTTTCTATATATATATATATATATATATATATATATATATATATATATATATATATATATATATATATAACAAAAAGGGTGTTCCAATAACTTGGACTGATTTTAAATGTGAATTAAGTTTAAGCAACTAATGATTTTTTTTTCTTTTTCTTTCAGAATTAACAACCTAATCTTCGGCAATTTAATCCTTGGGAAGATTAAATATGAAACAATGTGTTAAATTTATTGAAGCTTATTACGAAAATGGACGTTCAAACAGAAATGCATTTCGCGCACAACGCGATTTTTTTTGGTCAACATAATCAGCCAACCGAGAGTGCAACTGGAAACTATGTAACTTTGTTGTGGAGATGTTTAATTCCTGAGCGCGATGATGAATAGAGGTGTCTGGATTTTCGGCCACATTCTCGTACACTGCAGCAATGTTTTCAGCTGAACGGCGTAAACGAGAACGCAATGGTGTTTTCGCATCTGCTACCGACCCAGTTTGTTTGAATTTACGATCATTTTTTCCAGTTGCACTCTTGAAAAGTTAACACGTCGTCTGATTGTTAATCGTTCCATGGTTGAAATTGCCAAAGCCATAAGTTGTTAAATCTGAAAGAAAAAGAAAAAAAAAAAACTCATTAGACGCTCAAATTTAATTCGTATTTAAGATCGGTCCACATTATTAAAACGCCCCTTATATTTAATAAATTCAAATGTCAGACTGTCACAATATTTAATCTTTACTCCGAGAAGCCATAGCCAAACATTTTGGAATCAGGCCGACTCCGTGGGTAAATTAAAAATTTCCGTATTGATCCAGATCCACAATCCTGAAATTCTGGATCCCTTTTTACAGTGAATGTTTTCACTCATGAAATAAAAATAATTGTTTGTACAGGAAGTAAGAACCTACGTACATCAAAGTGACTTTAAATTAAGTGGCGACAGAAGAATTATCGTTTTACTTTTAAAAAGTAAGTTTAAATATTAATGCAGTACTTAAAATGCAACGATTAATTTTGAGTTACGTACTTTATTCTTGCCTGTTTCATTTACTCCACCCTATTTATTGTGATGAAGCCCTAATCAAGAGCCCACCGCGGGAGCTAGCTTTAATGCCACTCGATAGGACGACTTTTAAGCTAGTATATATATATATATATATATATATATATATGTAAGCAAATATATGGATATAGATCTGACAGTGACAGTATGAAGAAAAATATACGGAAAAAACAAACAAAAATCCTAATATGCAATCATGCTGTTTTAATGTTAATATAATGTCAACGTCGGACGTTTCGGTCTAGTAGACCATCTCAGGGCATATTCATAAAACATAATTTACATTAGACCATATTAAATTCAACATGAAAAAGACGATGGACATAAGAGCAAGGCCAATCCAATTTCAGTTATCTGTTTGGATTGGTCTTGCTCTTATGTCCATCGTCTTTTTCATGTCGAATTGAATATGGTCTAATGTAAATTATGTTTTATGAATATGTCCTGAAGATGGTCTATTAGACCGAAACGTCCGACGTTGACATTATATTAACATTAAAACAGCATAATTGCATATTAGGATTTTGGTTTGTTTTTTCCGTATATTTTTCTTCATATATATATATATATATATATATATGTATATACATGTGTGTGTGTGTGTTTACGTGTGTGGATGTACATGCATATCATTAAAGCTCTACCTTGATAAAGAGAAAGTTTTTATTTTATGCAAGAATATATTGGAAGTTTTCGAAAAAATATAAGTTAATATTTCTTATTAAAAAAAATTCCGGTATTTTCTAGTTCCACGTGCCATGCTTAATGGATGTCAGTTATCAGTTATCTCCTGTTAATTACCATCCGGATCTAGCCAACGCCTTTATCCACTCTACCATGTGTTCTCAAGGGCACTTGGCAAAGTGGATAAAGCCGTTGGTTAGATCTAGTGAGTGTGAGTTCAATACCCGGTTAAGGCAGTGGAGAACTTGGAGAGGAGAATTACGGTCTTTTGTAATCAACATAAAGAAAAAAAAAAAAAAGAAAAGCCGAATCCATTGTGAGACACTCCCGACCAATTTTAAGTTAGAAATGAGACGAACTAAAAAAATCTGGACTGCTAAACAGTGAAACGACCAATGCAACAAACTTCTCGATCGAGAGAAGGTTTTGACACACAGTATGAAAGGAAAAGTGAAAAGAAAAGAACCAGCGAGCATCTTGAACGGCGTCCACATTGCAATCAATGAATTTAAAGACTGTACAAGTTAGATAAACGAAAGAGTAATTACATCAGCCGAACAAACGGATATTTGAATAGCGTACAAAGAAAGAAAAAAAATAACACCACCACAGGAATTTCAGAAAAATGCAATGTAAAATCGCTATCTACTGTCTTCTTGATTACTCTTCTTTTGTTCTCGCTCCTTAGTAATGTTTCTGTTTTCGAATTCTTCCACACTTAGTAACCCCCTGGGATTTAGTGTCCTTACTACCTCGCTTGTGTTGAATTCGATTTAAAAAAGAAAAAAAAAATGTTAACCGGTTATCGATCCTTGCTCTTCAGAGCTCAATCGAGAACAAAGCTTTTACATATGTACACTGTTAGACATTTTCACGACGGTCGTCTTCGAGTATAGAATCCAGAGGTTGGCAGTGAATATTTCGGAGACAGTAGGAAAGCGTAGTTCAGGTTCGCAGTGGATATTTCGTAGCAAAGTAGCAGAGCGTAGTTCTTCCTTTTATCATCTTCGCCTGTTAAGTTGGCACTGGTCCTTCTGTAGGATACACAAAGATTGTCGCCTTTATACACGACAGATACAATGTTCTGCGGCTTCTGATTGGTTAAATTTCTATTGGTAGACTATAAAGGAAGTTAAGTCATCTGGATTGTCTCACTAGTCCTATATATATATATATATATATATATATATATATATATATATATATATATATACCCAAAAAACCGTAACATACACACAGTTTGGAAATGGGATAAGAATAAAAGTAATTAATAAAATTAAAAATTTGCATCACATTTTTTTCTTTTATTAAAAATATTTTTCGGTTGACCACTCTACAGGAATTATATTTTTGTTTCTCCTTGCTATTCCTCTCTACCTTGTTTTAAGAAACAGTAGCGGATCTCAAAGTGGACGGTACACTTTTCACTTATCGTTAAGTAAATGAAGAACGAATACACGCAATTTTTTTATATATAGTTTCCACCGCGTCGACGTCTTCCGAACTGTTCAGACAGACCACTTTCACTCACAAGGCTTGATTTAACAAGTACTTTCACTCCCAAGGCTTGGTTCTCATGTATTTTCAAATGTTCAACCTTCATTGACCATCAGTACATCACATGCGCCCGAGTCACAACCCAATCAGTAGACAGGATTTTTTTATAAAAACATTAAGTATATACAGTTGTACTGATAGGTAGATATCTCTCTCTCTCTCTCTCTCTCTCTCTCTCTATATATATATATATATATATATATATATATATATATATATATATATATAGGGAAATTGAAAATAACTCCCTATTTATGTGTGGATGGCCAGATTGGAGTCCTGACTTGACGCTCTGTAACTTTTTTCCCTTGGATTTAGTTAAAGGAGCAAGTCTACTATAACAAATCAAAAGTGTACATATATATATATATATATATATATATATATATATATATATATATATATATATATATATATATATATAACCGTACAATGTGTGCTGGTGGTAAAAACAGTGTTCGATGCAAAATAACACAGAATGTATAGTAACAGTAATATATATATATATATATATATATATATATATATATATATATAAATGTGATTGAAAAGTAACTCCCTGTTTTATGTATGTGTAAGTTTTTTCTTTAGGGTTGGTTAAAGGATCAAGTCTACTATACCAAACCAAGACTTTTGAAGAACTTGAAGGGAGAGTACAAGAAGTTATATCTTCCACACAACAATAGTTTCTGGTGAAATCAATTGGCGCAATTCCTGGCCGGCTCAAGAAGCTCGTAGCAAAATCTGGTACCCCTATCGAATTTTCAATATGACTTTCCGCTAAAAGCTTTCCTCACATATCCATTTCTAGTAAAAATTATTGTTAATAAATAAATTATAAGGATTTTAAAATGTGGAGTTACTTTTCAATTACTATATATATATATATATATATATATATATATATATATATATATATAAGCACACGATGAGTGTTGGTGGTAATAAAACAGTGCTCGATGTAAAATAACACACCTAGAATGTATAATAATACTAAATATAGTGATTTTCCAAGCGTAGCTTAGATGTGGCACAAAGTATGGGGCACCCAGTGAGAAACGAACTCACTACTCAGTCGTAATTAATCTAGCAAGACAGGTTTTCTAACCATTACACCACGTCGAGGTGTCCAGGAGTGGTGTAATGGTTAGCAAGCTTGGCTCGCTAGAACAATTACGACTGAGTAGTGAGTTCGGTCCTCACTTGGTGCTCCCTGCTTTCGTCCTTGTGCCACATCTAAACTACGCTTGGAAAATCAATAATACTAAATATATGATTGTTTCTCACCTTTCGATGGAATTCTGAGTTTTATCAATGAAGCAATCGTCAGGTATAAATTCAAAAAATGGCAGATGTAATATTTCTGACTTACTGGTAAGATACTAGAACATTCCATTGACTTATGAGAAAAATAAATAAATCATACACACACACACATATATATGTATGTATATATATATATATAGCGTGATTGAAAAGTAACTCACTATTTTATGTATAAGTGGCTAGCCGGGCTCCTGACTTAACATCCTGCGTCTTCTGTCTTTCGGGTTGGTTAAAGGAGAAAGGCTATTATACCAAACCATGACTTTAGAAGAACTTGAAGGGCAAATACAAGAAGTTAAGTCTTCCATACCACAATACTTCCTTGTTGACACAATTCCTGGGCGGCTCACGAAGCTCGTAGCGAAATTTGGCGCCCATATTGAATTTTAAATAAAACGCCATGCACAACGCTTTTCCTCTCATATCTATTGGGTGTAAAAATCATAGACAATAAATAAATTATAAGTATTTTAGTACGGGGAGGTACTATTCAATCCCCCTGTATATCGTACAATCTTATTGCATCACACAATTGTATCTTAAAATACAACCGTGAAAAAAAATTAACATCACTCCACCTTTCAAAATGGCTAAATAGACATTGCGGACAATTTTTACACTCCTTATCCCGACGAAACACACACACACACACACACACACACACACACACACACACACACACACACACACACACACAAAAATCAATAAAATGATGTCCTTCGTCTGTTATATTGAACGAAACATGTTTGAAATACATATATATATATATATATATATATATATATATATAGTCCTCCACAGGAAGACATTTACACTGTATCACAACTCATCAGTATGGCTAAATATCCGATCGATTCAAGCCGGGATCGATTTGACATTAGTCATAGACCTTTACCAAGGAACGGAATTTTTTTAACACATTATATACGAAATGTACCTAAAAGCTATACCGGGTGACATAGCGCTCAATTCTAAACGCGAGATGAATTTAAAGCAGCAGCAACGGCTAGAAATTCCCTTTCTCTATAGTGCTAAATCGGCTAACGATATATATATATACATGCGTACATACATACTTTTTTATGTTAAACGTTCTTTTTATAGATACAAGTATTTAATTAAATGCTCTGTTTATAATAAACAGTATTAAATAACATTTACCGGTCTGAATGTCCGAGAAATTTTCATAGAAAATATTCGTCCTTTGACAGGATTCGAACCTGCATCCTATACGAAACCGCCATTTATGCGGGCGTGCCTAACCGATTCGGCCACAAAGGAGCGTTCGGTAAGGTCGAATTTACTGCTTATAAACTTACTACCGAACGCTCCTTTGTGGCCGAATATCCTCGTAGATATCCTCGTATTCGTCTACAATAGAAATTGCTCAGGCATATTGTATTTGTTCAACACTCTCATAGCCCGCTGTGTTTATGATGACTTATGAGAATGGCAGCTATCGAGCACCCACAGAGGTACCGTCTACTCAATTTCACAAGGCTTAGTTTAACCCGTGTTATGGTTTTCATCCACTTTCCAAACCTGCCGCACATCGACCATGGTGAGATTCGAACTCGGTGCTCATTGTCAAAAAGCGAGCGTTCTAGCCAAGTGCCATAATATATATATATATATATATATATATATATATATATATATATATATATATATATATATATATATATATATATATATATATATATATATATATATATATATATATATATATATATATATATATATATATATATATATATATATATATAAACTGCGTATATTTTTGGCAGGATCCTATCATAATTACGGACACGTTTCTTACTATCATTATTAAAGGAAGAGAGAAAACTTCCGTGTTGATGCATATTCCTTTTATTCTGAATACTTTCGACATTAGCAAAATGTCGTCATCAGACTCATGTTATTTCTAGGGTAAAATATTATTGTGTCTATCATTTTTCTAAAACAAAATTGTTGTTTTTTGATAATTAAATTGTATCTCCTAGAGAAAAAAATAATATATATGTTGTTCATACCACTACTACGTTGTCTCGACGGTTAAGTTTTCTTTTGAATGATGCAACTGATATCTCTCAACATTTACAACGGCATGACTGTCTGCATTCGTAATTTAGGAAAATTATTGTTGAAATTAAGTCGATACTTTTTCATGAAAATAAGAAACATAAACTAAAATTATTTGAAGCTATATCAAAAAATTGAAACGGAACTTTAATAAAATTGATTATAAATACTGCAAAAATGTTTAAAATGTGCACAGTAGATATTTTTTAATTTTAATTTCAATAACATAGTTACTTCCCTTGAAATTTGCACACGTGTCTACATGATAAAATTTAAAAATTATACAGTACATAACCTTAGTGTTTTTCACTTCACACGCAAAAAATTAATTTTCAGATTAACAGAATAATTTTGTCTTAGAAAAATGATGAACACAATAATTTTATGCACTTTTCTTTAGAAACGACTTGTAAGGTACTGTGGTTAAGTTTTTTTTATATAATTTTTCATATCTACATTTTCGTATCTTGTATTATACGAATGTTTTATTTTCCAAAAACGGTCAGAACATTATGGCCGTGTTCATAACTGATATTACTAGCGATAGCTTTTTACGAATTCACATGTCCCTTAAAGAAATGCATTTCTGACCAGTTGAAATCCGTAAATAATTATAGTACATGTTTAGCAAGAAGACTAACGTCACCTCTAACTGACCATAGCTCAGTTAGTTCTCATTTAAAGACACGTCGGGACGTACCAAATTCTAAACGTAACATACTCGTTGATATTACCAATATAACTGCGTCATCCACATGTAAAATAGGCTAAAAATAATGGAAGCATTATCAATAAAAACTAAAAAAAAGAAAGAGAAACAATAGAATAGTATTAACAATCAACACGACCACAATCTGCTGACTGTATTTGGAAAACAAAACATTCCTGTAACTCTAGACACATATATAAAACAATCCATATATTCAGTTAAAAGTAAAATAAAATTCATCCTGATAATGGCTAAAAGTAGAGCTGAAAGCGCTTGGATATATTAAACATTAGGAGAATTTTTTATACAATTTATGCCCTAAAAAGGAAATGAAAATAAGAACACATGAAGAATAATATAAAAAAAATTAACCGCAAAACCTTGTCAGCCGTTTCTAACGGAACTTGCATAGAAGAGGGATTGATGCCCAAATATTAGGTTGGTGCAAAAATAATGACGTAATAATGTCGTTTTTGACGTATTTTTTAACGTCAAAAAACGACATTATTACGTCATTATTTTTGCACCAACCTAATATATAATTATATATATATATATATATATTAGGTTGGTGCAAAAATGATATCGTTTTGACGTATTTTTTAACGTCAAAATACGATATTATTTTTGCACCAACCAAGTATATATATATATATATATATATATATATATATATATACTCAATGTACACATACATAGTTAATATATTGGGTGGGGCTGTGACGCATATCACTGTGAGGTACTGCTGATCAATGAAGGTTGAAAAGACGAAACATATCTCCCACCCTTTCGCTAAAATTACCTCTGCTTCTCTGCTATTTTCTATTATTTGCTTTTTTTCGATAACACGCCATGTGCGTGCGTGCGTGCGTGCGTGTGTGTGTGTGTGCCTGGATAGCGTGAGTGGGTTTTTACAAAGTTACAGAGATACACAGAAAGACAGGGTTGATTTTTTTTCAGCCTAACCAAGAAGATCTTTCAGAACTAAGCCAAATTATCAAGTGGTTAGATCGTTCGCATTTCGAACATTAGATCCGGGTTCGAATCTCGGCATGCTCGAGTTGTCAGGAAGTTGACTTATTGATGTTATCGGTCTGGAGAAGTCGATCCCATTGTGTGGCACCTTTGGAATGTGCCTGGAAACCATAACACGGATTGAACCATGTCGTGTGGGTGTTGAAAAACACAACTGTGCCTGAGCAGGCGTCTTCAACGTGTATTAGCTAGCCGCCCTAGTAGACGGGAATCTTCGGATACAAGCGGCTGCAACATTATTTATATATATATATATATATATATATATATATATATATATATATATATATATATATATATATCAGAAATATAGACAGATTCTGATATATATATATATATATATATATATATATATATATATATATATACATATATATCAGAGTCTGTCTATATTTTTGAGATGAGGTATTATGTACATTATTTACATTATTCGGACTATTGTCCCCATCTTTGTCGCCATATTTATCACAACGTTTCGGCCGTTGTACGCTCCGGCCTTCTTCAGGTTGTTGGAATTTCGATTATATGTGTTTGTGCAAGGATTTAACGGAATAAATGCCGAAAAACTTTATATCGTTGATAAAAAGCAGACGACATGCATTGAACGGATGTCATAATTTGTTGAAAATCACCCCTACCCTACCTAGACTTAACCTCTTTTTCGAACGTAACTCATAACTGGTACAATAATAGTTAATAAAAAGAACACGCTACCGCCCCTGTCTAAATGATTAAATTTCTCTGTATACTCGGAAACAAAAAATTATGAATACATGTGCTTTTAAATCTCAGTAAATTTCAAAATACGTCATTCCAAAATTTCGCTTGAAGATGAAACAGAACTAATGCTTTTAAATTAATTATATAATTGAATTTGAAGTGTTTAGTTTCTGTTTTTGAAACATGATGATTCCTGTGTAGCGATGGAACCATATTTTTAAATCAGTTAATTTATAATATTTATGCTCTGCAAATTTACATTGAACACTGTTTTGTAAAAATAAAAATATTAATAAGAACAACGGATTATATATCTCATTGTTCTTTCTTTTCTTACAATATACATATATATATATATATATATATATATATATATATATATATATATATATGTGTGTGTGTGTGTGTGTGTGTGTGTGTGATAATAACTATACTAGGTTGGTTTAAAAAAATAGATAGCACGATTTGCAAATAAAAAGATAATAAAAAAATAAGTATCTGGGAAAAATTTTGGAAAAAAAAAGAAAGATTAAAACCATCCGAATAGTCCGAAAAAATCGTCCAGGGCCGTAATTTCCAGTCCAAAAGAAAAAAAAAACAATCGAGTGAATAAGAAAAAATAAAGTGCCCAATAGGCTAAGTTGCTTACCCTGAGGATACATTTTGATGAAACCTAGGTAAGTAGTTCCGGGCTCACTAGGATTATATATATATATATATATATATATATATATATATATATATATATATATATATATTTCAATAAAGGTGCAATTAATTTACAAATTCATGAATTATTCATACAAAAACAAATACAAAGGTTAATGATTTAATTGGCGAGAAATCCATCTTCGCGAACAATTCAAATAATATACAAAAACCCCGAACCTCTTTATGAATGAAAAAATTACTGAGAGTAAAACAAGAACAAAATCTATTCCATACCTTAGGATGTCTGTAGGAACAGACGAAAGCTTGTAAAATAAAAAGACCTAATGCAACTGAAATTTATAAAACAAGGATCTTTTCATTCATAAAGAGGTTCGGGGTTTTTGTATATTATTTGAATTGTTCGCGAAGATGGATTTCTCGCCAATTAAATCATTAACCTTTGTATTTGTTTTTTGTATGAATAATTCATGAATATATATATATATATATATATATATATATATATATATATATATATATATATATATATATATATTAGTTGTTGGTATTTATATGCGTAAACAACCCGGGATGGGAGGAACATAGATAACGTGTTTTTACATCGGCAAAGATTGTCAACAAAATCGTCAAAGAACTAATTGAAAATTGTCTTAAAATAATGGCCTTCTAAATTTACATTTAATCACTAACACCGATAATTCTTAAAAATAAGCCGATAACAGAATATTAATTCATAAATATTTTCTCAATAAATATTTTCTCAGTAAATATTTTCTCAATAAATAACATGCACGCATCTATAGATAGATCTGAAGAGACATATATAGATATATAGATAGATGGATAGATACGAAGAGAAATAGATAGATAGATAGATAGATAGATAGATAGATAGATAGATAGATAGATAGATCTGTAGAGACATATATAGATATATAGATAAATGGATAGATATGAATAGACAGACAGACAAACAGATAGATAGATAGATAGATCTGAAGAGACATATATAGATATATAGATAAATGGATAGATATGAATAGACAGACAGACAAACAGATAGATAGATAGATAGATCTGAAGAGACATATATAGATATATAGATAAATGGATAGATATGAAGAGATAGATAGATAGATAGATAGATAGATAGATAGATAGATCTGAAGAGACATATATAGATATATAGATAAATGGGTAGATATGAAGAGACAGAGACAGACAGACTGATAGATAGATAGATAGATAGATAGATAATGAGCTGATGTGCTTAACATGTCACCCCAATCTCGCTCAACTTACAAATTCTCTTGCACCTTTTTTCTAATTATGTTTCCCTTCTATCATTCGACATCTTGGGTTTCTGAAGAATACCGGGCTAACACCGACTGGCGTGCTCAACACGGCTTTCCCTCTAGCCATTACCGTGTATCGAAGCCTTTGAATTCAAAACAACTGTAATGAACACAACCGAAAATTAAAATTGAATGCAATCCGATATCTGTGTGCGTGCATGAGGACACAGTCCTTTTAATTAATTAATTAATTTATTTATTTATTTATTTTTATTTATTTATTTTTTTTTTTTTTTGGCAAAGTCCTCGGACAACACGAACGCTCAATATTTGTGAGTTTGAGTTTGCTTGTATGTCAGCGCTAGACTTTCGGTGTGTCTGTGTGTTTGCCTTCTTCTCAAGTTTTTCCAACGCTTCTTCGTTATTTCTCTTGTAGACACATTCAATTCCGTCCTGTCATCGATGTGCTCAGTAATTTTCTCTCTTGAAAATTTGTTTCTAGATGCATACAGTAACATTATATATATATATATATATATATATATATATATATATATATATATATATTAATCGTTGTACCCCAAGCAAGGGAGTAATGTCACGAGAACGCAAGGGTTTATGAGGAGTGAAAGGGTAAGAGAATGAGAAAAATCAGGGAAGAATTAAAGAAAGGACAAAAAAAGGAACACATTTCAAGAAGACAGAACATGGCGATTGACGTTGCATTTAAATTTTTGAAGATTGTAGTTATCAGGGAAGCAAGAAATCAGAAGGGATTTCTATAGGCAGGAATTGCGAGGAAAGAAACTGTTAGAATAGAAGTGGTATTTGCATCCGGGTAATTCAAAAGTAAAACGGTTGACTGTAGTTGCCAGTCTAGTTATTTTTTTCTTTTCATGTACCATGTCCTTTGAGGACGAAGGCGATCTTGGCTCTCCACCTCCCTCTATCTCTTGCTGCTGTCAGCAAGCTCCTTCCCTCTGCTTCGTCCCCCAGACCACGTTCTGTCATCCACTTGCTTAAGGCCACCAGGTATGCCAGGTTTTCCCTTGTCTCTCCTTCCCTCTATTCGACCTGTGAGTATCAGATTCTACCGGCCCTCCTTCCTCATTATGTGTCTCAGAAATTTCAGCTGCCTCTCCCTGAAGTCATCAAGACACCAAGGAAAAAAAAAAAACTCATCAGAACAGTTGCCATGAAAATATTTGTAGAAAAGTCAGAGGGAAGCCATGCCAGGTTGGTGAGAAAGTGACTGAAGTCGAGATGCCTGGTCAGGATCGATTACATTACACACACTTTAAATTTTTGTCAAGTATTTCGAGATGTAAAACTTGGGTGTAACAGGGATGATGTTAATGACAGAAATTAAAATGCCTAAAGCGAACCCCGATAACAGCAATAAAAAAAGAAACGTGTTGATATAAGTAACAATAATTTGTATATTCTTTTTGTAATGTGAATTACAGAATATTGGTATGGTTTGTGTAAAAATGTTCTCAGTGTCACTTTTTGTTTAAAAGTAGTGCTTACTTAGTTTGGTTCCAAAAATTTCGTTTATAGGTATGACATTTGAAATCGTCTGTTTTCCATCTTCATGGAGCGCTGTCTGAACGTGTTTTTTCCTGTACTGATACTTTTGTACTCATCTCTGACTAATGCTACAGGTACCCAGGTCCACTGTACTGTTCTTTACTCTATTCTACTGACTCTCTTTTGGTGTAAGGGTCGTTTTTATAATGATAAGGGTTAGGATGATGAAATATCCTTCTTTTCTATCATCACTGGTTTTTAGAATGATGAAATATCAATATAACATGCCAATCTAGTAGCAAGCTTAAATTCACGTAGTCGTAGCACCAGAGAAGAGAAAGTTGCCATGAAAATATTTGTAGAAAAGACAGAGGGAAGCCATGTCAGGTCGGTGAGAAAGTGACTGAAGGCAAGATGCCTGGTCAGACCCTTCTTGGGATTTTGTTAAAATCTGGAGATGTACAACAGGAACCTCAGACCAGATAAAGAAACACTATTTAATGAACAAACGAATGGTAGATGTATTCTGACGAGAAAAGTTTTCTGGTACGACAGAGTGAACCAACTTTCCTTGCAACTGATTCGATATGTTTGCGCCACTTCATGTCAGTGGAAAACGTGAGGCCAAAAAGGTGTAGAGTGTTGCTCTCCTGAGTGTAGCAGAAGCCATGATGATGGACGGTAGAAAAGGTTCTCTGTAGTGATTAAATGAAAGCAGTTTTATTGTGTTTAGTAGGACCTTTTCAAGAGTACTTGCTATGTTTATTTTGTTAGATCCTTTTGCATTTTACTATTGAGTAAATGTTTGTGTCATCTGCATAATTTAAATGATCACACAATCTTTCATTTATTTATTTTTTTAATCTTCGATGAATATATGCAAATCATAATTTGCTTTCTTTCATTCACAAGTACCCAGGCAAATGAGTCAGTCTATCAATAACATTTGTGCTATTTACTAATATTCAATTATTACAAGATGTTTTTTCTCACATTGTGTTGGAATAGCTCTGAATTCTTTACAGTGTCTGAAAACATACCTGTATCAAATGTTATATGAAGCTGAGTAAATTTGCTACCAAGAAACTTCAAATGATTGGTTAGACTTTTCTTTTATAGGTTGGACAAAAGTTTTTGAGTGGAATACTTTTGAGAAGATGAGTCGATTGTCAATTCAAGATTTTGGACATTCAAATTTGTCAATCAGTAGCAAAATATTAATATTAATTACCAGGTATAGTGTTTTAATACTTGATACTAATGAGGCTGGCTGACCCATCCAAGAGAAAAAAAAGAAACCCGCTAAAATTGTGGTTGGAAGAATTGCTTAATGTTTCCTTTGGTTTTTGTAGGTAAAGGTAGAACAGTTATGTTCTGTTGGAAGTCATGCTTGCGTTCCAATGACAGTAATAGGCAGATTTCTCATTCAAATTTTAGGGCATTTGTCAAGTTCGTTTTTTCATCAGAGCACTTGCCATGAAAATTTTTCATCAGAACAGTTGCCATGATCCAGGTTTTTATTGAATCTTATAAAATATAAATCTGCACCCCGGTTTGTTTTCCAATATCTCCATTCCTGAAAGAATTACTACTCTCTCAAGACAATATACATGACTACAAAAATGTTAAAACTTAAAAGAAAATGGTTAAGTCCTTCTGGTAAGGTACAGTGAACTAACTTTATTTGCAGCCAGTCAGTTATTTGCCATGCGTGATACACGCTTAGGCGATCATGTATCGAAAGATACATGACTGACGAGGCAGATTTTTCCTGCAGTAGGTTGCCATTTATTTCTGCAGCAGACTGGTTGCCATTCAAAGCTATAGAACCGGGTGTGTCCTGTTATTTATCCATAGATGGTGGGCGGGGGGAGAAAGAGAGGATTTGTACCTTTCCCAAGGGTATTAGCACGTAATATAGTCACTCCACTTCATGTCAGTGGAAAACGTAAGACAAAGAAGGCGTAAAAAGTTGCTCTCCTGGCGTTTAACATTAGCCATGCCGATGTCAGACATCTCCTCCCTAGGCTATTGGCATATACCTACTGCGGTTTGCAGCGTATATGAAGCAGTTGCCGAGGGCGTTCGAGGTTAGAAATCGAGTCTTTGTGAAAGCATTTTCCACTTGGAATAACTTTAATATCTTTAGCATTGAGCATAAAATCTATACAGAATACATATACATACGATCATCGAAATTAAGCAACGTTGTTTGTGGTCAGCACCTAGATGAGTGACTGCTTGGAAATACAAGGTGCTGCAATGTGCGTGCGGTTTAATGGATATAGTTTCGGATTAAGAAATTGGTGAGCCGAGTTCCAATTCCAGTCGGGTTCTTTACATTCATTTACGCACAATAAAGCCACTAAGAGGCAAGACGTTAGTGAGTGTTAGAGAGTATGAAGAAAAAAGAACCCAATAATATACTATTAATGAGAGAAAATAATAAATGAACAAGAATTGAGAAGACAGAAGATAACGATTGATGAATTGTTGAAGTTCAAGGTTGACTGGGAAGAGAGTTCCACAACCAAGAAGTGCGATAAAAGAAACAGTTAGCATAGAACGTACTCTTATATCTAGGCATTTCAACTGTAAAATGATGTGATCTTATCGCAATTCTAATACTGCGTTTAAATTCATAGAGTATCGGTGGCACCGTGCACTGTTCATTATTATGAAAGTATTTATAGAAAAGGCCATATGGAAGTTACATTACGGCGGCGGGAAAGTGACTGAGGACAAGATGCCAATACAGGACCAATAACATTGCAGATTCTTTGAACTCTGTCAAGTATATCTAGATACGTAGCTGTTAGCACAAGACCTGACGTGACAGCAATATTCAATGCGTGGACATATGTGTCAGATAGATTCTGTCGAGAAAAAATGTCTAGAACGAAGCAACAGTGAACAAAGTTTCCTAGAAGAAGAACTGGCAATTTATTCAAAATAATCTTTCTACTTCATGGCAAAGATGCAAAGTGTCACTCTTTTGGAGGTTCAGGCATGATGATGTAAGATTAATAGGTTATTAAAGACTATTAAAAAGGAGTAGTTTTCGGTGGGGTAATGGATAGCGGCTCGGATTGGAGAGCCGAGTTCGAATTCCAGTCGAATCTACTACATTCACTTACGTACCTGGGAAAGGTATGAATCCTCTTGCTTCAGCTATGGGTAAATAGCAGGACAGACCAGGTTCTATAGCGTTCGATAGTAACTGGTCTACCGCAGAAAAAAATGGCAACCTACGGGAAAAATATGCTTCGTCAGTCATGTATCTTCCGATACATGATCACCTAAGTGTATATTCCGCATGACACATGACTGAGAGGCACGGTGGATTAATGGATAGCGGCTCGGATTGAGGAATAGGAGAGCGAAGTTCAAATTCCTGTCAAATCCATTACATTCACTTACGGGATGGTATGCATCCTCCACTAGCAGTTAGTAAATAGCAGAACAGACCGGGTTCTCTAGCAAATGGTCTACTGCAGAAAAAAATGGTAACGTACTTCGGGAAAAAAAATCTGCCTCGTCAGTCATGTATCTTTCGATACATGATCGCCTGAGCTTGTATCATGCACGGCACATAACTGACTAATCCCTACAATGCAATATATTGCCGATGAAAAATCTATGATAAGAATTTTTTTTTTAATTTTGTTTTTGTCGAAAGATACATGATCGTCTGGAGATGTTTTTTTTTCCTCTTGAGGCTTTAAAAGTAAGCAGACTTTTTTTTTTTTAAATTATATACAGTTTAATTCAACCACCATATTTTATATATAAAATATAAGGTAACTAACCGATTTGTTTTTGATTTAAAATGAATAAAAAAAAAAAGAACCAGTTTAGGTCAGGTTTAATTCAAGTATCATATTTTCACAAAGTTGAATGGCATTTGTTTAACTCATTTATTTGATCTAAAACCAAATAAAAGTTTTTCTTTTTCTTGTTATAATTCTACAAGCTGACAATGTGTCAAAATAAATTGCATAGCCAATTTGTATATATAGATAATTCTTAAAGAGAATAGTACGATTCAAATAATTAATGCATGAAAGTAACTTACACGAAACGTTCTTTGCTCACATTAGCAACGAATTATTCTCTGCACAGACAAATATAAATAAAGTATACAACGTTATCATTAAAGTCATAATTACTTTTTATAATTAAATGTAAACAAAGTTTTAAATTAACTCATTGTGTATTAATAATAGAAAAGCTGCAAATCTTAATGCGAAAAACAAATGACACGAAACCGAATAATACGTATGGTCTCATATATATATATATATATATATATATATATATGTATACATATATATATATATATATATATATATATATATATATATATATATATATATGTATATATATATATATATATATATATATATATATATATATGTATATGTATATATTAATACTTGTATGTTATTTTTAATGGATACACATATTTCAGTAGACGTTCCGTTTATTTATTAAACAGTATATTTATTTATTTTCATCTACCAGCCTGCATGTTCGAGAAACCTTACTAAAGAAAGTGTGCATTCTCTGGCAGGATTTGGAGATCCGTCTCCCTTGACAGGAGAAACCGTCATTAGATCCAACTTGCTTTGGACCCCTTGGCCAAGCAAAGTTGAACAGCGACTTATAAACGGAAAAAAAATAATATATGTGAGAAAAATATTTGCGTAAAAAATCATGGGTACCCTCTAAAAATAAAATCACAGCAATAAAATCTGTCGGATTTGAATGAATAAAAATTCGACAGATGAATGAGCAGAGCAGAGATAAATGTTGCGAGAGTCTGGGAAGAAATTGTTTTTATAAGGCATTGTTTTTATATCAACATGGCTTGATATGAGAGTTTAAGCAACGTCGAGCCTGGTCACTACCTAGATAAGTGAACGCTTAAGAATAACAAGTGCTGTAAGCCTGGCTGTGCGTGTAAGGATTAATGGCTCGTAATTGTCAATAGGAGAGCCGAGTTTAAATTCAGGTTGGGTTCGTTAAATTAACTTACAAGCAAATACTCTTGGAAAAGGTAGGAATCCAAGTCTTCTTACTGCAGCTATGGGTTAATTAGTTGTATCACGAACTCTGTATTATCTAAAAAAAATACCCTTGCTATCTAAAAATATTTTCTGGCTTGAAATAACCAGCAAAAGATTGATAAGCCGTACAAAACCATTCAAACACTCATCTCTCTCCCTCACTGATATATATATATATATATATATATATATATATATATATTAAGCAATTCCACCCCAATCAAGGCGTGAAGCCACTAGCACGCAATGGATTACAGAGAATTTTAGTGAGAGCAAAGAGGAATGATGGAAGAAAGGATGAAGAGAAGGTTAGGGGATAGATCAGGAGACGTCGATTGACATTACATTTGAATAGTTGGAGATCATAGCTATCAGAATAACAAGAAATAGGGAGGGAGTTCCACAGGCGAGAAGTGAGAGACATGAAGCTATGGGAGTAGAAGAGACGGTTACATTAAACAGTTTCCACAATGAAAGGGTGAGAGCGAGAAACCAGCCTAGTTGAACGCTTAAATTCATGAAGGCTAGGAACCAGTGAAAGCAGCTCATCGGAGCAGTTATCGTGAAAGTATTTGTAAAAAAGACTGAGGAGGGCAACGGCACGTCTGTGAGATAGCGGCTGCAAACGAGATGCCAGATCTGGGCCAATTACATTGCATATCCGTCTTTGGATTTTATCAAGGACCTTGAGAAAAACAGATAGGGTCTCCAGATCATATATGGTAGCAATGCTCCATGCAAGGGCGAATGGTTGGTTTGTAGATCTGAAGGATTGATTCTGGCGAGAAAAATTTCCTGGCGCAGTACAGGGAGCCGAATTTCCTTGCGGTGGACGAATCTATTGACTCAATGTATCCGTTCCATCTCAGGTTAGCGGACAATGTGAGACCGAGCAGTCGCAAAGAGGTGCTCTCGTGGAGTTTAGCGTCAGGCTGGGATGGTTCTCTCTGGTACGTAATAGAGAGCAGTTTTGTTTTTGAAGCATTAAAGTTAACCAGACAATTCCTACCCCAGTCCACAGCCGATTGGAGGTTCTTTTCGGAGACAAACGGCCAGGTTAGTTTTGTTGGCGACACTAGATTTGTTTTTGAGACAGTAATAAACCGTAGTGTCGTCCGCACAGATGCCTACTTGGGAACCTATGACATCGGGAAGATCGTTAATGAAGATAAGGAACAGAGTAGGGCCTAGGATAGAGACTTAGAGAACACCTGCATTCGTGGGATAGGAGCTGGAGGAGAATCCGTTGAGAACGACCTTCAATGCACGGTTTGACAGGAATGATTGTATTAACTCAAACAATCGGCCTGAAATTCCATAACCGTAAAGCATGCGAAGAAGGCCGGCATACCAAACCCTCTCAAACACCTGGGAGATATCTAGAGCCACGGCACGAGCTTGTCCGTTATTATGAAGGGGTTGGTAAACAATTTCAGTTATGGCCGTAAGCACATCAACTGTAGAACGCGCAAAGCGGAAACCATATTGCTTGTCGGAGAGCAGGTTATGGGATGTAAGGTGCATAACCACTTCAGCGTTGATTAAAGCTTCAAAGACTTTACCGAAGGGTGGTAGGAGACTGATAAGGACGGTAATTAAAAGGGTCTCCAGAATTCTTAAAGACAGGAACAATGGATGAGAACTTCCAACAGGGTGGAAAACAAGATTCATTGAGGCAGTATTTATATAATTTGGAGAGGGCAGGGGCCAGTTCAGGCGCACATTTCTTCGGGACAATGGCTGATATACCGTTTCCACGATTAGGCTTGTGGGGATCTAATTTAGAGAAGATGCCCAGAACTGATGACGGAGATATGTGCCCTTCGCTCAATTGAGCCTTAGTTCTAAGGGGGGAATCGGGTGTGGGTATACCGGTAAAGTCGTTCGTGGATTTGGATGAGAATTACCGAGCAAAACATTCAGGCTTGTCGGCAGAAGAGGTCAGAACAAACTGGTTGAACAAAGGAGGCATAGGGAGTTTGCTATTGTTAAGTACGCTCTTGCAGAGACGCCAATAATCCTCGTAGCCGAATTTGCGAGATGCAATACGTTCTTTCATTCGAGCAGCAAATAGTGACTTTGCTTCATTGAGGACACACTTACACTCGTTACGGGCAGAGACAAAAAGAGGTCTATTGCAATCAAACATGTCGCTACGATATAGGTGGATGAAGTGATTCCAATGGGCAATGGCAGCTGAGCAAGCAGCGGAGAACCACGTGGAGGAGCACGATTTGACCTTATATTTCCTTGTGGGAAGTAAAGCCTCGATTCCAGCTTTAACCCAGGAGGAAACCTCGGAAGCACATTCTTGAACCGGGAGCGTGAAGACAACGTCCCAGGGAACATTGCGAAGGAAATCCCGGAACGAGTCCTAGTCTGTATATATATAGTATATATTAGGTTGGTGCAAAAATAATGACGTAATAATGTCGTTTTTTGACATCAAAAAACGACATTATTACGTCATTATTTTTGCACCAACCTAATATATATATATATATATATATATATATATATATATATATATATATATATATATATATATATATATAATAATAATAATAATAATATATATATATATATATATATATATATATATATATATATATATGTAAGGCTAAAACACTAATATTCCATGGTTATAATTTATTACATTGGAATCGTAATCGCGATCCAATAATCAGACCTACAAATTCAAAAAGCAGGTCTGATGATTTGGTTCGTGATTACGATTCCAGTGTAATAAATTATAACTATGGAATATTAATGCTTGAACCTTTTATATTATATTCTTATTCTGCCCTGGACATTCAGTTTTACCTGGATTCTATCCTCTTGGGAATTTATATATATATATATATATATATATATATACTGACCATTAATATTTTCAATATATATATATATATATATATATATATATATATATATATATATATATATATATATATATATAAAGAGAGAGAGAGAGAGCGGGTGGGTCAAAAGTACGTATACAGTTGTTTAATGAATTATACACTGGCATGACTTTTTTTATTTTTCTAACATGTATTGTGAATAATGCCAAATAATTTGAGTGAAGAACAAAGTCGATTCTAAAGCAGTATTGGAAGATTGCAAATGCCGGGAAGGTGCACAAAGCGTGGAGAGAACATTTGACACTATTCCACCAACACGGCTGATAGTTTATCGCATAAAAGATAAATTTGAAATAAAAAAAATGGCTTCAGTGGTTAATGCACCGGAATCTGGACGTTCTAGGAAGTATATGAATGAAGAAAATTTGGTTAAAAGCCTTAAACAAATGTAATTGCAATAAATAAATGTAATAAAATAAATAAAAAAAAAACATGTAAAGTTTGTGCCTACTTTTGATCCATCAATTCATATGTGACTCACTACGCCTTATAAATATGAAAGTGGAGAGTTTGTAAACAGTGACTATTTCTGCTAATATGACAATCCTCTTATATAAAACGAATCGAGTTCTCTCAGTCACTGGTGTGTTTATCTAAAAAGAAATACGCTTAAATTCAACTTCATCCCTGCCGTGCATCAACGCCTTAGGGGCAGATTTTCCGACTGACGCAAATTCACCTGGGTTTTGATCTTAGCTAGAGAAACAGTCTGCCCGTGGATGATCACACACACACACACATATATATGTGTGTGTGTGTTATATACCGTACCTATGAACACTAATGGTTATGTACCAATGCTCATAATACGTTGGACATTATTGCAAGTGGGGGTAATGTACTATCTGAGTAGTTCAACACGAGCAGTGGTTTCCCTACTTCACGCCGCTGGCGAGTATTGTATTTTGTTGTTACGAAGATTACCATTCCATTTCCACCATCCGTTTTGGTTTTTCCTCAAGGGTGTTATGTGGTATATTGACTGCTGACAAGTTGCTTTTCAGCTTTCTTTGTATCTTAGCCATGGGCGTCCTACATTCCTGTAGCCCTGATCTAACTGGCTGTACATTAGGATCTTGGGTATCCTGTCATCAAATTTTCTCAAGACATGACCAGTCCACCGTAACTGAGACTGTATGATAAAAGTCTCGATTCCTCCAATATTACACCTATATATATATATATATATATATATATATATATATATATATATATATATATATATATATATATATAGTTACACCAGGAGTGTGACTGATTTCATTTCTCCATATCGGACTAAAGTTTTTCTGATGACATGAAGTGAAAAGAACATATTGAATCAATTGCTAAGCCTGCAGCTTACAAATTTGGTTCACTGTGTCGTGCTAGACAATCTTTCTCGCCAGAATCTAACTTAAATATTCATGAGTTTAACATTCGTCCTTCTTGCTTTGAATATTGCTGACACATTTGATCTTGGGGGATTGTATCTCCCACAGAAAAATAATATATATATATATATATATATATATATATATATATATATATATATATATATATATTAAAAAAAGTGAAACGAACCCTTAATAGATTTAATTACGAATACTGCACAACTGTTTTAAAATTTTGACAGTATAGAGTTTAAAATAACTAGGTTTTATCTAATAGTTTTTTTTTCAATTTAAAATATTTAGGCATTGCAATAACTTAGTTACGTCCACTGAGGTTTGCACGTGTAGGTACATGATAAAGTTGTACAGTACATAATCTTAAAGTTTCTCAAGCCACATGTAAAAAAAATACTTTTATATGAAAACAATAATTTTGTCTTAGAAAAATGATGATCACAACAATTTTTTATCTGAGCAAAAACAAGACACAGATGATGACATTGTGCTAATGTCAAAAGTACTCGGAATAAAATTAATATGCATGAAAATGGTAATTTTCTTTCTTCCTTTAATATGGGTACTAAGAAACTTGTCCGTATTTATGAGAGGATACTATTAAAAATAAGTAGTCAAATCTTGTCTAAATTATTTAATGAGACATGTCTTAATAAAAACATGCTGACCAAATATACGCAATATATATATATATATATATATATATACGCACACATATAATTGTTTGTGGAGGGACGATCAAAAATTATTTTGCTCCAAAATTTCGATGTTTTTTATTTGCTCAGATATTGAAAATTTAGTTGCACCATAAATTGTTCCGTACTCTATCGTATATAAAATTTCTAACTTGCGTATATTAGAATTGTTTTATTCATATAATTCCTTCCATCCGAGAACCTACACACACACACACAAAATGTTTATACACACACACACAAATATATTTATATATATATATATATATATATATATATATATATATATATATATATATATATATATATATAATATATATATATATATATATATATATATATATATATATATATATATATGATGACACACAAGTACTCATTCACGTGATAAATAAAACAGTACATTTGGATACAAGTCAATACTTTTAGGAATAGGCTTGTATGAAGATTAACGAGGAAAAACTTTTGATACATAAATCATAATTATTGTTTGTGAGGGATTTCATTTTTCATTTGCTTTCTTTTCTGTATGTTTTTTTATTTTTTAACCGGGAACTGCTCTTCCGGCAATGAAACAACCTCCCGTAAAAATTCTGACATCTCTTCAGTACATCCGGAAATCATCTTTTGGGAGTCCTTCAGACCTTGGATCATTGTCAGCTTTAAGGAAGGGACAAAACGTTAGGAAAAAAATCGGATCTAAGAGCATGAAGTCTTTTTTTTTTTTACTTTTTCTTTTTTGTTCTTGTAAGTGCTCTGGGACAAAATAACTTGTAAACACAGGGTCTACCGGAAGTGGACCCTGCCAAAGTTTTGATGTATTGGCAAGTTCTTGAAACTTTTGGCTACATAGGTCTTAGCGAGAAGAACCTACGAGACAACACTGTAAATAACAGAAGCGAAACACTACATCTGAAATGAGTGTTACTTGACCTTTATAATTGTTATTTAAAACGATGTAAAACTTTCATTTAAATTGTTTAAATTCGGACTGACGTCCTCGTCTTTGTCATTATTATTACGATCTTTCGGCCGAGATCTCTTTAAGGTGTTTGAGGAGCCCGATAACTGTTAGACAAATTCGAGATGAAGCCTTTATTTAATTTACAGGTTAAATTGTTCTCGTCCCGCTGTCAATTTTTAATGATATCTAGTGTTGATCTATTTTAAAATATTGCTCAGTTATTGTTTTCAATGGTTCAGAGCCTGTACTACGCTTTACAGAGATTGAACTCACAGTTACTATACCACCAACGTTTTAAGGTTTTCCCTCATCTGATTTATATCACTAAAAAGGTTATTTCGTCTGAAGAGCACTTTCAATGTTAATGACACCTCTCAAAACTATTGAAAATACCAAAATTCCAAAATATTCGTTCTTGGCAGAGATATTTATATCTTATCCAGAAATGTAACCCGGTTATTCCTATTTAGTTTCTGGTTTCGTTTTTTGTTTGTTTCTTTTTTCCTTTGGTGGGTATATAGGTTCTATGCCTATCATATTTGAATATTTTTTCGAGTAGCATATGTTAAAATACCTTTTTACTACTCAAAATCTTACATCGTCCACCAAAATTACCAAACCACTTTCTGTTTAGTTAATCATTGCCCACCCAACAATTGAAATCGCCCACCCAACAGTTGAAATCGCCCACTGGTTGGCGATATCACCCAAGTTAGGAAAGCCTGATAGAGACTATCATATGTATGTTATGTATGGCGTCAAACCCATTCAGTAATATCTTTACAACCACTTTCTACGATCAGTGGTTTAAAAGTGGCCAAATCAAATAAATACTATATATCTTGTTGAAGAAATCCTTCCTCGGTTTCTAGTGACTGGCGCTACACAATTACAAACAAAATGCTTTACTAAACAAGAATCATGTCCAGTCTTAGCAACAAGAAAAAAAAAACTAGATGCAAACAGAAGAGAAAACAATGATAAAATCACGGTATTAACTTTCCACACTAATGGAATAAAAGGTTTGCAAGGAAATTCCCATTAATATTAGAAAGTCCTACAGCAGTTATTGTCCTTGATAAGTGCGACTGTTTGAATTTTTTAAGATTAATTTTAACGGACTGTAACTTTTCGTTTAATTTTAACGGACTGTAACTTTTTGATTATTAAATGTTGAATGTTCCCTGTATGGAAAACTGCTAATTTTACCATTAACTTTATCAAAATAATATCTAATATAATGTAATGTAAGTGATTGCAGAAATGATATAATATCTTTGATATATTAATTAATGCAGAATCCTTGCTGCAATCATTCGATCAAGGAGCAAACCAGGTAGGTCGCTATAGCAACATGAGTAAGATAGAATATCTCACAACCTCCCCTGAACCATCAGAGTTGAAGTCACTGTTAATGCATCCATCAAACGAGGTGAGGACTTCAAATATCTTGAATCTCACATAATAGATTGCCAAAAAGACTTCAACTTTCGTCTTGAAAGGAATGCGCGTAAACTTCACAAGATTCGGTGCTCGAATCGTCCATCTTCCATAAAAATCTAAACCTTTCACATATTGATTGAACCAATCCTACTGTAGGGATCAGAAACTTGGACAGCATCTGTTCGTCTTGAACGACGACTAGATGGAAACATATGCACATATCTACTTAGAGAAAAAATATGCACATATCTACTGAGAAAAATTCAGAATATAAGTTGGAGATGCCATGCAACGCATAAAGCAATTGACGGAGGACAGAGACCAATCTGTATTAAGCTCAAACAAAAAGCGCTTACAGTTTTCCGGCTACTGCTAACGAGCGAACAGGGATTTTTTACTCTTATAGCATTCTTCTGGAAGTGACTTCTCACGAAAATTGACTTTCCCAGAAACCATAGATCGGTACTCAAAATTGGGATCCGGGGACAGCAATATAGGAGTGAACAGTGTGGAAAGAGATTGTCAATGGAGTTCCGACCAACCATAGGGAGGCCAAAGAATGATGAGGAATGT
The DNA here is from genome assembly GCA_963932145.1 of Acanthosepion lycidas. Taxonomy (NCBI): domain Eukaryota; kingdom Metazoa; phylum Mollusca; class Cephalopoda; order Sepiida; family Sepiidae; genus Acanthosepion; species Acanthosepion lycidas. Next base: position 83,377,038 of record OZ010576.1, read on the forward strand.
AATGTAAGTATATATATATATATATATATATATATATATATATATATATATATATATATATATATTTGAAGAAAAATATACGTAAATAAAAAACAAAAATCCTAATATGCAAGTATGCTGTTTTAATGTTAATATAATGTCAACGTCGGACGTTTCGGTCTTCAGGAGATATTCATAAAACATAATTAACATTAGACTATATTAAATTCAACATGAAAATACGATGGACATAAGAGTAAGACTAATTAAAACAGACAACTGAATTTTTTCAAGATCAGCGTTCCGTTTCAATATGATCCCGTCGGCGTTACGTGGGTGATGTTGTGAAAACGTAATGTTTATTATGTTTTATGAATATGTCCTGAAGAGAGTCTACTAGAGCGAAACGTCCGACATTGACATTATATTGACGTTAATACAACATAATTGCATATTAGGATTTTTGTTTGTTTTTTCCGTATATTTTTCTTCATACTGTCGGATCTATATCCATATATTTGCTTATATATATATATATATATATATATATATATATATATATATATATATATATATATATATATATGTGTGTGTGTGTGTGTGTGTGTGTGTGTGTGTGTGTGTGTGTGTGTGTGTGTTGTTCCTAACGAGCTCTCCCTAAACAAAACTCAATTCTAAAGCCAATTTAGTGCTTGGTTTTATAAACTCACATATCCTCTCTTTTAGCGTACTTACTTTCCATCGTGGTTTTACATAGATCATTTTTACCTTATTGTAAACAAATAATATATATTTCTTTTTTTCTCCATACATGATCCGCCATGTCTGATTCAGTTGTTTCACTTCTTATTCAAAGAAGAAACACACATATATATGTATTTGGGAAATAATTTTTAGACTAGCATTCTTTAGACGCACCTTAGGCCAGGACAGTCATCATAATCAATAAATATTGATTTGTTAACGATTTAGACGGCGGTACTATCTATAATACAGATACTGTTAAATTGATCCCTGACTTTTACAGTCTTATTGGGCTGAGGCTAAGAAACTTATCTGTTATCTAAAAATATGTGTATGTCACTTAATTATATATTATATTGAAAGAAATTTCAAATATATATTATTCCAGGATCATTTTCCAGATTATACAAGATGATCTTCGCCCTCTCTACTCTTCTAATTTTCTGACCTGGAGTAACATGCTGCCTCACACGTTTCACGTACAATTTCATTTTTAAGTCCATTTTGCTGCTCTTTGGAATGTTATAGCTCTTCTGTCATGTGCCAAACGTCTTTTGGATTGAGTTGGATCTTTTCCAATTGATAACATTCGAGCTCTAAGCTGAAATAATATCCCTCTTCCTGCTGTGATCGTCTGATCGTGTTTTCGTCTCTATTGTTTCCTCTTTTTAAAACTTATTCACCGTTCTCTTGATGGTTCTTTAATGCGCTTTGAAGATGGAAGCCAGAGTATTAATGTTGGTACCATTACTGGTGGCCTAAATGAAAGACAGTGGGTCTGACACAAATCGTTTCTAACTTGGTCTCTTGAGTAATTCAAACGGTTTTTCAGTGATTCTTACAAAAAATGGCGCCAAGACGTTGCATCTCGCTAAACATCTTATCTGAAAACCTGGAAAAAAGAAATTCAGGTAGTTTAGTGTTTTTTTAGATATTAAACGTTGTGTGGGATGGATAATTATACTGTTAACTCATGTGGGAAATTTTGCACACGGTATATATATATATATATATATATATATATATATATATATATATATATATATACGTTTGTTATTTAAGAGAAATCTTGTTTTTAATCCCTCCAACCTAAAAGGTATTTTTTTCACACAGAAAACAAGTAAGGTCACTGATTCTGTAAAGTCAAGGATCGATTTGACACAGTATAAAAAGGACCCCCTTCTAAAATCGATAACAACCTTATATTTTTGGACCTTGGTAAGTGGTGTTGCGGCCTCAGAAATCTCTAAAGAATGATAACCTACAAAAAATATTTTCCTCCTTTTTATAAGAGGACCATTGTATTTTAGTCGTGTCTCTAATTGAAATATAAAATAATCTGCCAATGTCTATCAATAATTCTATATTCACTGGTACAATATTCAGTCTATGTGATTTATAAGGAAGTGTTGGATTAAGTGCATTGGCAAGAACAGAGATTATATTGCCAAAAATAAACTGTATAATATAGTTATCATCATTATGCTAGGGAATTAGCAAAAAATATAAATTTTATTTATTATCATTGGGCTAAAGAATTACCAAACACATATGAGCTGTATAATATATTTAGGCGAGAGAATTATAAAATAAATATGAACTATATAATATATTATCATTAGGCAAGAGAATTATCAAATAGATATAAACAATATAATATAGTTATTATCATTAAGCTAGAGAATTATCAAATAAATTCAAACTGTATAATATATTTATTATTATTAGGCAAGAGAATTATCAAATAAATATGAACTATATAATATATTTATTATCATTATTATCATTAGGGTAGAGAATTATCCAATAAATATTAACTGTATAATATATGTATTATCATTAGGCAAGAGAATTATCAAATGAATATTGGCTGTATAATATATTTATTATCATTAGGTTAGAGAATTATCAAACAAATATGAACTATATAATATTTTATCATTAGGCAAGAGAAATATCAAATAAATATGAACTGTATAATATATTTATTATCATTAAGCTTGGGAATTATTGATGTATATATATATAGTATTTTTAGTTATGAATTACTTTCGTTATCAAATGCTTGTATGAATAAAAAGGTCACCACCATCTAACGATCAAGTCGCTTCTATGGGGAGCATCGGTTATGCAAGGATGATTAATGATTTCAGTCGTTTACAGACAGACAACTACAGCCCAATAATAATAAATGAATTGTATTTTGCTGGATATCCTCAACTGTGAACTCAATCGGGAGGAATGAAGGAAAAGCATGAAAAATAGTTCTGGTCATTTATAATAAAAATCAAAATTGAATATTGAAAAAAGTTGATAAATATTAGACGGAGTCGTCTATTCATGGACAAGCTAATAAGACTGTCATGTTATTAGAAATAATTCAAATTCATTGAGGCATACAGAAAGTGTGTATACGCGCATACACAGGCGCATACCCGCCAATATATGTCTGATTGTGTGTTGGGTTCATATATTGTTGCATTTCGGTCGAATTCGTTATGTTCATTTTCTCATAAATATCCTTACGAAATGTATAAATCAATCATTTCTTCCATCGCTCTCAAGCAATGGGTTAAATATAGCAGGTCAGGCAGGGTGCACTGTTTGTCGGGGGAAACTAGTCTAGGAAAAAAAAAACACTTCAAATTTCAGCTACCTGAAGCTGTATAAAGTTGTTTATACTAGCAGATCAGGTACCTTATATGTAAAACAAAAATCACGATAGATTTCAACAATAAAGGATAACCTTACCGGAGAGCTTTTATTCAGAATGCTGAAGGGGTAATTGTCTTAATGAAGGTTTCGTCTTATGTATATCTATATAAATAATATAATTAACATAATAACCACACGTAGGCCGGCTAACAATTCCCTGTTGCAGACGCCTGCACAGGCACATTTGTGTTTGTTCAGACCCCACCTATGATTTATACTGCACCGCTTCCGAGCAGATCTTAGTTGCAGTTTCTGGGAGAGAAAGCATTATCTGGCTGTCACCAACAGTCTAAGCAACTACGCTTAAATCCTCGGTGACATGGCTGAGTGGTTTGAATGGTCGCTTTGCTACAATGAGCCTCGGGTTCGAAACCCACTATGGTCGATATGTCAAAGTTATTGAAGTTATCAATCGTTGTATGGTATTCAGGCTCTTTCGAAAGTGTTTGAATAACATACCACGAGATGAATCGAGACTTGTGAGTGAAATTTAGTAAGCGAAACTCTTCGAAAGACGTCAATGTTTGTTGCACTACGGAGTGACAAGTCATATATATATATATATATATATATATATATATATATATATAAACTTCAATCTTCCATGAATCTCTCACGTACATTCATATCTGCTCATGACGTATCAAATGTAAACAAATGACGTCATCATTATGAAATCGACAAAGTCCGACAATTATTTTAAGACATTTTTATGTTTATACATTCTTTTTATAGATACAAATATTTAAGTAAATGCTCTGTTTATGATAAACAGTATTGAATAACATTTACTGGCCTGAATGTCCGAGAAATTTTCACAGAAAATATTCGTCCTCCTGTTCGAATCCTGTCGGGGGACGAATATATATATATATATATATCAGCGCAAAAAAATACGTCCTCATTCATAATGGGGAGCAATGGATAAAATCATATTTTTAAATAAATAATTATATTTATGCTCTACTTTCGTATCGAGCACTATTTTTTAAAAATAATTACAAAAATACTAAGGAACTTTGGATTAATTACCAAAACCAGTTTCTTTCCTATTTTCTACAATATTTTCACATATATATACATACATATATATATATATATATATTGTATTGGTGCAGCAGCTTATTATTTAAACATATTATTAAATATGACGGACAATGAATGTCTATTATATCTGATCTTGAGTCGTTCTAATGTTCGTATGTTTGCTTGAATTTCGGGTGAAAATAAAGAAAAAAAGTTTTCCAGCATTTAGATATTTCGTTTATTAAGTTGGCCCTAAGCTTTCGGTTCACATGGGCCATCCTCAGAATGGTTATACAGACTAGAAACAACGATATCCAGCAGATAGACAGATATTAGTTGATAACACATTAATATTCAAACATACACACAGTAAAAAGAACCTTCAGATGTTGGAGGTCATCTACATTAAAACGAAACAACCTACACTCAACAAAATTACATTTCAAACTAGTCACAACACATTACATTGCGTCTAGACATTAGTTCTGTTGTAATACATCAATCTATCATGTGGTATGACGTCATAGAATCGCATCTTAAACTTATGATCCGCGTCTGCTATTCCATCCTATTATCGCCGCATATTAATTTTCTACGTCAAAATAACAAAATGTCATCATTGACGGTGGATATATTTGGCTCATGTCTGTATAACCACCCTGAGGATGGCTCATGTGAGCCGAAACTTAATTAAAAAATTATCCAAATGTTTTTGTCTTTATTTTCACCAGAAATTAAAGCAAATATTCGAACATTAGAACGGCTCATGATCAGACACAATAGACATTGTCTGTTATATTCAATAATATATATATATATATATATATATATATATATATATATATATATATATATATATATAAGCTTTTCCTGACGATCCGATTAGGTAAAACCTGGGTAGGTTTTTCTGGCTCACTAGGTTTATCTAAGTCTGCTCTACGGTTGTATTGAGCTCTTTTGTCAGTTGTTTACTCGTGTCGGGGTTTTTTCTTTGGGCTTTAAACCTGTATCTGTGCGATTTTTTTCGACTTTCATGTTTCTAGCTCTTTCTTTTTTTAAAACCTTTTTTATCCCTCGGGATTGATTTGATTATTGGCAAATCAAAACTTCGAGGGTTTTTCGAAACGAGTATAGTTACCTATATATATATATATATATATATATATATATATATATATATATATATATATATATATATATATATATATATGTATGCTTGTGTGTGTGTTTAGAGAATGATTAGTATGTCTCTAGCTTTAAATATAATTATAACTAAATTTTATCGAACTATTTTTTCTTCTTTTAGGACGTGGTGCGATCATGAATGTCTACAACTTACTGTCATTTGTAGCTCCTTAGCAATATGCGAGGTTTTTTATTGCCCGTCTAACGCCTGTTCCGTCATCGATTTATTTTTAGGCTGGTTACTTGCTGTCTTCGTCTGTGTCTTCAATATATCCTGTAAGTTTCAAATTCTCCAAGCCCTCTTTTATGATTGATATTCACCACTGAATTAACTTCATTGACAAGAAAAAGTTTAATATTTGTTGTCTAAATTAAATTTTTCATCAATAGCCTCCGGGTTTATTGACGTATCTACGCATACATATATGGATTAAACAATAACTCTGAAATATATGGGCAATCAATATGCCTATATACATTTTGCACAATATATATATATATATACATATATATATATACATATATATATATATATATATATATATATATATATATATATATATATATATATATAGCGACTTTACTGGTATTGCAAGTAGAGATGCTTCTGTGAATATATAAAGAAAAAGGAATAACTATAAATATATTTATTCAGTGCAACTGTGACCATACATTGTACCTACATATATCCGCATACATTAGATAACATTTTTTGTCGATTTTATAAACACACACACAAAGATATATATATATATATATATATATATATGTTTGTTGATAAACTGTATTTTCTAATTAAATGTAAATATTTCGCAAATATATTTTGATTAAAGTAACAGTATATTTTTTAACCCTTTTGTATCTGGTCTTAAGCTTTTGACCAGGGGTGTATATATATATATATATATATATATATATATATATATATATATATATATATATATATATATATATGGTGTGTGTGTGTGTGCAGATATGTAGAAAAATAGGAAAGAATACGTTAAGTAAATAATCCGGAGTTCTTTAGTATTTTTGTTTTTATTTTTAAAAAAACAGTTCTCCATACAGAAGTAGAGCTTAAATTATAATTAAAAAAACATGATTCCTTCGCTACATAAGAGTTCTTATGTTTCAAAAACGAGAGCCGAAACACTCAATATAATCATTAAAATTAAATTGAATTAAATTATCAAGCCCTGTTTCATCCTCAAGCAAAAATTTAGGAATAATCAATCTTGAAATTTACGCATCTTTATAAGCATGTTCATTCACAAATTTAATTACTATGAAGACGGCTGGGGCGACCGTTTTGATAACGTGCCTAACGGTAAATTTTTATCTACATATCAGTCACCTTTAAAAAGAGATCAGTCCGAGGCTCGGTGTATCCATTTTAAAGCGAATGATGGCATTCATGTGCTATTCATCTCGTGATTCTTGGCACAATCCAAAGAAGGATGTGCAATGTAATCGATCCTTCACATCTCGACTTCAGTCACATTCTCACGGACATGATGTGGCTTACCGCTGTCTATTCAGCAAAGATTTTCATACCAACAGCTCTGACGAGCATTTTCCCTGATGCACGGCTACATGAATTTAAGCGTACCATTCGATTGGCACCTAGGTCCCATTCTTTTACAGTGGAAATAGTTAAATGCAATCGCCACATCTAGTCCAACAGTTTTTTTTCTGTTGAATTCCCCTTCCGTTTACTTGCCTCCTTCATAACTACAATGTTCAAAAATTTAAATTCAAAGTCAATCGCCATCTTTTTTTAGTTTTGAACATTGTGGATGCTCTTCGGGCTGCAGTTTATGCATTGTGGGCGAGTATCCCAAACACCATCATTTTTTTAATGTTTGTTTAAATTAATCAATTAAAAGCTTAAAGGTTCACTTGTTTGTTAATAAACAACATATTGCTAATTAAATGTAAATATTACCCAATTATATTTTGATTAAAATAGCAG
>OZ010576.1:83389658-83424658 GCA_963932145.1 Acanthosepion lycidas
CCAATCCCTTTTGCAGACGTCTACTCAGGCACGCTTGTGTTTGTCTGACACCTACATATCTCACCTGTAGTTTATACTGCAACTTGGCTGAGCGTACCCTAGTTACTGTTTCAGAACGAGAATAATCTGGCATTATTAACCGTTTCAACAAGGCAAGTACGGTCAAACCATCGGTCACGATGACTTGTAACTTTGCGCTCTCGCAACCATCGCTGGCCTTCGAACGGCTTCCGTATAAACATTTTCATTTACAGCGTTTGGTCGAATTCGTGTTATGCACTTTCAAAAGGTGCCGCACGCTGGGTTCACCTGCCCTGTCCGATAAGATCAGGGCCACTTTCCTGAGAAATCGACCATAGTGAGATTTGTACCCGAGATCACATGGTTGGAGATCGAACTACTAAACACTAGACCACATTACCCACCCACCCATTTACCGACTCACTCGGTCTCTATCTATCTATCTATCTATCTATCTATCTATCTATCTATGTGTGTTTGTGTATTGAGATACATTTATATGCTTATATTGTATTATGTGGTTTATTTTGGCGTATCAATGGATATAAAGAAAGACATGATACAAATATTCAATAAACGAGAACGTGAATGATATGCCTCCAGAGATGTACGCACTGTTACTGATGTTTGCACTTTCATATTCGAGGGCTGAACAACGTGGAAAAAACATACGCACACACATGCCAGCATCTATTCGATAATTTGGATGAACACACTTACATATATCGATGTTTTATTTATCTATGTAAGAAAAGTGGAAGAATTTATATAATGAAATATTGCCAGTGGAGCGTGTAAGATCTCTCTGGTTGAAAGGGTTACAGATTAATTTGAATTTTCGAAGCACTCACCTGAAATGAGGCCACGAAGTGCTGGTTTATTACTCAAAATCCCCCATTGCTTTTATTCTGATGTAAGTAAGAAAAATATCCTCACACGCACTTACGACCCTCGCCATCTATCTAATTATATCTCTGATGACGACTTTAGGCTGGTAAGAAAAATTTAGGAACCTTCGGAGTTGAACATTTTTTCTCAGATTGGCTTCAGTTTGTATTATTTCAATAATTGCACTCCGCTAATAGCCACCTGGAAAATGAAAAATCTAGGATGTGTAGTTCAAGACGGAACAGCGTTGCGAATTGACAACGAAGAGAATTTAAGAATAAGGGGCTTTAGGTTAGCGAAAGTCTCCTTCTAAAAGCTAAGAATCAAGAAAATTGAGTTAGAAACAAAGAAAAGAGTTCTCGGCTGTTTTGTTATATCGCAGATCACATAATGCAATGAATTCTGGACAGTTGTCTTCACAGATCAAGACATGAGCTGAGGCAGCAGAAATGTGGTTCTCCAGAATACCTGGGTATGACGATAAACAACATCCAGCAGCAAGTCCTCTGATTGGGAAGTTTTGAGGAGATTTGAACCACCTCTCAATCGCTATTGTTCCCAAGTTCACTCTGACCTCGGGTGGTAGCACCTGTTAGGGTCCCAACTATTGGCAAATAGTTAGCCCTCAGACTATGGCCGAAAAACTATGAAAATATAAAGATAGATTTTTATGATAAAAATTCCAGCAACAAATTTTTGGAAAAAAGTATGACCACCAATAGATTAGTCTCGAGACAAAAACCCTCTTTACAAAAATATGTCAATGAAACCTGATCTTCTACAAACAGATTTCTTATAAAGAATACATATTCTACTTCTTCGAATTTATCCTAAAAAATCTTGTCAACATTAAATAACCCATTGAAATGTTGATATGCCCTAAAAAAATACCAACCCAGAATATCATGGATGGAGCATTTGGAAAAGTAGGAAGTTCTAATGACAAATGAAGACGGAAAGAAACGAATTATTCATAGTATCAGAAATAGATATATTTACATTTAAATGTTTTTAATAATGCGAGAAGAAAACTTTGAGAAATTCACATTTGAAAACATGAAGGCAAGAATGGCACAGAGAAACAGCGAGTAACCTACCAAACCAGGTTGTGGAAATAGATGGCGGAAGAGGAATAAACATTGCTTAGAGCTATAGGAAGCTGTGGACAGCCGTGATCGTCTAAATCCTGAAGTACTTTATGGAAAACAAGGAAAGTTTGAGGAAATGGGAAACCATAATGGAGCATCTACAGGAAGAGACAGTCTGAAGAACTGAAGTCTTTGGCAGTTTCAACCATGGAAATAGTAACAATCAAACAACGTGTTAAAGTTATGGAAGCCTATTACAACAATGGACGTTCAAACTGAAATACATTTCGTGCACTTCGCGACTTTTTTGGTCAACATAATCGGTCAACATAATGGAAAAATTGTTCGTAAATTCAAACAAACTGGGTCGGGGGCAGATGCGAAAACACCATTGCGTGCTCGTTTACGATGTTTAGCTGAAATCATTGCTGCAGTACACGAGAATGTGGCCGAAAATCCAGAAATCTCTATTCGCCATTGTGTGCAGGAATTCAATCTCTCCACAATAATGTTACATCATTTCCAATTATAATAATTCTGAACCGTTGTATCTTAAAGATATATTATTATATGAATTGTCTGATTAAAGATATCTTACTGGAATTCTCCGAGGTTTTTATAACACTATGGGACTCTACCATGAGCCATAAGAATGGATAATTACTCTCCAAGCTTAACAGAAGAATCGTGATGAAATTCGATCATAAAAGAAAATGACATGTTCATCATTAATTAAACATAGCTAAGGATCAGAAGCTCATGAAGGATTGAAATAAAGTTCAGATCACTTGATTCCTTTTTTCCTCTCTGATGTTCCCTCTATTTTAAACTTATTCACCGTTCTCTTGATGGCTCTGGAATGGACATTTGAAGATGGAAGCCAGAGTATCAATGTTGGCTGAAGACCTGAATGATCATTTTCCTCTCACCATTACTCAGTTCGGAAGTCAGTAGGTCTGATACGAAATGATTTTAACCTGGTCTCTTATTTCCGAGATTCTAACAACAAATTGTGTCAAAGATGTATAAACGTCATATCTGAAAACCCGTGAGAAAGAAACTAGTGTAGTGTTTTTTTTTTTTAGATATTAAACATTTTTGAGGTGGATAATTACGCTGTTACACGATTTGGACAATTTTGTGGTTAAAGCCGATATATATATATATATATATATATATATATATATATATATATATATATATATATATATATATATTCAATTGAGAAATTGAGTCTGGTATATAATAAAATACTTTTTTCTTTTTACTAATTGACGAGTTGATGTCAATATATTAGAAGGTATGACGGGGCCATGAGAAGATCATGTCTATTTATTTAATATTTCAAGCTTTCAACTGACGATATGGCCATTGATTCTTGGACAACGACTGAAATGGAAAGCTTTAAATATTAATAAATCTGACATCAACTGTGAATATTTGCTTCATGTTTTCCATTCTAATATACGGACATCAATCCGTCAATAAGAAACACACACAAGAACACATACGCACACACACACACACACACACACACACACACACATATATATATATATATATATATATATATATATATATATATATATAATCATTTAATCATTTATTCGAAAATTATTACATAAAAAATGTTATAAAATCACTACAAAAATAGCCATTTTGTTTCAACACTTCTGGTGTCTTCTCAAGTGAATTTAAAAACCTTAACAACGAACTTAAATTATAATAAATATTTAGATCTTAACGTTTATTCCAACTTAATTTCAATAAAAACAAAATAATTTAAAAAGACGTATTTTTTCCTGAGTTTCATTTTTAAATAATTTTATAATTTTAAACTTAATATAGATTAAATTTAATATTGGTAATTTTTAATTTTTAATTTTATAGTATAATTTAATATCTATTAGTTAGAAGGAATTATATTTTAGTCTAACCCTAAGATTAAAGCATTAAATAATTATTATAACCAAAGTTCGTTGTCAAGTTTTTTAATTCTCGTATACTTGTATTTTGATTGGTCATTCCAAATTATGTAACAGCGTTTCTCCTAGTGACGGATGTTTGATTGATTTGAACCTTTTAAAATCCTTTATTCTACATTCAACACCATCACTTGATAAGACACCAGAAATGTTGAAACAAAATGGTTATTTTTGTAGTGATTTTATAACATAGTTATGCTATAATTTTCGAATAAATAATTATATTTGCTCTTCTCTGAACTGAGCACTCTTTGAAGAATAGTATTTGTTGGTTATTGGAATTTATTCCGCATACACCAATCCTATACTTGCTTACACACACACACACACACACACACACACACACACACACATATATATATATATATATATATATATATATACATATATCAAGTATGTGGTGGAGTTCAATTTACATTACATGAATCACCCATACAAAAAACAGATATTGAAGTTTCTCGCCATTTATATCATTAACTTCAATATCTGTTTTTCTATGAATGATTCATATATATATATATATATATATATATATATATATAGACATCTTGGATTATATATATATATATATATATATATATATATATATATATATATATATATATATACACATTTTTGAATGGCGTTTTTTATCTTCTGTCTGGCATTATTTCCTATTATAAACGTTATTTTAGTTTCTAAACAAGCTTGAGTTGCCCTCTATGTTTTTGTCTTATTTTCTTAAAACTAACGAAGTTTATTAAATTAAAATTAATAATTAAAATTTAATACTACCCGACCTTGATTTCGAAGTCCTATTAAAGAATGATTTTGAACTTACGACCATATACCGTTGAAACATCGGTTCCCATACAATCACTGAAGTTAGGCAACGTCTAGCCTAGTCAGTACCTAAGTGGCTGACCGCTTGGGAATACCAGATGCTCTAAGCTTCAATGTGCCGCAGGTATAATGGATAATGATTCGGAATTCTTCATTGGAAAGACAAGTTCCTATTCCAATGTGGTTCATTAAATTCACGGCGCAATTACCCTGGGGAAAGGTACGAATCCGCCTCTTCTCCTCCCAGCTATGGGTTAATTAGTAAGATTTGTATCACTAAATCATTATTATCTCTCAAGCCACAAATTCTTACAATCTAGAAATATTTTCTGGCTTTAAATAAACTGTAAATGGTTGATAAATCGTAAACAAATCAATCAATAAAGAAAGATATTCCCCTCAACAGGAATCGAACTGGTATCCACTTTTCTGGGAAACCGTTTCTCTGGAACGTGTAAAAGCATGTTTCGGCTACAGAAACACTTTCTTTGATGGAAAATGGCATACAGGTTCGATTCTTGTCGGAGGCACAATCTTTGTTTAGTGGGACTACTCATTCTAGGCCAGTTATTTTAATTTCATTGTTTGAAAAAAAACATCACGTAACTTTCGGTCAAGTAGCGTAGTGGTTATAAGTGTTGGTAAGACATGTTGCTATCATCAACTGGATCAAGCTGTTAGACAATGATTCGATAGGGATGAACAATAACTGGCGTCACAGGGAGAAAATAACAAAATAATCAACAGATATTCCGTATCAGTCAAACAGTGATCCTGATGATGACAAGTGGGTACTTGACCGAAACTTTCTGTTTGCAACAACACCTATTTCAACTAAGAAGAATACTTCGAAATAAAAAGTGTAAAGCACTTAACCACATTTTTTGATAAACAAACACACGCACACACATAAAAAGTAGATAATATTTACCCGCGATACCTATACGGCCAAGTAGTACAATAGAAGCATATGCATGATGGAATCGCCTGTGTTACACGTGTTGCTGTTGCAAGTTGGTCCGATCGGTCTATGTATTATTTTCTTGGCAGGAGCTAGGGACTGGTTGATATAATCGGCAATACAAAGAAGTATAGTTGTTGGTATCCTAAATTTGCGGATTATACTAATAGAGGTAAATAATAGCACATCATGTTCAACAGTTAATGAAGAAGTATTTAATCCTCCATTTTAATTTCCCCTATTATGGGCATTATTATATACATGACATAATAACACCTTGGTTCACGGACTGAACGGAATAGCTGAAAAAACATGCTCCAAAAGAAACGTTCATACTACTAAAACGATATACACAAAATTATATATACATATATGCAAGTGTCTCATGCAGAGAAAATATATCATGGAAAAGCAGTGTAAAGAGAAATAAAAAATGGAAGGGCTTTCATATAATATGGAAATTCTTCTGTGTTTCTGGAGAAGCTATGTTTAAGATACCAGATTCAAACGGGCCTGATTCATTTACTATGTCCCAGGCCAAGATATTCCCAACGAACGGAAAACAGCGAGTCTTGGGCTTTCCCAAATTGAAGACAGCAAGCTGGAGATTCTGTCTATATCAAAGGGAAACGACACCATGGAATAATAAGGCAACGGGGAGGCAGATTTAGCTTCTGCCCCGGCCGGTGTAGTGGAACATGCTAACCTCTCTGTTTACTTTAAACCAACAGAAATTGACTGCCGCTTTCGTCACTGCACAGAGTGAGGTCAATAAGCGGCCGTTACATGACGCTCGTTAATTATCACTACTAAAGAGAAATAATCGTCTTCTGCATCCCTACAGGAGAAGGCACTCACTGTGGAGTAATTTATAGTGGCTCGGATTGAGGAATCGGAGAGCCGAGTTCGAATTCTAGTCCAATCTATTATATTCACTTAAGTGCTAATACACTTGGGAAAGTTATGAATCCTCTTTTTCTTCCCCCAGTTAAGAGTAAATAGCAGGACAGACGGGTACTAGGGCTTTGGATGGCAACTGGTCTACCGAAGAAAGAAATGGCAGCCTACTGCGGGAAAAAATCTGCCACGTGAGTCATGTAACGAAAGATACATGATCGCCTAAGTGTGTATCACGCATGGCATATAACTGACTGACTGAGAAGAAACAAGTTAAAAGATTGATCTTCTACTTGAAGTGAGAAACACGCTAATATATAGCACCGTGGATTCAGGCTTCGGAGAGCCGAGTTCGAATTCCAGTCGAATCTATTACATTCACTTGCTAATACCCTTGGGAAAAGTATGAATCCTCTACTTCTCCCCCCTCCCCCCAGTTAAGGGTAAGTTGCAGGACAGATTGGGTTCTATAGCATTGGATGGCAACTGGTCTATCGCAGAAAGAAATGCCAACCTACTGCGGGAAAAATCTGCCTCGTCAGTCATGTGTCAAAAAAAACATGATCGCCTAAGCGTGTATCACGCATGGTACATAACTGACTGATATTCACTTACGTGCTTATACTCTTGGGAAAGGTATGAATCTTTTTCATCTCCCCACCAGCTATGAGTAAATAGCTGGACAGACCGGGTTCTGTAGACTTGGATGGCAACTGGTCTACCGCAGAAAGAAATGGCAACCTAGTTCGTGAAAAATCTGCCTCGTCAGTCATGTATCAAAAGATACATGATCGCCTAAGCGTGTATCTCTCAGGGCACATAACTGACTGATCCCTACAATGCAACATATTGTCGATGAGGAATCTACGATGAGACATTTTTTTTTTAGTTTTGTTTTTCTCTATATCAATGACTCTAGAACTATGAAAAAGTAAGTCTATGTTGTACAGAAAGATGGATTTACTTTAACAATAAACAAAGTGTTGGCGACTCGAATTAACAACGCTTCAGCCTATTCTCATGTTTGTCAATCAAATTTATCATTTATCATTTATGAGGATCTTTTTCGAAATTACTTCCTTACGGCTTGAAATGATCTGGTTTTTGATCGTGCTAATGGGCCGACAAAAATGGGATTTCTATAAGCAGTTGACATGTCGCAGATTCTGGCTAATTAATTATTATGGATATGCCACAATCGGAGGCATATAATACGCAGTTTCTTCCCCCCCAAAAAAAATGAATAAAAATATCGCTCAGCTTTTCATATACGATTTTAAGATATCCTAATGGCTATTTTTATCCTAAACGCTCATTTAGGCGATTTTTCCCCAGACCGTCACTTCTAGCCAGCCCCGTTCCATAATAATGTTATTTATTCAAAGCACATTGTAATAATAATAATAATAATAATAATAATAATAATAATAATAATAATAGTAATAATAACAGCAGCAACAACAGCAACAATAATAATAATTAGTAGTAGGAGGAAAATAAGTATTGAACTGAAGGAGTTATTATAACAAAGTACCAGCAACGTTTATCGGTACTAGTTGATCTATCCACCATACTTAAATATGCCTCAATACAAGCCTATCATTAACTATTAATACGAAGAAAGGGCGAATGTAGATTGGATGATTCTGTCAGATTGAGGTAAATAATCGAAATGTTTACACAGGCACACACACACGTTTGTGTGTGTGTGTATGTGTGACTCTGTGTGTAACACTACGAAATAGTAACTTTTAGTCAAAGTCAGCGTACCAAATACAGAGCGCGACAGATAATCGCGAACAAATTCTAGTGTATTTTTTAAAACAGCTATTTCCTAATAAACCATATCATTATTCCGCTATTAAAGTATATAATCTCTTGTTTTCTGTGACCATTCGGGTATTTTTTTATTTACTTTTTTTTTTATTTTTTTATTTTTATTTTTCTATTTTTAAAAATTTTTTTTTTTGGGATCCGTTTATTCGTTTGAGTTGTTGAATTCTTCAACAAGGAATGAATAGGCCATGGATTTAGATTGGGATGTTACACTTTGTAAAAGGTGTTCTAATAACTTGGACCGATTTTAAATGTGAATTAACTTTTAGAGTCTTATGATTTTTTTGTCTTTTTCTTTCAGATTTGGTGGACATTTGGGCGATATTATTTTTCGAACATAATTGCCATGAATTAAATAACATGATCGAGAAATAAATAAATTTTCACCAACAACACTGATTTATTTACTGCTAACTTTGATCAGTCTTAAAGAAACACCCTCATATATATTCCGTCATAATGAAACACCCTTTATACCACACTTCCTATATAAATATTGGAAGGTGTACTGAAAAGTTCTCGGTTCGGAGCAAGTTCTGAAGTCTGATCGAATGATCATTTTAGAAATTACATCGCGCCGAAGACCTTTCAACACACTTTCGTTACTGATATATACGTATGTAAACTAGGATTTTACAGTGAATATTCTTGTGTAGTTATCCAGATGCTGAATTTTAAGAAGAAATGCTGATGTCTTTTTTATTATTTAATCAACTTCTGAATCAGAAATCGTCTTCTAAAGGAGTGTCATCAATCTGTTTGAGACAAAATCCAAAACCTGCTTATAATCCAGTATTGTAGTGGCGACGAGAGATGGTGGGTGAGGTCAAGGAAAATGACGCCATATTTGATTTGGTTTTCATGCTAAAAGCGAACTGCGCGTCGAACGGCGGGAAAACGCTTCCAGTTCATTAGACGCTAGACTCAATTCATTCTAGTCAATTTAGTTTCCGAGCAAAAGTAAAGAATCGGGTCATTGTATCGGCTAAAATCGGTGAGAGAAGCAGTAGGTCATAATTGGAATGTATTTTGCTTCCAATTATTGATAATTATTTAGATAAAAATAAGTTTCAGAATATCCAATAGTAAGTTATAGTAACAGGATTTAATATAAACAGTGGTATATGCTGGATATATTTGCAGAGTTTTAATGTATATCTAAATTCTTCCGCAATGATGTTTATGTTAGTTTATATACGAACTATTGATCTCTTTCTTATAACTATAATATTATATTTCAAATGTTTGAATAGATACTCCGATCCTATAAAAAAATAAATTAATATCTACTGGCCTAGATTTCGAAGGGCTTATTTAAAAAAAAAAAAAAAAAAAAAAAAACATGGTTCAGCACAAGAACCGAATCTATAATCCTTTTTTTTTTATATACGAAAAAAACTTTAAACCAGGCATGCTTTGATCATTAAGCTACAGGAAGCCAACAGAGTAAAGTAGATGTCAGCTGTCCTAATTAAGAAGTGCAAGTCTCACTTTGGGACTTTTCAGTGTATATATATGCTTACTTCATTTTCGTACCCGAAATTATAAACAGACACATTTTAATTCAACCAGTGGGTTTTCTAATCTGTCGGCAGGCTTCGCTTAAAATAGTTTTATTCGAATGTACGCATTAATTTGGGCGCACTACAAGATTGGCGGATAGGTCCCATCATTTTATACTTAAAATGGTAAGATGTAACCGTAAGTCCTGTGCTAACATTTCCTTCTATCGCACTTCTCGCTTGTGGACCTTTCCCTTGCCTTCTCACTTCCTAGTCAAATTTAACCTTCAATAATGTAAATCCAATGCCAATCGTTACCGTTTGCCTTCATTCTTGTTCTATAAATAAATTCATAGTAGATAGTACTTTGACTTAAATTTAAGAACAATACGAGATTGGTAGCTATCATTTTACAGTTGAAATTGCTAGATGTAATCGCAAGTTCTATACAATCAATTTCTTCTCTGGCACTTCTCGCAGGTGAAACATGTGACCTCTCGCTTACTAGTCAACTTTAATTTTCAAAAATTTAAATCCGATGACAATCGTTATCTTCTGTTTTCTTAATATTTTTTTTATTTATTATTTATTTATTTTTTTTTTGTGCTCTCTCCTCAATAATGTTTTCTTTTTTTCATCTTGCCTTGTTTGGGTTGAATTGACGAAAAAATCAAAATCTACATTTTAGTAATAATCAATATAACTTGTATGGGATGTTAATTTATACATTTTTTCTGATATAATTTATTTAAAATGGTTTTTATTCATGTTCTTTTATTGTTCTGTCATCTTAACAAAGTTTTTTTTTTTAATCTCAGTAACCCTTTTTCATCTTAATGGCTTTATTCTCTTGCTTTAAAAATATATTCTGAAGGTTTTATCAAATTAAAAAAGAAATACTGGTTCGATTCCTGTCGGGGGTCACATTTTTATTGATAAGACTCCTAATCTCTAGGCCAAATTAAATTAAATTAAATTCGGTGCTTATAAAACTACTCTTACACGTGTATCTATTAAATATAACGTTTATAGGAAGCATTTTTGAATTCATTGCTTAAATATTATCTTTATGTGGGTAATTGTACTAGTATAACAGTGTTTCATTTAATTTGCCAACATGATATTGCGTATTCCTACAAAGTTGTATCATTGTTCCGTAATGGTTAACAAGCTATACTGTTCGTGTATCGCTGAGTATTCCGCATTTGCGTATTTTGGAACAGTTAAACGCAGCGTATGCCGCCTGCGTCCTTATTTTAAAAATATCCTAAAATTATGTTATTTTTGTACGGATTTTTGAACTGATTCAGTCTTTCTTGTCACATCCTGAAATGAGAATTGTCTTCAGCGGCCACTTTTCTAGATCTTTTTTTTTTATTAATGCAGGTGTCCCCCAGGGTTGCATCCACATTGTTCCTAATTTTGATCAATGACCTTCCTGGTGGTGTCAGCTCTCTACTCTTATCTTATTTTTACCATCTACCACCATCAGAAGTTGCGTTAACATTTACGGATGTACGCAAAAGCTGGCACAGCAGTGGATGCGTCTAGGGCAATATAGCCTGACGGAGTTCATATCTCGTATCGAATTCAGAGTTGTCCTTTTCCTAGATTGGCTAAAAAAAAGCCCAGTCTGCACTATTTACGGGGATTTGAATTTAGAGTTTTATCGTCAATTGGACTGGCTGTCAATCAATAGAAAAACAAACAAAAACTTTTCCAAGGGCATTAGTGTGAAGTAAATAATGGGGACTCGGTTAGAATTCGAACTCGGTAAGCCGACTCCAATATCTGAGCCAATAACCGTTATGCTGCCTCTGCCACATTCATTTAGCCGATGTGGGTATGTGATTAATAAAGCCATAGACAACAAAGGATCAAAATAATTTGACAAAGGAAAGCGACTGGAAGAGAAAGAGGGCGGGAAGAAGACGAAAGAGAAAACAGGGAAAAGAAAGGAAGCTAAAATTATATATTGGCTTTTAAATGCAAGTATCTGTGAAATATTTTAGCTGGAGAAAATATTAATAATATATAATGAATATGATGTCAACCAATTTTGTCAACGGAATGAGCATATAGAGAAGAACACCGAAAAGTTAATCCCCTAAATATGTTCTTATTAGTATTAATAAAAAAATATCGCCATCGATATATCGGGAAGAAGGGTTGGTCGAAACGTTTCTTATGTTCTTTTTTAATAGTATTAATGTTTTCATTTGTATTATTTAAGGCTTTATTAATATATATATATATATATATATATATATATATATATATATATATATATATATATATTAAAGACATTTTTATGTTTAACGTTCTTTTTATAGATACAAGTATTTAAGTAAATGCTCCGTTTATAATAAACAGTATTAAATAACATTTACCGGCCTGAATATCCGAGTAAATTTTCATAGAAAATATTCGTTCTTTGACAGGATTCGAACCTGCATCCATTTTGTCCATTTCGTAATATATGACGTCATTTGTTTACATTCGATACATCAATGAGCAGTTATGAATGTACGAGATTCATGGAAGATTGAAGTTTATAAGCAGTAAATTCGACCTTCTTTGTAGCCTAACGGTAAGGCACGTCAGCGCAAATGACGGTTCCGTATAGGATGCAGGTTCGAATCCTGTCAAAGGACGAATATTTTCTATAAAAATTTCTCGGACAGTCAGGCCGGTAAATGTTATTTAATACTGTTTATTATAAACAGAGCATTTACTTAAATACTTGCATCTATAAAAAGAACGTTAAACATAAAAAATGTCTTTAATAAATAAATTGTCGGACTTTGTCCATTTCGTAATATATATATATATATATATATATTACATGAATCATTCATACAAAAACAGATATAGAAGTTTGTATGAATGATTCATGTAATGTAAATTGAACTGCACCACATACTTGATATATATATATATATATATATATATATATATAAAGAGAGAGAGCGAGAGGGTATAAAGAGAGAAGAAAAATGATGAAAAGGTGAAATAACCACGGCATTCTACATGTACGCACATACGCACGAGCTGAATCGTGTGAACGCATACACACGCCGATGCAGACGAACAGGAACACGCAAACACACACACATACACACAATGAAAGAAGAAGAAAGAACCAACTTTGCACCAAAGTGCAGGAATTATTTTTCAACGTAATGTAAAAGAAAAACGAGAAACTAAAATCAAACTTATGATATCCACTGACGAGAGGACGGGGCAACTGCTGGAGTGTCCGTCTACGAAAATCTAGAGTGGGTGTGCTGAAAGTAACATCAGCCAGTTCAAGGACAACTGTTATATTTGTATTAATATTTTTTTTGTTTGTTTTTTTTTTTCAAGTTCTTTGGAATGCCTGACTGATTATCAAAAACTAAAACTAACAATCTGATGAACAAAAAACAACGAAGTCTTTATTACTCAAATTCAAATATACATGAATCGGATGAATGACACGATATTTAATACCAGTTCAAAGGGCTTGACAACAGAGTAAAAAATGAATACCTCCAATTATTACATATTTTTTACAGCCTTTGAAATTCCGTCTCTTGTGATGAAGGATATAATTCAAACGTTTCCTTTGTATAATAATAGCTTCACTCATTTTGAATCATACCTTTCACTGACTGTTCTTTAATTTTTGGATGTTTTCTACTTAAATTTCTCTTTAGTAGTTGTATTTTTGCTGTTTATGACGGTCGATTTGCGCGCGAATTGCACTTATTTTGATTAGTGACAAGATAATCTACGAGAAATGGTAGTGTTCATGTGGCCAATATAATTTATTTTTCTATTATTGATAGTACAGCTACCCTATTCCTAAACACAAGAAATTTATAAGCAATTCTGTTTTTGCATAGAAGAGATATTTTAAAGAGTCAAAACATAATGACTAAATTTCAAAGACTTAAATTCTGGCTGCCTGAATGTGTGTGTACATGAGCATATGCCTACGTGTATGTGTACCTGTATGTATAGAATATACACGACACAGAAAAATAGAAATGACGCGAGGACTTTTAAATATGTCTGCCTAAAATGTACATATATACAACATTTTTAATATCATTTCACTACAAGCAAGTTAATAAAGCTACTAAGACACAAGATAGTTTCTGAGTGTGATAGAATATAAGAATAAGAAAAAAAAAACATTAAGGAGAGAGAATAATAAAAGAAGAGGAATAAAGAAGACAGAAGATAACGATTGACATTACATTTAAACATTTGAAAATCAAAGTTGGCTGGAAAATGCAAGAAAAGAAACTGTTAGCATTGGATCTACGAATACATCTCGCAAAAGCGACTGTATAACGGTTTGTTGACCATTATTACCGAGTTATATCTTCAACTAAGGCTCCATGAACATTTTAACATTAAATTACACAAACGTTACCAAATTGCCCTAATGAACCGAGCTTAACTTAATATATAAATATACACGCTAAGGCGATCATGTATCTTTCGATAAATGACTGACAAGGCAGATTTTTTTCCAGCAGTAACTTGCCATTTCTTTTTGCGGTAGACCAGTTGCCATCCAAGGCTATAAAACCTAGTCTGTCCTGCTATTTACCCATATTTGGGGGAGATGGAGAAGAGAGGATTCATACATTTTCCAAGAGTATTTGCGCACAAGTGAATGTAATGGATTCGATTAGAATTCGAACTCGGCTTTCAGTCCTCGCCGCTGTTCATTACTCCACCGTACCTCCTCATACTTTATACGTACCTCATATATTACAGCTTTTATTATTTCCTTCTGTAGTTTACGTGTAATCAAAACAATATTCCATAGAAATCAACTGCACAGTTTTATTTAAAAAAAACCTAATACGACGATAGATATCTATTAACGACAAAAACAAATTAATCACATTACTTAAAAAAAGCTAAAAGTAACCCGCCAATATCACCCCCCCCCCCAATTATACAAAATGAAAAGAAAACGATAAATATGCAGCAAACCAATATTGCCTTCGAATTCATTTGGCCATTTGGCGAATGTTTCTCTAATGATGATAATAAAATTTAAAACAAAGTATTTACTTACCGCCATATTGTGGACTCCTCTGATAACGAATAATGTTTTTACATTGAGCGTCATGAGGATGACGATGAAATACATCTCTGATCGGGAGGTTTTGAGGATGGTGGAACCACAACTTACTTTTGTTCCCAGGTTTTCCCAGACCCGGGGTGGTAGCACGTCTTAGGGTCACAGCTATGGGTAAATAATTAACCCTCAAACCTGGGTCAAAACACTATGAAAGTAGAAGACATATTATAGTAAAAATAACAGCAATACATTTTCATAGTAAAAGAAATTATCAAAACTATTGTTCTGTCAGGAAAAAAATGTTATCGGCAATTCATTTTTTGTACAAAAAAAGATACCAGCAATAAGCTTTAAAAAAAAATTACAGGCAATATATTTAAAAAAAAGAAATTACTAGCAACATGTTTTTGCATCAACAAAAACTTACCAGCAATATATTATTGAAAAAAAAAAAAATGCCAATAATACATTTTTCGTAAAAGAGATTACTGATGCTCCCAAGAGAATAAAATTTTGGCCTTAATTGACCCATCAGGTGTTGATATGCCGCTAAACAAGCAATCACATTTTACACAGAAAATAAACGTATCTAGAGATGCATATCAGGCTTTGTACATGAATATTTAATAATTTTATATGAGTCTGTTACAAGATCACCACTTGTACACATTTTAATAGCAATGACCTATGATTAAAAGTTTATAATCATTTTATTTTGTGAGTTCATTCTATTGTTCCACAGTGAGAAACTCATATTAGGTTGGTGCAAAAATAATGACGTAATAATGTCGTTTTTTGACGTTATACGTCAAAAAACGACATTATTACGTCATTATTTTTGCACCAACCTAATATATTTAGGTTATTTCTATGTAAGCAATAGAAATGGCAAATGGTTTCATGTTATGTCATATACAATAATTCTTCGTGTATAGCACCTGTAGGTCGGCGGTTGTAACAGGTAATTCCTCTCAGTTAATCACACAGAAGTTGCTCATTTTATCAAAACTCGTCTAACAATGAGACGTCTAGATCATATGTTGAATCCTTGTATATCAGTGATGCAATAAATATATTTGGTACTCTATGTCATTTTTATAATCCAAGATACTTGCATTTAAAATGTATCCCATCATTATGGGAAATCCTATGTATCACATAATGCTGTATGCTTTCTTTGTTACTTACGTTATTTTCCTATATCTTAATACAGTGCTTAGTTTCTGAAAAGCATCTTTCCCTATTTCTATACATCTTTTCTGATTGATAGTATCAATTTCGTTTCTTGTCTTAAACTTCCGCATTACTACCATGTTCTATAGATGTCATTCTCAGTTTTTGCTAGCAATAACACATCACAGTTTTTGCAAGTATCTTTTTCATCTATTAAAGGTTTTCCAGCGTTACATCTGTAAAAGGTTATCCAGCGTGAAGCATTGGATTCTTGGGGCTTTTTTGTTTTTTTTTTGTTTTTTTTTTCACTACAATAAACCAGCTTAAAAAATGACCACAAACTTCCTTGAAACAATTCTCAAAAAAACATCGACAAATTTAGTTTTTTTCCCCAAGTGCTTCAGGTTGTAGACGATCAGAACTTCTTATCCTTTGTCGCTCTTAGCAATGTCTACCAATTTTAACATTCTACCGATTCCCTGTTCCGCTATCCATCCGAATAAACTCGTTAGGTAGGTAACTCGGTATATCCTTCCATAGTATGGTGATTTTTCTAAGCGTAGCTTAGATGTGGCATAAGGCCGAATGTATGGGGTACCCTGTGAAAATCGAACTCACTACTCTGTCACAATTGTTCTAGCGAAACATTCTTACTAACCATTTTGAAGTGCTTCTCCTTCCTCCATTATGGGTCTCCCAAAAATCACCCTTCTCTCTCTGATGTGGAGAATAACTGTCCATTTTGTTTCTTAAATCTTACACGCTATGTCTATTGTATTCTCATAATCCATCTTGTATAATCACATTTTTGCTGTTTCAAGTAAACTCTTATTCTGAGAGGAAACTGTTCAGCATTCACTGTCATATAGAAGGATTAATGTTACATAGCATTTCAGTACACTTTTTCATTGTTTCTCATGAATTTTTCCTTTTTACTTTGCTTAATTTTTGGAAGGCATCATCTATTGTTCCAAAGTTTTCGGTGAGTTTTTGATTGAAAAAAAATGGCAGCTTCAGATTCTTTGAATGTTGTTGATTTTCTTTCGGAATGATTAAGAATTTAAAGTTAAATTTTGAACATATTTTATGAATTAAAATCAATTCGACTGTTATATGGAACTTTTTTTTTTTCAGGGCGTGGATGATCATGGCTATTGAAATACATAATTCTTGCCTCTTTATCAGTCTTCTTTGTCATTTTGTTTTTAGTCGTGTTACTCGCAATTCTCCTTGCTCTCCTGTCTTCAATATCTACTGTAAGTGCTTAATTCTTGAACCCATCTTAATTCTTATTCTACGTGTTGTGGGGGGCATTTCTTGTTATTAACAATTTCTCATTATTCATATTTCCTGTCCATTCTATTCTTAAAACTCGGTAAAACCCCATCTATCATTTCAAGTCACTTCTTCATTTGTGAAGAGTTTTCTAAAATTCATTGCCATTAGTAAAAAAAATATATATATACAGGATATCCTATAATGGTGGGACTCATTTTAAATGCAATTATCTTGGATTACAAAAAAAAAAAAAAAAAAAAGACATAGAGTAGCAAATATATTTATAACATAACTGATATTCAACAGTTCAATATATCATCTTAGATTTGAGATGGTCACCAACACCATGCCCGAGCTCGCTCTCTCATTTCAAACAGGGTTGGCATTGCCTGTCTCACGGAAGTTTGTAACATAACGCATGATCACTTTCAGGGATGGTGCCTGTCGCTTTCCATAATGCTTTCGAAATTTCCTTTGGGCTTCAACGATAGATCTTTGGCTGGTGAAATTTGCTTCCTCTACGTATGCAATTTCTTTTGGAGTTCACATTATGAGGGTCCACCGTCAGTAAAAGAGATATAAAATAACTGTAGGAAAGAGCAAAATCCCAGATCATATATTGAATTCTTGTATAGCAGTGATGCAATAAATATATTTGGTACTCTATGTGATTTTCATAATCTGATACTTGCATTTAAATTGAATCCTATCATTATGGGAAACACTCTGTATCACATAATGCTGTAGTCATGCCTTTGCTTTTTACATTATTTTCCTATATCTTAATACAGTGCTTAGCTTCTGAAAAACATCTTTCACTATTTCTATACATCTATTTCTGATTGTTAGTATCAATTTTGTTATTGTTCCCAGTATTAAACTTCTTCTTTACTACCATTTTCTTTCCATCTCGTTCTCAGTTTTTGCTGGCAGTAACACATCACAGGCGTTGCAAATATCTTCTTCTTCTATAAAAGGTTGTCCAGCGTTCCCTGGCACATAACGGTAGTAATACTATTAAACGTTTCCTCTATATAATAAATGCGAATGGTAGTGTGTTACACTTTTTCAATTAAAGGGACACAACTCTCTAATTTTCAATAGATTATGTTATGCAAATTTTGGCTTGCCAAGTTTTCATTACTGCGATTGTTTTCAGCGATTTTGAAGTGACTTTTTGTAACGATTTCTTTTTTTTTATAAAATGGAAACAAATTTGGGAATAATCAAAATTAATTGCGAAATACAGCGAAAATCGCCAATCAAATAAAAATAATTGTTTTACCAAAAGTAAGGACCTACGCACATCTTTAAGTTAAGTGGCGGCAAAAGAATTATCATTGACCTTTTAAAAGTTTAGCTTAAATATTAACGCAATACTTAAATACAGCAATCAATTTTTAGTTTTTTGTAGTTTATTGTTTCCCATAGCATACGGAAGCCTCGCAAAAGGAAATCACCGCCAGCAGAGGACATGATTGCAATCAAAAGAGCTAAAGCTGCAGCAAGTAAAAGAAAGTCAAATGAAAACCCAGATCAAACGGCAGCTAGTAATCCAATACGAATACTATGCAAAGACTTAGGGACACTCAAACTCCTGAACAAGCTGGACACCCAGGAGTGATCTTAACTTATCAATTAGCTTTTAAGCTAGTAGATAATAATAATTGAAAATCTGACCTTTTTTCTTATGCAAAAACATTCGTTGTTCGTTGATCCGGCAGCCATTCCAACCTTTGGTTAAACTTGTATATTACTGCATTACATGAAGATAGCACATGAAGTAGTATGTCGTTTGGAGTCAACATAGTCTTGCTGAAATAGGTAGTAAGCAGATTAGCTACATCTCTAACTTTCTACTTGTCTACTGTATTTGCCAACCTCCCCACAAGGTAAGATGTGGCACTAGCTCAGTTTTTAACGTGTGGAATTAGGAGCCCGTAGGCTCGGTAAGAAATCTCCTTAGACCCAGCATACATGGGGCCGGGTTTGTCTACCTCCGCAGACGCGACTCTGCCTTTAAGCAGACCCTCGTCTGGGTTCCTCTCCGCCCGGAGGCAGAAAGTTCGGCAACAGATGAAGAAGGCGTGAATGCCTCCTCTTCGTTTATTTGTTTACTTCTTTTCTGATGTTTCTTGGCGTTCGTATTTGTGTATTTGGACGAGTCCAAGTCCTCTTCTTTAGAGGTATGTTTATCTCCATAATAAAAACATATATAATTAATTTTTTTATCTTTATGTGAATGGTTCCCTCCGCCCAACGTAAATTATGGATTATTCTTATACACCTCCCAAATATCAGGTCATCCGATAAGTTCTGTCCGAATTTTAAATTTTTGTTAAAATGAACGAAATTAATGGAGGTAAACATTATTTTTATGTTTAGATGCATTTAAACTAATCAAATTTTATTTCAGAGAACAATAAAATTTTGTTTGATTAAAACCCTGCTGGCATGGAAGTACTCAAGAATCATTTGAGGCACATAATGCTTTATGAGTTCAAGAAAGGAATCTCAGCAGCTGAAGCGGCTAGAAACATTCGCTCAGTTTATGGAGAGGAATGTGTGAATGAAAGAACTTGCAGAAGATGGTTTGCAAAATTCAGAGGTGGAGATTTCACCCTTGGAGATGAAGATCGAACCGGACGTCCAGTTTAGTTTGATGAAAGGTTTCTTGAAGCAGCCCTTGAAGAAAATCCTGCTTTATCAGTTGAGGAATTGGCAGTGGTTCTCAGTTCAAACCATCCAACTGTTCATCGTCATCTTCAACAACTTGGAAAAGTTCCTAAACTAGGAAAATGGGTGCCTCATGAATTGTCTGAAAACAACCTCAAATCCCGAGTTGACATCTGCTCTTCTCTCCATTCTCGCCAACTTGTTTCACCTTTTTGGGATAGACTTGTGACTGGCGACGAAAAATGGATCTTTTATCGAAATTTTAAGCGTCGGAGACATTGGCTTGGTAAAGGGGAATGACGCCAGCCACAGCCGAGAAGGGAACTTCATGGGCAAAAGGTTCTTCTTTCAATCTGGTGGGATGGCCAAGGAATAATCCACTTTGAATTCTTACCACCTAATGCAACAATTAATACTCAAAATACTGTCAGCAATTAGAGTGTTTGAACGATGCTTTGAGGAAAAAAAGACCTGCTCTAGTGAATCGAAAAGAGGTGATATTTCATCAGGACAATGCGCGACCCCACACAGCAAGAATCACGTCACAAAAGATCGAAGAACTTGGTTGGGAGAAAATTCCTCATCCACCTTATTCTCCCGATTTTGCTCCTTCAGACTACCATTTGTTTCGTAGCTTACAGAATCATTTGGAAGAAACAGCTTTTGTAACACAGGAAGAGGTTAAAACTGACATTTGTGAGTTCTTCGAATCAAAGCCAAAAGAATTTTACAGTAATGAAATTAGTAAGCTTGTTAATAGATGGAAGGAAGTCATAGATAATCAGGGAAAATACATTGTTGATTGAATCTGTAATTAAATGTAACATTTGGTCACTTGTTTTCTTTATTCAAAATTCGGAGAGAACTTATGGGATGACCTGATAAATCAAGCTTACCTAGCAGTTTTCACTGTCCCTTCCGACGTACCCTATAAACTCTAAAAGGAGCGATGGTCGAACGAATGCTAATCTACAAAAGCTATTTCCACAAAAATGTTCTCTAATATTTTATGCGTAGGTAGTACCCAAAATAGTATGAACACCTGGATAAACGTATTCATAAAGAAGAAAAAAGTATATGGCGCATAATTTTATATTGAGCGCTGTGATAAAGAATTATTCAATATATATATTTATATCAGTCAGTTTAGTGCCATACGTGGTACACGTTTGGAAGATCATGGCGATCTGCCGATGCATGACAGAATGTTTCCCGCAGTAGGTTGCCATTTCTTTCTGTGGTAGGCTGGTTGACAACTAAGGCTAAAGAACCCATTCTGTCCTGCTATTCAAACCATAGCTGGTGGGGGGGATATGGTTTCATACCTTTCCCAAGGGTATTTCTTCGTAAGTGAATATAAAGAACTCAATTGGAATTCGAACTCGGCTCTGATTTCATATTCTAAGCCGATATCCATTACATCACAACGCACATCCTTATATATATATATATATATATATATATATATATATATATATATATATATATATATATATTCAAGCACTCACACGTTTTATGTACGTATGCTAATTTACATTGGTTTATATCTTGATAAGTATAATTCATGCCAGCATGCGTTCCAAAGTTATTATGCCGAATTTCATATCTACCTCTGATTAAGCTTTCGAGGTCGCGTCAGTCAGTCGCCATGTTTGGAGCCTGTTTCCTCCTCGACACACAATAGCTACGGTGAACCTCAGCTACTTTGACTGTTCAATCAGCCGTAAAAATTGTTAGTCCACAAGGCCAGTGCAGAATAATCTGCCATAGCAATGATTGCTTATATCTCCCTTCAAGTTTGATTACTTTCAACTTTAATGATTACATATTGTTGCTCTATTGTCCCTGTAAACACGCAGCCATGAATATACGCGTTTGTCTAATCGCATAACCGTCTTTCGGAATATGATGTGTGATTTTGATTTGCATTGTTTGAATACAATATTATAATGTTATTGCTATAATGGATACGAACAATTAGACCGAGTTTCAAATGGAGTATAAAAATCGAGATATGAATACCTTAGCCGAACAGAGATCTATGAAAAAAAAAAAATATCAAAGATTTTTCTGTTGCAATTTAACATGAATCCGATAGTGTTATTTTTTTTATCTCCTTAGCTCGTAAGTTTATTATTGCTGTTCGTCATATTCCTATACTTCTTTTATCATTTCATCTCAAGCAAGGCGATAATACCATTAAGAAGAAAGATGTTACTGGGAGTGAAAAAGAACCAAAAGACTTTAGGGAAGAGAAAGGGAAATAAAGGACCAGGTTTCAGGAAGAAAGAAGATGTAACCCCATTGATTATTATGTGTAGGGCGCATTTGAATGAGAGACCAACAAAAATCCTTGTAACACCAAAGATGGATTGAAAGGAAGGATTATGGAAGCATTCACCAACTTAAAAAGAGAGACCGTCCAGAAAAGATTCAGGAGATCCCGAAGTCGTCTGGACGCCGTGATTGAAGCTGATGGCGATTTTATTGAATAAATTTATACTTGGCATTTCAAGATATTTTTGTGTAATTTTAGTATATATATATATATATATATATATATATATATATATATATATATGTAAGCAAATATATGGATATAGAATCCGACAGTATGAAGAAAAATATACGGGAAAAAACAAAAAAACAGCGTCGCAAACGTGGTGACAACGTGACCATGTTTAAAACTAAACGCTGATCGCATAAACTTTTAGTTATCT
The DNA here is from genome assembly GCA_963932145.1 of Acanthosepion lycidas. Lineage (NCBI taxonomy): Eukaryota > Metazoa > Mollusca > Cephalopoda > Sepiida > Sepiidae > Acanthosepion > Acanthosepion lycidas. The sequence continues at coordinate 83,412,592 of OZ010576.1, forward strand.
GTTTGGATATGTCTTGTTCTTGTGTCCATCGTTTTTGTCATGTTAAGTTTGATAATGTTATTTATATTTTATATTGAATATGTCCTGAAGATGGTTTATTGACCGAAACGTCCGACGTCGACATATTAACATTAAAACAGCATTATTATATATAAGGATTTTTGTTTGTTTTTTCCCGTATATTTTTCATATATATATATATATATATATATATATATATATATATATATATATATATATATATATATATGTACTAATATATATATATATATATATATATATATATATATATGTACTAATATATATATATATATATATATATATATATATATATACTAAAATTACACAAAACTATCTTGAAATACAGAAATAATATATTTCAAGATATTTTTGTGTAATTTTAGTATATATATATATATATATATATATATATATATATATATATTTACCAAAATTACACAAAAATATCTTGAAATACTGAACTATAAATTTATTCAATAAAATATATATATATATATCTTGAAATACTGAAGTGTATATATATATATATATATATATATATATATATATATATATATATATATATATAAACAGCCACAAAACTAATTGAGTTTCTTTTTTCCAGGTTTTCAAGTAAGACGTTTAGCCATCTTGACACCATTTGTCGGAAGAATCACTGAAAACCTTTCAGTTATTCAGCTAGAAAGAGAACATGTCAAATCGTTTTGTTTCAGACTCAACTGAATAATGGTGAGAAGAAAAAGGTCATTCATGTCTTCAGTACTGATATTCATACTCTGGCTTCAAAGTACATTATGAAAACGGTGAATAAGTTTAAAAAAGAGGGAACAGTATAGAGGAAAACTGAATCAGAATCTCACAACAGGAAGAGGGATCATCATTTCAACTTAGAGCTGAATACAATTTTAAAAGTAGAGTACAATAGTGTTATAAAAACCTCAGAAAATTCCAGTACGATATCTTTAATCATTTCTCAGATACAACGTTTCAAAACTTAATCTAACAACTGGACATTTTTGCTGTTTCACGATATGGACACATTTTTGTTACAGCCGGTATATATAGAGTGTGGGGGGGTGACAAAAATTCGTACGCATACAAATTTTTTATTTATTGTATTCTTAATTAATGAATAAACATACTTTTCATATAATTAACTGTACACATATGCATAATAACTAAATATGCATAGAAAGCCGAAAAATGTTGCTTTAATAGAAATAAATCCTGTTTATACATTTTAATCAGTGAAAAAAATATTCGTACAATGCAAATTTCAGATTTTATATGTTTTAAATTGCTCTAATACTTTAGATTTTCTTTTTGTTTTATTCCGTTCTAATAGGAATATATACTTGAAAAACAAGGTGGGTAAAATAAGTAAAGTATTTACCTGTCTCCCCACAAGCATGGGGAACAAGGCAGAGTTTAATGTGTAGGCTTGGTGAAAATTTATCCGTAATACCGCATAAACGGGTTTGGATCTGTCTGCCTCCCCGGACTAGACTCTGCCCTTCGGCATAGCCTCGTCCGGGTTCCTTTCTGTCTGAAGACAGAGAGTTCGACAACATCTAACAGCTGAATAACAGATCCCAGCAAGTCCCTGTAGTCCGTTGACTTACAGACGCATATAGGTAGTTACTACCTATAGTGTAGTCACTCATGGGGGTGACAGGTTATTCCATTACATCAATATTCAAGTGGTTATTCTAGAATGTTCCAATAAAAAAAATATCAACAGTTATGTTTAGCCTAAAAAATTTCAGGCAACTTAAATATTCAATTTATTACCATTAGTTTATTCATTGCAAGATATACAAAGCTCAAACCTGCTGAAAAGGAACTGGTGCTCCACGGAAGATTTCTTCAAGATCTTCGAGGAAATTAATGCGTCAAATTAGACGAAATCCAATGGTTACTCGTCAAGAAATGCAGGATGATTTGCTTTCATCGGGAATCTGTGTCACTAAATGGACAATAAGCAATGGAATTCATAGGAAGAATCTAAATTCATTCAGCCTTGGAAAATTCCACTGTTTCTGAAAAGACACAGAGATGCCAGATTGAAATTCGTTCGTGAACATAAGGATAAGAAAAAATCGTATTGAGAAAGAGTATTATGGACAGACGAAACTAGATCTTAGTTGTTTGGTTGTAATTCTAGAAATCATACAGGAGGAAATATAGTGATGCCTTCAAACGATAGAACACAGTTCCAACAGTGAAATTTGCTGGTGGCAGTATCGTGGGTTGCGGATTTTTTTTTTCTACAGAGGGTACTGGCAACATATCAGTAATAGATGATGGAATGAATACTGCAGCATATCAAAATATTTTGGAAGCAAATTAAATGATTATGGTTGAAAATCTTGAACTTCCTCCTGATTGGATCTTCCAACAAAATAATGATCCTAAGCACATTGCAAAGATTAAGATCCGCCATGAGAGGCCCATTGTGGTGAACCGCCTTCATACCATTTGTATTGCAAAGATGAGGAGTGAGTTCCATTCAAGCAGCTTTTGACCACGAACCGCTGCATTATGGAACCGACTCCCTTGAGGATAATTCTCTGATCACTATTATTTTAACCTGTTCAAGTCTAGAGTTAACAGTTATCTTACCCACATATCTGCATAATTTTTTTTTTTTTTTTGTTGGTTGATTTTGTTTAGCGGCACATCAAGCACTCTGGGTTATTTAATGCCCAAATCCAAATATTTTGAACGCAGTTTTACGACGTCATCTACGGATAAAATGTATTGTTGGTCATTTTACGATAAATAGGTATTTTTGCTAATTGTTTTATAGAAAAAATATACTTCTGGTATGTTTACTATAAACATGTATTTTTATACTTTCATGAAGGTTAGATTTTTTTTTTTTTTTTGGTGGGGGGTCACTATTTGCCTATAGCTGGGACCCTAACAGGTGCTACCACCCCCGCATAGACTGTGTCTGTTACATTGAAACCATCTATCCCGAGGGACATCCGGGTCTTTTACAAAATAAATAAATAAAAATAACGATGATGCTTCACATAAAAAACTTGGGTAACTGAACACAATTATTAGATTGGTGCAAAAACAATATCGTTTTTTGACGTATTTTTTAACGTCAAAAAACGATATTATTTTTGCACCAACCTAATATTATTTTTTAAAGCATTTCATCGCAAGCAAAACGGGAGTGCCACTAGCACGCATTGGTTTACAGAGAATGAAAGTGGGCGTAAAGACTGTGTGTATAGGGGATTGAGGAAAAGATGAACTGGGATCAATGCAACAGAAGACGGTGATTGACTTCGCATTCAATTTTTTGAGGATTGTAGTTAACACGGAAGCAAGTAAGAGGAAGGGAGTTCCACTGTCGGGAAGAGCAAGAAAAGCAACTGCAGGAGTAGAAGAGGATGCTGCATTTAGCTATTTGAACAGTAAAAAGGTGGGATCTAGATGTCAATCTAGTAGCAAGGTTAAATTTATGTAGTCGGGGTATCGGGAGAAAAAGCTGGTCAGAACAGTTGCCATGAAAATTTTCGTCAAAAAGACAGAGAGAAGCAACATCCCTTCTATGAGAAAGTAGATGACGCCGAGATGCCTAGTCAGGATCCATTACATTGCAGATCATTCTTTAGATTGTGTCGAGAACCTTAAGATGAACAGCAGAGGCACCAGGCCAAATATGACAACATTATTCAATGCACAGATGAATGGTAGATTTGTAGATATGCAAGATGGACTCTAACGGGAAAAACCTTCAGTGGTTTATTACTATATAGTGTAAACAAGAATTAGTAATGAGACTAAAGAGAAAATTAATCAAAGTTAATAATATTCTATCGGCTGCATTTTAATTTTCACTCCAGAGAGTGTATGAGTAACCTTATCCGAAGCAAAGGATATTTGAGACATAAATAGTTTCTCCCTGGACTTATTAATAGGAAAACCGGAAAAAATTTTCTTTTATTCGGAAAGAGACAATCAAACAAGCGCATTTGTATTTGTGTCAATAAGTACAAACGGAAAGTAAAAGAGAGTTTAAAATAGTGATGGAGCAAATGCGAGGCTAGACAGAAAGCGTAAAATCATTTAAAACCAATGGGGGATAAAGCTCCTTCTTTAGGTTCTCGCCGTTTGAATTTTTGTTCCGTTTGGCACCATGTGTGGAGCATTAGAAAACAGACCGTCTAGACAAATAACAAAGTCAATGGACTTTGGTCCGATTCCTCTTGAGGAGTCGGTCTGTTCCAGAACTATCGGCAATTCCTCACCCACCGATTGTTTTCGTCCACTCAATAAGTGCATTTCATTGAGATGACTATAAATCAAATGAGAAATTGATCCTCTCAAGAGACGCCGGTTTGATGTTAATACACGCTGGTCGATCATTAAAGGAGATAGGAGGCCAATTGCTTTCTAAGTCAACAAGCAATAAACCGCTTGGTCAAATTCTAAACGCTAACCCATGATAAATCTACTAGATCATTGGTGCGCACAAAGCAGACGGGAGTTTTTCTTCAGTTCATTTTAGTACGATGCGCATGCTGGGAGTTAGGATTTGCTATAGGCCAACCCTGAATGAAAAGAATTTCCTGCATGGGTCGACAGACAATATTAATTTTGACAGCACAAATAACACAAGCTAAAATTTTAGTCATTAGATGCTTGTAATTTGATGACCTTGTTCGTATATATATATATATATATATATATATATATATATATATATAAAAAGTTAAGAGAGAAAATAATTAACTAAGACGAAAATGTTAAGAAAGTGCTTTAATCGCTAATTCATCCACAGTAAAATTGCATCTAGATTCTTACATCGTTTGACCATATTTGACAGATCTTGCGTTATCACAATGTTAGTCAGTCAGTAATGCGCCATGATATACGCTTAGGCGATCATGTATCGTTTAATACATGACTGACGAGGCAGATCCCCCCCCCCGCAGTAGGTTGCCATTTATTTCTGCGGTAGGCCAATTGCTATCGAAGACTATAGAACTCGGTTGGGTGGGGAGAAGAAGAGGATTCATAGCATTCCCAAAGGTATTAACACGTAAGTGAATGTAATAGATTCAACTGGAATTCGAAATCGGCTCTCCGATTCCTCAATCCGAACCGTCATCCATTACTCCACCGTGGGATATTTAATAACAAAATTGATGGAAAGAAGATAAAGAATCATAGGAAGCTGCCTGATTTATATATCAAAACACATTATTATTAAAAATACAAAATACATTATTAAAAGAGAACAATATATATATATATATATATATATATATATATATATATATATATATATATATATATATATCCCAAAGCATATCCAAAATGTTTGCAAAATTTAAAATTCACATCAACTCTAGTTCATGACCATGATTAGTCGATTCAACGAATATATATATATAAAAAGCTATGTCGTTATGCCATATATATATATATATATATATATATATATATATATATATATATATTGGCTGCTGAAATAAATATTAATTTCGGTTGAGCTCTCTAGGGAGTAGGTTTGGGTTTGTAAACAGTGACTATTATAGCTTATATATAGCGAGACTCTTCGCATAGCGAATCGAGTCACTGTCAGTCACTGGGCGTGTTTATAAATAAATAAATACGCTAAAAATCCACCTACTTCCCTGCCGTGCGCCGACGGCTTAGTGGTAGAATCCAGCTGATACCAATTCAGTCGGGTTTCGATCCGAGCTAGAGGCAACCGGATGTCTAGCCACACTGATGAGCTGTGAAACAGCGAAACAGTCTGTCTGTGGATGATGTTACATATATATATATATATATATAATAAGAAAAACATATCATCAGTCATTTACCATAGTCCAAAAATGTATGACGTAATGGTGAAGCACGAAAGCTATTCTGTAACGATTTCAACATGTTTTGTTATATCTTATAATAAAATGTTAATAATATTAATAATATATTGCTCTACTTTGGATTGAGGTCTCATTTTTAAAAGTAAATGAATAGCGGAATTTTTCTTAATCTATTCTTTCTCTCATATACATACATACATACATACATATATATATATATATATATATATATATATATATATATGTATGTGTGTGTGTGTGTGTGTGTGTGTGTGTGTGTGTGTAATAATCCGTTGGCATATCATCCAAGTGAATCCTATTGATACCATACAATCTATTAAATATTAAAATTGATTTACACATAGAGCTCAATGTTTTCATTAAGCAGAGCAACATATTTTATACAAGAAGAATTAAGATTACATTACGTTAATGATCATTTTTCACCTTATAAATTGAAATAAAATTTAAAAGGTTTTATCAATCAGTCAATGGATGATACATTATTTCAATAATTTATCATCCATTGACTGGTTTGAAAAATCCCTGTAAATTTTATTTCAATCATTATCTTAACGTAATCTTAATTCTTATTGTATGATATATATATATATATATATATATATATATATATATATATATATATATATATATATATATATATATATATAGACAGATAGATAGTTAGATAGATAGATAGACATGCATGTTGTACGGTGTGGTGGATAACTGTCGTCTAAATAACGCAAAAATAATAATAATAAAAAAACACTGACAACTCATATTAACAGATATATCTACCAAAATTGCACAAAAAAATAAAACACTAAAGAGCTAATTGCTTCAAACACGACTCCCAGACAACGTCAGAATCTCCAGTAAATTTTCTCAACGCTCCCTTTGTTTAAGTTAGTAAATGCTGTCATAATCCTTGCGTTGAGTTAATTTTTGGTGTTAGTAGAGATGACCGTGATCTCCTGCTTATGTAGCATGGTGCAGAGTCCTGTTGACAGTCATACGGTCTTCCAGCAGCCACCCTCTTGATACAGGGCAGCACTACCTCCTCAAGGCACTTGATGTAGGCATCGTTGTTGAGTCTGAGGCACTCAACAAAAAATTAGTTTTTTTTCTTATCAGAATGATCAGAGTGTGTTTTTTTCTTATATAAAATATGATTTTATCGCTACACAGCGATAACCACGTTTCAAAAATGGAAGCTAAAAACTTCAAATTTAATTTTATAATTAAATCAAAAGCGTTACTTCCATTTCATCAAGTGAATATTGGGAATAACTTTTTTTTAAAATTTACTGAGTTTTAAACGAACACATAAATCCATAATTCGCTTTTACCTAGGATACAGGGAAATCCAATCATTCAGACAAGAGGCGGTAACGTGTTCATTTATATTAGCTATTTTTGTATCAATTATGAGTTACCTTCGAGAAAGAGGTTAAGTTTAGTGAGGTAAGGGTTTATTTTTCAACGGATTCTGACATCCGTTAAATGCATGGCGTCTGTTTTTTTATTATTATTAACGGCAAAAAGTCTTTCGGCATTTTTATCTACTTCTGTACTCAAAGATGTTTTGGGGGGGTGTTTAGGTTAGAATACGTTTTATTCAACTTCAATTTTAAAATATTTTTTAATTATTATTAGACGATATTACTTTTTAAAAAACAAGTTGATGTAATAGAATTACTTAAATTATTTAAAATTATTTTTTTGATATCAAATATTAGTATGTATATTATCAGCTCGCGTTTATGTTTTTTTTTTTAATATTATTTGAGGAAAATTTTTGATAATGACGGCAAAAAATAGCTATTTCATTTCTCTGATTCAGTAAATTTTTATTTTTTAAAAACTTAGTGATATATAGTTTCTCATGTATGCACAAAGGACATGGGTCATTTAATGATCTACATATTCTTGCTTTAATTTCCATTTTACTGTAGGTGTTTTATTGGATTGTTTTAAGTGCCAGAAGTACTTTGAGTGAGATGTCTGAAAAACAGTAATATATATATATATATATATATATATATATATATATATATATAAATATAAAAGTGAACATAGAATTTAACACTTAGAGGCGACAGTCTGTTTCATGCTATATGCAATCGTCAGGCCACATATATTATATTTACACACGCTCTATCTCTGATATTGAGCACTTTATTCCATAAATATAGCACACCTTAAGACTATATTTCTTTGTATATATATATATATATATATATATATATATATATATATATATATATTACTTTTTTGGATTAGAATGTAACAGTGTTTTTATTCAAAATCAGAATAAAAATATGTGACATATAGCTAACGTTAGAATTTAACAATAACAAAAGTAGGTTTAAAACATTTTTTGTTTAAACGCGAAAGGATTTCGGAACCTACGCGAAAGTGAATATGATACTTGATCTCTTCTCTGCTCTGAAATTTTTGGTACCAATTTATTATTTAAAAGAACATTTAAAGCTGTTAAACCAACGATTAAGGATAGTGAGTCTGGGATTCAGGAACACGAAGCAAACCCACATTCACATTAATACGCTTCCTTTCGACAAAATCAAGGCATTTTAGGGCCAAAATTCGAACTTTATTGATTTTTGAGAAAAAGAATTCGCTGTGATTATTTCACCTGAGACTAAAATCTTGGAAGAAACGTAACCCACCCACTTCCAACGACTGCTCAACAAGACCTTAAACAGTTGTACCATTTTTTTTTTATCAGAAACCTCTGATTATTTGTATTATTTATTTTAAATAACAACGTAAGGTGGACGCGTGGGCATAATACATGCTTCTCGTCTATAACTTGAGTCACTATCAGATAAGTTTTTTTTTTTTTTTTAAAGTAGAATATAATTCCTCCTGTTGTATTTTAATCTGATCCTTACGATATTTCTTCTTTTAGGTGCGATGACGTTTCGGAACCCTGACAATCATCTCCCTCCAAAGCTTCATTTCTTTTGCTGGCCTAAGTAACCCTTTGCTATTGATAGTCATTCATGATTTGTTTTTAAAGTCGTTGTGAAACTTGATAAACTGTTGTAAGAAAACGGATTTATGCCGTGACAATACATCCAGGTTGATAATTGAAAGATCCTATTTCTACATTGTTTGTAGTTATAAGTTTATTTATATGTCTTTTTATTAGGGTGGTAGGATTTTTTTTTTATATCTCCTGATCTCTTTTCTGCCAACCATTGGCACAAGCGTGTCAGATAGGTTACGCAATGTTTTCCTCTGTCCTTCTTGCCTTCAATCTGTCATATGAGTGTGTACTTTTCTTTCTTCATTATGTGCCCTAGAAACAGTATATTTTTTGTTGGTCCTTTTGGTTTCGATCTTATCTAAAACTTCATGTTCAGTCTATGGCATTCTCAGCATCCTTCTGTAGAACCACATTTTCGTGGCGCTATGTCTTCTCTTCATCTGTGATCAGATTATACAGCATTCATTCCCATATAAGAGGACTGATGTTAAATGATGATTCATTACTCTTGTCTTTGTTTCTAACGAAATTTTCTCGTTTCTTCATACTATGCTTAGCTTTTGGAAAGCATCTTTCTCTAACCCAACGGGCCTCCGGATTTCTGTGTTACATTCTCCGTCCGTTGTTGAAAATTTCTTACATATTCAAATTTTTGTGCCAACTGGAGTTTGGTATCTCTAATTTGTAATTCATGTGTTGGATTGTTTGATTTGATGGCAACCATGCATTCTGTCATCTTGCAATTAATGTTTCGCCTTTTTTTCTCTCTTTTCCTTACTACGATCAGCTAGGAAGGTATATATATATATATATATATATATATATATATATATATATATCTTACTTATTATAAAACGCAGATTGTGTGTGTGTGTGTGTGTGTGTGTGTACGTTTATATATTGGAACAGATTTCCTACATTTTTCAACCGATTTCAACAAAACTTCACAGGACTACGTAAAATTACCTTCCGGTGGTTCTGACAGCGACAAAAATTGGAAAAACACAATTGTTTTTGCACGAAATCAATTTGAAAACACGATTAAGAGGCATCACGAGAATGAAAGGGGGACAACTCATATCGAGTTATACTTATTATAAAACCCAGCTTGTGTGTGTGTGTGTGTTTATATATGAGATCGGATTTCCTACATTTTTCAACCGATTTCAACAAAACCTCACTTTTTTTTTGGCAGATAGTGTTTCTTATTGTCTTGCACACTTTTTTCTTTATTCTTAAATTCAGAATGCTTTAAAAATTCCATTTATAAGACAATTGTTTATAATAAAATTCTATTCAATCGGTAGACTCATAACGATTGAAAACAATGTTTTGGTTTGAGTTTGGGTTTGACCTATTCTTAAAAAAAACTAAAAAAAAACAAATTAATTAAGACACGCGTGTCCGTCAACCTTGAAAAATAATCTTTCTCAATTTTATTTTCCAGTCTTTATGATGGTCGATACTTGATCTATCTCTTACTGTTACATGCCCGGGCAACGCTGGGCTCTACTGCTAGTATATATATAAAATTCAAGTGAGCCAGAAACTACCTACCTACGTTTCACCTAAATGTATTCGCAGTGCACCCTAAAGATTCATTTAGATGAAAAGAAGGTGGGTGGTTTCTGGCTCGCTAGGGTTTTTATCCTCTGCTCTATTAATGTTTTAAGCACGTTTTTTCTTTTAATTGATTGAGTTTTTCTTTTGACTAGGAATTACCTACTCGAATGTTTCTAGTTTTTTTCTTTTATACCAGTCGAGTAAAGGTATCGATATATATATATATATATATATATATATATATATATATATATATTCATGAATCGTTCATACAAAAAACAAATTTAGAGGTTTATTATTTAAATGGCGAGAATACATCGTCGCAAACAATATAAATAAGATACATCAACCCCGAACCTGTATATGAATGATATGATATATATTTGTTTTTTGCATATACAGGTTCGGGGTTGATGTATCTTATTTATATTGTTTGCGAAGATGTATTCTCGCCATTTAAATCATTAACCTCTATATTTGTCTTTTGTATGAATGATTCATGAATTTATAAATTGTAATTGCACTTTTTAATTGAATTATATATATATATATATATATATATATATATATATATATATATATATGTGGGAAATCTTCCGTCGTATTCGATGTATGATGGTTCAAGCAGCTCAGTTCCTAGGAACCGACAGCCCGCTACCAGCATATATGATTTGATTATAGTGGTGAAGTTTTTCTGCCGAACTATCCACACTTTTCGAAGGGCCGAATACAGGGACCAGGTACACCGTGCGCCGCAAGATCCCCAAACGACCAAACGCAGGTTTCATAATTCAGAAATTCTCCTAGCCATTCAAGGCTATAGAACCCAATCTATCCTGCAATTTACCAATAGCCAGAGGCAGAATAAGAGGATTAATACCTTTCCCAAGAGTATTAGCATGTAAGTGAATGTAAAGGATTCGACTGGAATTCGAACATATATATATATATATATATATATATATATATATATATATATGTATATATATATATATATATATATATATATATATATATATATATATGGTGAACCCTTGTGTCGTATTTTTTGTATGAGGTTCAAGCTGCTCAGTTCCTAGGAACCGACAGCCCAGACATGATTTGATTATAGTGGTGAAGGCATTGTGCAGAAACAAACACACATTTTGAAGGGCCGAAAACAGAGATTTGGTCCCTCCGCAGGCTTTGAATTCAGAGTTGTCTTTCTCCTAGACCAGTTGCCATCCAAGGCTATAAAAGTCCTTGTTATTTACCCATAGCTGGAGGGAGAAGATGATGATTAATACCTTTCCCAAGGGTTTTAGCATGTAAGTGAATGTAGTGGATTCGACTGGAAATCTAAATCGGTTTCTCCGATTACTCAATTCGATCCGCTCTCTCTCTATCTCTCTCTGTCTCTCTCTGTATATATATATATATATATATATATATATATATAAAGAAATGGACAAAGTCCGACAATTTATTAAAGACATTTTTATGTTTAACATTCTTTTTATAGATACAAGTATTTTTAAGTAAATCCTGTCAAAGGACGAATATTTTCTATGAAAATTTCTCGGACATTCAGACCGGTAAATGTTATTTAATACTGTTTATTATAAACAGAGCA
>OZ010576.1:83429658-83664658 GCA_963932145.1 Acanthosepion lycidas
ATTTATTTTAAAATCTAACCAACGTCGAATATCCGAATTCAATCTTGTTTAGTCAAAACACTGTGAAATATAATAGTTATAGATTTTAAAGTTACGAAAATAGCTTCCGAAAACATCAGAATATCTAAAGTAATTTCAAATCGAAAATGGAAAATTTAACCGAATTTTCACAGCGCACTATTTTGTCAAAGGTACTTCGATAATGTCCCTATCTACAGTTTGGTCCGAAAGTCTTGTCACCTCTATATAATGTAATTTTCAATTTCAGATGGCTGACACAGTTTGGAAGAGAGATGGTGAGAGTAAGACTTTGGGACTACACTCTACTTTAAAATCTTAAAATCGAAACTAAACTATGAAAATATATTTGAAGTAACTGATGCAAGTATCTGACGATTTTCAAAAATTAGCTTTATATTTCTCTTACGAAATGCCTACATGAACAACTGCTAGCTGAGATGGTGTAGAGCGAAGAATCAGCTACCATTAATTTATACGAAAAAAATGTTTGAGCGTTCACAGATCCGAAAATAATATTCCATGTCTGCTTTATTTTGATGTCGCCTTAAGTTCAATACAGAAAAATTGAAATTGCTTCGTTTCATGCATTTTTAAAAATTTATTTCTTTGTAAGCAATTAAGATAAACGCCGAATCTACAGGATGGTCCCAAAGTCTTGACATGCTAACCCATTCTTCCAAGTTGTAGAAGCCCGTGTCAACCGCCTGAAATAGAAAATTTATATCATGTAGGACTGACAAGACTTTTGGACCACCCTGTACTCCAAATCTAAAGTTTTCTTCTGTTTTCAGCGATATCTTCTTTTATGCGCCGCGTCCTATCAGGACGCCGGCGATCATGACTCTCCACTTTCCTCTATTCCTTGTAGCTTGTCTTTTGTTATTTCTCCCAAACCTTTTTCCGTCATCCACTTGCTTAAACCCGCTGAGTATGTCACACGTTGCTTTCCATTGTCTTTCTTTCCCTCTATTCGCCCTGTGAGTATCAGATTCTCCAAGCCCTTCTTTCTCGTTACTTGTTCCCAAAACTTCACCTGCCCTTCCCTGATGTTAAGTATAATCTTCTTTCTTGTTTGCATCCTCTCCAAAACCTCATCTTTGCTCACATTTTCGAACCATGGTATCCTTATGGGAAGACTAAAATATTTACGTTTTATAAATATTTTTGACCTTGCGTTATTTCGGCTTATGAAAAATTACACAGTTACGTTCAACTTTCGAACAGCGGATGTGGAGGGAATATGCATATGTTTTTGCCGGGCTTCGAACACATAGTCAGTGGTTTAACCTGGTTGGTTTTTATTTTTCAGTGCATATTGAAAAATATTACAGACGAAGAAGAGGCTTGTGACAACACAAATGTGGTTCTACATAAAAATACCGAGAATGACATAGACTGAACATGTGAATAACGAGGAAGTTTTAAAGAAAATATAAACAAAATGAAGATTGTAGTTTTTATGGAAGCAAGTAAACGGAAGGGAGTTCCACAGGTGGGAGACGGAAGAAAAGAAGTACGAGTGGATTTATGTATTTTAAAATTAAAAGTGTGGGGACCTAGATGCTAGTCTCGTAGTATGTTTACATTCATGTAGTCAGGGCACCAGGAGAAAATCTCGACAGGGAAGTTGTCATGAAAATACTTGTAGAAAAGGCAGAGGGAAGCCATGTCACGTCGATGGGAAAGTATCTGAAGTCGAGATGCCTGGTAAGGATCAAGCACATTAACGATCCTTTTCTGGATTTAAAATAAGAAAGAGGAAATTTGTTGTATCCTTAAAGAGGTTACAAACAGACAAAGGTGGTACTCGAGTGAAAGAACAGCAACACGTGCGTAGATAAATGAAGAAATATTTATTGTAAAAGAGAATACACTACTGAAAGACAGGGAATCGGGTGGCAGGCTAGTAATTCCCGAAGCAAGGATATCTACCAACCGCCCCATGCGTTCAGATGTGTCACAAGGACTAATTTAATGTGGGGTAGACCCAATGTAAAACGGGGGTCGGGTAGCTTTTCCTTCGACAGAGCCTTGTCTGGGGATCCTCTCTGCCCAGAATCAGAGAGTTTGACCAGGACTTCTGCAGACGAATCACCAACTCTAGACTAATTTCCGAAGCAAGAATATTTACCTTACCTCGCCTCGAGGCAGGATGTGGCACAAGACCTTTTTTAATGCGGGACAAAACTGAGCCCGTAGCCTCGGGCAAAAATTTTCCGTATACACGGGGTCGAGTAGCAGTCTACCACCTCAGACGAGACTTTCCCCTTCGGCATAGCCTCGTCTGTTTTCCTCTCTGCCCGAAAGCAGAGAGTTCGACCAGCACAGATGGAGACGAATCTCCAACTAATTGCCGATAGGCGATTGGGAGTGTGGGACATTCCATTACGACACAATTTAAATGTTTTGGAGACATAATGATGAAAAATGCCCGGAATGCATACTGAAGAAGAGATAGATAGAGGAAAGCATTGAGTAACCTATCTAGTGAGCTTGTGTAAATGGATAGCAATTCAACGATTAGGAGTGATAGTAAAAATACAAAAGTTACTAAGACATTGATGTTGGCTTAGACGCGCATTTTTGAACGAGGTGATTAAAAAAAAACTACATTTCGTAGGACGTCACGGAGAAAATCACGCAACGAGTCCCAGTCTGCTCTCTGGTAACAGAAAGATATTCTGTTGGTAGTTGGGGGAACAGAAGGAGAATTTTACAGCGACTACCGCGTGATCAGAGTTGCCAAGAGGGCAGAGTTGCGTAGCGTAATAAGAGTCAGGGATAGGGGTAAAAGAGAGATCGAATCCTATCTTTCCTGAATCTAATCTACGTATTCCTTTCTAATTTAATATTTTCTTTTCTTTATTTTTCTTTATCTATTTATTTTCTTAATCCCTTGCAACGGCTTCTTTTTTTCTATTAGCCTTTTGTTAGAAAGTTTTAAACGTTTGTATTAATATTGAACAGGTTGTATCATCATTGAATTTATCTTCGTTTTTGACTGCGGACTGGTGATAGAAATACGATTTTTGTAAGAGTTGTTGGTCATTTTGTTTCTCTTTAAAAGAAAATATGTATTTGTGCACCCCCAACATCCATAAAATAAGGTGTAGCTACAGTGTACTATCCAATTCCTTTCCTCCCCTACTCCAACTCTATGGCAAGGAATATAGTCTCTCCCAGAATTCCAACTTAAAAAAAAGTATCACAAAAGGCTGGAAGATATGGAAAGCTATAGTCACCAATACCCTGAAGATACACGGCACATAGAAAAAATAAAACCGGTGAACTGCTATATAATATCAGTTCTCATACATGCAGGGACCGTTGGGCAATTTCTTCCCCGATGAAGAGGAGGCAACAGAGGTGTAGTTCTATCGAAGAAAGCAGCGAATAACGTATACTGAACATGTGACCAACGAATACATTTTAAGTAAAATGAAAACGAGGAGTATCTATATTTAGAATCAGAAAAGGAAATATTTAATATCTCAGACCCATAACGAGAAAAGAGTGTTTGGAGAATTTGACGCTCTGAGACCATACTGAAGCCAAGAGGTAAGCCGTGTGTAACCTACATAATAAGCTTGTGTAAATGGATTCCATGACAAGCACTGGGAGGAAATGTAATGGGAAAAGATAATCAGGGATGCAAAGGATAGGAAAATATGGAGGGCTATATTTTCCCATTTCCTGAAGGGATACAGCACATAAATGACGAAAAATGTCACTTTTATCGCGATATTTTGTAATATCTTTTAGTAGACTCTTACAGAAAGGTCACGAAAGAATCCAGTCAAGGTCAATCAAGTCAACTTAAAAGGGATTCTATTATATTTCCCACATAAAAATTTTAAAAAAAGGGTAAAAAAATATATTTGTATGTAATTAATATTCGATTATTAATTAAGTAGCATTTTGTTAACATTTTCATATTAGACAATTTTTTGTCACCGGAATTTATCTTACGCATCTATAAGTCAACCATTCATTTAATATTGCTGCCATATCTGGTCTGGTACTTCTATATATTACTGTACAAAATCCAAAGAAATCTATGCAATGTTATCGGTCCTGACCAGACATCTCGGATTCTGTCACTTTACAATCACCGTAACGTAGTTTCTCCTGTGTCTTTTCTATAAATATTTCATGGTGATACGCTTTGCTATCTTGACTTAAGTTTAAATACACTGCTAAATTGGCAGTTAGGTCACGTAATTTCACTTTTGAAATTGATAGACGTAACCGTAAGTTCTATATTAGCAATTTTCGCTTGTGGAACTTACTTCCGACCTTTTCCTTTGCAGTAAAATCTTCAAAGATTTATATACAATGCCATTCCTTGTCTTATGTATTCTTAATTCCTCTCCTTAATAATTTTTCCCTTTTCTCATATTCTTTCGCATTTAGTAACATCGGCGTCTTTATTCTTTTGTTTGAGGCGAAAAGATTAAAATAAAATTCTTGTAAAGACAGAAAATATTGAAATATTAATAAAACTATCCGCACTTGTTTATACAAAAGATTCCAAAGAAGAACCAGCAATATTATCGGTCCTGATCTGGCTTCTCGGCTCCAGTCACTTTCTCACCATCGTATGGTTGCCTCGTTGTGTCTTTTCTATAGTACTTTCATGGTAATTGTTCAGGTGATCTCTTCGCTATGGTACCTAGAGTTTTTTAATTTAAGCCCAGTACAAGACTGGCGTCGAGAAACTCACCAATTTACAGTTGAGTTGGCTCGATGTAGCCGTTAATTCTATGCGAACAGTTTCTTTAATCGAACTTCTCGCTTGTGGCTGTAAGCTTTCCAGTCAACATTAAACTGCAAAAATTTAAATGCAAGGTAAATCGCTATCTACTGTCCTCCTGATTGCTATTTTCTCTTTCTCATTACTAATGTTTCCGTTTCTAATTCTTTCACACACAGTGGCACCTTGATTCCCAATGTCATTACTGCCTTGCTTGGAACGAAATCAATTAAACTTAGTCACATATAAGAATTCAACTTC
The DNA here is from genome assembly GCA_963932145.1 of Acanthosepion lycidas. NCBI lineage: Eukaryota > Metazoa > Mollusca > Cephalopoda > Sepiida > Sepiidae > Acanthosepion > Acanthosepion lycidas. Next base: position 83,434,694 of record OZ010576.1, read on the forward strand.
ATCATTATTCCCCCCCTCTTTTAGTTATGTTATCTGTTATATTGGGTTCTGTGATGTCAGTGAACGTTCGTTGCTACTTTTGTAATGCTCGTTGTGGTAGAGACTTTGTAATTGCAGATACACATATAGTAACGCCGTTGAACAATACTGGTATCAAACGCCTTCGAATAACACATGCACTAATAGTACTTACTCGATAATACTCGCTTGAAAAGTAACCACTGAATAATGATCCGAATCGTAATATGTATAGTGTCCATTATAGACAAATAGTATTGTGAATTGTGTATAGAATAATGATCCGTATCGTAATAGAGGATAGAGTAGAAATAGAGATCCTTATAGTAATAGAGGATAAAATAGAAAGAGTTATCATTTAGACGGCACGCTAATTCCCGCATATACTTTTCCATTGCTATCACCTGTGTCTGCTCTCTGGCGATCTATGTTCAAACTCAGGTGTCGGCAGCGTCACTTTATTCCTATATAACATTGGAATGAGCAGGTATCGGAACATTTATTGGTGCGAGAAGTTGAATAAGCGGGCCAGTTTCAATTTCCAGACTTGACTCGTCTGTTCCTTTTGCAGTAATATTTTCGAGAAGCTTACAAATCTGTTTGTTTGCAAGTCATGGATAGCAAGGTTAACTGGGCTCTTTTTACCTTTCTTGCCAGCCATTCTACAGGGTGCGATGGAGAAACTGTCGTCTAAATGACGCAAAAATGGAAATAACACTGACATCTCATTTTGACATATTTACCAAAATTACTCAGAAAATATCGTGAAATACGAAAGAGTAAATTTATTCAATAAAATCGCCATTGGCTTCAACCACGGTCCACAGACAACTTCGGAATCTTCTCAACACTTCTAGACGGTATCCTTCTTGATAAATGCTGCCATAATCCCTGCCTTTAGTTCATCTTTGGTGTTACAAGGAGTTTAGTTGGTCTCTCACTCAAATGAGCCCAACACTTAATAATCAATACGTATGCAGTATGGGGAGTTAGCTGGCCAGATATAAGACGTGATGCGGTCGCAGAAATTGTCTGAAAGCCATGACTGGGTTCTTCTGCGTGTGTGGCATGGTTCAGCGTTCTGTTGCCAACCATAGGGTCTTCCAGCAGCCATCATCTTGACACTGACACAGGGTAGAACTACCTCTTCATTTCAAATAATTCTGGCGACGTGAATTGCGTCATCGTGCTCTTTTTCTCACAGACGGTGCCTAAAGACACTACAGTTGACAAAATCAAAAACAAACAATGCACATGCGCGAAATTAATAAATAAAATGGTGACAGTTTACCCAGCGTACCCTGTATAAGAAGGACAACATTGAAACAATGGATACACATCTAGCACTGTTAAAAAAATGGGGAAGTGAGTGATCCGGGCGTTAGGCGAAAGTATCTATTCATTTTTACAAACTTGAAGGCTCTCCTTGGTCACGCAGACTTGACCGTTGGTTTTATTGTTAAAATCCACTGCTCTAGCCATTGACTTCAACTGTGACGTCCCCCCGGTGTCGCTGCGCCAAATGTGACGTCTGCCTAGCCGCGTCCGTCGTGCTATCCTGTCCTGTGACAACCAACTGGCTTGGTATTGGTCGCGGCCCCAAACGTGACGTTCTAACCTTTTGGTGATTCGGATGGGAACCTGGTTAGATTCGGTATCAGCCTTGTCGTTCCCAGCTCGCCTCCAACGTCTGGTTACCGAAGTAACTGTTTTGATTTCTAGTCTAACCTACCCACGTTGTGAATTGATCTTAGGCAGACGAAATCATTCAGTCGCCGGGCCGAAATGCAAGCCGAGTTCGATCAAGGGTAACCCCCCACAAGTATATGTAAAAGAAAAGAAAATAATAACTCGAAAAGTTAAAATGTGTTAAAAAAGGATAACAATATTTTATATCTGGTTGCTGAATACAGGACTGCGTCTTCTTCCCAACCCGCTATATGGATTCGTGACACCTTGTGTTTTTTTAGGCGAGTCTTAACATCTTAAGTTGTTTGTTCTTTAAGAAACTGGTTCTTGGTGTATCTTCAGGTGATATTCGTAAAACTTGTTTTGGGGGTGTGAATCTAAGTCGTTCTTCAAAAATAAATTGATCTTGGTTAGAAATTGAGTTGTGATTTGCGTGGAATCTTTCAAGTCAGCTATCTGCGAGGAGGGTGCAACTCCAACTGCGAACTTCACTCGAACTCGAACTGGCACTCGCTGCGACTCTGCTTATATGGACGCCGACCAAAACCGGGGTGGGCTTGTCGGGGTTTAAGTTCCTTGATAATTCTAAACCCACAATCCACTTCTTTGTTTTCGGTCAGGAAAATTGTATTATTTTCCATTATTGGAAGTCTTTCGTCTTCCCATCTTCTTCTGTTCTCATATTGGTATCTCACCATGCCCTCAGAGGGTGTCAACGGGTTTCCCCTCTCTCTCACAGTGGCATCTCACACCTATCCCTTCAGGGGACCGCAACAGGCCTCCCCTTCTTCTTCACATGATTACCTCCGCGTAACGCTCATGCCACCATTCAGCCAATGGGCGCTCAGCAGCGTGGGTGTGGCCAGACTAGCCTCGGTTTAAAAAATCTCGCCCAAAGAAAAAAAAATATCTTCTCTTTTTTTTCTTTTTTTCTTTTCTTTCTTTTCTTCGAGGAGACCTCACACCCTAGAATCACCTTGAATTCGTCAATCAGATTTTCGCCAGCATCAAGTGGGTGGCCATTTGGACGTATTTGCATTGTTGGTGCCAATTACTGATCCGATAAAATAGTTTCGCTATCATAGCCAGCCCTGACGATAAACAGATGCTCCTCTCGATGATATTCTGCATATAGACAAAGGCTTAACCTTTCCTTCATGGTGGTCAGCGGACACTTGTTTTTCTCGGACAGTGCGAGCTTAATTAATTTTTAATTTTATCTCTTTAGAATTCTGTTGGAGGTAACTTGTCCAACTTGAAAATTCTCTTTACCATTGCCATGGGCAGATTGGACATATCTTACTCTCCGCCCCATAACATAAATCAGATTAAATTCTGTGTTTTACTTTCTCGACAATGGAAATAAAAATCTTACCACTTTTCCTTGTCAGAAAAATAACACCGCTTAGTGTCCTTTTCGTGATGGCTTCTTATCACCTAAATTTAATTCTCGCCTTTCTTTTTTACTTCTTTCTTTCTAGCGACGTAAATAGTATCACACAACCATGAAGGCAATTTTTCGATAAATTATTTAGATTAATTCTCAATTTTTTTATTTTTTTATTTTGATTATTCCGATATAGCTGGATACGTACAAATGACAAAGTGGAGGATGCCCGTCTTAATATTTCATTGCTTAAAGACAATATTTCTCTGATGTTTCGACGACTGTTTCTCGTAAACATCGAGTAGCTCTATATCAATAAAGCACAGTGTACGTGTGTCCGTCCGTCCGTCGGTCAGATTTTCAATCTCGGTGAATCATAAACAACCTGAAGTAACAATGATTAACTGCTGTAGCTGCACACGATTAAAAATTAAATAAATAACTCCTTTAAAGTTAAATTTAAATATCGAACAGAGTGAAAGCTTTAAAAAAAAAACAATTCTTTATTAGGGGTTTCACTTTAATTTCACTTTCCGTCGCAATTTTAATTGATATCGTCTTATTAAAGCGTAACTTACGTTGCTCATATGTTTTATTTTTCTTTTACTCGCACGCGTACTGTGACGTATTCGAAATACTACATGTTTAGGGTTCCCTAATGTCTTTTTAAGAGAGACTTTATATGAAAGAATCATGAAGAATGATGATTTTAAAAGAAAATAAAAATTGCTTGCAAAATGAATGTGTAAAGAAACTACGGAGATTGGTTGCGTATACGAAGAAAGATTATGCCGAATTAAAGTGCCGAACAAAGATAAAACAATTTTATTGTTTCTAAATTCTTATAAATTTCACGCACAAGGTAAAAGGCTGAAGGTAAAAGGCCGATGGTCCAAAAGCCCTTCACATGAGCTAGCGTAAAGTCAGCTTGATGGGCATCTTCCAGGCTAGTTATAAAATAAACCATGCTAGCCTGAAAAAAAATAAATAAATAAAGTGGAATTTTAAAAAAGGCAAAAGTGTTTACAATCTTTCTGACATTTCTTTTGTGTGTGTGTGAGGCGGGCATTTTTCTTCATGGTTTGTAGCAAAAGGAGGTTTAGTTCAGATCTAAGCATTCACTTAATAACACAACGTTATAGTTTGACGCTGAAAACCTCATTTTTACTATCGCTTGACAAACTGACAGGCTTGCTTGTATGATTTATCGGCGCAGATATTTGGTCTTGGCGAAATTTCTAATACCCATTCGTGAATGATGGCGTTTCAGACCAAACGAAGACCGTAAGCAGATGTGCAGACACACTGCCGCATTCTCACACGAGCACAGCGAGACGCGTTGGGCGAGTACACACGCAGGCTTTGCGAGGATTGGTGAAGGTGTGTTTTACGTGTAATGTTTTGGCATATCTTCAATCTATACGTCCATGAAAATGTGCGCAGAGTGTCTTGTTTAAGTTATTTATGAGACAGAAGATTGTGAATGAAAGAAGCGCGTGAAGAAAAACAAGAACTTTAAGTGTTTTTCATTTCAAACATCAGAAATATTTTCAGGGCTTGACCCTGGCATACTCTATTGACAAGAGATAGATAGATAGATAGATAGATAGATAGATAGATAGAAATAGAATGAGATAGACAGATATATAGATTGACATGAACAGACTAAGATAGATAGATAGATATATATGAACAAAATTATATATATATATATATATATATATATATATATATAGATAGATAGATAGATAGATAGATAGAGAGATAGATAGATAGATAGATAGATAGATAGATAGATATAAACAGAATGAGATAGATAGATAGATATGAACAGAATCAGATAGATATATATGAACAGAATCAGATAGATAGATAGATAGATAGATAGATATGAACATAAATAGATAATTAGATAGATATGAACAGAATGAGATAGATAGATAGATAGATAAATAGAGAGATAGATTGATATAAACAGAATGAGATAGATAGATATGAACAGAATCAGATAAATAGATAAATAGATAGATAGATAGATAGATATGAACATTAATAGATAATTAGATAGATATGAACAGAATCAGATAGATCGATAGATAGATAGATATAAACAGAATCGGATAGATAGATAGATATGAACAGAATCAGATAGATAGATAGATAGATAGATAGATAGATAGATAGATAGATACGACACTGATGTTTACAAAATACTTAGATGACAGCAAAATTAAAGTATTGGGGTACGCCACACAAAGTCCTGATCTAAGCAACCATTGAAAGTTTATGGGCATATTTGAAGAGCAAGTAAGAGATAGGAGTCCTTCGAATTTGAATATACTAGCAGCTATTGCCAAGGAATAATGGAGCTAAATACATATTACTGTATGTAGTGATCTTGTAAGGGACTATCAAAAATGATTAAAGGCAATAACCAAGAATTAAGATTACACAATTGATCATTGAAGCCAGGGAGCCAATCATTTTGTTCTATGTAAATATTTTTCATTGATAAGTTTTGTATTATTGTTTGATATTAAAATAAAAATTTTGTAGTGGGAATCACTGTACATTCTTTCAAATCCACTATTTCATCATTTGTGAAAAAATGCACATGACGTTTCCATAAAAATTTGCTTTATTTGTAATTATGCAAGAGAGTTCACAAGTATGTACACACACACACACACATACATATATATATATATATATATATATATATATATATATATATATATATATATATATATATATATATATATATGCATGTTTCATTAAAAACGACAGACAAGGTACTACGGTTAAGCTTTTTATTTAATTTTCCTTGTGTTCTAACAAGAGCTTTCTTTTCTGGACAAAGGGTGTTTAAGAACTGTCCAAATGTTTTATATTTCCGAGCGCTTTCGGCTATACCTTTAGCCATTATCAAGGATGATTCGATTTTTCAGCTTAATTGAGTGAGTGCATTCTGTGTATGTCTTTGTGTGTGGTGGGGATGTTTTTAATTTCCGAATACGGTTAGCACATGGTGGCCTTGTTCGTAGTTAATATTGTTAAAATATAATAATATTGCAGTACCTTGTCTGTCGTTTTTAATGAAACATCCATAAAGGAAGGATTGTGCCTAAATATACAACTATATATATATATATATATATATATATATATATATATATATATATATATATATATATATATATATGTTTATGTTTCATTAAAAACGACTGACAAGATAATACGGTTAAGCTTTTTATTTAATTTTTCTTGTGTTCGAACAAGAGTTTTCTTTTCTGGATAAAGAGTATGTAAAAACTGATCACAGCTCCATTAGAACCCATTTAAACGCACACACAAACTTACCAGACTCCATTAGAAACATATTAGTAGAAAACACAAATATAATAACTGCACCCACCTGTAAAAAAACGATTAAAAATAACGGAAGCTTTAATAATAAAAAAGTAAAAGCCAACTCTTAACAATATTAACTACGAACAAGACCACATTGTGCTAACCGTATTCTGAAATTGAAACATCCCTACAACAGACTAAGACATACACAGAACGCACACACTCAATTCATCTGAAAAATCGAATCATCCTTGATAATGGTTAAAGGTATAGCCGAAAGCACTCGGAAATATAAAACATTTGGACAGTTTTTACACACTCTTTGTCCAGTAAAGAAAGCTCTTGTTAGAACACAAGAAAAAATAAATAAATAAAAAGCTTAACCGTAGTACCTTGTCTGTGGTTTTTAATGACACATGCATGAAGGAAGGATTGCTTCCTAAATATACAACTATATATATATATATATATATATATATATATATATATATATATATATATATATATATATATTCTCCGTTTAGGGAATTCTCAGCATACTTTTATAATGGAATTCTCAGAATCCTTGTTCAGAGCTTGTCCGTTGTCTCAAGTCTTCCCATTATCTGTATGTAACAGATTTAAGACGCTGCTGACAACAGGTTTTTCGTTAGAAGCTTTTGGACACACTTAATGCTTAAATGTCTATGAATGTATTGGAATGCTGATTTAAAGAAAACTTACTTTACACCTGCTTGTCGATTATCTGATATCGTCAACCATTGAGATAAGTGGAATCCTACAAATGTAGATAAGCAATTAATTAGATGCTTGACGAGTTTATTCCAAGTCAATGATAAGGAAGAGTGGTAACATTTGAATGTTCACACCAGATGTCTGTTGGTTATTGTGGGAAGTTGAACGGCAGCAAATCTATCCAAAACATTAGCACCTCTCTCAGTAGACTCGCTCACTCTAGCGACACTGAAATCTAGATCGTGCAGTCTTCTCAGAGAGTCTAATTCATCCAATTCTTGTATTTGCGGCAATCACTTCAATGCTTTTTGACAAGACTGTAGCATCCAGGTTCCATAGATTTACCCAGAAAAATAATGTACTCTGTTTTCGAAAATTTTCTGTTTTCGTTTGTCTTCATCCGGGGTTTGCTAGTACATCCACTTCTAGGATATAGTACTTCATATATATATATATATATATATATATATATATATATATATATATATATGTATATATATATATCAGCTTCGACTTAATTGAAGATGCTGTTGACATAAGTATTCATAATTATCATCAGAATGATTATAACATTATAAAGGGTGTTTCATTAAGACGAATCAATGTCAGCCTTAAATGAATGTTATTGGAAATAAATGCTGGGAATGTTTATATGAATTTTATAAGTTCAGTATCCTAGTTTATAAAATAAATCTGTGATAAGTTTTCTGTTATATTTATAATTTGATCATGATTTTGAAGAAATAAACTTTTCTTTTCAAATACTGAAAATCCATAAGTGTTTGTCAAATCAAACGCAAACAGAACTGAAATATATCGACATTGGCCTTTGTTATCAGATTTTACGTCTTGAATTTGATGCTGAATATGGCGGCTACTCCATTCTGGTGATGAGATGCGCATGTTGGTCGCAAATTTGTGAGCACCGTTGTAGGCAAGAAACTTTCCTTTTCGTTAATATCTATTTTTAGACTAAAATCAATGAAAAAGCAAGAATTCCTTTGTTTACAGATTTGCAAAAGAACAGTATTGTTTGCAATTTTTCGTTGCATGAGGTTTTTAATTATGCTTATTTACTGTATTGTGCTGAATTGTGTCATTTTTTATTTGTCATTAAAAAAAATGTATCAACTGCTAAATATGAAAATAAATTTATTTATATCTCTATTACATCATGTTATTTAAGTCATGGCAATTATGTGTGAAAAATAATATCGCCCAAATGTCCGCCAAGGCTTCAACGGCACACCTCCACTCGATGGTCAAAATTTTTGATGACGTTTCTGCATAGTTGCTACTCGATCTCACGAATAAGCCTTATTATCTCATCCTTCATCTTTTGAATTGTTGTTGGCTTGTTGGTATAGACCTTACTTTTGAGATGACCCCAAAGAAAGAAATATAAAGGCCTCAAGCCTCACGATCGTGGTGGCCAATTGACTTTGCTGTTTCGAGAGGCGATGCGACCTGGGAACTTCTCATTCAATAAAGCCAGGGGAAAAGGATCCTGACAGTCGAGAACAAATGCTTAATAAATCTCATCCGAATCTCAAAGGCAGTAGATGAAGAATGGTCAAAATCTTGAATCTCTCGCTGCCACTATTAAGTGTCGGAAGTTGACAAAAGTTGGCCACCTTACACGGCATAACAGCTTCAGCAAGACTGTGAAGTACTATTGAAGGCGGACGCAAGCGGCAACGACAATGGAAGAGCAGGTCAAGCAGCATAAAAGTGGGGACTGATAAGATAGTGCCGTAACTCCTGAAAGCTACTGCCAACAGAACATCCTGGAGGAGTTTGTTTCTTCTACACATAGATCCCTACAACGATTGAAGCAGTCCAGGGACGGATGTTGATAAGAATGATTTTGGAAAAAAAACTCTTTACCAAATGTTCCACAATAGAAATTATGATCAGGAATTGGAATGAAAGTGTTGTGGATTCCGAGATGAAATTCGGTCTCCAATGAATGACAAACGCAGGAATGAAATATAACAAATAAATGTATTTACACAATAATACAATTGGTAATATGGTTAGTAAATCCAGAAACGCGGTTAGTAGCAATAATAATAATAATAATAATAATAATAATAATAATAATAATAATATATATATATATATATATATATATATATATATATATATATATATATTAGTTTGGTGCAAAAATAATGACGTAATAATGTCGTTTTTTGACGTTAAAAATACGTCAGAAAACGACATTATTACGTCATTATTTTTGCACCAAACTAATATATATATATATATATATATATATATATATATATATATTTGAAACAGTACAGAAGCGTATTAAGGCATTAAAAACAAGAAATTTTATATTGTCGACCATGATAGATTTAAAACAAAAACACAAACCAGTCGACCGGTTACGTCTCCTCTCATCAGAACTGTTAACGGGGAACTAAAATTATGAGGAAAAGAAAAAGAAAAAGTCTGTTATGGATGACTTGAATGATTGGATAGGGAGAAATAAATTATTATAAAAAAAATATTATAAAAAATTACACCAACAAAGATGCTAGAAACGCAGCACAGCAAGTCAAAACAAACAATCTCTTTGTTTACAAAGAGCAGGATGCCTGGACCTGATGTAAAGCGTCTCCAACACCTTAAGATGGAATAATGAGTGCAAACTGGCCAAAACGGAAAACCAGTTCACACTGAAATCCATCGCACAAGTGGGATTCTTTATAAAGTGATCCGCAATCGAATACCCATACGTGTTACGAAGGGTATCGCCCAAAGAAAAAAAATTGTTCAGTATTATAGCAGGTACGTGTTGTTTAATTCTAACGCTGTGTCGTTCTACCTATGAAGTCGCATCCACAACTACATTTGAAATGGTAAATAACAGCATTAATATGGTGGGGGGTGGGAATAGAACATCTTTACACATAGACGGAAGTACGGACTTAGTTTGAAAGACAACACGAACGTTCGCTGCAAAATAACACTCACGTGAACTACATGAAATACGCTTGGCGAGGGATTCACTAATGCTACCCAACCACGGTAAACATGGACCGGACATTTACCCACTGAAGCAGTCGACTGGTGTATGTTTTTGTTTTAAATCTATCATGGTCTACAATATAAAAATTCTTGTTTTTAATGCCTTAATAAATATATATATATATATATATATATATATATATATATATATATATATAGTCTGGTAAATTCAGTCTCGAAGTAGGACTTCCTTAGAGTCTACCTGGTTGTAACTGTGACTTCTACAAGCGGTTACCTCACACTATTACTCTACCTCCATCTCAATCACAATCACAATCTCAATCTCTCTACTCTGACTGACTCTGGGTATTTAACGGCAGCAGTCCAAGTACATACTGGTCGAGTCCACTTGTATGAAAAAGGGGTGGACCCCATAACAGAAAGTTATGATGATAGTTACACTGAATCCATCATAATAATTCCCAAAATGTAAAATAGTCGGTAAACTTCAAATACCTCGGTGTATGGATCAGTTATATCAAATTGTGTAGAGAAAAAACTTAAGCACAGGATAGACTACGTTAGGGGTATGTTTAGTCAACACCTTAAGATGCTTATTGTTTTTATGTGCCACGTCTCTTCAGGACATTGTCGATCATGACTCTCCACAACTTTTTATCTTGTGTTTCTCTTAGCCGTTCTCCCCTCCCGTTTCAACATCCATTCACACAAGTTCATCACTTAAGTGACACGCTGCTATATCCTATCTGCCATCAATATGCTTCGTGAGGGTTACATTTCCAAGACACACGCCCTCCTTACTTGTACAAGGAAGTTCAAACGTCTTTTTCCTGATTCTGAGTGTAAGTTTTATTTCTGGTTCCATTTTCTTTAAGACTTTCTTCTTTGCTTGCTTGCTCTGTCCATGGAATTTTCACATTTCACATTTTCACATGCTAGCAAGTTGTTTTCCTCGTTTGGGCACCTCGAGGCGGAGTAATGGTTAGCAAGCTTTTCTCGCTAGAACAATTACGACTGAGTAGTGAGTTCTATCCTCACTGGGTGTCCTATACTTTCGGCCTTGTGCCACATCCGAGCTACGCTTGGAAAATGGCTAGTTGTTTTCCTCGTCTGTGGAGAATTTGTTCAACATTCACTGCCATTTAAAAGGATGGATACCACATAACAATTCAGCACTCTTTTCTTTGGTTCTAATAATTTTCCGTTTCTCATCACTTATCTTTTCGCTAGTCAAATGCGTGTTCGAATGTCGGTGTCGCATTTTCTATCCTCTCTTAATACGCTTTCTAGATCCTTGAACTTCTGCTAGACTCTCATATATATATAACGTCCAACTTATTTGCAAATGTTTAAACTATAATCTATTAGGTTGGTGCAAAAATAATGTCGGTTTTTCACGTTAAAAAATACGTCAAAAACCGACATTATTTTTGCACCAACCTAATATAAGGGTGGGCTGAAAAGTTCATATGTTGTCTACGAAAGAGTGATGCTAGAATTGTGAAACCTTGCATTCACTAATTCCAACTTTTCTTCTTATTGTTTTTTTTTTTTTTTTCAGGTAAACTGATATCTGTACAAAGAAGACTTTAAAAGTAACTTGTAGTAATTTCTCTTGAAAATAGTAAAAAAAAATGACCTCGTGGTGTGATGTACCTGCAGGCAAAGGGTTTAGCCCCCAAGGGCATTCATGCTGACAGGATTGCTACATTAGGGTATGACACTCCAGCTTTATCAATAGTGAAAAATGGGCAAGGATATTTAGGAAGAGAAGAGACTCTTGAAGATGACCCAAAGTCTGGAGGTACTGCAATTGCCACCTCCAGGAAAACATTGATCGTGTTCAACACATGGTGATGGATGAGATGTGATTGGCTATAACTCAAATAACTAATGCTATTAGAATATTCAATGGTTGATCAGGCGTCATGAACATTCTGCTCGGTGTCTGCCACGTTTTCTGATACCTGATCAAAAGCACAGGATATGCTATTCTAGGGTTACTTCAGTCAACACATTAAGATGATTATTTTTTTTATGTGCCGTGTCTCTTCAGGATATTGTCGATCAAAACTCTCCACAACTTTCTATCTTGTGAGACTTTTATCAGTTCTCCCTTTGTTAAAGCCTGCGCCCCCGTTTCAACTTCCATTCACAAAAGTTCATCATTTAAGTGACACGTTGCTTTCTTCTATCTCTCCTTCCATAAATATGCTTCGTATGGACTATGTTTTCCAAGACTCCTCCCCTGCTTTACATTACGGGAAAATCTGACATTGTTTGAGGCAGATGGAGTTGTTTTTTTGTTTTTTTTTAAGCTTTCTAGCCCTAAATGAGAGTTGGGTCCATCACTTTGAACTAGAGACAAATGGACAATACATGAAGTGGTAAAAAAACCTTCCTCACCTACTTCAGAGAGGGCCAACGTAGTTTAACCTGTAGGGAAGTTGATGGCCTGCTTTCTGGGATGCAAAAGGCATTGTGTTCATTGTGACTTTGAACTGGTTCATCACTCAACCTATTCTCCAGATTTGGTCCCATCTGTTCTCAACAATGAGAAAACACTTGGCTGAGAAGCAGTATAGCAGTGAGGATGACGTCATATCTGCTGTTGTTGACTTTTTTTAAGCAATTCCCCCCAAGAAAGGCGGGAGTGCCACTAGCATGCAAAGGGTTACAGAGGATTGAGAACAAGAGTAAATAGGCGAATTCGAGGAAAAGATACAAAGAAGGACGGTGAGTAAGCTCAGGATGTCAGATCTCGAATGAAATTACACTTGAATATTTGAATATTATACACATCGGGGAAGCAAGCAAGGGGAAGAGATTTCCACGGACAGGAAGTGCGAGAGAAGAAGCTGCTTGAGTAGAAGAGACGGTTAAATTTAACCGTTTTGACAGTGAAAGGGTGGGACCGAGATGCCAGCCTGGTAGATCGCTTAAATTCATGCAGTCTGGCAATCAGCGATAGTAGCTCGTCGGAATAGTTGCCGTGAAAATACGTGGAGAAGAGACAGAGGGAAGCCACGGCACGTCTTTGAGAAAGCGACTGTTGACTAGATGTCAGATCAGGGCCTATCACATTGCATATTCGTCTCTGGATTTTGTTGAGGACTTCGAGACGTACAGGTGGGAGGGGTACCAGACCATATATGACAGCAATATTCCATGCAAGGACGGATGATTAACGCTTCTTCGCCAATAGGATTCAAGCACAACAAGACTGATGGAAGAAGTATGTGAGCCGTTAGGAGGACTATGATGAAAAATAAAACTTATTTGATTACAACTGAGTATCTTGTTCAGCTTATGAACTTTTCAGTCGACCCTCACATATACAACCGATTTCTCGGAACAGTGGTTAAAACGGTTTCAAATGGCTAAATCCTCTGTCTTAAAGAAGCGCTCCTTCTGATACGACAAAATCCCAACCGCCTAATCAAATAAAAGAAAAAAATACATCATTTGAATGCTTCCAACAATAAGAAAAACGGTTTGTATACATAGTTAGCAGAGAACTGTTAGCTTTCCACACTAACAGAAACGAAAGGTTTGCAAATAAACCTCTGTCATTTAATGGATTTGAAAAGTCTAATTTGTTGAAAAATTGATTTTAGAAAAAAAATTTTAAATTTTAATGATATAAATTTTCAGCCATATTTACTATAACTATTTCAGCAATAAATACTGAATGTTACCCTGTATGAAAAATGCTATTTTTACAATTGCTATTATTATTGATTAGTTCGGACAACGTTTTACAGAGTTAGACTCAATTTGTTTGATTTAATTCCTGGTGCATCATACACTCTATATTGTTTTGGACATCATTATTATTATTATTATTATTATTATTATTATTATTATTATTATTATTATTAATGTAGAGATGTTATCATGACGATGGCATTGTTAGGAGTCAAGTGACATCAACTCTTATCTCGTCTCTTGAAATTATCATTTTATAGTGTTGTAGTTTGAATCGTTTTTGTTCTAATTTTTTGCATGGATCTCTCTATTTGAAGGGCTCCAGGGATTATGGGTACTACCCTCACTTTCAATAGTCAAAATTTTACGGTAAAGTCCTGATATTTGCCTTCCTGTACTTGTTGAGATAACTGTCGATAAATTTACATCCGCTATTTCAAATATCCTTTGTTTTTACAATAATAAAACTTAGTTGTCTGACGCAGATGGCGTTATTTATTATTATTATTATTATTATTATTATTATTATTATTATTTGTGTATGTTGTGTTTCCTGCTTTGTATCCTGTAGAGTCCGGTCCAAGCTATTGTCCTTGGGTCCTATAGGAGAATTGTCATTTAACTAACAGAACTTTTCTTAGTATTTAGGAAGTTAATTGTAGGGCGATCTTCTAGGCAACTTGTATAATAATGTTACCTGGGACACTGTTAGTAAGATATGTCCATTCCTTTTCTCACGAGGCCAAGGCTCAGAAATGGCTTCATGACATTTTCCTCCGATCATTTTTTGTAAAAAAGAAAACAGAACCAAAAAAAAAAAAAAAAAAAAAACTCCTTAGACAAAACAAATTTTAAATAGTGCTGTGGAGTTATTTCGCAGTGGAGGCTTGTATTCGTTCTAAATCGGTACTAAAATAAGTTCGACGTACAAAACGTTAGGAACTTGATATAATAGGTATTACGCAGAGTAATCTTGTGGTCGCTGACTACTTTCGTATTCGACTACTGTCGTCCGACATCGACTAGGATTTAGTCACCCCCCACGAGGGTATCATGTGGCACAAGGCCGGTTTAACGTGGGATCTCCGAGCCCGTGGGTTCGGCCAAAAATATACACTTTGAACCCGTATAAACGGGTTCAGGGTCAGGTTTACCTCCCCGAAAGAGAATCCGCCCTTCGGCGTAGCCTCTTTCGGGTTCCTCCACGCCCGAAGGCGGAGAGTTCAACCGTTCAGCCGGTCGTCCGACATCGACTAGTATTTAGTCCCCCCCACGAGGGTATCATGTGGCACAAGGCCGGTTTAACGTGGGATATCCGAGCCCGTGGGCTCGGCCAAAAATATACCCTTTGAACCCGTATAAACGGGTCCAGGGTCGGTTTACCTCCCCGAACGAGACTCTGCCCTTCGGCATAGCCTCGTTCGGGTTCCTAACCGCCCGAAGGCAGAGAGTTCAACCGTTCAGCCGGTCGTCCGACATCGACTAACCCTCATTTCTCTTACTACTCCTACTTATATTAGGTGGGGGAGTCTATTAACTATAGAATAGGTGTGTTTCACCAGAACACATAGATAAAGCTATTCGTAATGTGAGAGCTCTACATTTCATAAGTATAATCTTTTGTATTTCTTTAAGGAATTATTTCAGTGTGTCTATCGAAACCATTTCCAATCAATCCGAAGGCTTCAACGACAATTGGAATTATTGATGTCCACTTCAAGATTATGATAGCTTTTGAAGATCTTCAAAAATACATTACAATCTGCAAGGACCACCATGTCAATAAGAAAGCACATTTTGTTCATGTGATCGTTGATCAAGATTCTGGACGATTAGCTTTGATTGATCTGTCTGTGTGTGTAATTGTAAAGTCCCATAAAATTGTTACAAGTTCACTCTATCCTGCATTCAGTTGGTACTAACAATGTGCAACCTCATACAAGATTGTTAATTATTTCTGGATATTTATCAGAGAATCTGCATTTCGAGTTAACACAATTTTTCAGTATGTAAACAAAATATTATTATTATTATTATTATTATTATTATTATTATTATTATTATTATTATTAATGTGGAGATGTTATCATGACGATGGCATTGTTAGGGGTCAAATGACATCAAGTCTTCTCTCGTCTCTTGAAATTATCATTTTATAGTGTTGTAGTTTGAATCGTTTTTGTTCTAATTTCTTGCATGGATCTCTCTATTTGAAGGGCTCCAGGGATTATGGGTACTACCCTCACTTTCAATAGTAATAATTTTACGGTAAAGTCCTGATATTTGCCTTCCTGTTCTCGTTGAGATAACTGTCTACAAATTTACGTCCACTATTTCAAATATCTTTCTTTGTTTACAACAATAAAACTTAGTTGTCTGACGCAGACGGCGTTATTATTATTATTATTATTATTATTATTATTATTATTATTATTATTTCCTTTGCTTTCTGTTGTATACTCATTTCTTTCCGGGGTCCTGACCAGAGACCTAAAGTTAGAAATGGTATCATGACATTTTCCACTGTGCAGTTTTGAAAGAAAAATCACATATATTTTACATAGTCTTTCGTAAGTTGTGGGCTGAGCTTGTGAGTACAATTTTTTGTATTTCTTTAAGGCTTGGGCTACCAGGAATTCCTTAAATAAGTCTATTGGAATCTTTTCCAATCAATCCGAGGGATCCAACTCCAACTGGAATTGTTAATGTCCTTATGCTCCATATTTTTTTATTATTATTATTATTATTATTATTATTATTATTATTATTATTATTAATGTTGTTGCTGTTGTTGTTATTCTCTTTGAGTTTTTATATCAGTCGCTTCTGGTGGTTCTTGGTAGACATAAAGCGACGGCAAGTCTTACTAATCCAGCGCACTTCTAAGTATTTTGGTAATAGTAATATTGTGAATTAATGGATAGCGGTTCGGATTGAGGAATCGGAGAGCCGAGTTCGAATTCCAGTCGAATCTATAACATTCACTTACATGCTAATACTCTTGGGAAAAAATCTGCCTCGTCAGTCATGTATCAAAATTAAAAAGAAAGGTTATGAGGACCATTCCCCGCTTCCAATTGTTCCATTAAATATGTGGATTATTCAGAATTCAATATTCCACAATGCTTCTTATTTTTCTGGTATTTTCAAAGTTTTTCAATTCTTATTTTCATTTTCATTCTGCTAGAACATCTATATGCACAATTTATTATTTCATGAACTTTCTTTTGTTTAATGTGACAAGATCTAGTCTTTTTGTCTGAGGGTTATATCTTTGAATTTCAGTGATCCTAAAATTTCTTGGAGATGTTTTGGCATGTTTAGAATGCGTTCTTTTGAGGAAAGTAAGGTGGTTAATATTCCTTAATATGAGTCATCACAACGGTATATTTTTACATTGTCATGTCTATAGTCATTATTACAGTAGATTATAACATTGCCCTGTCTATAGTCAACATTACAGTATATTATTGCCTTCTAATATCTATAGTCATTATTACAGTAGATTATAACATTGGTCTGTCTATAGTCAACATTATAGTATATATATAATAGCATTGAAATATCTATTGGCATTATTACAGTAGATTATAGAGATGCCCTGTCTTTAGTCAAAATGTTTATATATTTATTAATTAATTGTCTTATCATTACTACAGAAGATTATTTGATTGCCCTATCTTTATTACAGTATACATGATTAAACTTGCATTAGGTAGATTATGTTGCTAATGCGAAAACTAGCTCTTGAATTCAATTTTCGAGCTCTTCATCAGTAAAATTAAAAAAGAAGAAGAAATTATACTCTTCCGGAAGCAATCGAAATATATGAGCGGTTAGTGTTTCCCCTTTAAGGACGAATCGTCTGGAACAAGGAAAGTCTACTTTTTTTAAAAGGTTTTTTTTTTCTCTCTCTCTCTCTCATTTTGTGATTCCTCTCGAATTTTCCGATTAGGATTCTTTCTTCTTCAGATCGTTTTCTGTTCCTTTGCCTATTCACTCCAACAACGGAACGAAGAATTGGTATTGATTTCTGATTTCATTCAGAATCGAATTAACAGTCAGCAAACGACAATTTTGAGAAGAGAAAAAGGAAAGAAAAAGAAGGAATTGGGTATTGGATAAGAAATGGTAGAATTCGATGTTCAGCTTTCTGGTAAAAAAAAAATGATCGCCACACAGACCCGAATTAACCTTTTGACATTCTTAAAGTCTTGGAATTCAGCGTTTCGCCAAAGCTCAAACTTAATTATCTGCGTGTGTGAGAAGCCGTTAAGAAAACGAGGAAATGGTAAATGCTTTTCTCTTTGACAAAAAATAGGATCGCCGTTTGAAGAACGTCCCAAGAAATCAGGGTAATTTCGAGATAATAAAGGAAAGGATTCTGTAGAGAGCCATGATCCCTTACGCTCTGAAGGGATATAGCATTTTAGAACGAAATATTCTTTTTGGCAAGGCTCACTTTTTTCTACTTTTTCCTTTGGTTTTTGGTGTATACTCATTTCTTTCCGGGGTCCCGACCAGAGACCTAAGGTCAGAAATGGCATCATGACATTTTCAACTGAGCAGTTTTGAAAAAAAAATCGCACATATTTTACATTGATAAAGCCATTCGTAAGGTGTGACCTATACATGTGAATACAATTTTTTGTATTTCTTTAAGGCTTGGGCTATCAGGAATTCCTTCAATAAGTCTATTGGAATCTTTTCCAATCAATCCGAGGGATCCAACTTCAACAGTATAATATTGTATTGTCTATAGGCATTAATACAGTAGATTATAACATTGACCTGTTTATAGTCAACATTACAGTATAATATTGTATTGTCTATAGGCATTAATACAGTAGATTATAACATTGACCTGTTTATAGTCAACATTACAGTATAATATTGTATTGTCTATAGGCATTAATACAGTAGATTATAACATTGACCTGTTTATAGTCAACATTACAGTATAATATTGTATTGTCTATAGGCATTAATACAGTAGATTATAACATTGGTCTGTCTATGGTCAACATATATATTCATTACGTTAATAGATTATTTTCCTATATTCATTCTTGGCGTTGTTATTTGTTGGTACCGGATTTCATCCCGGAATCCACAACATTAGTAATAACATTTGTGTAAATTACAGCCAGTTTTATTTATTACCTGAGAATAAAGGGAAAACAAATATATTTTATATAATGACTGTATCACCTATCATATCATGTCCGATTACACATATTTATTTATCATGAGAGAAATTAATTTAAACGAACAGAAATATCGAATCATTATTAATACTAATTTGACTTTTATTATGCTAATTCACTTTCTACATGTTAGTATTCTGTTGTGTTTGAATATCCCACGGAATATTTTCCTTTAATATTTAAGTGCTAAACTAACTTTTCATGATTAGAGAAGTAGTTTTGTAAATGCTTATGACAAGTAGGTATAAATAATCTCTACTCTTAGTTGTTGAGGGGTTCTCCCCTTTTTACACAAATGGATTCACCCAGTATATACTTATGCTACTGCCACGTGAAGACCCGACAGAGCGACAGACAAGAGACCAAGAAAGGGGAGTGAAAGGTTGTAGGTAACCGGAAGAGTGAGAGCAAGGTAACAGACAGACAGAACGAACGTAACCAGCAAAAGTCACAGTGAGCGAGCATGTAGTATCAGTGCGATACTTCAATACCAAAGACTGTATAGATATTTTGCTACTAACCCGTATTCCTGGAACTAATAACCTGCATTACCAGTTTGTATTATTACGTTAATAGATTATTTTCCTATATTAATTCCTGGCGTTTGTTATTTATTGGTACTGGATTTCATCCCGGAATCCACATCATTAGTAATAACATTTGTGTAAATTACAGCCAGTTTTATTTATTACCTGAGAATAAAGGAAAAACAATTTTTGCTGAACTGTCGAAACTTCGTCTTCTTGAATTCTATTATCTCAATGCGATTTTCCAAGTTAAAGCCTTTTATATGCCTTTTTTATGTAAACCTATAAAATCAGAGATAACGCCGAATAATAATAATAATAATAATAATAATAATAATAATAATAATAATAATATAATATAACAATAACATTATTAAAGATCAATTAACGTATATCTTTCCCTTTTTGCAATTTTAGACGTTCTTTTCAACAAATTTCACAGACAGGCGAGATGAAGCGAAACTTATGATTAAAATCTGTTCAACTAAGGTTTTTTTTTATAGATAAAGTTCCATCTTATAAACAAAGTTATATTTAAACTCAGTGTGCAGTACATCTGTAACAGTTTTTATAGGTGCCTTCGGCGATAGAAGAAATAAATTTAGAGAAAATCAGTTCCATAGCTGGCACGATTTCTAAAGTTTAGGGATTAAATTATTACAGCTCCCAGTGTGTTCATATGTTTAATGATTACATGAAATAGACGCTTTCTAAAATATAACGCATTTGGTTTCTTCGTAGATTACCCAGGCATTTTGAATATTTTTTTTTTTTTATAAACAGTTGCACCAATCAAAGAAGACATGATGTACATGTATCTCTTCGATTTATTTCTGGGCGGCACTATAAGTAATTGTTCACCATAGAAAAATATGTATTTGGGCAGTAACCCCTATTTAATACATGCTTTGTCGAACAAAACTGACAAGGGGCAGCATTCATTTGTGTGCTTCTGCCTATAAATTGGAGAGGGGAAAGTGTTTTGCAGTCGTTCATTATGAGGATTGAAAACCGACACACACACACACACTCATATATATATATATATATATATATATATATATTATAAGATAAATATGTTATAAAATCACTACAAAAATAGCCATTTTGTTTCAACACCTCTGGTGTCTTATCAAGTGATGATGTTGAATGTAGATTGTAGAATCTACATTCAAAATAGCTATTTTTGTAGTGATTTTATAACTTATTTATGTTATAATTTTTAAATAAATAATTATATTCGCTCTACTCTGTATTGAGCACTCTTTTAAGAATAATAATTGTTGGTTATTGGAATTTATTCCGTATACACCAATCATATACTTGGATATATATATATATACTTGGATATATATATATATATATATATATATATATATATATATATATATATATATATATATATATATATAGAGAGAGAGAGAGAGAGAGAGAGAGAGAGAGATTTGTATACCATACCACGGGTTGACCCAAGCCTTGTGAGTGAAACTGGGTAGACGGAATCCTTGGGTGTCGTCGATGGCTGTGCCACCAGGAAGTCACAAGTCATCGTGACCGAAGGCTTTAGCGTGCTGGCCTTCTTCAAATTGTTGATCACACTAGATAACAAGCTCTTTTTCAAAACTGTAACTAAGGTCTGCTCAGAATAGCTGCAGTATAAACGACAGGTGGGATCTGTGGGTGTCGAATAAACACAAATGCGCCTAAGCAATCGTCTGCAATAAGGATTGGCTAGCCACCCTAGTAGACGGGTATCCTTGAATACGAATGTCCAGCTATACACACACACACACACACACACACACACATATATATATATATATATAGCTTAACTGAAATGTACTTAGCGAAATATTTTTGCAAATGTTAGAGAAATCTAAATTCGTTTAGCTTTTACTCGGCTAAGGCTTTCTTTTTTCTTTTAGCAATCACACTACTTAAATGCAAGTCATAAAACAATTCGAATTATAGGATAGTGAGCTCTATATTAACTGGGGAAAACGAGTGTACAAGGACGTAGTAAAGGCCATGTGTTCTAGTATTGTTTAGAACACACTCTTGCGTGACCTTACAACAGTTTCAGTGGTTAAAATACATCTGACCAGATGCTAATTAATGATTTCTCAAAAGACGTAACAACTCTTTGATATTTCTAAGATTTTGTCTTTGAATCGTAATAATTTTATTTGCAGTTTCTTTATAGGGAAACATTCTGGATTAATTGGCCAAGCAACCCGTGATACAGTAGCAATATGAGTCAGCTGAGGTTTTGTTAAATTGAAAACAGCGGGACCTGTCGCAAAAGTGGATATGGAACATTTACTTTTCACCTATGGTTATCAGTGAGTGAAGTCAACTTCAAAGTACAAAACAAGAGGCTCAGACAGAGAGAAAGTCACGAAAGGAAGATAGATTACTTTTTTAGACGAAGATGACAAGACAAAGAAAATTATCTATAAAACACACTATCTCGCGAAAAAACGCAGAATGAACGAATGATTTCTCAATATTCAATAGTCCAATTAACGATGTCAAGGGAAGCACTGTCCGGTGTCTTAGCGTCAAAAGGGGCCTCCAGGTCTCATATTCCAGGGAAGAACTGACGTGCTACATGACTTTTGGCACGTCAGTGTGCATTACATACGTAAGTTTTAAAAAATTAATAGAAGGAGAACGCTGGTATTTAATTTCTTTAACTGCAAAACCTATGTGTGAATGATCTTACTCTTTTATCTTTCCAACTTCTAACCAGGCACGACATACTATTAACCTCTGACAAAACTAACAATGGATGTAACTCCTTTTTAGCTGTTACTGTTGCTTGAGTATTACATTTTAGGATTATGCTATGCTAAAATGCTTACCCACCCACTATAGTCTCTGTCAGCTGGAGCGACAAATAAGTGACGAGATTTAATCAAGTAATAGAGCGAAAAGTTTAATATCCATCCCTTTTGTCAATGTTGTCAATAGATATAACAGATTTTTACTCTTAATATATCCTTGAGGTAAATTATTTTATTTTATTTTTTTTTTTTAAGAATGCATTGCCAAAGTGCTTATTCACCCATCTGTGTTTCTGTTGATCGGCGTGGCATACGAGTAAGGAAAAAGTTCATAATATCCGGTAATGTGATTGTGAACAGGGACGTGGATTCATGACTTTCCTTCGGGTTCCAGATCATAGAAAACGCAAACAGCCTCAGCTGAGATTCGAATTCGTTTACTGTTGTTAATCGATAATCCGCTTCAAGCTAAAACCGCCAAACAATGTACGGCTAGGGGTTTCTGGGCATTGCTAGATAGAAAAGCCCCTAATAGCAATAAATATATACATAGTTCCAGGAGACCGTCCCTCAAGCAGTAAGTCCCCGTCGATTTCGAAAGAGAAGGGTCAGTGGGAATACACTGACGCCTGCAGCAACGACGCGAATGCAACTGGGCAATTTTTGCCCGTAAACCACCACCATGCAAATGAGTATGTATTTGCATATATAAAAATAGGCATCTGTTCGACAAAGGACGACGAATGACAATCGAAATCTTAGCTGCATACTGTATTGCAGCATAAGAAAAACGTAATAATTAAATTAACTTAAAATAAAAGTTTATAGCTAAATCTTTGTAAATCAGAATACCATAACACGAATATAAGGAAGCTGGGGTGTCAGGTTTGGGTTTAATGTTAAGCAAACTTCTCTCGCACACCATTAAAACTGTGTAACAAATTTGATCCTCATTGGGCACTCTTTACTTGTGGTTTTGTCCCGAAGTTAAGATTAAGAAACAATTACTGGGATGTAGAGAAACCTTGAGAGCGCACTGCTATTGGGTGCGATTTATACTTCAATGCTGTTTCTTCTTCTCATGTGTATCTCCTCCCCCATGTATAGGTTAAATAGTAGAACTTTTTATTATTATTCTCGAAATATTCACTCGCAAATAAATAATTATTCTTACAAACTAAAATATGTTTCGATTTTTAAACATCCCCTAAAGGGTACATACACCGTAAAAGAAATATAATCAATAAACCAATTTTCTCTTACGTGCTATATCTTTTGAAGACCAGCCTCTCTTCTCGTTTGTTGCTTAAATAAAACCTGCTAGCCGTTTAAACGAATTCGTTAAATCAGTTATTCGCTGTTTCGTCCTCATTCTCAGGCTTTCATTTTGCCATGTGAGTGTTCATTTCTACAGGCCCTATTTCCTCATTACAAGTTTCGGCATTCTCTTTCAGATTGTAAATGTCAATGTACTTTCTTTCTTTCTTTCTTTCTTTTAGCGTAGTCATATAAATCTAGTCCATAGAGTAGTGACTGTGCAAGGAGTTCGATTCTCTTTCTGAAGTATAATTTTCTAGTCTTATGGAAGATTAAGATTCCCTTAATAAATATTTGTTTGTTCAAAAATGAAATCTCCTTCATTTTTAACGACTGCACTCCAACGGGTCCCCAAATGTTTGAATCTGTATATATATATATATATATATATATATATATATATATATATATATATATATATATATATATATATGTGTGTGTGTGTGTGTGAATATATGTGTATATATATATATATATATATATATATATATATATATTTATATATATATATGTGTGTGTGTGTGTGTGTGTGTGTGTGTGTGTGTAAAGAGTGATAATAAAGTTACTACAGAGTTACTTTTAAAAAGCAAAGCGCAGAATTAGGTGGCTTCCAGTTCGAACATTATTAATCGGGAATTAATTTACTATGGGTTTTCTATAGCATTTCTTGAACATTTTCTATAGCATTTCCAGAACAATTTCAATAAATTTCTGGAATCTTGATTAATTGCTTTGTCTTAATTATTATTGTAAGTAACTTTATAGTGACTGTATTGCCACCCTGTATATATATATATATATATATATATATATATATATATAATTCTCAGAATGTGTGTGTGTGTGTGATTGGATATTGTTTATGCGTTTGCACAGTTTTCATCCAATTTCGATGAATTTTTGTTTGTTTGCGAGATAATTCTTCAGTGCCGGTTTTAAGTTCAAATTGTTGGAGACAATGGCTCTCCACTACTTGCCCATTATAACTCTCAGCAACGTTTTACTATTTTACTGTCTTTTCTTTGATAAATATCTTTCATAAAAACTTTAACAATAATTGAAGTCATCACTCAGAGGCGACGGGCTGTTTCATGCTAGACGCAATCATCAATGTTCACTTTTATATCTATATTTACGTAAGCTTTATCTCTGATATTGATCACTTTATGCCATAAATTATAGCACACCTTAAAACTATATTTCTATATATATATATATATATATATATATATATATTGTCATCCACAGAAAGACTATTTTGCTTTATCACAGCTCATCAGTGTGACTAGAAGTTTGGTTGCCTCTAGTTAGGATCTAAACCCGGCTGAATTGGCATCAGTCGGAGAATGTACCCCTAAGCAGTTGGTGCACGCCAGCGAAGAAGGTGAATTTAAGCGTATCTGTTTTTAGATAAACACGCCAGTGACTGAGAGAACTCGATTTGTTTTGTCGTAGAGTATTGCATTAGTAGCAGTTATAGTCCCTGTTTACAAACTCATACTTTCTCTCCAGAGAGCTCAACCGAAATAATTTTTCAGGAGCATATATATTGTCATCCACCCCCCAAACAAACACACGCACACAGACACGCACACGCACACACACACATACACACATACACACACGCACGCACACACACACACACACACATATATATATATATTTGTTTGTATGTGTATTTTTCCATAAGTGTATACTAATTGCTTATAATAAGATAGTATATATATATATATATATATATGGAGAGGGAATTCACCTATGCGTACGCATGCTGTCAAAAACACACAAAAAATGGAAATAGATCTAAGAACACATAGTAATGTTTTGGAGGTAATCATATATATATATATATATATATATATATATATATATATATATATATGTGTGTGTGTGTGTGTATATATATATATATATATATATATATATATATATATATATATATTAGCATAAAATCTTAATCAAATTTAATAGAAGATATACTATTCCTGGCCAATGTATAAAAAGACTTATCCGGTATATATATATATATATATATATATATATATATATATATATGCGTGTGTGTGTGTGTGTGTGTCATTAACGCAGCTGCACCTAATCTTAACATTATTTTTCTTAAAAACTTTTTCTTAGTGTTCTTGAATAGTTAAAATGTTGGTTGATTAAATTTATGAAATTTCTCATGATATTAGTTTGAAAATTACGATTAGAAGATGGATCAAACAGTTTACGGTACTACTTACTTTTACTTTTTTTGCTTTTTTTCTAAATGCCTTAAATTTGCTTTATGGTTGCTTAGGTCTAAAGCCTTAATATATTTAGTTTTATTATTATCAAATATTTCCTTATTGCTAGAGTTGGTAGATTATCTAGCTTCAACTGATTTATGTAAATTATCTAGAATGTTGTTGTGTTTGTGGGGAGGGGGTGATTCGCTACTGACGTATCTATGGTTACATAGTACTTTGGTATGCTGTTAATCGTTATTCAAATCTAAGGTCACATTGAAAAAATTGATCACATCAGCAATGGTGTTAGTGGTAATAATTATCTAAAAAAATTTCAGTTCTTGTCTCAATCAGTGTTTTTACCGAGGAGAATTACACCGTCATCTCTATAGAAAGCGGTATCGTTAATGTCGAGAATAAATCTTAGTCGCCACAATAACGAGATTCCAACAATTTCATATGCTTAAATTCAGGGTTGCCTCTTTTAGTCCACTGTTAAAAATTATGGAATAATAAGACTTTTGTGCCTGCTTTATGATATATTTATTACGCCATCACTAATAGGACAGTCATTTTTCGCTAAATTTATAACAGACATTAGCAGATTTTCGGTGATGAACAGGTAAAAGTCACAAATATCGAATTGGATGAATGTACATTCATTCTCTCTTTTTATATTAGTAAATCATTCTATGGCTTCTGCTGTTTTGTGCCACTAGTTAATTCTTACAGCATTTTCCGTGCATTGGCATGCTCTTTCAAGGATATTCTGTTGTGTAATTGCTATTGAGCGTTGTTTAGGAAATTTGACTTGAAGTTTTTAACTGTGATGTATCATTGTTTTTCGTGAAATTTGTAGATAGTGACAACAATTTTTAATTTAGTGTGTATTTTCTTGGCTTCACTATTGACGCTATTTTTCTAGATGTTGTTCACCTCTTTGTAAAGCTTTTTAACTTCCTTTTTAATAGCTTTATGGTACATATATATATATATATATATATATATATATATATATATATATATATATATATATATATAAATCTAAACAACACATAATATATATATATATATATATATATATATATATATATATATATATATATATATATATATATATATGTATGTATGTATGAAAATTTCTCCGATTTAACCAGTAGAGAGACAATATTTATGAATAAAAATGACAATAGGAAAACTGGTAATTGCTGACGAATTTCGTCCAATGTGGACTTTATCAAAGCAAAATACGAAAATGAAATTAAATGAACAAAGTAACTAATAAAAACAAAAACAGATATAATGACAATATTCTCCACACGTGACAATTACTGACGTTATTTTTCAGTTAAAAGTATGAAAATAGCGTTTCTCTACATTCCAGTTGCTAGGTACATTCTGTTTTTGTTTTTATTAGTTACTTTGTTCATTTAATTTCATTTTCGTATTTTGCTTTGATAAAGTCCACATTGGACGAAACGCGTCAGCAATTACCAGTTTTCCTATTGTCATTTTTATTCATAAATATATATGTATGTATATATATATCCGAATGTAAAAGAATGAAGAGTAAGATTTCAGGGTTCAAAAGATTAATTTAAAACAGGGCTCAAAACAAAAGTAGAGCAATAAATATTTATTTATTATGCACTGTTGCATTAGAACATGCACATATCCACTACAAAACTTTACATCTTGTTTCAACGTAAAATTTTTTTTTATCATTTCATCAGGTGGGAAATCACGATGCTACTAAAATATTTTATTCCGAAATGCCGTCCTTTTTATAATTTTGTATAATTAAATTTATAAAATTAGTTTCAGTTTTGAAACATGGAAATTTTCTGTGTCGCAATGGAATCATATTCTTAAAAAGAAAAATAATCATAATATATATATATATATATATATATATATATATATATATATGTGTGTGTGTGTGTGTGTGTGTGTGTGTGTGTGTGTTCATTTTAGTATATATAATATAGTATTACGCAAAATACTTTAGTTCGCAGATTCAATGAAATTATTTGCTCCTTTGCCATTTTTCTTGAAGATTCCTTCCGTTTGGCGATACGTGATGTTTGCAAAGTTCCCTCACAGTTCAGGCAACTAAAATATTTCTCTGTCTTCTTTCGCTCTTTCGTGCTTTAGTTCTAATCAGAATATCTCCGCTTCATAATGACACGTACTTCTTCGAAAGAGAGTAAATTTAAGCTCCATCTCATTATCTTTAAAGTTTAGGGATTAAATTATTACAGCTCCCAGTTTGTTCAGATGTTTAATAATTACATGAAATAGACGCTTTCCAAAATAAAACGCATTTGGTTTCTTCGTAGACTACCCAGTCATTTTGAATGTCGTTTCATAAACAGTTGCACCAATCAAAGACATGCTGTACGCCCGGGGTTATTTATAGTTTTGAGATTTAATTTGTACATTCCAGGCAGATATATAGATAGGCAGATATATAAACACTCACCCTAGAGAGGACATGGGAAGAGACTTCAGATATGACACAGGAGAATATTTGGCTCACGTTCGGAGGAGGATCCGCAGGCACATTCACACACACACACACACACACACACACACACACACACACACACACACACACACACACAAAATGATCGGCAGTCCGGAGTCGTGTAAAATTTCAGGTTACATTTGAGTGATTCAGTCTGGTGTTCTCATTAGCCGGCACGACAATAACAGTGTACTTTGCACGAATGTCAGATAACATATGTCAGTCTAAAAACTGATTAAATTAGAATTTACGCCAATAATTTAGGCAGATCGTAAAACTAAAGTCTGTTTATCTCAAGACGATATTATCGATTTCACACTGAACTAATTACGCATAAATATTGCATTTAGTTAATCACAGGCGATTTTTTTTTTGTTATTAACAAAGAGGAAAAACACACATATCGCTTTGCTTTGCAACTTATTTGATAGTTTGACTCTTTTTTTTTTACTCTCTTGTACTGATTATTGCACTCATAATTTGAGACAAGCTTTGATTAAATGTGTCGTAATGCGATCAATAGACTGACTGATGTTGCCAATCATTAAAGCAATCAAAAGAAACACATTCAAATATACCACCTTTGATTGTAGTTTCTACGCACTGACACCTCCGCCTCTATTCTATCGAAGCTATCATTAAAGTTATTTTTGTTTTGTTTAATATAGCATATCTATCTGAAACACATTTTTACAGTCTATTCTTTTGGCTCATTATAACCAGTCAACCGAAGACCATTTAAGTGCAAAAATGTATTTTACTGTCATTTGAAATTACATTTCATAAACATTTACTGACTGGCTTAATTTATCAGGCAATAAATTAGTTTAAAATTGGACTTCATAAGTATAGATAACTTTTTGTTATTTCTAAGAGACCAAGAAAGAACGTGTCGAATGATTTGAGAAACAAGAATTTTTGTAATATTGCTCTTTTTAAAAATATGAAAATGACAGTCTACCCTGAGACGCATTGGTGGAGCTTCTCTTTTTCTTTTTTTTTTTTCAGTTGTTAATCTGAAATAATGGAATATGCGTACACCTGTGTTCTCCCTTACTGGAATATGATTGGCTGGTGTCCATCATAAACACTGACGGACGTGTAGGTGAGTCAAGAGCCTTAGTCTGAGAGCTCAGTCTATAACGATGCCAATTGGACTCCGCCATTGATCTACACTTCTTACCTGCGACTACGACGCGTACCAGTCGATTATTGCTACCGTATTCTATTTGGTCATAGTAGCCAAAACCACTTAGCTACTTCGTTCTTTCCGGGACATATCATAACCGTTGAAAAAATGTTTTTCAAATTTCATCGCCTCCAAAAATAGAACTGCTACTGTTTAATCATTATAGATAACCATTTTTCTCACTATAAGTATAACTGATGCTAACCTCCAGGGGAAAAGCTAATTGATTCTTCACGGTCTCACGTTTTCTACTGACATGAAGTTGAACGATTATATGGAATCAATTGCGAGGTCTGCTGCTAATATGTGCAGTTCATTGTTCCGTTGCACTTTCATAAATTCACGATTGTTCCGTGCATTGAAGATTACTGAGATATCTGATCTGGTTTCCCAGAGATTCTCGACCAAATACAAAGAAGGGTCTGTAGTGATATTGGTCCTGACCTGGCATCTCAAATTTCTGTCTTTTCTATAAATATTTTCATGACGGTTGTTCTAATGAGATCTCCTCCTCGAGGGCGTGAATTTAAGCGTAATACTCGATTGGAAGTTAGGTCTCATCTTGTCACTGTTGAAGTAGCTAGATGTAACCGTAAGTTCTATTCTGATTGTTACCTTTCTCGTACTTCTTATCTGTGGAGCTTTTCTTGTTTCCTTATCACCTAAAATCTTCAAAGATTTAAATGCAACGTTAATCGACATCTTGGGACGAAGTGACCGCCTTATCTGCACCTGGAATGAAGAACCGTATTAGAGACAGATACGTATAGAATCACCCACCCTAGAGCGGAGTTGGGCAGAGTCATTCAACATGACACAGGAGAATATAAAAAAAATTGAATGCAAAACCGGAAACCTGTTCTTTTATAGTAATTTCTCATCACTTCTCAATTTTTCTTTCACTCCCAGTAAACTTGTTCATTTTTTGTCCTTTCCATAATCCTCCCTATTCTCAGTCTTTTCTTTCTTTTCCTCTTCCCCACCCCTTGTAACCCCCTGCATACTAGAGGCGTCGATTCCTTGTTTGGGGTGACATTATTAAAAAAATTAAAAAATAAAATAATAAAATATAAATCATACCCATTAATGGTAAAAGCTTTTTTTTTAAAAAGTTCATTCAAGAGCCACTCAAGGTAGAGATTTACTGAATGAGGCTTGTGGTATGAACGTGTGAAGGGTTAGAAGAAAGTTAAGATTACGAAATTGAGCCTAAAACAGATTAAGATTATAGTTTTCTTGGAAGCGTTCAGGCGATAATGTTTTTTGTTGTTTTTTTTTTTTTGTTTTTTTCACAAAGAAGTGGAAATTCCTCCTTACAGTTGTAATACGGAATAAATTTGCGTGATTCCACACCCTAAAAATAGTTTGGCTATAATATGTTTGAACTGGCGGGACTAAAGTGCGTAGCTTATGTGTATATTAGCTTAGTACTGACAAAAGTCAACGGGCATGGGCCGATCGAACGATCATCCCAGTTATAATGAGCTCTAAAATCGGCTTATAATTGTCATCTTCCCCACTTGTGACCATAAACTGTATCTCTTACTCTGCACTTCGAGCGGCTCTTTGGTCTTGTACAACAAGGCCTCTGATCGAGAGATTAAATGGTTTTAGAAGCGTGGGATGACCTCTTAATTGCTATTGTTTCAAGGTCCACCCTGACCCGGGGCGATAGTAACAGTTAGATACCCAGCTATGAGTAAATAGTGAACAACCCAAACGAAAATTGTATGGAAGTATAAAAATACATTTTAATAGCAAAATACCAGCAGTACAGTTTTATATTTATGAAAAAAAAAAAAATCACCAACAAAATATATAATAAAATGACCGGCAATACATTTTATCTGTAGTGGAATGCATACAATTATGTTCAATATATATTTAGTTGAAGCCATAAAATTGTGTTCAAATTATTTAGATTTCGGCTTTAAAGCATATTGGATGATCTGCCGCTAAACAAGTTCAACCATCCCACTAAGAGTTGCACAGAGTGGACGCCATTGTAAAAAAATATATATATAAAGGTATAACTTGGACCGATTTTAAATGTGAATTAAGTTTAAGCGTCTAATGATTTTCTTTTTCTTTTTCTTTCAGATTTAACAACTTAAGTCTTTGGCAATTTCAACCATGGAAAGATTAAAAATCAAACACCATGTTAAAGTTATCGAAACCTATTATGAAAATGGACGTTCAAATAGAATTTGAATGAGAAGTTTCCAGGTCCCATCATCTGTCGAATCAGCGAAATCATTTAACTACCACAATGGTGCCACTTGATGCCTTAAGATTTCTTCCTTTGGTTTCATCTCAAAAGTAAGGTATATGCCAATAAGCCAACAACAACTCAACAGCTGAAGGATGAGATAATAAGGTATATTGGTGAAATCGAGAAGCAACTATGCAGAGACGTCATCAAAAATTTTAATAGCAAAAATACCAGCAGTACATGTGTGTATTTATAAAAAAAATCAACAATACATGTAATAAAATGACCAGCAATGTATTTTATCTGTCGTGGAATGCATACAATTGTGTTCAATATATGTTTATTTGAAGACATAAAATTGAATTCAAATTATTTGGATTTCGGCTTTAATGCATATTGGATTATCTGCCGCTAAACAAGATCAACTAACCAACCGAGAGTTGTACAGAGTGAACGCCATTGTAAAAAAAAAATATATATATATAAAGATCTAACTTGGACCGATTTTAAATGTGAATTAAGTTTAAGCGTCTAATGATTTTTTTTTTCTTTTTCTTTCAGATTTAACAACTTAAGTTTTGGCAGTTTCAACCATGAAAAGATTAACTATCAAACAACGTGTTAAAGTTATGGAAGCCTATTACGAAAATGGACATTCAAACAGAATTTGAATAAGAAGTTCCCAGGTCGCGTCATCTCTCGAAACAGCGAAGTCAATTGGCCACCACGATCGTGCGACATGATACCTTTAGATTTATTCCTTTGAGGTCATCTCAAAAGGATGACATAACGAGGAATATTGGTGCGATCGAGGAGTAACTATGCAGAGGCGTCATCAAAAATTTTGACCATCGAGTGGAGGTGTGCCGCCGAAGGGTTAGCGGACATTTGGACGATGGTATTTTTCACACATAATTACCATGACTTAAATAACATAATCCAGTAGAGAAATAAATAAATTTTCACAAATAATACTGATTTATTTATTGCTTAATTTGATCCGTCTTAATGAAACACCCTTTAGGATGATAATAATCGTTCTCCTCTTATTTGGTGTCTTCCTCGTACTGTTTTAAGAAAATGAATGCAGAGGTGTTTTATTGCGCAAGTGGAAACGACAGTAGATATTCAGCGAGGAAAATTAGGATGCTCAAAACATCTAAATCATTATTGCACACACACGGATGCTAAAGACGATAAAGCTCTTTTTAATGTGGGCCAAAATACGTGATTAATTCGTTTCAGTCGCAGACATCAGAGCTTACCTAAGACCTGAGCGCAATGGAGAGATTCTGTCATGAGGACGAGTCCCTCTTTATTGGGTTACCCATCGATTTATTATCTGTCTATCTGAGATGAGGTATGATGTACACTATTTACATTATTCGGATTATTGTCCTCATCTTTGTCGCCAAATTTATTACAACGTTTCGGCCGTTGTACGCTCCGGACTTCTTCAGGTGGTTGGAATGTCGAACTGATCCTTTTATTTCCCTCACTGGGGTAGACTGTTGAATTTCTGGTTATTATAAACCTAATGTCTTCAGGAACCATTTTTTACCAGTGCTCATATTGCAATTTCTGCTGTTATCATTGCATGTTTTTTTACCAGAGCCCTTATTGTTGTTATTATCGCTCTTCTCTGGCACTCCTTATTACTGCTTCCTATATTGTATTTATTTCTATGCTTGGTCGGCTCAGGAGATTTTTGTGACATAGCATATGTGCTGATTCCTTAAGTTTACGAATTTTCCAACTGTGTTCTTTGTCTATGATCTCAACCTGATCTCATCGATTTATTTATATATCTATATCTATCTATCTATCTATATATATATATATATATATATATATATATTTGCTCATATGCACGGAGGTAGGGTGCTCTAGAGATATTTACTATCTTCAGTAAGCAACAAAGCAAATACTAAGATTAACGCACACTGACACAAGACCATAGCGATAGAGCACCCAGAAAGGTTCGATCTCCCTACCCTACCCTAGGAAACTGGTTAACGATATTACATTCCTCATCTGTATAATTTGACAGGCGACATTGAATCTTCATTTATAAACTAAGTTGCTGAAATGTTTCCACGGGAGACAGAAGAGAAAAATAAAAGTTAGTTTACAGCTCACAAAGCGCTTGTAAAACTTTAAAAAAAATTAAAGGAACTGCTTTGTACTAGAAGACTAGATTGGCGGCAGGGTTTCATCATTTTACCGTTGAAATGAATAGATGTAACCCTAGTTTTATGCTAACAGCTTTTTCTCTTGCACTTCTTGCTTGTGGAAATCAGTTCCGATTTCTTGCTTCCATGGCACCTATAATCTTCAAAATTTTAAATGCAACGTCATCTCAGCATCTTCTGTTTTCCTGTATCCTGTTCTTTTATTTGTCTTTTTCTGGGCTATCGCCATTCCTTCTTCTCTTTCTCTTTCCCTCATATAATACAATTAAAAATAACTACTTATCTGTTGTTAGGTGACTTGTTCATGCAGCATGAGAATTGTTCTTCTTATAAATAATTTGTATAGCATATTTTAACACCTTAAATTCACAGAAACACATATATATGTTCACAGATAACTTAACACCTAAGGATGGTCTTAGATGAGATTAAAAGTACTTGGGAAAATAAACAAAATAAAAACTATTCGAAAGAAAAATTTGGTATTTTTCATACTCAATTTTCTAAGTCTACCAAAAAATTACCCGCGAATTTGAAAGGATGGCAACGAAAACGAATCGACATATGTCTAAATAATTTAACCAAACCTGTTTGAATATATGCAAGATTCTTCAAATTGGATTGAGTTCGCTCGGTCACTGGCGTGTATATGAAAAAATAAATACTTAAAAATTCGCTTTCTCTCTGTTTGGCGTCGATAGCCTTGGGGTAGAATCTCCGACTAATACCAAATCGGTCTGTTTTCGGTCTCGACTTAAAGCGATCGTATGTTTAGCCATATTGATGACCTCCGAAACAGTCTTTCAGTGGATGACGGTATATATATAATTGTGTACTTAGACAGCAATCCTTCATTTATACATGTTTCATTAAAGACGACAGATAAGGTACTATGGTTAAGTTTTTTTATTTATTTTTTTCTTGTGTACAAACAAGTGTTTTCTTTTTTGGACACAGAGTGTGTA
Organism: Acanthosepion lycidas; assembly: GCA_963932145.1. NCBI lineage: Eukaryota > Metazoa > Mollusca > Cephalopoda > Sepiida > Sepiidae > Acanthosepion > Acanthosepion lycidas. The sequence continues at coordinate 83,469,732 of OZ010576.1, forward strand.
GAAAATGTCCAAATGTTTTATAATTCCGAGCGCTTTCGGTTATACATTCAGCCATTGGCAATCTTTAACATTCATGCCTGCATTTTTCCCTAGACACCGCTATTATTTTAACTACCTTCACTCCTCGGTAATGTTTATATTTTCAAAGTTATTCTAAAAGCTAATACAGTTGAATTAATGAAATGATATGCAGTATTTATCAAGTAACACTTTATAAAGAAATAAATATAAATATTTTTTTTTTAAAATATACATTTATAAACATTTTGTAAATTGTTAAAATATGTGAACCAGCTATAAGAAAATCATTAGTTATCAATTTTGTAAGCTTCAAATCGATTGGCAATTGGTCGATGTCCTACAAACTATTCCAATAAATTATCTAATAAATAAATAGTTTAAATAAACAATTTACTGAAGAAATACCACTTACTATTTTTATCCTCTATTTTCAAGAGCAAAGAAAATGCATAAATTCCTTTTCATGTTTATGTTTTATCAAAATTCTAATCATCGCTTTTTTAAAACAATAAACCTTGCCGGGAAATGAAGGCTATTAAAATAATAGCAGGGTCAAGGGAAAGACCCCTCCTTTTGACACAGCCTGTTGTTTTAGCACGTGTCGTTTTTTTATACAATTAAAGCGGAAAAAAAGCGTAAGACTCCCTCTTAAGAAATTAATTTCCTCGTTTTTATATCCGTTGGATGCATACGTATATTTAAAATTTTACCGTCCCGTTTAAACGACAAATTGATAGACAGATACAATATCGTTAAGAAGAAACGCTTAAAAATTAAAACCAGTTTTGATTTTGTGGTTGTGATACTTTCTTTAATAAAGTGGGTTGTCTAAATTAAATTTGATAACACGCGAGAACCGATGGTAACACAAGTCTTGGATTTTTCTCATTTAACGTCATATTGTACTCAACTGTAATGACTTCTGAGCTTGCCCAACTATTATATATCCATCACTTATATTGCCATTATCACGCTTTGGAGACCGAACTATATGAGGTTATGTGCTTCTGCATTCGGTGGTCATTAGTTCAGCCCCCAGGTCAACTCTGGATCTAGCTTCTTTGATAACGTCGGAAAATGAGTGCTAAGCCTATTTCGGTATAATATTATATTTATAATTGTTATGGTCCAGGTTAGGACCAAGGAAGAACAACACGAACACAAGAGTAGAAATAACGAAGGTATATTACACGAAATAATAATACAAGATGTGGAAGGTGTTAGTATGACTGTCAGTCTGGTTTGGAGTGAACTACTATCGGCTCGACTCGATTCGGTATCTAGCCACGCCCCCCACCACGAGGGTTGCATATGGCACAAGGCCGAGTTTAACGTGGGTTTCCGAGCCCGTAGGCTCGGCCAAAAATGCCCGTAGAAGCCGTATAAACGGGATCGTATAAACGAGACTCTGCCCTTTGGCGGAGCCTCGTCCGGGTTCCTCTCTGCTCAGAGGCAGAGAGTTCGACCGTCAAGCCGAGAAGCTCGGCTCGATTCGGTATCTAGCCACCCCACCACAAGGGTTGCATGTGGCACAAGGCCGAGTTTAACGTGGGTTTCCCGAGCCCGTAAGCTCGGCCAAAAAATGCCCGTAGAAGCCGTATAAACGGGATCGGGTTGGTCAACCTCCCCGTACGAGACTTCGGTGGAGCCTCGTCTGGGTTCCTCTCTGCTCAGAGGCAGAGAGATCGACCGTCAACCCGAGAAGCTCGGCTTAATTTGTCCCTCTCTCTTGAGAGGCGTATTATACATAGTGTTAGGAAGATTTCATTCTGTAGTTATAGGTAAGGACCCATGAATAATCTTCACAGAAAATGGCGCAACAATGTCTTTCCACAACATCCTAATTACTTTTTATCTATTGAGCGCTGTTCCATATTAAGTTAACACTGATAAATAACACGTGGAGATCAGAAAACAAGAGTTATCCGCTTCTATTTTTCAACTTGCTAACCAACTCCGACATTCTCTGCCTCTGTTACTAGGCAATTTATTGATTGTTTTGATTTTTACGGTTCATCTGCACTTTTTTGTAGGTTATTTAAAGCCGATGCATATTTTGGATTGTAAGAAAACATGTTTTGCGGGTGAATATTAACACTTGTTTTTGAGAATAACAATTATTTTTCAAAATAAAAAGGCGATTATTTTACCCACTGTTGGGGGAAGATGGTCTATAATTATGCAAAAAGATGCAGTGAATATCTCTTAAATACGCTCTTAAAATGGCAGCCCTTTAATAAGAAGAGAGTTTAATAATATGCATTCCTTTAAACCATTCAAAAAAAAATCTTCTTCGTCGGTACTTCTCGATCGAGTATTGATGAATGCTTAGCGCTCTATAAGAGATTCTCTGCGGACACGCTGTTATTCTCTGTGGTTATTGGTCATTGAAGAAGAAAATTGGTTGTTGATACTGAGGCACGATAGACAAATAGGATTTGACCAATTTTAGTGAAATCACTGCCATTTTATGACTTATCCTCCTGAAAGTGTTTCCCGCGCACGACTGTGGAATAATACTTTCGGTAGGAAATGCAACCCATACACAAAAGAATTATAAAACAATAATTTCCTTTAGAACCAAAAATCGCTGGTTTGCAAATAATTTCATTCGAATGTCCTAAAACAGTCAAATGGTACCGACTTAGTCAGACAATTCGATTAGAAATTGTGAGGTGTTCAGCTTAAGTCACCGCCGGAAATGTAATTTATAATTCAAAACTTTCACACAAAAGACAGAAGCGATAATTAAGTGGCAAGATAGAACAGAATCCTGTCAATGTATTCAAATATATTTTTCTACGGATAGCTTTTGTATTTATTCATAAGTTGAATGATTTTTTTTACGGCTTATCAACCCATTTTTGGCTATTGAAAGCTGAAATATATGTTGATTGATTCTTTTCTTATCAACCATTTGCAGGTTATTTAAAGTTAGAAAATATTTTTAGATTGTAAGAATTTTTTTCCAGATAATAATTGTTTAATGATTCGATTCTTACTAATTAATCCATATCTGTGACCAGAAGAGGTGGATTCATGCCTTTCCTAAGGGAAATTGCACTTAAGAGTATATAACGAGCCCAACGAGAATTGGAACTCGGGTCTCCGATTAAAAATTTCGAGACATTATCTATCACGTACATCCAAAACTTTCAGCACCAGGTATTCTCAAGCGGTTACTCATCTAGAGGCTCGGCGTTGCTTAACTTCGGTGATCGTAGGGGAACCGGTGTTTCAACGTTATGTGAGCGTACGCCCAAACATATTTTGTATTGTAAGAATAATTCTTTTTTTTTTTTGTTTTTCAAATGAATATTGTCTTATTGTTCATGTAATAATTTTTTCAGATAAAATTTCTACTATTTAACCCATAAGCGAAGAGATGGTTTCATACTTTTGCCAAAGGTGTTTGCGCGTGAATTTAAGAAATTAATTAACTTAGTATCTGTTTATATTTCTGAGATGAGGTATTATGTACAATATTTACATTATTCGGACTATTGTCCTCATTTTTGTCGCCATATTTATTACAACGTTTCGGCCGTTGTACGCTCCAGCCTTCTTCAGGTGGTTGGAATGTCGAACTGAACCCTTTATTTCACTCACTCTTCCACGTGCCATGTTTAATGGATGTCAGCTATCAGGTCACATGGCACAGTAGATAAAAGCGTTGCTTAGATCCAGTGAGAGGACCCAAAGAGTGAGAGTTCAATATCCGGTTAAGGCAGTGGAGAACTTGAACAGGAAATGACATCCATTAAAAACATGGCACGTGGAACTAGAACAGTCTACCCCAGTGATCGAAATAAAGGGTTCAGTTCGACATTCCAACCACCTGATGGAGGTCGGAGCGTACAACGGCCGAAACGTTGTCATAAATAAATAGACAAAGATGATGGCATTAGTCCGAAAAATGTAAATAGTGTTAACGTAAATTCGAACTCGGCTCTCCGTTTTTTTATGTTTTTTTTTTTTAAATTTCTAACCGCAATTACTTACATCACTCGCACAAACTTGCATTTATTTATTGGGACCAGTATGCTCATTTTGGTTGTTAGGCTAACAAGCGCTAAGCCCTTGTTGCATCTGGCATTTTTTTTTTTTTTTTTTTTTTAGGTATCCTTCTTCTGAGCACTTTATTCAATCCTCCGAGATATATTGATCAATTCCTGCTTTCCATATTTAGCGGAGATAGCTCATATCAGTAGGGGAGATAACTCATATAAGTTTAAATCTTCCCCAACACCGACCGACTAATCTCACTTTGTGTTGCTTGTTCGTTTTTTCCACTGAAGCAAAATATGTGATTTTTCAATTTTGGTTGTCAAAATGCAAAACGTTTTGGCTGTACTTACTAGTCTTCTTCAAGTGTCAGTCGTCGACAGGATAACCGTCTCGAATTTTATTTAATCTGAACACTTTATTCAATCCACGCGGGCATATTGTCCTCATTCCATTTTCAATACCTGCGAGATATTTCATATCTGTTAATACATGAAATGTCTTCGCCACCATTGAGCTGGTTGTCGGTGTCAGTCACTGAACCAGAGTTTGTGATATTACATTCATCATTATCAGGCATATGGCCGGATATCATGGTATCTCACTGTTGCGTGTCTATGCCTGATTCTCTGTGAAGGATCTTCCATTCAAATCAGTGATACTGTCATTGTTTTCCCCTTCAATATGTTTCTTCTTCTCTTACCCAAGGTTGTACCGTGTAGGAAGGCAGTGGAAAGATTGTAGATTTTTATGGCGCGTTCATACCATTTCAACATTCTCTTATTGATGAAGGTTATGAGATCTTCGATGGTCTTCTTTCCTGCTAGATCGTGTCTCGCACTGCGTCATTTGTAACGCGGTCTATGTATTATAGAAGATGTTTAGGATGGTTCTGTAGCATCTCATTTCTAATTCTTGTATTCTTAGCTGCAATTCTCCTGTTAATTCTCCAAAATTCGCAAGCGTACAGAGAGATTGAGAAAGAAAATGCACCCAAAAGCCTGATCTTAGATTTCAGGCAGATGTTCTTGTCGATTTTATGTTGGACTTTGCATAAACACAACATTCGTATAAGGTATTATCAATATCTGTCTATATTTCTGAGATGAGGTATTGTAATTATTTATATTGTTCGGAATGATGTCCTCATCTTTATTGTCATAATCATGACGTTTCAGCCGTTATACGCTCCGGCCTTCGTCAGGTGTTTGGAATTTAGAACTGAACCCTTTATTTCGTAGATTGTTCTAGTTCCATGCCCAGCCGATAAAAGCTTTGGTTGCATCCAGCGATTTGACCCTAAGTGTTTGTGAGTTCAATACCTGGTTACTGCAGTAGTGAACAAAACCTTGAAGAGTTGAGTTAAAGGAAATAGATGAGATATCTGGAAGAGTTATGGCACGTGAAACACCTGAAGAAGGCCGGAGAGTACAACAGCCGAAATGTCGGGAATATGAGAATAAAGATGAGAACAACGTAGATAATGTAAATTATTATCGATATTTTCAGTAAGAAAACGTAATACATACCAATTGAATATGTTGCTCATATCAACGTAAATATATACTGAAAATTTTAAGATACTCGGTTTGTTTAATACAGATTTAAGATTTATAAAAAGAAATCAATGCATTTCAAAAGCTAAACTGAGTATCAACAAATAGAAAAAAAAACTTCTCTAGCCTTAAAGAAAAAAGTTATAAAGTGATTTTTGTCCTCCAAGTATGACTGAGTGTTGGATAATCTCTTTTTTATGAAGAAGAAACTTGAAACAACAGAAGCATGGTTTTGCAGAGGCATACGTTGCTCACTCCATGACATCTCCAGCATACTTCTGTAACACGAATATGTTGAAATGGTATTACTGGCAAGGAAGTTGATTTGACGATACTCTTTATACCGAAAACCAACGTACAAAAAATCCCCTGGAAAATATATAAACACACCTCTTCTCCTCCAGTTATGGATTAGTTAATTATTACTTTAATTACTAAATAAATATTATAACTATTATTATAAAAAAAAATCTCACAATTTAAAAATATTCTTTGACTTTACATAAGCTGCAAAGGGTTAAGAAAAACATATTCATTTTATTTTATGAGATTTCATAACTAGTATTAACTCCGGGGATTATTAAACATGTAAGATGTTAAATGAGTTGTGATTATATGCACTTTATTAATTAAGAAAATTAAATTAGTGAGAATACTGCTAAGTAGTTAATTCAACGTAGGAAAATGTTAAGTGAAAAAGACATTTACTCCAATACCGCGGTTCCAAACGTGGGTCGAGCGACTACAGGAGAGTAATTTGATTTTTAAGTGGACAATTCGAGAATAAGTTATTAACAGTGATTTTTCTTTAGTGAGTATCATTGTGTGTGCGAGTTAATACATACGGGGCAGAAAAAGAACAGATGGAGTAAAAATCCACAGTTCGGAGCATTTACTTTATATATATATATAACTGCTCCAATTGAACGACAAAAATTCCCAGTAATGTAAGTCCCGCTATATCTATCTATCTATCCATCTATATATATATATATATATATATATAGGGTTATGTAAATGAGATGACTAGATATTAGCGAGGGTATACGCGCGTGCGTGATAGCGTGCATATGCTGGTAAGCAAATAAATAATTAGCAAATTTAGCCAAGAAGTGTAAACGTAATAGTGAACAAGTGATTAGACAGAGCAAAGAAATATATATTAATAAATACACATATACCTACGTTTGGTGTGCGACTTGAGTTTCGTTGGTTACCCAACTCGTCGGGCACAAGATATAGCTTATTATTAAAAAATAAAAAATATATATATAAGCCTTGGTGTGCGACTTAAGTTTCGTTGGTTACCCAACTCGTCGGGCACTAGATTTAGCTTATTGTACAATAAGATATATATATATTTATTAAATACATTTTTATGTTTAACGTTCTTTTTATAGATACGAGTATTTAAGTAAATGCTCTGTTATTAATAAACAGTATTAAATAACATTTACCGGCCTGAATGTCCGAGAAATTTTCATAGAAAATATTCGTCCTTCGACAGGATTCGAACCTGCATCCTATACGGAACCGTCATTTACGCTGACGTGCCTAACCGATTCGGCCACCAAGGCTCGTTCGGTAGACAAGGTCGAATTTACTGTTTATAAACTTCAATCTTTCATGAATCTCGTACATTCATAACTGCTCATTGGTGTATCAAATGTAAACAAATGACGTCATATATTACGAAATGGACAAAGTCCGACAATTTATTTATTAAAGACATTTTTATGTTTAACGTTCTTTTTTTATAGATACAAGTATTTAAGTAAATGCTCTGTTTATAATAAACAGTATTAAATAACATTTAACGGCCTGAATGTCCGAGAAATTTTCATAGAAAATATTCGTCCTTTTCAGGCCGGTAAATGTTATTTAATACTGTTTATTATAAACAGAGCATTTACTTAAATACTTGTATCTATAAAAAGAACGTTAAACATAAAAATGTATTTAATAAATAAATTGTCGGACTTTGTCGATTTCGTAATATATATATATATATATATATATATATATATATATATATATATATATATATATATATATATATTAGTGACGCAATATTTTTGTAAATAATGTAAAATTATGAAATTAAATGATAATATTATTGCATATATACAGTCTCAAGTTCTTAAGGAAAGTTCAGTTAATGATCTTTTGAGTCTCCTCCACATGAACAAGTGTATAGGTTTGTTTTTTTTAATAAGAAGAATTATGTCACACCGTAGACATCAAAGATTATAGAGATACTTGGCCCCTAATAGGTTGGGAACCACTGCTTTAAAATTACTTTTTTTGTTTTGGACTAGTTGCTTTTAACATAATATATCGGCTTGTGTAGTCGCTGCTTTTTTTATTACGCGACTTTCGTACACGACTTCTAAATAAATCGTTCTGAAAACGAAACAAAAATGGCGGACAACAAACTTACTGAAGTAGTGGATGATGACGGCCTGTTTGTCTTGTTGATGCTGTTTGATATTTAATTTTTGCCTGCACCCCGAAATTAATTTTTGCTCTGTGAACTCATCCGTACCGCCCCGAAAGCGTATACGTAATATAGCGTGAAGCAGACAGGGCGAATAGAGCGGCTTCCTTCCATATTCTGTTTCACTGATATATGGCAAATTCCGGGAGATATAATTTTATTTCCCCTCCTTCCAACGGATCAACACCTGCGAACTGTTTAATATCCTGCTTGTTCCGTTAATTTTTTCCTTTCCGTTTTTTCCCATCTCTGTTTTAAACTTAACTATGCCTCATGGCACGAGTTTCAAAAGAGAATGACACTCAGTGCTTGTCGTTATATATTTTTTTCTTTTGTCGTCTTCTTTTTTCTGTTTGCTCAGGGATTTTTCTTTCTCCATGTTCTTCTTTTACTCTTTTCTCATTATTATTGCTATTATTATTATTATTATTATTATTATTATTAGTAGTAGTAGTAGTAGTAGTAGTAGTAGTAGTAGTAAAAATATTCGTTTTCTGCTTTTTGTTCATTTTTAATTTCTAATTATTCAGATGTTTCGAATTTAGATAGATTGCTACTGTCCTTTCTCATTTTCTTCAAGATATTTTTATCCATTTTATTTTTTTTATCCTGATTATATATTACTTATATTTTTCCTTTATTCATTCGTTCATTCGTCAGTTCTTGCTACCGTCTGGTTCAATCGTCTTTTATTTATTTATTTATAACTTCCTTCCTTCCTTCCTTCCTTCCTTTCGTTCTCTTTCTTTCTTTCTTTCTTTCTTTCTTTAAATCTCTTCAACATTACCGTCAACATCCTTTCTGTGCTTTTTAATTAATTTTCGTTTTTGTTCCTTTTCATTTGAATTATTTCTTCACTTTATTCAAAAAATTGTTTTCAACTTTGTTTTTCTTTCTCTACCGTTGGCCTTGTTTGTTTTTTTGTTATTTTTCATCATTCATTTTCCTTTTTCATTCTTAACTCATCTGCTTTATCAGCTTTTCCGTGTCTCCTTCATCTATTGCTTTTCTCTTTCTTTCACTCTTTCTTTCTTTGTCTATTTATTCCCTTCAATTGACTTCTTTCTTATTTTATTTCAATTACCAATTCTATAGATTCTATACAATTCCTTTTCGTATTTTTCATGATATTTTTTCGAGCAGTCTTATTTAATTCGTAATTTCTTCGATTAATTCTTTTATTGTTTTTACTTTTCTTATTTAAAGCTATATTCATTTTCTTTTATTAATGTTCGTTTTTTATATACGTTTTTTTTATTTCATTTTTTTCTTTATTACTTTTCTGTTTTTCTTCTCATTTATTTCTTGAAACTGTAACCTTTCTTTTTTTATTATCACGTTGTTTTATTTTTTTTCACTCAAGTCCTTTTTATCTTCTTCATTATTAATCTTTGTTCTTTTTTAGTCTTACCTTCTAATTCTTCGTCCTCTTTACCTTGACTATCGATTTGCTCTTTTGCCTTTGTTTCTCTCTCTCTCTCTCTCTTGTATCAATCACTACCCCCCCGTTAAACTTGTCTCTTAGCTTTTTTTTTTTTTTCCTTTTTTCATTCTTGAACCTTCTTATTTAGTTTTTCTTATCCATTTTATTCCAGCGTTATTGACATCATATGTCCCGAGTGAATACGCCGTCATATCCAATGATCGTTCATTTGTGAACTTACATTAACAGTTAATAGGTTGTGCCTCGTGGAGACTAATGGACGCGAAAAGTTGGGATAAACCGAAAAGAAAGTGAAATGCCATCAGAGTTTCGAAAGGGAAAAAAAGGAGAAAAACGTCTCCTTGAAATTGAGAAGCAAACCAGCACCATCGATCCATTCAAGTTCCATCATTTGATGAGCATTGTGTTTTTGTTTTGTTTTTTTTTTATAGAAGATTTCTCTCCATAATAAGAAGGCAAAGGCTTATAACTTCGAAAGTCGAAATTAATTCTTTAAATTTTATGAACGTAAATGTTTATTAAAAACACGCCAAGGCATACATACAATATATCCATGTAAAGTCACCAATTCTGCGGCTTAATAATGTAAAAAAAAATCATTTATTATAAAAATAAATTAAATATTCATTTTTCAACGTAATTATTTCTTTATCAATGCGAACACTCCGATGACAAAAACTGAACCTTATACGAGGTCAGATCAAAATGTATGGGGACTGTTGCTATCAAAATAAAACTACAACACATTTGGCATTTAATTTCCTTCGAATTAGTCCACTTATGAAGTCTCATTTTTATCCAATGTCGTTACCACTGAGGGACGCATTTCTGAAATTCCATTTTTGTCGGAGAGGATAGCGAGCAGTTGCCTTGTCACATTCTCTTGAAATGGGATTTGATTTTTGAAGAGAAAATATTTGCAACGGGCGTGTCTACGGAAATTTGATGATTTTTGGACCTGGGGAATGTATTGCTTGGCCAAAAGCTGCTACATATGCTGCGCTGAATGGTCAGTTGCGTTGTTACAATGGAGTTGGCAGACAGCAGACCCATGTAATTCTATCATTTTCCGACGAGCAGCTTCTCGTAAAAGCCGCGACACGTCCCTGTAGAAATTTTTGTGTACTCTCTGACCAGGTGGAGCATACTCATGAGGAAAAATGTCCGAATACTGTCAACAGTCAGTTATGTGCCATGGGTGATACAGACTTAAGGCGATCATGTATCTTTCAATACATGACGGACGAGGTAGATTTTTCCCGCAGTAGGTTGCCATTTCCTTCTGCGGTAGACCAGTTGCCATCCAAAGGATATAGAACGCGGTGTGCTCTTTTATTTACCCCTAACTGGGTGGGGGGAGAAGATTCATCAGTCAGTTATGTGCCATTCACTCGACGTACATTATTTCCGTTACCAAATCAACAGAACTGATATATTTTGATCAAACCACGTATATGTGCATCATGCAATAGATAAATTGTAGTTAAATTATGCAATAATAAAAATTACACAGACATAGCATTTTAAGAGATATATTTACCAAAATTACACGAAAAATATCCCGAAATAATTCAAGAAAATCACCATTATCTTCAGCCACTGCCTCCAAACGACATCAGAATCTCATGTATCTTTTCTCCTTGTTTAAGCCTGTAAATGCTGCCATAATCCTTGTCTTAATTTAATATTTGGTTTTACAAGCAGTTTTGTTGGTCTCTCGCTCAACTGCGCCCAACACATAATAATCAAGGGTATTTCAGTCTGAGGAGTTAGCTGGCCACATGTAAGAGGTGATGTGATCGCATAAATTGTCTGACAGCCATGATGGGTTCCCCTGCTTGTGTTACATACTGCAGAGTATTGTTGCCAGATATACGATCTTCCAGAAGCCAGACTGTTGTTCCAGGACAGTACTATCAACTTAAGGCACGATGTAGGTCTTCGTGTTGTGTTTGATGGCATCACCAACAAATACAGTTTTCAGAGCTGTCGTACCTTCGTAATTATTCAACTCGTTCCGAGTCCTCTGCACTGTCCTCAGATTGACAGCCAAACCCTCTGAAATGTTCGTATTGGAGCGGAGAGCGCGAAAGCTAAGCACTACAGCCGTTTCCAATTTTCTGGCGGAGAGAATTGGGTCATGTTGCTCTTTGTCTCACAGACGGTGTCCAACTGACCCTACTATACTGTGCAGTCGACAATCTGTATATATATATATATATATATATATATATATATATATATATATATATATATATATACATATATATATACGTGTATATATATATATATATATATATATACTTTCCAGTAAATCTTTGTATGCATGCACACATGCGCGTGCGCGCGCACACACACACAAATATATATGTGTGTGTGTGTGTATGTGCTTGTGTGTGTATGTGTGAGTTTGTGTGTGTGCATGCATACAAAGATTTACTGGAAAGTATATATATATATATATATATATATATATATCCGTATGAACACATAAAGAAACACACACACACATATATATATATATATATGTGTGTGTGTGTGTTTGTGCAGACGGAGATTTACTGGATAGTTCCCAGTTCGACCAACATATTTTCTAGTTGATTTACGAAACGTATTAAGGAGAGACATTTTCAGTATCCCACTGTATATATAAACACACACACACACACACACACACACATATATATATATATATATATATATATATATATATATATATATATATGTGTGTTTGTGACATTGCAGGCATAGAAATCAACAATGCATAGTGGCTATGTTTCAGGTTTAATGGTTTGAAGGTCAACTGAAATTTGAAACTGACAGTCACGATGCAATTTTGATTAATATTTCCATCTATATAATAAAAGTGAATGTCCCAGTGTCACTGTTTCACACTTTTCAATTAAAGGGACATAACTCTCTAACTTTCAATAACTCATGTTACACAAATATTGGATTCCCTAGATTTCATTATTGCGGTTGTTTTCAGCGATATTTTACGTGGTTTTTTGCGACGAATTTTTTTCCTAATTTTTTTTTTTTTGGACGATAGCGATTTTAATAACTTGAAAATAAATTGGGATTAATTGAAAATAATCCAGAAAAATCACCAATGAAACGAAAATAATTGTCTGTCCGGAAAGCAAGAACCTACGCGCATCAAATCGTCTTTAAATTAAGTGGCGTAGTTTATTGTTGCGTTTCACGTACCGCAGTAGTATGCCTCGTAAAAAGAAACCTCCACCAACAGAGGACCTGATTGCACTCAAAAGGGCTGCAGCAAGGAAAAGAAAGTCCCCTTGTAAATGAAAACCGAAATCAAACGGTAACCAGGGAAGCTTCCACTGCTGAGAATATGCAAAGACTTAGGGACCCTCAAACCCCTGAAGAAACCGAAGGCCAGTTCAAGAGCCCTCCATTGGAGCTCGCTTAAATGCCGCCCGATTGGGAATAGCTCTTATTTTGGTGTGTTCTGATGTCTATGTTGGCCCATTGCTCTCTAGTCAGCTTCTTTCAATTTTATCCAGAATCTCGTAGTACATAGCAGAAAACATCAGACCTAGCAATAGTCAATACATGTGTGAAAATAAATTATTAGGTTGGTGCAAAAATAATGACGTAATAATGTCGTTTGTGACGTTAAAAAATACGTCAAAAAACGACATTATTACGTCATTATTTTTAGCACCAACCTAATACTTATAAATACATTATTGATAATTCATCTGACTTACAGATCTCTCTTTAGAGACACTGGTAAAAGGGTCGTTTCCTTTTACCGCTCCAGAAATTACCTGACTCTTTCTACCAATGCTCTATCATTACAAATATCTGATCAGACGAAAAATGAAGCATTTCTGTCATATCTGGGTCATAACTGCCCAATTCTTACTTTTCCCGCTTTGGCAGAGATCATAGCCTATAAACGAACTACATTCTTTAATTCTACCATTTCGAATCTTTACAGCACAAAACCGCCATGTCAACTACATAGAGTCAATTTACCCCGTTTCCTTCGTATTCCATCGATAAGGCAGAAGTCCCATGTAGGTAGCTTCTTCTCTAGAATCGTTACGGACTCCCGAGTGGATGCTTTCTTGATCCCTACAATCTTAATCTCAAGAGTTTACCGTCTTTTGTCATATATATCCTCATAATCCGCTCGGCTGTCCTCCTCTTACGTCCATAAAACAATCACACTCGGTAACGCTCTACCTCGAGTGGCTCTTAGGGTTTATATTAGATGAATATTTATTAAAAAAAATAGAATAACCCTCGAGACGGAAGCTCGAAATCCTACTTACTTAACATACCTGGAAATAATAATCTACATTGGTTATCTTGGTGACAAAGAATGCCAGTAAAGACTGAATTCGATGGGTTCCGTTTATGAAAATAGAACGAGAAAAGATGTTGGCCGTAGGATATCATATAAGAAACTTCTCAAGTGATAACAGAACGTTGGGTATTGCCTGAAACGAAGATGGAGACATAGAAAAAGTACAAGGAAGATTTATGCAGATTGAAAAATAGTTTAACAAATTGGGTTCTCGGCTTTTAGATGCGTTGGCATTTGGAGGTGTCGAGCAAAATTCAATAACAATTTTTCTGTCTTCGGGTAGGGAGACTTTTCTTTTTATTTTTTTAAACTGAGCCAAACCTTTCGTCGTAGACATTCTTGCCTAATAAGATAAAAATAACGGCAAATTGTCGGATGGAAGGAAAGCGAAAATAGGATAGAAAGGCAAAGTTATGTCAAAGTCGGAAAAGAATGGACGAAGAAAGAAAAAGCAAAAGGTCGAATTTAAGAAATAAGGCAAGCAAGAAAGAAACAAAGAAATAAAAAAGAGTGAACATGTAAGAGAAAAAAAAAGAAGGAAAGAAAGAAAAAAAGCAAGGAAAGAAAGAAAGTAAGAAAGAAAGGAAGGAAGGAAAGAAAAAGAAAGAAAGAAAACAAGAAAAAAGAAAGAAAGGAAAGAAAGAAAGAAAGAAAGAAAAAAAGAAAGGAAGGAAAGAAAGAAAAAGAAAGAAAGCAAGAAAAAAAGAAAGGATGGAAAGGAAAAGTAAGAAAGAAAAGATGGAAAGAAAGAAAGAAAGAAACACATGAAAAAACAAATAAGACGGACCGAGATAATTAAAAGATAAAAAAAAGTGGGGGAAAATATAAGAAAAAAAAAGACAAAACAAAAGGATAGAAAAAAGAAAGAAAGAAGGAAGAAATTAGGAAAAATAAGAAAGAAAGAGCAAGATATGATAATAGATGAATGAATAGGATATAAAAACGAAAGACAAAAAGGAACAGCAAAAGGAAAGAAAGAAGGAAAGGGGAACAGGATAGGAAAAAGAAAGAAGATTTGAAAAAAGAAAAAAGAAGAAAGGCAAGAAAGGAAAATGAAAGAAGTTAGTGGTAACAGTATTATAAAAAAGTAGAAGTAAGAAGGTAATGAATATGAAAAATAAAAAAGAAGAGTGAAAAGGATATGCAAATGAAAGAAGGAACAGTATAAGAAAATGGAAGCAAGAAGAAGGAACGGGAGAGGAAATTAAATAAAGAATAGAAAAGGTAAAAGAAAGAAAGAGGAAGGAACGGGATAGGAAAGAGAAAGAAAGAACAAACAGCATAAGAAAGAAAGAAAGAAAGAAAGAAAGAAAGAAAGAAAGAAAGAAAGAAAGGAAGAAAGAAAGGAAGGAAGGAAGAAAGGAAGGAAGGATCAGGAGAGAAGAAAAAGAAAGGAAATAAGGATAAGAAAAGAAAGAAAGAAAGGAAGAAAGATAGAAAGAAAGAACAGGATGAGGAAAAGAAGGAAAGAAAAAATAAAATAGGAAAAAGAAAGAAAGAATAGGACAGGAAAAAAAAGAAAGTATGAATATGATTTGAAAAGAAAGACAGAAGAAGGAATAGGATAGGAGAAAGAAAGAAAGAAAGAAAGAAAGAAAGAAAGAAAGAAAAAAGACAGAAAGAATAGCTTAGGAAAAATAAGGAAGGGACAGGATAGGAAAAAGGAAAGAAAGAAGAAATATGATAAGAAAATGAATAAAGAAAGGAAGAAGGAATGGAAAAGGAAAAAGAAGGACAGAATTAATAGAATAGGAAAAAGAAAGTACAAATATGAGCGGAGAAAGAAAGAAAGAAAGAAAGAAAGAAAGAAGGGACAGGATGGGAAAAAGAAAGAAAGAATGGCCTAGGAAAAAAAAGGAAGGAACAGGATAGGGAAAAGAAAGAAGGAAAATGATAGAAAAGAAAAGAAAGGAGATGGAACATGATAGAAAAAAGAAGAAAAACGAATGGGAGATGAAAAATAAAAAAGAAGAGAGGCATAGATTAAGTAAAAGAAAGAAAATGGGTAACTTGATACGAAAGGAAAGAAAGAAAGAAATAAGAACAGGACAGTAAAAAGAAATGGAGAATAGGGAACAGGATCTAAGAAAAAAAGAAAGAAAGAAAGAAAGAAAGAAATAAAGAACAGAAGAGGAAAAAGAAAAAGGAAGAGAGAACAGGATAAGTAAAAAAAAAAAAAAAAGAATGAATATGACAGAAAATAAAAGTAAGTAAGAGGAACATTACCCGAAAAAGAAAAAAAAAGAAAGAAAGAATAGAATAGGTAAAAGCAAGAAATAGTGAAAACGTGATAGGAAAAAAAATGAAGGACGAACGAACAGTATAAGAAAAACAAAGAAAGGCAAAATAAATAAAGAGGGAATAGCGAACAGAATATAAAAAAACGAACGATCAAAATAGGAAAAGAAAGAAAGAAGGGTGAACAGGATAGGAAAAAGGAAAAAAAGGAGGCAAAAAAAAGATAAAAAAGAAGGAACAGGATATGAAAGGGAAAGAAAGAAGATGGAAGAGGATAGGAATAAGAAAGAAGAAATAGGCAACAGGATATGAAAAAGAAAGAAGAAAAATTATAAGACAAAGAAAGAAGGAACTGGATAGGAAAAAGAAAGGAAAGTAAGGAAGTAAGAAAATAAAGCTATATAAATAAAGCGCAGTGTACGTGTGTCCGTCCGTCTGTCCGTCCGTCTGTCCGTCCATTTAGCCATCTCGGCGAATCATAAAAAAACTTGGAAAAACAAGTGGTAACTATTGTAGTTATATGCGATTAAAAATTAAATAAATAACTCATTTAAAGTTAAATTTAAATATCGAACAGAGGGGGAGTTTTAAAAAAACAATTCTTTATTAAAGGTTTAACTTCAATTTTGCTTTTCGACGCGATTTCAATTGGTATCGTTTAATTAAGCCGTAATTTAAACTTAAGCGAGTCACAGTACGCTGCTCATATGCTATTTTCTTTTTCTAGCACGCGTACTCTGTTCGAAATATTACGTAATTTGGATTCCCTAATGTCTTTTAAGATTGACTTTATGTGAAGGGATCATAAAGAATGGCGATTCTAAAAGAAAATAAAAATTGCTCGCCAAAATAAATGCAAGCAAACTGCAGCGATCGTCTGCGTATACGAAGAAAGATTATGCTTAATTAAGGTGTGGAATAAAGACACATTTTTAAATTCTTATAAATTTTACGTACATACCATGCTGAAGGTAAAAGGACAAAGGCCCAAACGACTTTCGCAGGAGCTAGCCTAAAGTCCGCGCGAATGGCGGCTTCCAGTTTCGTCAATAAATAAATCAGGAACAGGATATGAAGGAAAAGAAAAAAGAAGAAAAATGATAGGAAAAGCAAATTAGCCTGAACAAGATAGGGAAAAGAGAGAAGGGGAGAGGAAGATGATAGGGAAAAGATAGATGGGAGAGGTAAAAGAAGAGGAAAAAGAAAGAAAGTAGAGAGACTAGGATAGAAGAAAGACAGAAACAAAAATCAAATAAATAAAGAAAGGTGAAAAAGCCAGGAAGAATTTAAAAAGTTGTGAAAATGAAAGACGGAAGCGGGAAAGAAAGAAATTAATGGCAGAGAAAGAAGAATGGCTCTAAGAATACTGAAAACAGCAAAGTTTAACAATACAATTTAAAATGACGACACAGAGTTGTTATTGGTTCGATGAAAACTTCATCGCCGGCGGAGAAGAAAGAAAGAACTTTAGGAACAACGACAGTGGAGTGCGCAGTTTACTATTCTGCCTGGCCGAATCTATCAGCAAGAATTACCGACCTCCATTAACCACGGACCCATCGGTTCACACAAAATACTTGGCATAGCGCTAATGGCTTAATCAACAGTTTGCTTGGAGAAATTCTACAAGGATTTATTGTTGCCTCTTGCAATACAGACAGCAAGCTAGTTATTAGATGCTAGTGCCGCATAAAATAGATATTTGGGGTTGGAAATCCACCACACTGCCCTCGGGAACCGAATCATAGGTTTTTGTGTCGTAGTCAGCACATGTTAGTATAGGCCAGTTAATGGTCACGAGAATTTTATAGGTCTTTACATTCACTTCTGATGGAAGGAGTGACTTTTGAAAATCGAGCCTTTTATATTCAACCCGTTTATATCTCCAGCGCTAAAGGACATATCCCTTTTCTTTCTTTCTTTTTCCTATATTTTCAGGCTTTTATTTCGCTCTTTTTAATTAAATTACAGACAGGATTAAACTAACAATGAAATAACAAGAATCATGAAAATATTTGCCGCTCATGGCAATCATATTTCAATAAGCAGACGGAAAACATGGGCCCGTTAGCCTTATTAAATAAAAGAAGAGTATTATTATCTTTATAATAGATTAGCTATTTGAATTGGCAAGCTTGGGAATTGGGTATTGCCCGACTACAAAATGTTAGAAAACGAAAATTATCCTTAAGCTAACGCCCTATGTAAAGATAAACGCGACTGATTTATTCATTTTCTACAGCTTATCAACCTGTAAGGATATGTGAAGCCAGAAAATATGTTTAGATTATAAGAATTTGTTTTGGCGATAATAATGGTTAACTAACAAATTAACCCATAGCGGAGAAAAGAAGAGAGCAGTTCACATGGATATTTGCGCCTAAGTTAATATAATGAACACAACGGGAATTGAAACTCGGTTCCCCAATTAAGTAAGACTAAACTGAGCCAGTATCCATTACACCCTCCGCACATCCAAGCTTACAGCACCTGATATCCCCAAGTGGTCACCCATAGATACTGACAAGGCTCCACGTTGCTTAACTTCGATGATCGGACAGGAAGCGGTATATAAGTTCCTTCATTTACAGTTCCTTGATTGCAGTTCTTTGATTAAGTTTTCAAACCGATGTTGAGTTTTTTTTCATAGTAGAATTTTTTCGCTAAAAGCCGACGCGTATTGAAATCCTCGACGTATTTCGTGTTGTTGAAGAAATCGGTAACATTTTGTTTTGTTGAGATTTACAAACTTTACCTTTCGTTCAGTTTCGCAAACCCATCGATGAAATATAAAAACGATATGACCAAAACAATATTGAATTTTTATTAAATAAGTAATGTGATTTTAGTCACTATTTAAAAAAAAAATAGTGTAAAAATAGTAATTAACTCTTAAGTAGTTCTTAATTTAAATAATTTTTTAATAAAAATTTATTGTACAAACCTACGGTAAAACCAAATGTACTTTTACCCCCTTACCTGTTTGTATATATATATATATATATATATATATATATATATATATATATATATATATATATATATATATATATATATATATATATATATATATATATATATATATATATATATATATCTTCGTTCAGATATAGGTATTTGTCGTTTATATTTGAGCCCATAAGCATTTACATGGTACGTGAGATACGTAATTTATATTTGCGAGATTTACAAAGCCTAGCTTAAATATGGCACAGAACCGAATATATAGAGGACCTAGTGTGGATCGAACTCACTAATCAATTGGAATTGATTTAAGGAGAGAAGCATGGTAACCATTACACGACATCGAAGCGCAGTAAATCCATTTACTCAGCGTAGCTTAGATGTGGCACAAAGGAGAAAATATGGTGTAGGCAGTGAGGATCGAACTCACTACGCAGTTTTAAATGCTATAGCGAGACAAACTTGTTAATCAGTACACGAAGTCGAAATTTACTAAATCGATTTACTAAACGTAGCTTAACTCTGACACAAGGCCAAAATACAGGGTGCCCCCACCAAAAAAAAATGGGGACTTTTTAACAATCCAATAAAACCAAGAGTGATGGAAGAAAAACATTTTATTCATAGTAATTGAAACCTTGAAAGATGCCATTTAAGAAACAATGATGGAATTTTCATTTTATTTTTTAAATTACGTCCTGTAGATGGACGCCATTCTTGAAATCTGTCGTTGAGATTCCTCATTGACTGCTGCAACATCTCAGCTGGGTTACTGTGAATTTCATCTTAAATTCTAAATGGCGAAATGTTTACTTGCTCAAGGTCACTGTCTCGCAGTGTTGCCACTTGCTCAAGGTCACTGTCTCGCAGTATTGCCACTTCCTCATGGCTGGCAATACGCATTTAAAAAATTTCCGATTTTTGGGTCACCCTGTATTTGTCTCCGTAAATATTCACTTTGTTTGTGAACAGGTACAGTAGATCGTTTACATATTAGTAAGCATTTATTAGTTTCGGAGAAAGGTAAATATTGGTCGCTTATATTTAAGTCTATACACATTTATTTGGTTTAGAAGTTGGCAAATACATTACACGATATTAGAAGCCGTCCTATCGGGCGGCAATTAAACTAGCTCCTTCAGAGAGCTCTTGATTGGGCCTTTATCTTGGTCAGGAATTTGAGAGTCCTTAAGTCTTTGCATATTCTCAGCATTGGAAACTCTCCTGGCTGACGTTTGATTTGAGTTTTCATTTGCACAGGACTTCCTTTGCCTTGCTGTAGCCTTGGTTCTTTTATCGTAATCTGGTCCTCTGTTGGCGGAAATTTCTTTTTGCGAGGCATATAACTGCCGTATAAGATAGGCAATAATAAACTACAGAAGAACTCAAAAAATGATCGCTGAATTTAAATTTTTTGAAAATTAATATTTTAAAAGTTCAACGATAATTTTTCAGCCATCACTTAATTTAAAGACAATTTCATTTACGTAAGTCTTTACTTCCTGTACAAACCATTATTTTTATTTCATGACTGACTTCCGCTGGATTTCGTAGTTAATTTCGATTATTCCTAAATTTATTTCCAAGTTATAAAATATGTTATCATACAAAAAATTCGTCGCCAAAAAAAAAAAAATGGTCGAAAACATTCGCAGATAATGAAAACTTGGGAATCCAAAATTTCAGGATTGCAAGTCAGGATCCGACCCGAAATGTTTTTGATTTGCCCACGGAGCCGGCTTGTTTCCAAAATGGTATATGTTGGGCTATGGCCCCTAGGAGTAAAGCTGAAAAAGTGTGACAAACTGACACACTGAAAGTCGCATTTATCTATATAGATTTCTATCCCGCTGATAAATGGCATGTTTTTGTGTTTTATCCCGTTACATCTCGGAGAATTGTAGACCCTGCTGACAGGGAAATAGTTAAATATTGGTCATTTATATTACAGTCCAGAATCACCTGCCCTACTCGGTGACTCTGGAATACGAATCTCATAGACTTGAGCACGCAAAAACCTGTTGTTTCAGTGGACATGCATGTATTGTTTACTTAAATCTGAGTACACAAGTCTTTACTTGAAGAGAGGCATACAGTCGGTGCATAATAACCCTCACGGTGAGGGCAGTCAGTCTAATAGGTTGGGAAATTGCTATTAAAATTCAAAGTGCATTTGAAAAGAGAAAGGCAGAAGTATAGTGACAGGTCTCTGCACTAATAGCGGGAAATTTAATTCGTATCTTACTCCAAAGCGACGAACTAAATAAGAATTTCTGGCCACTTGCAATGCCTTTTTTTTCTTATATTCATTGCACAATGGCGATTTTCTAAGCGTAGCTTAAATATGGGACAAGGCCGAAAGCATACGGAATCTAATAAGGATCGAACTTACGATTAAGTTGTAACGAGAGAGAGGATTGCTAACCATTACACTATGTCGAGGCTCTCAACATGTTGCGCTGAGTTAATATTAATTAAAACGTTCGCTTTCCGATGATGAGAAACCGAGTTCGAATCACACCCTAGTCAATTCGCTTGGGAGGTGACTTTTTTTTATGTTCTCGTCCTGGGAAGGTGTTTCTCAGCGTACGGCATATTCGCAAGATACCTGAAATTGATACCAGGAATTGGTGTAAGGCTTTTTAGCGTGAAATTGGGTAGAGGGTACGATTCAAAAGCCGACGATAGTTGTGCTCGCCCGAAGTTGCAAGCCATTAGGAGCACGAATCTGAGCGTACAGGCTTTGTTCCCATTGTTGACAACATCAGATTATACGCTCTCCCCCAGAAACTGAAACTAAGGTCTGCTCAACATAGTTTCTGTATAAATAACAGGGGTGCCCTCTAACAGAGATGTTAAGCTCGAAAACGCTTCCTGGCCATTATATATATATATATATATATATATATATATATATATATATATATATATATATATATATATATATATTCTGTCTATCCGTTATTTTGATTGATACAGTTTATTTGAGTAAATGTTTTGCTTTTTTTAAATAATCAGTATTAAATGCACTTACCCGTCTGAACGTTCGAGAAATTTCGTAGAAAATATCCGTTTTCCAACAGGTTACGAACCTGTGTACTATACGGAACCGATCAGACGTGCTATACCACCTAGCTTTAGCAAAGTACAAATTTAAAAACGTTAATTTGCTAAGCAGACGCCTCTCTTTAGCAGAATGGTATAGCACGTCAGATCATATCTTCTATGAAACTTCTCGAACATTCAAGCCGGTAGATTAATATTGTTTATTTTGAAAACAGAGCATTCACTTAAATACATTGTATCTATTAAAATAACTTATAGACAGAAAATATGTTTAATAATTGTCTTAATTGATTTAATACATTTCATAATATATAATATATTTCTATGAAAATTTTTCAGGCCGGTAAATTTTATTTAATACTGTTTATTATAAACAGAGCATTTACTTAAATACTTGTATCTATAAAAAGAACGTTAAACATAAAAAAATGTCTTTAATAAATAAATTGTCGGACTTTTTCCATTTCTTAATGTATGACGTCAATTGTTTACATTTGATACGCCATGAGCAGTTATGAATGTACGAGGTTCATGGAAGATTGAGGTTTATAAGCAGTAAATTCGACCTTACCTGCCGAACGCTCCTTTGTGGCCGAGTCGGTTAAGTCACGTCAGCGTAAATGACGGTTCCGTATAGGATGCAGGTTCGAATCCTGTCCAGGAACGAATATTTTCTATGAAAATTTCTCGGACATTCAGGCCGGTTAATGTTGTTTAATACTGTTTATTATAAACAGAGTATTTACTTAAATACTTGTATCTATAAAAAAACGTTAAACATAAAAATGTCTTTAATATATAATTAGTAAAACAAGATAGTTTTCTAATAAATTTCGACCACATGATGAATACATTCTATCTAAAAATAATAATTTTTATTTTTATATTTATATTTTTTTTTTTTTTTTTTTTTTTTTTTTTTTTTTTATATATATATATATATATATATATATATATATATATATATATATATATATATATATATATATATATATATATATATATATATATATATATATATATATATATATATATATATATATATATATATATATATATATAAAGAGAAGCAAATAGAATTTTTTTTCACTTAGCACATTGATGCTATATTTAGCATCTTAGCTTCTGAATTTCCTATACAAATTTTTCCGTAATTGTTCAGTCCGCTCGTCAGGAGGTTTCAGCTATTGACTTTTCTCATTTTACGTTATCTTTATACCAATTATGATGTAACTAATTTATCCACTTTTTGGGATGTCGCACACACACACACACACACACATATATATATATCTGTGTGTGTGTTATATACCGTACCTATGAACACTAATGGGTATGTACCAATGCTCATAAATACGTTGGACATTATTGCAAGTGGGGGTAATGTACTATCTGAGTAGTTCAACGCGAGCAGTAGTTTCCCTACTTCACGCCGCTGGCGAGTATAGTATTTTGTTGTTACGAAGATTACCATTCCATTTCCACCATCCGTTTTGGCTATTCCTCATCCAGGAACCTTTTCTAGATTACAACAATATGCAATGATGGTAAAGAACACATACACACACACACACACGCACGAACAGGCACATACACACACACACAAACATACACAGACACACATATATATGTAATGATAAAATATACTTTTAAGCTATGCTATATTTATGAGTTAAATTCCTCAATATCAGGAATGAAGCGAATGTGAATGACAATCTGTTTCCCGCTCACACGCGATATGCTGGCCATATATATATATATATATATATATATATATATATATATATATATATATATATATATATATATATATATATATATATATATATATATATTCTTCGGCCATATAGACAGTGTGTATATTTTGTAAAGCTATGTTTTGGTTACTTTATTTTTAAGGGCTTGAATTTATATTCGGCATAGTATTTCAGATTCTAAGACGAACCAAAAAAAAAAGAAATAATTATTTTTTTTAATATGAGTCCGGAAAAAAATCACCAATTTTTATGAATCAGTTCGGTGGTCCACATTGTACTGTTCCGTTTTCACACCTTTTCTCAAAATAATGAGACACCATGCAAATGAAAAATGCGCTAGTCTTTTTGTTCCTGATTAAAAGTGTGCTCAACAACCTCTTATACGCGCAACCACTTTAAGAGCGAAACCTTATTTTTTGAAATTCACACCAACACACGGAATGTTGAACATCAGCTACTTCTTGTTCGTCTATTACTATAATTGTATTTTAATTAGCTGTATATTATGTTACGATGATTCGAAGCCAATCACACTACAGCCACAGAAGAAAAAAAAGCGGTAAATTTCTAGTATTTTAAACGGTAAAATAATTAGATGACGGCATCATATGCACCAGTGTACAACTCTTTCGCCTTCTTTTCTGTTAGGCATCAGTACCGAACACACGCAAATTGTGCAAACTCAACTTTGCGTTTTTCCAGTGGCAAAACCTCCTCACACACACAGACACATGCCCCCATCGATAAGGCGGTGGTGGGTGGGGTGCCGCCGCTGCTGCTGCTAATTTAAACACGCTTTAACTTCAATGGAAACAATTTAAATCAATTTTCTAACGCCAAAATGTGACTTCGGTGTAAAATAAACAGACATGAAACACAGACAGCCACTCGTTTAAATTGAATTATTTACACGTAAATTCAAAAACGCGCTATTTCTAAAGGCAAGAGTTCGATCCTAATGTGAAGCCTCCCCACTCTTCAAAAAAGAGAAAATATTCTGTATTTCTTTCTTTTTTTTTTTTTTTTCATTTTTTAAAAATCCCAGCGACTTCACCTCTGCCGTTGTAGTTAGGGAGGCTTTTTATATCTTGTTCGTTTGAAATGCTTAAGTGATTTAATTACGAGGTCTAAATTGTCCTCATCAGTTGCCAAAGATAATTTAAAGGAACAAGATGGTAATTTTAAGTGAGATGCAGAAAAAGATGGGCGGCTTTTGAAATTGGATTAAACTATATTAAAGGCGCCAATATAGACATAAAGGTCCATAACGATAAAAAAAAAAAATCAAGCAAACCAAAAACAAACAAACGTAAAAAGAAGACATGCCATTAACCTATCAACTTTGACAAAATATCTCTTAAATGAACAACGCTTAAATTCGCCTTCTGTAATCTGTTCGTGTGTTCGAATCGTGTTGGTGGTTAATTTTTATAACCCTTCCGTTAAAAAAAATGACGCACAGCTGCGAACTTATCAGAAAAAAAAGACGTCAGAAATTGACACTAAATTTGAAACGGCCTAATATTTGATCCAATCGTACAAGGTTGGTGAGAACTAAGCATAAAAATGGGACGAAAAAGTTTCTTGGAGGGCTAGATGAGTTGGCTAGATGAGTTGGCTAGATGTAGCTGTAAATTCTATGCTGACAGTTTCTCTTCCGGCATTTCTCGCTTGTATAACTCGCTTCTGGCTCCTTGTTTTCGAGTAAAATTTGAATGCAATGTCAATCGCTATCTACTGTCCTGATTACACTTCTTTTGTCCTCGCTACTTAGGAATTTTTCTGTATCTGTCTATATTTCCTCAAGGACACATGGTACAGTGGATAAAGGCGTTAGTTAGATCCAGTGACAGGACACAAAGTGTGAGTTCAAAACCCGGTTAAGGCAGTGGAGAACTTGGAGAGGGGGATTAACAGGAGATAACTGATAACTGACATCCATTAGACATGGAAAAATGGAACTAGAACAGTCTACCCAGTGAGCGCAATAAAGGGTTCAATTCGACATTACAACCACCCGAAGAAGGCCGGAGCGTACAACGGCCGAAACGTTGTAATAAATATGGCGACAAAGATGAGTACAATAGTTCGAATTATGTAAATAATGTAGGAATTGTTCTGTTTCTAATTTTTCTACAACTAGTAACCCTGAGTGCCTTGCTTGGGGCTGGATTTAATTTTAAAAAAAGCAAAGTTTTTTTTTTTTTAACATGCTCACAATACCGCATCATACTCTTAATCCTTTACAAATATAATTTTTTGTGATGTCAACGAACACTTGTTGCCACTTTTGAAGTGCTCGTTGTAGTGGAGACTTTGTGACAATTGAACAATGCTGGTGTCAGACGCCTTCGAATATCACTCGCACTAACAGTACTTGCTCGATAATACTCGCTCGAATAGTAACCAACGTATTGATCCAAATAGAAAATAGTGGAGAGAAGAGAATAGAGAATAGCCGTCCGTATATTGACAAATAGCGACCCGAATAATACTAGAAGATAGGCTAGAAAATGCGATCAATTAGACGTCACGCGACTTCCTAATTATGCGTTCCCTCTATGGTCACGTGGTCTACTTAATTCACTGTTTGCTCACTGGCGATCTGTGTTCAAACTCAAGTGTCAACAGCGACTCTTTATTTCTATATAACAATAATGATGACCCTTACTATAATAAAAATTATACCTAATAGTTTACAAATAAAGACAAAAGATTTTTTTTTGTTTACCAACGTGTTTCGTCTCTGCTTCGTTTCGAACTATCACTGTCGAGATAGTATTTTTACAACATATATTTATAAACTAATTTTAAAATATTGTTAAGTTTTCGCCACAAGAACCTGCAGAAACTGCTCAGCAACCTTGATATATTCGGGTAAGATACCAGAATAATCAAGAACCTATACTGGCAGCAAACAACTTGCGTGCATGTAGGGAACGAGTTCAGTGAATATACAAAAATAGAAAGGGGCATAAGGCAATGATGCGTCTTCTCACCAGACCTGTTCAACCGATACAGCGAGGCAATTCTGAGAGAATTAGAAAATTGACAGGGATTTAGCATTGGCGGCCACAATCTTAACAACATATACGCGGATGACACAGTACTGATAACAGAGACGGAAAAGAAATTAGAAAATCTCCTAGCGACGGAGAGTAAGAAGAAAGGACTAAGCATAAACTACAAGAAGACAGAATGCAAGGTCATCAGTAAAAGGATGAGCCCGAAATATGATTTGCAGGTCGGGAACGCTAGAATCAAGCAAGCGGGAAGCGTTTTGACAGATGACGGTAAGTGTGACACTGGGATTCGTAGACGTATTGGGATGACCAAAGACGCATTGCAAAAGCTAGGCAGAGTATTGCGAGACAGGAGGATTTCTTTGGTAACAAAGAAAAGAATACTGGGCTGTTACGTGATAATCTGTCCTTCTTTATGGCAGCGAAGATGAAGAAGAGACTTGAGGCAACGGAAATGTGGTTCTACAGAAGGATGATAAGGATATCATGGACCAAGCGTGTGAGCAACGATGAGGTCATAGAGAGGTTGCAAACAAGGAGGGGGCTTATACTTAAAATCAGGAAGAGGCAGCTGAAGTTTCTGGGACACATAATGAGGAGAATCTGATACTCACGTGTCGAATAGACGGAAAGAGAGACAAGGGAAAATAACCTATGACATACCTAGCGGGCTTAAGCAAGTGGATGACAGAACGTGGTCTGGGGGAGGTAGCAGAGGGAAGGAACTTGTTGAGACCTGCAAGGGATAGAAGGAGGTGGAGAGCCATGATCACCTACGTCCTGAAAGGATATGGTAAATAAAAAGAAAAAAAAATTATCTATTTAAGTAATGTAATGTTGGTTTTTTCTCACATCCGAGCATCGGGACCCTCGTCCTCTCTCCCTACCATCTCTCTCTCCCCTGGTAGAAGCGGTGGCGGAGATGGTTATGAATCAAAGAGAGTTTGACGAAGCCATTCGCATGAATTTGATTATGGTAGACAACTCTTCGCGGCGGAGAGGCACACACTCTTGGCCAGAAGCGCCTCCCTCACAGCCCAAAGGGGATTGGAACTTGCAAGATCTGGTAAACCTGGTTGCATCAGGCTGTCAGCTGCTTGATGCGCATTGGTTACGCCAACACGACTGGTACTGCCCTCTTCCGCCAGCTTGGCCGTTGAAAGCGTGTAATCTTTGCCGTTGGGGGATTCGAGGTATGGTCGCGTTCAGTCTAGTGCTTCCTCTTCGACCTTACCGCCATGGGTTACCCTACAGGAGTTGGCTTCGCTCTAGGGATAACTGGGAGAGATAAAGTAAGCTCTCTACCACGACAAGGAAGAACCATATATATTTTACACTGGATATTGGCGTGACCAGTTCGTTATTAAATGTAACCACCTGAAGAAGGCCGGAGTGCACAATGACCGAAACGTTGTGATAAATATGGCAACAACGATAAAGATAATAGTCCGAATAATGTAAATAGTGTAATTATTTTGGTCATGCAAATCTTACTAATTAACCTATAGCTGGGGGTAGAAGAGGTTTATTCATACCTACCCCACGAGTATTTGTTCTTAAGTGAATATCACGTACGCAACGGTAATTGGAACTCGGCTCTCCGATTAACAATTCCGAGCCATTATCCAGTACCCTCTCGGATCCAAACGTACCGCATCTGGTATTTCCCAGCGGTTATCCATCTGGGTACTAAGAATGCTCAATGTTACTTAACATTGGTGATCGGACGGGAACCGGTGTTCCAACATGATGTGGCCATAACTTTTAAGATCATTTGCCAAAACATAATCTAGCCTAGTATACGCTCACAATAATGAACCAGCAATGAATAAGTCTACCATTCGTCCATGTATTCAATATTGTTGTCACATCTATTCTGGTGCTAATTTTGGGGTCTGGCGCTGCAGAATCATAAAGAACTGTACTAGATATCAGATACCACATTATTTGAGGGTTTTTAACAGTAGCAACAAGTAAATTGTATATCACATGTAACTCGTAGGGAAAATAATGACATAATAAAGATGTTGATATTTCACACAACTTCAAATAAAAGGTTAGGAAGGAAACTCTCATCACTACTGGAAAGAGCGATAACAATTACTGGACTCGAGTGATCTATTTTCTTGTAAAATGTTTTTAAGAGAAAGATTTTATAAATTTAAACGGTCATCAAATGACAAATGTTTCCTCATAAAGAAATGGCTAATATTCATTCGGGGGAGTAATGGATAGCGGCTCGGATTGAGGAATCGGAGAGCCGAGTTCGAATTTCAGTCGAATCTATTACATTCACTTATGTGCTAACACCCTTGAGAAAGGTATGAATCCTCTTCTTTTCCCCGTAGCGATGGGTAAATAGCAGAACAGGCCGGGTTCTATAGCCTTGAATGACCACAGGTCTACCGCAGAAAAAAATGACAACCTACTGCGGGAAAAATATCTGCCTCGTCAGTCATGTATGGAAAGATACATGATCGCCTAAGCGTGTGTCACGCATGGCACATAACTGACTGAAAAGAAACAAGTTAAAAGATTGATCTTTTACATGAAGTGATAAACACGCTAATATATAGCACGGTGGATTCAGGAACCAGAGAGCCGAGTTCGAATTTCAGTCGAATCCGTTACATTTATTTACGTGCTAATACCCTTGGGAAAGTTATAAATCCTCTTCATTTCCCTGTAGCTATGGGTAAGTAGCAGGACAGACCGGGTTATATAGCCTTGGATGGCAACTGGTCTACTGAAGAAATAAATGGCAACCTACTGCGGGAAAACATCTGCTTCGTCAGTCATGTATCGAAAGATCGTCTAAGCCTGTATCACGTATGGCACATAACTGACTGACCCAAAGATTAAGCTCATAATTAATTTGTCACTAACTACACCAATTATTGATTTAATCTACTAAACTATTATCCCGTCTTTCCTTCTCTCTCGCCCCACCTCTCTCTCTCCCCTCTCTCTCTCTCTCTCTCTCTCTCTCTCTCTACATTAACTCTTTTTCTTTTTTTATTGACGGGGGAACAAGAATGAATTTTCAATTAACTCTTGTTATATCAACTAGGGAGAGGTACATAGATCGAAGTTTATAAATGTCGACAATTCGTCCACACGCCGAATATTGCTCTCACATCTGGTGTGATACTTCCAAAAAAGAATCTGCAATATTATCGGGACTGACCTGGCATCTTGGCTTTCGTCACTTCGTAACGTAGCTCTCTTTTCTATAAATATTTTCATGGTAATTACTCTGATGTGCTTTCCACACTGGTAACTAGACTTTTTTTTTTTTAACTTAAGCACAGTATTAGATTGGCAGCAATCTGTCATCATTATACGGTTGCAATATCTAGATGTAACCATAAGTTATATGCTAATATTTTCTTCTCTCGCACCCCTCGATTGTGGAACTGTCTTCCAGATTCTTGCTTTTCAATCACCAGTAATGTAAATGCATTGTCAATCGTCATCTTTTGCCTTCTTAATACTTCACTTTGTTCTTTCTCATTAATAATGTTTGTTTTTTTTTTATCGTATTCTTTTTTATTCACTAGCACTTTGTATCTTGGTGACTTTATTGTCTTGCTTGGGGTGAAATGATTTTAAAAAGTAGCTATACCGATTTTCCAAGAAGGGAAGAGTAACTGTCTACTTAGAAAAGCAGAATTCGAAACATGGACTTATATATAGACACATTTAGCCTGTCCCAGATGAAAATACATGGCTAGCATAGCCATGAACTAGGCCTCTTCCATCATCCGTTTTTTTTTTTTTTAATTTTAGACTTTGCCATCGGCCTGTTTCTGAATTATTTTTGAGTTAACATAAACTACTGGATCGCCTTCTCTTTTTCTGCTTCAGGTTTTCAATTCTAACTCACATTGCTATGGCTGTGGGCAATATTTTTGTCTATGGTTCGAACCTTATAGCAACTGTGTAGATTCACTTGAGGGATATTTATACTTTCACTTGGATATAACAATATACGCGGGGTGCAGAAAATTCCTCGTACAAACATGGACAGATTTAGGGTAAGACAATTTTAGGGCCTCTCGTATTTCTATGTTCTGTGAAGGCCTTTACACTAGACCAATGGAAGAAGCTTTATTGTCTGGTGAAAGATCAAATTAGATAACCTAGAAACCCGTAGAAAAATATATTTCTAAATCTTACTTATTATAAAACCCAGGTTGTGTGTGTGTGTCTGTACGTTTATATATTGGGTCGGATTTCCTGCATTTTTCAACCGATTTCAACAAAACTTCACAGGATTACGTAAAATTACCTTGCGGTTGTTCTGACAGAGCCAGAAATTGGAAAAACACAATTGTTTTTGCACGAAATCAATTTGAAAACACATTAAGAGGCATCGCTGTCGCGAGAATGAAAGGAGGACAACTCATATCGAGTTATACTTATTATAAGACCCAGGTTGTTTGTTTTTTTTTTGTGTGTGTGTGTGTGTGTTCGTTTATATATGGGATCGGATTTCCTACATTTTTCAACCGATTTCAACAAGACTTCACTTTTTTTTTTTTGGCAGGTAGTGTTTCTTATTGTCTCGCACACTTTTTTCTTTATTTTTACATCCAGAATGCTTTAAAAATTCCATTTATAAGACAATTGTTTATAATAAAATTCTATTCAATCGGTAGACTCATAACGATTGAAAACAATATTTTTGTTTGAGTTTGGGTTTGACCAATTCGTAAAAAAAAAAATAAAATAAAATAATTAAGACATGCGTGTCCGTCAACCTTAAACAATAATCTTTGTCAATTTTATTTTTCAGCCTTTATGATAGTCGATACTTGATCTATCTCTTACTGTTACATCCCGGGCAACGTCGGGTTCTACTCCTAGTCTATACTATAAGTCAATCTCTGTGGCGGAACAGATGGATTCATGACTTTATCAAGAGTATTAGTGTAAATGTGATTTCATTTTCCGCATCCTCAAATGTTCTTGTTCTATTTTTTTCCTCCTAAACCCTTTTCCGCCTTCCATTTACTTAATCTCGTCGATTATGTTATGCGTTGTTTTCCCCTGTCCGTTTAGTTCTCAGCCTGTCCTGTGATTATCAGATTTTCCAAGCTCTCTTTCCTTAATATGTGCCCCAGGAATTTCAACTGTCTTTTCCTGATTTTAAGAATAAGTTTCCTGTTTGTGTCCATTTTCTCTAAAACCTCCTCGTTACTCACATTTTCGGTCTATGGTATCCTTAATATCCTTCTATGAGCATAAAATGTTACTTATTTAAAAAAAAATTAAAACAGTGAAATTATGGAAAGAAAATTAGTATTAAAGATCTCCAAGGCATCCTGGATTTAATTAAATAATTGCCAGTGTCTGTGGTTTAATCTAGCAAATTTCTCCCAAATAATTTTATAGTAAATTAAGGATAACTATGGAAAAATGCTTTTGGAAATATACGGTGAAAAAAAAGAAAGAAAAAATAATTATATGTTAATTAATTCTTGTTATATCCACTAGCGAAACCACTGGAATGTCTACATGAGTTAACAAGTAAAATGATTTATTAACTTCTTATTCCAGTTGTAAGGAAGAAGTTCTACCCAGGCACTCTTTTTTCCCAAAAAAGAGACGCCCGCGAAGGTGCTTACCCCAGCGCTACAATCTTGACCTCTTCAAGTCAGGAATCGATCGTTACTTATGCTCCATATCTACATATTCCTTATTTCCTACTTCCAACATTTACATTAATTTTATACACCATTTAGTAAACCTCTACATTGAGGGGCTCATGAGCCTCGTATTGACGATTACAAATAAAATTATACATCTTCCCTATCAGCCTTTGCATGTATTTCAGATTTCATGTATGTTTCTCGGTCAGAAAGCATAATTGATTATAACTCAGAATTTTTTGCGATTATATATATATATATATATATATATATATAAGACATATTTATGTTCATACATTCTTCTTTTATAGTTATAAAGATTTAAGTAAATGCTCTGTTTATAATAAACAGTATTAAACAACATGTGACGGCCTGAATGTCCGAGAATTTTTCATAGAAAATATTCGTCCTCCGAAAGAAATATAAACCTGTGTCCTATACGGAACCATCATATAGCCTGACGTGCCTTAACCGATTGGGCCACAGAGGAGCGTTCGGTAAGCAAGGTCGATTTTACTGTCTTTAAACTACAATCTTCTATATCTTCTTATATATATATAAAACAATATATATATATATATATATATATATATATATATATATATATATATAACAATGAATGTATTTTATTTAAAAAATACAATCAAACACTCACGTAGTGTATTTCTGGAGGATAACACTTTTAAATAAACCAGTTTTTTGGTGTTTTTTTTTTAAGTAAAGCTCTCAATTTTAATATATATTGTAGTAATAACAGAGAAATAAATTATTTTGAATTATCTTCATCAAACAGAATTTCCTAGTAAAGGTATCCGTTAATCAGAGGATTAGAGAGGAAATTTAATTTATTTTCAGCTATCATATAATTCTTAAAATTTTCTAAAAAGCGATTAATTCTTGTACGTCATCTCATGTTGAATTATTTATTTGTTAAAGATTTTATTATACAATGTTATTATACAATGTAAACTAATTTGAAATTGTCGTTTGTTCGTATTATATAATTTTTATATAATCGATTTTTTTCGTTATGGACAGGAATGTGTGTAAACATTTTTCAAGTAAATGAATTTTAAGTAAAATACGGATAGTAGCGGATAGTAGCGGATAGTAGATATAACTACCTTTTTTACATATTTGTTTTGTTTTTTTCGTTTATTTATATTATGTAATATTTAAAATAAGTTTTCGATATACAACAACTTATTCGAAAACTGAATAAAAATACAATAAAAATTTGGTCGTATTTGATACAGCTTATAAACGGTGTTCCAATACCTCGGGCTGATTTTAAATGTGAATTAATTTTAAGCGTCAAATCATTTAAGGTTAAGGATTGTCGCAAAGGCAATAGTGTTTTTTTTTTTGGGGGGGGGGTTCTTAGCGTCATTTTTTTTTTTTTTTTGAATGATTACTCCGCTGTGATAAGCGCGCGAAATATTAACATCAAGTCTCGTCTAATATTTATTCTGGAGAACATAAAAAAAACTCCGGGATTTGTCGATAATTTAATTAAATAAAACTCTGTAACATTTATCGTCAGTCAGTTAAGTGCCATACGTGATACAGACTTAGGCGATTATATCTTTCGATACATGACAGACGAGGCAGATTTATTTTCCCGCAGTAGGTTTCCATTTCTTTCTGCGGTAGACCAGTTGCCATCCAGTAAAATCCGATCTGTCCTCCTATTCAGCCATAGCTAAGGTCGTGGGGAGAGGAAAAGGATTCATACCTTTCCCAAGGGTATTAGCACATAAGTGAATATAATGGCTAGATCTAAATGACGAAACACCGAAACTAGCGATTTGCAAAGACCAAAATGAATCTAACTTGCTTCATTATTTATTCACTGCCTCACAAACATTTCTGGTCGCAACCTCGAACAACCTCGAAAATTTCTGATGTAGTTCAATGTATTATCATTTTTAGAAAGCTTGACTAACTATATCAATTATACCAAAAAGGGATTTAAACAAATCCAAGTTAACAGGCCCACACCTACTTGCTTTAAATGGTCGGTTTATTTGTATTCAAAAACAATCTAAGATCTTTGTATTCAATCTAAGAACACCAGCTTGCAAAGGTAATGGCTGGTTCTCGGTAATGAGAAAATTGCGGTCCCAATATGAATACCGTAATGTTTGCAATGACGTCAAACCAAAACAGTTTCATGATGACGTCATCTGCACGCAGTTATATCCTTATATTATTTAAAAAAAAAAAAAAATCAAGGAAAATTTATTGAAATTAAACAAGTTCAGTTGACCACTGATGACAATTCCAGAACAACGTCACTATAAACAATGTTTTTCTATCCTCTGCCAGCCGCAGTGATGACGAAAGCATTAGCTCATCGCCAGTGAGACACGCTGTAAGAGCCACTCCGTTTCCCTTAATCGAGACGCAATCACGCCAATCCTTCGAAGGAACGCCATCGAACGAGGGCCAATAACCCCTGAAGTCTCCACTGCCACGGGAGTAAAAAAAAAATCTATCAGAAAGAGAAGAATATTTAACTATTTTTTTCATCTCTGCGTCCCGGGCGACGGACCCCGGCTCAACAGGGACCTGATCAAATTACTGGCCGAAAATGTATCCACACAGGTCGCATCCCAAATCATCGTCTTCCCCATTTTAAAAGGGAAAATGGTAATGCCATCCAGCCGCTTTCCATCACCGCGGTCGAGGCCTACGGGTTCGATTTGGGAAGGGGACCCAGCTGCATCGAAACCTCATTTGATGATGATGTTAAGGGTTGCATGCCGTGGAATGCGGCCGGCACTACGACGACAGGAGAGAGGATGCAAACCAAACTCATCGATGGAGGCTCCACATCTGTATCTGTGACGCTCACATAATTTCAGTCCAAGACGGATCCCGACTCTGACTCGAGTGCACTCATCATCTAGAAGGGTACCAGTAGATGAAGAGGTCACTGCGTTGAGCCAGGCGCCACTACTCGGTTGTGAAGCAGATAGTAGACAGGCGAGGTGATGCTGATCCAGAGAGAGAGCCTCAAATTAGTAAAATTGGCCTCGCATTTTATTTTATCCCAGCTTTTTTGTTTTGATGTGTCTAGTGGGAGAGAAAGTAATTCTTGGGTCCAGACGCTGCAAGCTTGTTCGAAAGAACTACCTGAGAAACACTGAGACGATCCACCGAGTATCTCATCAATTAATTCGTGACTGGACGAAAATAAAGAAAGATATGCTGGAAGGGCCAAATCTACATTAGTTAACAATCCATAGCAAATATGAAAATATTTTTTATATATCAATTATGAGTGAGATCGATCCTCATTGAGAACCCCATATTTTCGTCCTTATGCCACATTTAAGCTACCCTTAAAAAATAATTTCGGAATTTGGGCATGGTGTAATGGTTAGCAAGATTGTCTCAACAGATCAATCACGATTGAATATTGAGTTCGATCCTCAATAGGAACTCAATACTTTCGTCCTTATGCCACGTCAAAGTTACGATTAGAAAATAATTTCAGTACTTGGACGCGGTGTAATGTTTAGCAGGATTGTCTCGATAGATCAATTACGATTGAATAGTGGATTCGATCCTCATTAGGTTCTCGATAATATCGTCTTTGTGCTATATCAAAGCTACGCTTAGAAAATTCCTATTTTTTACTTAATTTTGTATTTATCTTTTGATACTATCTTTTGTTAACTTTTGTTTATTTTTCTGAAATTAATCTTTTCTCGGTGTCTTTTCAACTTAGGTACCTCCACGAATTTGATATACGTAAGTTTAAAATTAATTTTTTAAAATGAAAAATCTTTCCTGAAGCTTTCAATTTACCTTTCAATGAAAAGCTAAAGGATTACATCAAAATGTTTTGGTTTATTTCAGACAGAAATTATAGTGATTGGAATAGATTTCTATTTTTTTTCAGTAAAAAGCCATTTTTAGACATTTGTAAACAAAATTTATTTTTCCAATTTAAAAATCTTGCAAAAATAAAATATTAGGTTGGTGCAAAAATAATGACGGAATAATGTCGTTTTTTGAGGTATTTTTAACGTCAAAAACGACATTACTACGTCATTATTTTTGCACCAACCGAATATATATTTCTGAAACGTTATTTGAAGAAAATTAGCAAATTTTAAGTTAATTTAATCTGATTTGAAACAAGTATTACTTACTTATAGATAAAATGTTGTATACAAGCATTTCCTAATTAGGGGGTCTTGTTCTTTTGTTTTTTTTTTTTACGTATTAATCGATTTATTGACGGCGGATTGACCGCCGAACGAGTTCATAGTTAAGTATGGTGTAGCGCAGACGATAAATTACATTAGAGATTCTTTGTTTTTTGCTTTGTTTTTGTTTTTTTGTTTTGTTTTTTCTATAACTGGGGACAACCTTAAAACACGTAACCTTTTAAGAATTGATTTATCGGTTTGTACATCCATACTTCAAAAATTCTGCATCTATATACATATATAAAAACAAATCGAAATTCTTTTTAAAATAGTCGTGGTCTTCAGATTCTAAGAAGCTATAAAATATATGATTAATAAATATATTTTTCCTTAATAAAAATATCCCCTAAAAATTATCTCATCGAAATTTAAAAGATTCAAAAACTTTATAAATTATTCAATTTTAAATTGTAAAAAATGAATAGAAATCTTGTAAAAAATTATTTTTCATCGAGTATTTTTTTTCCTTAGGTAATATTGTATTCAATATATATTATTCAAAAAGCAATTAAAACCTTCCTTAATTAAATAATGTTTAATAATAATGTTTTATTCTGCTTCTTACTTTACGATTCGGAAGACCGGATACGAATTTTGCAAAAAAACAAAAACAAAACATCGGTGACTTGAAATCTACAAAAAATTCTTTTTGCTAATATCGTCATCAAAAAATGAATTTCTAAAGCTTTCATAAAATTAAGTGGTTGAAACACATGTAAAATAAAAGTTAGCTTTACGTAGAATATCTCATGAAAAACATGTAACAATATTTTCATTCCTTTGTGAATAAGTCCTGAAAATATCATTAAAATCCGACAATTATTTCATTTTTGCAAGAATTTTCAAATTAATGTGTCACAGCAGAAATGGGTGAAAATTTTCTAGAGTAAAAGTTAGTGTAACCGTTAATGCAAGAAAGACTTTTTAATTAAAATTTCGAATGTTCTAAAAATGAGTAAAAAATTTAATTACATAATCCAAAAATACATTGATCCTTCTTCTTAATAATACTAACGATTTTGACGATAAAATATGTTCTTACTTTTAGAGCATGTTTTCATCACCGTAGGTTGATTTTTTTTATCTCGTGGAGGTACCTAATTTTCGTTCTTTCTTTTTTTTTTTTTTTTTTTTTTTTTGTATCAATTCTGTTTCCCGGACCATGATCAAGTAGTGTAATGGTTACATCCGCAGAACGGTAAAATCCTCGAGCTGAGTTCGAATTCCGTTTAAAATTGTTTATATTGACTTTCTCAAA
This sequence comes from Acanthosepion lycidas, assembly GCA_963932145.1. Lineage (NCBI taxonomy): Eukaryota > Metazoa > Mollusca > Cephalopoda > Sepiida > Sepiidae > Acanthosepion > Acanthosepion lycidas. The sequence goes on from OZ010576.1 coordinate 83,507,777, forward strand.
AATACACTTTTAAAGGTATAAATTCATCTATTCTACACGCAGGAGTTAAATAGCAAAGCAAGCTGGACTCTCGCCGTGGTCGGCAACCAGTATAAGAGAATAACAACCCAGAAGTCAAAATCGTATGTGTCGCTAGAGAGGCACGTACTTGAAATGTATGGTTTGCTCAGCATGAATGGGTGTTAAAAAGCACATATAAGCCCAAGAAGATGGGCATGCTCGGAAGCAGCCATAACGAATTTGAGAACTCACTCTGCGTTACAGTGTACCTCAAGATCGAAACAGCTGATGATAATTTTATTCTCACTCCCATTGAATTAGACTTACTTTATTTTCCCTTGAATTCGCCAGTCCTGAGTATGAAAATAAACTACATCTGGTAGCAAGGCCTCTGATCGGAAGATTGGTGTTTTTGAGGAGCGTAGAATCACGTCTTAATTGCTGATGTCTCCAGGTTCACCCAGATCTGGAGTGGTAGCATCTGTTAGGGTCCCAGCTACGGTCAAATAGTGAAACCCTAACAAAACACCATGAAATCATAAAAATGTTTTTTCATAGTAAAATTACCAGCAATATATTTTTATATTTTAAAATGACCAACAATACATATTTATAGCGAAATTGCCAGAGATATAATTTTAATACAACTTTATAGAATTACCAACAACCAGCAGTATAACCGGTCTTCGAACGGGTCTTTCGTTACTGGGAATTTTTACCGTTCAGTTGGAGCAGTTTAAGTTTAAAGTCAGCCCACCCGAAAATCAATATTAGTAGCAAAAATTGGATGCAACTGAAGAACATCTCCAAATTTTATAACAATTTGAATGTAGGGGGTGACCCTGAAAAAAGGCCGTTTTTGTGTTCTCAGTCTTGTTTCAGCCTCACGCGCAGCAGCAGTTGAAGAGGCGTTTCTCCTCAGCCGTTGAGTCCTTTGACCATCATTTTCATCCTAGCGCGCAAAAGCATTCAGGTATGCTCGCCTGGAAAGCCGGTGGCTACGTTGATCTTCGGACTCTGATTGAAGCATTCCGAGAGGCATTTTGAGACAGGCGAACTGAACGTTCTAAAGATGATTCGTTATCTCTTATTCGCATGGCAGACCTGGCGGCAGCGGTTTTGCGACTTAGGAAAGTTCTTTTCTTTGTTGGCATGACTTAGACAAGTATGAATTGTCAAATGGAATGCGTGGGCAAATACCAGAAGATAACGTTGTAAAGCTACAGGGATCACTAACTTCGAATAACATTAGGGAAAGTTGGAAAAATAAATGTTGAGTAATAAAAAAGGCAAGCTTACTTATTACTACGGTGAATGCAAAGCAAAAACTGGCGGGACAATAAAAAAAAAGGATTTTTGGAACGGCTATAAACGACAATGAAAGCAACGCCTTAAAACTGTAGTAGTAGGCTATCCAACGGAAAAGGTAAGATCACTTAAGAAGCATTGAAATCTTGGCCAAGAAAAGGGGAATGTGTAATTTGGACTTAAAATCGGCACTGAAGAATTATCTAACAAACAAAAAAAATTTAATCGAAATCGGATGAAAACTGTGGAAACGCATAAACAACATCCGATCACACACACACACACACACACATACATTTTGAGAATTATAGATATAGATAATATTATTGTAATAAGTTTAAGTATTTATTTTTATTAAAGTTTTTTATGAAAGATATATATCTAAGAACAGATAATAAATAGGAAAAACGTTGCTGAGAGTTATAATGGACAGGAAGTAGTGGAGAGCCAATGTCACCAACAAATTGGACTCAACAGGGATGTTGATATGCTGCTAAACTAAATCAAGCAACAAACCAAACTTGATTGCGCTTCTATCTCATCGCTTTGAAGTAGAAGTAAACAGTCGCTAATTTATTCGTCCTCCGAGGGAATCTATTAATGTAAATGTTAGGGTTTATTTTGTTGCAGGTCTTTATATAAACAAAGATGTCATGAGTTACTATGACTTAAATTTGAGAAGGTTCATGAATATTCATCAGGTGCTTGGAAGGACAGTGAAAACATGTGGACGTCACAAAGTGCCTTAATTCATAAGTCCGGTAAGATAAAGAGGAGTAATATTCAAGAAATGTTCATATATATATATATATATATATATATATATATATATATATATATATATATATGATAAAATATAGTTTTAAGGTTTGATATATTTATGGGTGAAAGTGCTCAATATCAGAGATAGAGCGTATGTAGATATAACAGTAGCCTTTGATTTCAATGTCAACTTTTATATTCAGTGTATGGGGCAACAAATATTCATACATATACAAAGTTTTAATTCATTGTATTTCCAACTGATTAACTGTGCACAGATTCATAATATATATATATATATATATATATATATATATATATATATATATATATATATATATGCATAGAAAACAGAAAAAAGGATTTAATAGAAATAAGTCCCATTTATCCATTTTAAAAAGTATTCGTACAATACAAAAAGGTGATACATAATCTTCATTGAATACTTTGTAGAATAGCCATTATACACTTCTACAGCAACCAAATCCTTTTAATCCGACGTTGTGTGCCCTCTCATCCTCGTGGAGGAAAAGTAACCACAGCAATAAAACTCTTCTTGCTGTTCTCAATGATATGCAAATTCTAGTTGGTATTTTGTTCCATTCTTCTTCGCATATGGTCTTCAGATCGGGGATGTTTGTTGCTCTCGATTAGATTTCAATCTTCAAATAACGCCACAGATTCTCGATTGGGTTTAATCTGGGGACTGATTTGGCCATTTCAGGATATTTACATTACTTTCAGCAAGTTATTTCTTCAGTGTGCTTAAGATCATTATCTTGTTGGAAGATCTAATCAGGAAGAAGTTTAAGATTTTCAACGGAAATCATTAAATTTGCTTCCAACATATTTTGATATGCTGCGGCATTCATTCTACGATGTATTACTGATATGTTGACAGTACCTTTTGCAAAAAAACATCCCCAAACCATGGTACTGCCGCCACCAAATTTCACTGTTGGAAGTGTGCTCTTTTATGTGAAGGCATCGCCATCTTTAATCATACATGATTTCTAGAATTAGTGCCAAACAACTCAATATGGGTTTCGTCTGTCCATAATACACTTTTCCAATATGACTTTTCTTTATCCTTATGTTTATGAACAAATTTCAACCTTGCATATCTGTGTCTTTTCAATAAAAACGCAATTTTCCGAGGGGAGCGTGACTTTAGATTGCTTCTATTAATTTCATTGCTTATTGTCCAGTTCCTGATGAAAGCAAATCATCCTGCAACTTTTGACGAGTAACCATTGGATTTTGTTTAATTTGACGCATTAATTTCCTCGAAGATCTTGAAGAAATCTTCCGTGGAGCACCTGTTCTTCTTTGGTTTTCAAAATTTCAGAATTTTTTTATACCTTGGAATGAATGGAATCATGGTACTAAATGGAATATTCAGGTCGTCTGAGGTTTTCTTGTATTTTTTACTTTCTTGCCAGGACTTAAAAATCAGTTCTTTTTGCGAATTTGTCAGTTCATTAACTCTTGCCATGATGGATATCTTCTTGCACGAATACCAATTGGAGAATGTTCTGTTGGTAAGTTTTTGAGCTAAAAATAACTACTGATAATATCATTAGAACATTCTAGAATATTCCACATTAATTATCTAGAGTATTAAAGTAATTTAAAAGCTTTAAATTCTGAAATTAGCATTGTATTAGGTTGGTGCAAAAATAATGACATAATAATGTCGTTATTGGACGTTAAACAATACGTCAAAAAACGACATTATTACGTCATTATTTTTGCACCAACCTAATACTAATACATTTTTCACCCACTAAAATAGATAAATAGTATTATGCATCTGCGTACATTTAATTACATGAAAAGTATGTTTATTCATTAATTGGAAATACAATAAATATTTGTTTCCCACCATAATATATATGCGTTGGGTATTATGTATTTTTACTAATATATACTTAAGAGCACGGTTTTTCTTACACCAAAGGATATATATATATATATATATATATATATATATATATATATATATATATATATATATATATATATATATGTACATAATCAAATGAATAAATATAAATAAGTGTACGTGTAAGTTTTCACATACAAGGACATATATATATATATATATATATATATATATATATATATATATATATATATATATATATATAGGGAGCGTTGGGTAAATTGTCGACATTTGGTATTTTTAATTTCGCGCATGCGTCTTGTTTGTATTTACCCTTGTTGACTGCAGAGTTTAGTAGGATTAGTTGGGCATCATCTTCGAGAAAAAGAACACCATGAAGCAATTCACTACCACAGGAATTTGGAAAAGCCTTGTTATACCGCTTGGCATTCGCACCGGAAGCTCCAATACAAACCTGTCAGAATATTTGGATGTCAATCTGAGGGTACTGCAGGGGATTCAGAAAGAGTTTGATGATATATTTATTCAACATCGTGGTGTTCGGAGTGATCATTAGTGATGGCTACGTTATGGCTCACTTCATTTTCCTACAGGACCTCAGATTTAACACGGGGGAGGTAGTACTGTCCTGGCTCAAGATGGTGGCTGCTGGATGACATTGTGTCTGGCTACAGAACTCTGCACCATGACACACAAGCAGGAGAACTCAGTTATGGCTCTCAGACAATTTTCTGCGACTACATCACCCCTTATATCTGGCCACTTAACTCCCCACATTGCAACCTTTATGATTATTGTGTGGGCAACAATATTCCGTGTAGCCCCAAAGATATACTGGATGCAAAGATTAGGGTAGCATTCACCGACTTAAACAAGGAGACCGCCCAGAAGAGATGAAGGAGATTCTGAAGTCGTCTGGAGATCGTGGTTGAAGCCAATGGCGATTTTATTGAATAAATTTAATCTTTAGTGTTTTAAGATATTTTAATGTAATTTTGGTAAATATATCTGTTAAAATGAGATGTCAGTGATATTTTCATTTTTGCGTAATTTCGACGACAATTTATTCATCGCACCCTGTTTCTTTCTCCTTCGATTCTGGCTGTAGGTTTTTTTGTTTTTTTTTTTCCTTTTTTTACACTCCTTTTATTTTCATTTCTACCCCCCGCCCTCACACACACTATTTGTTTCCCTCTGTATCTGCATTCACATTATTCTACGCTGAATATCGAATTAACTGGAGAACGATCCCCACCGCCCTCTCTTTGATGAAGGTGTCTACTATTTCATGTTAGGCTCACATCTTCGCCTTTTCAATTCCACAAGTAACGGCCAATGATAACCAATAGAATGACGCCACCTATACAGAATCTAGCCTTCAAATAACGCATTGTATTTCTTCTCTTCTTCCTATTCACCGTCTCTACGCAGTTGCTATGCTTCTGTCCTCTTATCTGTCCACGCCGAAATAAATTCTCTGCACTCACCAAGACCTCTCTCAAATGTTTCCACGCACAAATGGTATTTCCGTCACTTTACCTACAGCTGCGAATTCCTTACCACTCGTTGACTTCTTATTTCTTTCCTTTGTAAAAACCAACTCCATTAGAGAGATCTACGAGATATTCATTCTTACATACGGCAATAATTATTTTTCTCCCCACCTCTCTCTCTCTCTCTCTCTCTCTCTCTTTCTTTCTGTTATTTTCTTTTTTCTGTTCTTTTACGTTAAGTATTAACATGCTAGCTGAATGTATTGGGGTCGGAGAGAAGTAGAATTATTGGCTGATAAGAAATGAAATTGTTGATTTATCTCCCCTGAAATCAGTACTAATATTTCCTGCGTTATTGTTGCTTACATTATTCACTTATTCATGTACAGAATTGCAGAACTCGAGTGAACTTACAGATTGTACCAAATGTCAACACTCCTATATCTTATGATAATCGTGTGTACTCTGTCTGTGACTTGCAAATTATACCATTAATAAATTCGTACAAATATATATATATATATACATATATATATATATATATATATATATATATATATATATATATATATATATATGTGTGTGTGTGTGTGTGTGTGTGTGTCTAAATATTCTCAGATGGAGTATATTTGTAGAAGTGGCAAAATAAATAAAAAGAGACAAGAAAAACTATACTTAGCCGACGCGTTTCGTCCTCTGAGGGAATTTATCAAGGAATTTGTAGGATTTATTAAGCTGCACATTATTATATACACAGAGACGAGGATTTTCATTGGATTATCAAAGCTTTTAAATTTGAGAACACTCCTGAATGTTCATCATGTGGTTGAAAGTTGAGTCAAGGAATATGGAGGGCACAAAGTGTCATTATTCAAAATCTGGTAAGAAGTAAAGTGAGCGAGTAATATTCATTTTTTTTTTTTTTTTTTTCAAATGAATATTGTTTGGATTGTGATTATATTATGGTAAGGGACGAACGTATGTGCTGTATATGTTCAAAGGCTGAAATGATGGGTTTTAACCGTTTTCTTTTGATTTTTCAACATAATTGTTGTCTATGTTGGCTTGGGAAAATAGTAATTCTTTCCGGAAAGGTGAGATTGGAAAAAAAAAAAACAAAAAATAAAAAACGAGGCGTAGATTGATATTTTGATAATATTCGATGGCGGCACTCGCGAGGATTTTCCTTCCGAGTAAATTACTTTCTCTTTTGATGAGTATAGCATTTTTTTAGCTCCAAATTGTGGTCGAATTTATTTCTGCATATGTTTCGTGCATTTGTTGAATTCTCAGTTGTTTTTTTTTTAGCTCTTTTGTGTTCATAGATACACACAGCATAATAAATCTATCATTGCCTTGATAAATTCCCTTAGAGGACGAAACGCGTCGGCTAAGTATAGATTTTCCTCTTGTCTCTTTTAATTCGAATTTATCTATCTTTCTCTCTCCCTCCCTCACTCTCTCTCTCTCTCTCTCTCTATATATATATATATATATATATATATATATATATATATATATTGTGTATTTAGACAGCAATCCTTCATTTATGCATGTTTCATTAAAAACGACAGACAAGGTACTACAATTAACCTTTTTATTTAATTTTTCTTGTGTTCGAACAAGTGTTTTCTTTTTTGGACGCAGACTGTGTAGATACTGTCTATATTTCTGAGATGAGGCATTATGTACATTATCCACATTATTCGGATCATTGTCCTCATCTTTGTCGACATATTTATCACAACGTTTCGGCCGTTGTACGTTCCGGCCTTCTTCAGGTGGTTGGAATGTCGAACTGAACCCTTTATTTCGATCACTGGGGTAGACTGTTCTAGTTCCACGTGCCATGTTTGATGGATGTCACCTATCAGTTAGCTCTTGTTAATTTTCCCTCTGAAAGTTCTCCACTGCCTTAACCGGGTATTGAACTCACACTCTTTGGATCTGTCACTGGATCTAACCAACGCCTTTATCCACTGTGCCATGTGTCCTTGAGAAAATAAAGTTTTCAGTTCAACATTCAAACCACCTGAAGAAGGCCGGAGCGTACAACGGTCGAAACGTTGTGATAAATATGGCGACAGGGATGAGGACAATGGTCCGGATAATGTGGATAATGTGTAGATACTGTTCAAATGTTCTATAATTCCGAGCGCCTTCGAGTATACTGTTAACCATTATCAAGGATGGTATTACTTTTTCAATTTAATTGGGTGAGTGCGTTATGTATATGCCTATAGGGGTGTTTTATTTTTCGAAGACAGTTAGCATATATATATATATATATATATATATATATATATATGGCCGGCGCGTACTACCCCTGAACCCCGACGACCGGGGAAGCAAGCATAATTTGCAGCACCGAACAGTGCATTGTGACACTCGTTATCTTATCAACAATTACATTTTTTCTATCCACATTTATGAAAAAGTTTTTTTCTACCTATATTTACAAGAAGACGAAAAAGCAGTTCTATGATGTTCAAAAGTTATAATTGCATAAAGGCGTGTGGCTCTGCAATTATATTTCCCGTATCTAAATTCTTTCCGTTTTACGCAAAAACGGGCTCCACATTACTATATGCTTAAAATGTAATCTGATTGGTTGGTTATTATCACGTGAGCAGGCATAATGATCATGTTATGGCTATGAACTTTTTGTAACTCTGTGTTCATATGTCATAAATTGATGGACTTTTGGTCAAAAGTAATGAAAAGGCATTACTTTGTTTTAGTTCTTGAAAAATGTCGCCTCACACCCAAAATCAATTTTAACATATACGCAATAAGTGTAAGAAAATCGGAATATTTCAGAAGCTTTAGTTTTTAATTTTCTAATGATGTAATCGTATAATACATGCATTTTTAACACAACAGCTTATGGCTATAGTATAACATTCAACCTTTCAAATAAACAAAAATTACAAACTTGCTGAAGTTTATTTTTGAATTTGCTAATGATGTAATTTATAGAACTTACGTATTTTCTGACGCATTTAATAGTTTATAGCTATAGCATATCTTACAATCTTTCAAAGAAACAAAAATTGCAAACTTGAAGATACAATTAGAATTTTGCAAATAATTATAATTATATAAAGAAAGAGTATGTGAATCATATAGCATAATTATAGAATAATATACACTTATCGTGATTTGTCAGACAAAATAAACACTTGATATTCTTGGCCATCAATTCGTTTGCCATCAAAATACAATGAACAGTGTAGTCTTTTCTTCATTTCTTCTTTATGTTTGAAAGTTTCTGGATAATGGATCTGTAAATACCAGATTGACAAGATGTCTGAACGTAAATCCCTCCTTGAGATAAATACTGAGAAACAGTTGTTGCTTTGCTGGTTGATAAGTTTGAAGATTTGGCTTATTTAGTTGCAGTTTTACAGTCTTTCTTTCTTTTTCTTGTCGATTCTTCTACAGAACATTTGGACTCTTCATATTCATTCTCTGATTGGTTCCCTGATTCAGTCTCTGGTTCGGAAGTTGATCTTGTTGTTGTTATTATTGTGATTAAAGTTCAATCCCAGGTCACTTTTCTTATTTTCGATGGATAAATAGTTTTGGAACTCGCAGTCTCTCCATTTGTTTATCCAAACTTGCCCTTTGATTTCGATCTGAAAATCGTCTGTTCTCAGTACCTCGCCATTCAAGATTTTCTTTTGTGATATCAAAAGTTTAATTCACACATTCATCATAGATATTCGGCACTTCATCCAGTTTTGCTTGTATGACTTGAGTTGATAAATTTGTGAAATTTAATTACTTTTGCCATAAATTTAGATTTTGAATGGCCCTACACGCAAGTCGCTAGTGGCGAGCCGCCGATAGCAATACCAGCGGTCTTCTGGTGACAGCCACTGGCGGGCATCTAGTGGTCCGCCAGTGGTTACATTGCCGAGAGGAACACGCCGGCGGCCTAACAGAGGTTCACAAGCGGTAAACGCTAGTAAACGCTGGTGGCATGGCACCCAGTGGCAGATTGGTGGCTTCCGTGCAAGGGTATCCTGCTTTTGTTTTCAAGTGATTAGTGGAACATTTATTTATTTCCTATGTGATTCTTGGAATCTTATAAGATAGTTATCTTCTTGTTTTTTAGAAAGTTTTAATGAGGCATTATGGTTAAAAATTAATGCTTGGAGATCTTTCAGTAAAACAAACAGCATCAATTAATCATGAAACTTATATACTCTGAAGCAAAAAAACAAACAAACAAACATATATTTGATCACAAACAAAAAATACTTTTCCCATTGTCATAATCTAAATGATTATGCAACCAGCGCACACGCTTATATAGTTCCACAAAATACACGGCATATATTTTCAGAAAGTTCAAGAAGGCTCCATAAATTCTAGAAATTTCCGTAAAGTTCTAGAAAGTCATAATACTACTATACTTATATACGATTTTAGACGTTTAGTGTTTCGGGTGACATTTGATTGAAAATATAATAAATTATACCTTTCTTCATTATATTTACACAAACGTTTATCGAATTATAATACGATTGACATTCCATTTACATTTTGGAAGTTCAAAGGTGACTGGAAAGCAAGAAGACAGAAGAGGGTTCCAAAAGCGAGAAGTGCAAGAGAAGAAACTGTTAGTATAGAAATTAAGGTTACATCTAGTCATTTAAACAGTAAAATGATGAGGGTCTGTGACCAATTTGGTACTGCGCTTAAATTCATAAGATCTATATACCAGAGAGCAAAATACATCAGAACAATTACCATAAAAGTATTTATAGGAAAGGCATAAGGGTATATTACGATTCTTCTTTGTATCTTACCAAGAATTTTTTAAATATATAGTAGGAGCATCAGACCATTGGTAGCAGCAACATTCGATGCATTTATATATATATATATATATATATATATATATATTATATATATATATATATATATATATATATATATATATATATATATATAATTAATTTTAGAGTATTAAAACAAAAACATGTTAAAATCGCTACACAATTACAATTATGTTTCGACACTACATACGTTGTAGCATACCTACGGACGATAATGGGTATGTCCCCATTCACAAAACACAGTAGTAAATATCGTATGTTGTTCTGCAGTTGGAGATTCATTTTGAAATTCACTTGACTCACTTCGAGCCGTTGACAACTTCTTTTAACCGCCGCTGAGAAATCTTATATACGTTGTTCTTGTCCTAAATATTATCGTTCATTACTAACCTTCGTTTCATTATTCTATTCAGTAACATCCCCTAGGTTACAACAATATGTGAGGACGTTCGGTTTAGCAAATCTCAAATTACTGCTAATAGACACACGCGCTCTATGACCTTTCGCGATAATTACTTTCTCTTCTGAAACGTAAACAATGTAAGAATTAAAAAAAATATAAAAATTAATATATTTTCTGTTTATACGTTATTTTTATGGATTCAAATTATTTGAGTGAATGCTCGGTTTTTATTATTATTATTATTATTATTATTATTATTATTATTATTATTAAACAGTATTAATTACATTTACCGGCCTGAATATTCGAGAAATTTCACAGAAAATAAGCGTTCTCCGACAGGAAGTTCTCGAATATTCAGGCCGGTAAATGTAATTAACACTGTTTAATTATAAAGAGAGCATTTAGATTTTACTTGTACCTATAAAAATAACGTATAAACTGAAGTTATATTAAAACATTTATCGCATTTAATCTATTACATGTAATACGCTATCGTTGTTTACGTTAAGTTACGTTTCGGAGCAGAAATGAATTATCGAGAAAGGTCGTCGAAAGGGTGTTCATAAAGAGAAATTTGAGCTTTGCTAAACCGGAAGTCTTCCGTGGCTGAATCGCTTAACAACACACACACACACACACACACGCATACACATTTATATATATAATGGAGGACATCTTTTGCTATTCCAATGTATCTTCGGATTTCAGTGTCTCATTTTTCCTATATATTAAGACAGAGGAGAAAAGGGTTAAAGTTAAAATACATTTCCTAAGCAACAATTTCCTTCGTTTGTTTTATTTCATTATACACCTTTAAATAAAGCCTATATTAGATTTATTTTGTTGCAGTTTATTTTTGTTTCAAAGTAATGAAAGTCGGTAAAGTCATACGATGTTTCTTGCAAAAGCTACAGATGTATGATATGTTTCAAAGGACAGACCTCTATATTATTCTATAATGCACAAACGGCTTCTGTCTCCTCCAATCAAGTCTAAACAAATTTAATAATTGAAGTGAAACGAATTGCTACAAAAGACACTGTACGGCAGGATATGATTTGCACAATGGAGTGGAAACTTTCTGGTTTCATGTTGAAATAGGAAGTTAAAAAACCGCTTCATAACAAAAAGTCGAGATTCTAATTTAAAATAAATTCAGTAATTCAAGGGAAAAATAATCGATATTTTTTGTCGTTGTTCTCACAACAAATATTGATATTACAAAAATTGCAAAGCAGTCACTCGTAAAGAATAAAGAAAAGAAAAGAAAAGAAACGAAGTGGTCGATATTTAGAGGCTTTTTGAGAAAGTTAAACAGGCCATAAAATCCCAAAGTTATCCAATAATTTGTTGCTTAACAACTTTGATGAACAATTTTTATAGCGCTGAAATTGAGAACGTAATCTAACCAGACGGAATAGCAAAAGGAATAATAATAATAATAATAATAATAATAATAATAATAATAATAATAATAATAATAATAACAAAAAGTCAGCTAGAAAAGTCACAGGGCATAAAATAAAAAGTAAAGTGAAGAAGTAATGAAAATTTTCTTAATTCCCATCTTTTGCCGGTCAGCTATTCGTCAAACCGACCTCCTATCGTAGAGATTCACGTAGTCCATTTTTTTATTTGCTCATGTAAATACAGTATCCACCGTGTGTTTTATAAACTAATGGCTTTCCTATTCGTATCTTTGGCATATTGAAAATTTACCATCATTAACTGGGTGCCTCAGAGTGGCATATTGGTTGGCGATACGACCGGTTGACCATTACTACTGAGTACTGACTTCGATCTTTATTAAAGCCTAGGCAGGTTGACTCTATCTACAGAGTACAGGCTTAGATTTCTACTCGAGCCTAGTCCAGTTAACCCTTACGACTGAGTATTGACTTCGATCTTTACTCGAGCCTAGTCCGGTAGAACCTTACTAATATGTATTATCTTTTATCTTTATTGGAGCCTAGTCCAGTTGACCCTTACGACTGAGTACTAACTTCGATCTTCCCTCGAGCCTAGTCCAGTTGACCATTACGACTGAGTATTGACTTCGATCTTCACTCGAGCATAGTCCAGTTGTCCCTTACGACTGAGTACTGACTTCGATCTTCACTCGAGCATAGTCCAATTGAACCTTACGACTGAGTACTGACTTCGATCTTTACTCGAGCTTAGTCCAGTTAACCCTTACGGCTGAGTATTGACTTGGATCTTCACTTGAGCCTAGTCCGGATGATCCTTACGACTGAGTACTGACTTCGATATTATTGGAGCCTAGTCCAGTTGAACCTATCTATTGTGTACTGACTTCGATCTCCACTCAAGTTTAGTTCGGTTGGCCATTGCTACTGCCGACTTAGATCTTCACTTGAGCCTAGTCTCGTTGACCCTATCTACCAAGTACTGACTTCGATCTTCACTCAAGTTTAGTCCGCTTGACTCTTACTACTGAGTATCGACTTCCATCTTCACTCGATCCTTGTACGTTTGATACTTACTTTTTGAATAATGACTTCGATCTTCACTCAATTCTTGTCCAGTTTACTCTTACGAATGAATCCCGACTTCGAACTTCACTCGAGGCTTGCCCAGTTGAAATGTACTACTAAGTAGCAACTGGAAGTTTACTACTGAGTACTGACTTCGACCTTCACTTGAGCCTAGTCCAGTTGATCCTTACTAGTGAGTATTGACTTCGATCTTTATTCGAGCCTAGTCCGGTTGACTCTTACGACTGAGTATTGACTTCGATCTTCACTCGAGCCTAGCCCGGTTGACTCTTACTACTGAGTACTGACTTCGATCTTCATTCGAGAATAGTCTGGTTGACCCTATCTACTGAGTACTGACTTCTATTTCACTCGAGCCTAATCCGGTTGACCCTTACGACTGAGTACTGACTTTGATCTTCACTCAAGCCTACTTTGTTTGACACTTATTTATAAATACTGACTTCGATTTTCATTCGAGCGCGGTTGACATTTATGAATACTGACTTCGATCTTCACTTCTAGCCTAATCCGCATGACCCTTACTACTGAGTACTGACTTCTCTCTTCACTCGAGCCCAGTCTGGTTTACCACATCTATTTAGTACATACTTTGATCTTCACTCAAGGCTAGTCCGGTTAACGCTTACTATTGTGTATAGACTTCGATCTTCTCTTGAGCCTATTCCGGTTGACTCTTACGACTGAGTAGTGACTTTGATCTTCACTCGAGTTTAATTCCGTAGTCGAACACGTAGAGGTATACTTTAAATATATGGTTTTTCTGAAGTAAAAACGGACGTAGGTTCGTTTCCTGCGGGAGGTACCGTTTTTTCTTCAGTTCTTCTCAGTTTAGACTGGTTGTTATGGATTTCATTACTTAAAAAAATATAAAACGGATAGCCTCTCAATAACGTGTATCCACTAAAATAACATTTATAGTAATAAGAAATACATATATATATATATATATATATATATATATATATGTAATGAAAAATAAACCACTTTAAGGTACCATTACGATAATTTATTTCACCTAAATCCTTTTTTAAGGATTCAGGATCATCAGGTAAAACTTCCAACAACGAATTGAGAGGAAAAATGGGATTAGAAATTGGTGGGTAGTGTAATTTGTAATTTAATAGAGGGGGTTGAGAGTGGTAGTTAAACAGACAATATAAAGTATAGGGAGGCGTTAATTTTATATCTCTCTTAAGTATGTTTTATATTGGAGTAGGAGGAGTGACAGAACTTTGACCTATTTAGATGGTTAAAAAACGGAAATGAATTGTAGAAAATGTATACAAGTGAGTCTTATGGTAAAGAGAGAGATAGGGGGAGGGGGAAAGAGAGATGGAGTTGTTATAATTTTGTTTTAACAAAAATATGTAAAAGATAGCTTACAATGTTTGATAGAAAATTCGATGTCTGAAAAAATATTTGTTATTAACTTAAATCTTTAATTTTTTAAGTAAATAGTTTCGGGACTAAATATAACTATTATTGTAATAAACATATTTATCTAGGACATAAAGAAATATTTAAAATTTTAATAGATTATTTTATATATATATATATATATATATATATATATATATATATATATATGTGTGTGTGTGTGTGTGTGTGTATGTGTGTGTGTGTGTGTGTGTGTGTTGATAGAAAGTACTGTGGTTACAAAAAAGACCTAAGATCTGGAACCAGGAATGACGTAAGTTTAATGCCTCCAAAATGAAACTCCTCTCTATCAATCACATGTAAGACCCCTTTCTTGTCTTTTACGAACGTGACGTTTACTGATCTACATGCGAGTGACTCGTTTCGCCTTCTCAGGCGTACATCTTGGCTGACATAAAGTGTAAATATTATATTGAATCCATTCCTAGGTCTGCTTTTAAGCAGATCTGTCCACTGTTTCGTACTAAATAATTTTTCTACCCTGAATTTATCTTACATATTTATAAGTCTGCCATTCATCCAGGCTTAGATATTGTTTGATGCACCTGCTGTATATTTAGAGATTCCGGATAAAATTCAAAGTATTCTTGGTCCTGACCCGGCGTCTTGGTTTCATTCACTGTACCACCTTCATAATGTAGCTTCCCCGTCTCTTTTCTATAAATACTTTGTAACTGTTCGGATGAATTCCTCACTATGGTACACAGACTTTATGAATTTAAGCGGAGTACTAGGTTGGCGTCAAGATATCAGTAATTCATAATTTATTTAGCTAGATCGAAAGTTCTATGCTACCAATTCCTTTTCTCACACTACTAGATTGTGGAACTCGTTTCTGGTTCCATGGTCTCCAATTTTGATCAAAGGCAATGTCACTCGTTAATCTACTTTCTTCTAGATACCTGTTTTTCTCCTTTTTTTGGCTCTTGAAGCGGAGTACTAGGTTGGCGTCAAGATATCAGTAATTCATAATTTATTTAGCTAGATCGCAAGTTCTATGCTACCAATTCCATTTCTCACACTACTAGATTGTGGAACTCGTTTCTGGTTCCATGGTCTCCAATTTTGATCAAAGGCAATGTCACTCGTTAATCTACTTTCTTCTAGATACCTGTTTTTCTCCTTTTTTTGGCTCTTGAAGCGGAGTACTAGGTTGGCGTCAAGATATCAGTAATTCATAATTGATTTAGCTAGATCGCAAGTGCTATGCTACCAATTCCTTTTCTCACACTACTAGATTGTGGAACTCGTTTCTGGATCCATGGTCTCCAATTTTGATCAAAGGCAATGTCACTCGTTAATCTACTTTCTTCTAGATACCTGTTTTTCTCCTTTTTTTGGCTCTTGAAGCGGAGTACTAGGTTGGCGTCAAGATATCAGTAATTCATAATTTATTTAGCTAGATCGCAAGTTCTATGCTACCAATTCCTTTTCTCACACTACTAGATTGTGGAACTAGTTTCTGGATCCATGGTCTCCAATTTTGATCAAAGGCAATGTCACTCGTTAATCTACTTTCTTCTAGATACCTGTTTTTCTCCTTTTTTTGGCTCTTGAAGCGGAGTACTAGGTTGGCGTCAAGATATCAGTAATTCATAATTGATTTAGCTAGATCGCAAGTGCTATGCTACCAATTCCTTTTCTCACACTACTAGATTGTGGAACTCGTTTCTGGTTCCATGATCTCCAATTTTGATCAAAGGCAATGTCACTCGTTAATCTACTTTCTTCTAGATACCTGTTTTTCTCCTTTTTTTGGCTCTTGAAGCGGAGTACTAGGTTGGCGTCAAGATATCAGTAATTCATAATTGATTTAGCTAGATCGAAAGTTCTATGCTACCAATTCCTTTTCTCACACTACTAGATTGTGGAACTAGTTTCTGGATCCATGGTCTCCAATTTTGATCAAAGGCAATGTCACTCGTTAATCTACTTTCTTCTAGATACCTGTTTTTCTCCTTTTTTTGGCTCTTGAAGCGGAGTACTAGGTTGGCGTCAAGATATCAGTAATTCATAATTGATTTAGCTAGATCGCAAGTGCTATGCTACCAATTACTTTTCTCACACTACTAGATTGTGGAACTCGTTTCTGGTTCCATGGTCTCCAATTTTGATCAAAGGCAATGTCACTCGTTAATCTACTTTCTTCTAGATTCCTGTTTTTCTCTTTTTTTGGCTCTTGTTCCTTAATTGTTTTTTTTTTATTTTCTCACTCTTGCACACTCAGCAACCACTTGTGCCTTAGTGGCTTTATTGCCTTTTATGAAGTGACAAGATTTATAAAATCTTCGCATCGAAAATTCTGCAAAATATTTATTGATTGCCGTCACTACATTCTGATATTAAAATAAGAGAACCAAAATCTGAATTGACTATGAGACATTTTTTCTCTCTGTGTACAGTGTTCAGTGAAACATTGCGGTAGATGCCTTTGCCAATTCTAGAGGTGCTATATAAAACTTGTGATGTTTTACTTGATTAGAATTCCTACAACCTAAAACATTTCCTTTAAAACCTATGATAATTTTACTTTACGACGACCTAAGATAGGTATATTTTCCTCATTCAAATGTCTTTTGTAAACCTATGAGTATTTATCTCATATTTGAAAACGCCCGTTCAAAACATTTGAATATTTTGTCTAAAGGCCTCAGAGAACAAGCTTCGCCTAAGGGAGGTGAAAGTTTCACAGTGCATATCGATTTGTGAACTTTTCGAAGTAAGTGCAATAAAAATAAAGCGGACTGTCACAAATTCACAAAGGCACACGCCCGAATTGTCGTAAATCTACTCGTCCCGCGGTCAACTCTCTTCACCTCCCCACTTGTTCACTATCACTGACTTTATATGCGTCAGAAGAAATGTTTCATCAATATCGTAGGCAGTAGACGCGGCTATTCCATCAACCGTTTTCGATTATAAACGATGAAATGGGTCTACACTGGTTTATCTTTGTGTCATGGAGCCAATTTCATCGGCAGGCTACTTGAAGGTAAGTAGATGTCTACTGCACAGTAAGTAAATTGCTTTTGTTGCTAAGAAATTGCTTTATACGGACAGTTGGTCTGAAAGAAAGGTGTACAAACTCTTTTGTTTTGTTATTTTTTTTTGCTGCTGTTGTTTTCGAAGAGAAAACAGAACTGTATTGCAAAGAACTGTTAATCTGGGTTGAAAATTTGACGCGACAATATAAATTTGTGAAAGCCTATAATGTATTTTGGACGATTTGTTTACTCCAAAAATATTTGGTCGCTTTCATATTTTTTTGTTACATTTTGAGTTAGATTTGTTTGTTTGGTTTTTTGTTCGTTTACTTTTTGAACGTATTCAATAATGGCTCTCCACAATTTCCTGTCTATTGTTGGTCTTAAGAGATTTTGTCTTTTTGTTATCTCTCCTAAAACTTCTTTCGCCATCCATTTGCTCATTCTCACTAAGTATGTTATGCGTTGATTTCTTCTGTCTCTTTTGACTTCAATCTGTCTTGTGAATATCAGATTTTCCAAGTCCCCTTTCCTTATTGTGTGCCCTAGAAACTTGAATTGTCTCTTCCTGACGTTATGTATAGGTTTCCTTTTTGTTTTCATTTTCTCTAAAAAAATCCTTGTTGCTCACATACTCGGTATCCTCAGCACCATTCCGTAGTAGCACATTTCTGTTGCTTCAAGTCTCTTCTTCATCGGTGAGGAAAACTTTCACCATTCATTGCCATATAAGAGAATATATATTACATAAGGTTTTTGTTTTTTTTCTGTTATGGTGAAATACACTATAGTTAATAGGCTCTCCCACCTAATATAAGTAAGAGTAGTAAGACAAACGACGGTTAGTCGATGTCGGACGACCGGCTAGAACGGTTGAACTCTCTTCCTTCGGGCGGTGAGGAACCCGAATGAGGCTACGCCGAAGGGCGGATTCTCGTTCGGGGAGGTAAACCGACCCTGAACCCGTTTATACGTGTTCAAAGGGTATATTTTTGGTCGATCCCACGGGCTCGGAGATCCCACGGGCTCGGAGATCCCACGGACTCGGAGATCCCACGCTAAACCGGCCTTGTGCCACATGATACCCTTGCGGGGGGTGACTAAATACTAGTCGATGTCGGACGACAATAGTCGACAGTTAGTCGAATACGAAAGTAGTCAGCGACCCCAACAAGATTACTCTGCGTAATATCTATTATATCAAGTTCCTAACGTTTTGTACGTCGAACTATTTAGGACCGATTTAGTACAAATACAAGCCTTCACTGCGAAATAACTCCACAAAAGTTTCTAAAGAAATTAGCGTGTTTCTTAATGAATTGCTTAGCTTGTGTAATTCACCATTTCTATTCCTAATGCATCTTCGGATTTCGGTGTCACACTTTCTCTTCTCTTTTAAAACACTTTCCATATATTTAAATTGTTGAAATTGTTTGATATTAGTATCTTCAATTTGTAATTTTCATGTTGGACCGTTCCTAAAAGTCATTCATTCTGTATTATTGCATTTGATGTTTAGTCCTTTCTTCTCGCTTTCTTTCACTACTTTCTATAGGATCTTTTGTAGTATCATTCCGTATCTATGACATCTGCATATATATGTTGGTAAGATTGTGGTTGCCGATATTGAATTTTGGTATGACTTAATTCTATCAGAAATGCCTCACTTTATAGGAGAAGTCCGGTGAGGAGACTCATCATTGTCTTAGAGTTCTTTCTATTTTTGTATATCTGCTAAATTCATTTTCGACCTGCATGCAAGCAGTTTGCTGCCAGTATAGGTTCTCATAATGCGAGCAACGCTTTGCTACTCGCATTCGTTTTGCAATTTTTAGTTCAATCCCTAACAAATTCCGGTTCATCAGTTTCTGCGGTCTTTCAATAAAGAAGGAAGCGAACGCAGTTGCCTTTTCACACCTAGCAGGAAATATGGCTGCACACTCGATTTGAAGGGACAAGTAACGATCTTTCGTTTCACACCCTGAGATATATACACTTATAAATACCCGATCCTGCCCGAATGCTAATTATATATATATATATATATATATATATATATATATATATATATATACAGGCGTCCATTAAGTTCGTGTTTACTTTAAAAAGTTTATAACTTTATTTGTATTTACGATAGAAATAATCTGTAAAAAATGTTATAAGGTTTAATGTACCTAGTTTTAAGTATAGCTAAAATAACTTGTAAATCAGTTGGCAAATGTTTTCCATGAACTGCAAAATCGTATTACCCTTTGTATTGCTAATGATGGAGGACATGTGGAAGCTTAAATAAAATTTCAATAAAACCTTAAAAAATATAGATTTACTTCTTTCTAATCCTTTCTACAAATTATTTCTATCGCAAGTACAAATAAACTTATAATTTTTTTAAAGTGCACACGAGCTTTATGGACACCCTATATATATATATATATATATATATATATATATATATATATATATATATATATATATATATATATATATATTGAAACAGCAGTAATCCATTACAAAAAAGTGTTTAAATTTCATGCTTTGTCTCGCGTTTCTACGATTGTTTTCGATACTCTCAGATATTTTGAAGAATTGATATTGAATACTAGCGTTCCAAAGGAAATGTCTAGCTGTAGCCATCAAAATTTTCTCTACCGGACTGATTACATCCAATTCTTGGCAATGTTTAAGACGGTGAAAACATACTTAAAAACAACAACAAAGAAAGAGAACAAAAAGCATGAATTTTGGACGAATATGATTCCGATGTACAGCCATTGGTTTAAATGGTAGGATAGCCTTGGGTGACACCTTGTTTGCATTCAAAGTCACCGCGGAAACGATAATTGGAAATCACTCTATTGTCTTTGAAAAGGAATCTTGTCAATTCGCTACCCTGAAGGGACGTTACATAAAAAATAACTCGGAGTCGATACCCGCTCGCATCCAAGCATCGTGACCGTCATCGACTCTTCTTCCCTCTCTCCACTCTGGTGGCGGTGGCGGAGATGACAGTGAAGGCACAGCCTACTCCAGTAGCGTAATCAAAGGTAGTCTCACGAGGCCATTCGCGTGAATTTGATTTTGATGGAAAACTCTGCGCGATGGAGAAACCCATACACTTGGCTAGAAGTGCTTCCCTCTCAACTCAACGGGGATTGAGACGGGTGAGATCTGGCAAACCTGGTTGGATCGTGCTGTCGGATGCTAGCTCTGTCGAGGTTATTATGTTCATACTGTATCTCTCTCTCTCTCTCTCTCTCTCTCTCATATATATGTACACACACACACATACAGACATGACTGAAGTAAGTAAACAAAACACTAAACAAGTCAATAATATTTTATATGAAGACCGATTGAAAACACACAGTAAATTTTATTCTTTTTTCAGCAACAAATTTCCATTAGAAATTTTATTTTCTCTTATGGAATATCCGC
Organism: Acanthosepion lycidas; assembly: GCA_963932145.1. Classification (NCBI taxonomy): domain Eukaryota; kingdom Metazoa; phylum Mollusca; class Cephalopoda; order Sepiida; family Sepiidae; genus Acanthosepion; species Acanthosepion lycidas. The sequence continues at coordinate 83,528,874 of OZ010576.1, forward strand.
CTGGGTTTTCTTGGCTCCATACCTTAAAAAAACATTTAAAAGAAGCTTAAAAAACAACAACAAAGGGACACTTGAAAAAATGCTTGTCGTCATCGGTACCCGCTCGCATCCAAGCATTGGGATCGCCATCGTCTCTCCTTATTCCCTTTCTCTCCTCCTGGTGGCAGAGGCCGAAATGGCTTGAAGGCCCAGCCTAACCCTGTAGAATTAAAGGGACGTAGAAAGCGAAGTCAAAGAGAAATTGACGAGGCCATTGGCGTGGATTTGATTTTGGTGGACAACACACTTGGCCTCCCTCACAAGTCAAAGGGGATTGAGACAGGCAAGATCTGGCAAACCTGGCGCTGCCCTCTTCCACCGGTTTGGTCGTTTAGAGCGTGTAGATCTTTGCCTAATCCACCGCTGCGGTTTTCGTGGGTTGGTCGCATTCAGTCTTGTCCTTCCTTCTCGACCTTATCGCCATGGGAGGACCTACAAGTGTATATAAAAAAAAATTTCAACATGCGTGTGTCTGTGTGTGTGTGTGGTGGGGGTGTAGTCTAAGTTCTGACGATTCGTTTGACTTGTAATAATTAAATGGTGCTATTATTATTAATGGCACACAATTAGTATCCAAACGATCACGCCAAGCGGATTATAGTCAAAAGAAAAAAAGAGAGAGAGAAAGAGTGAGAGAGAGAGAAAAAAAAAGAGAAAAAGAGAGAGACAGAAAGAGAGAGAGAGAGAAAGAGAGAGAAAGACAGAGAAAGAGAGAAAGAAAAAGAGAGAGAGAGAGAAAGAGAGAGAGAGAGAATATCCAGGGCAATTCCATCTATATTTAGTTGTCAATGTTTCCGTGCAGACAAAATGACTGCCTAAAATATTATACTTTCCATCAGTCTCAGACTATGCACTTTGAGCAGCGTATATACTCGTCCAATTTTCTTTGGTTTTCGTTCTCTCATTTACTACGTCTTTGTTCCCTTGCTTCTTTCTTTTTTTTTTCTCTTCTCCATTCTTTGCATATCTTCTAGAATTGATTCTCTTCATATATTAGCTTTTATTTTTTTTTATTTACACTATCGTTCACTCGTAACAAAGCCCAGTGGCCACTCGAGGTAGAGGGTCACGTTAAAGGGTAGTTTATATGAATAAACATGGCAACATAACGATTAACACTAAACAGGTTAAGATTCTAATGACCGGGTAAACATCCTCTCGGGAGTCTGTTCTTCAGGGTAGTTGTTCGCGGGAAAAAGCTGTTTAAGTTGAACTTATTTCTCGTCGATCGAATACGGGGGGGGGGAATGTAGGTGGTTTGCTACTTTGTAAGCGGCATGGTCAGTCCTAATCGTGAAGGTTAGAACTGGTGAAATACAAGAATTTTGTTGTTTCGAGCACTTTCCATGGTCGTAGTGTAGAGAAGTGAGAGACTCGCCACATCCCGCCTGTGAGAGAAAGGTTAGAAAATGATTCTTATACAACAAGGATTCGGCAACGATTTTGAACTCTGTCAAGACTGAAAAGTGAGGTCTGGGCAGCTCCTGTCCAACGTACTTCATTTTCGGCTTGAGCTGGCTCTTATAACGGTAGAGGATAGCATTAGGACTCAGTTACTTATAGTGATTGGCGACTTTCCCCATTCAGTATTTACATTTTGCGGACTATTGTCCTCATCTTTGTCGCCATATTTATCACAAAGTTTCGGCCGTTGTACGCTCCGGCCTTCTTCAGGTGGTTGGAATTTTCTCAAGGACACATGGCACAGTGGGTAAATACGTTGGTTAGATCCAGTGACAGACCCAAAGAGTGTGAGTTCAATACCCGGTTAAGGCAGTGGAGAACTTTCAGAGGGAAAATTAGAAGGAGATAACTGATAACTGACATCCATCAAACATGGCACGTGGAATTAGAACAGTCTACCCCAGGGATCGAAATAAAGGGTTCAGTTCGAAATTCCAACCACCTGAAGTAGGCCGGAGCGTACAACGGCCGAAACGTTGTGATAAATATGGTGACAAAGATGAGGACAATAGTCCGCATAATGTAAATACTGTACATAATGCCTCATCTCAGAAATATAGACAGTTTCCCCATTCATTTGGTTTTTCACCATTAATTAATTCTCGTATTCATTTTTAGTATCTTTTCTTTCTTTCTGTTTCCTTCATCTCCTGTAATTTCTAATGCTTCATGCTTTTCACGTTTTGTCAGTGCCTATTTTTATAACGAAAGTTATTTTTTTTCTTTTATCACGTAATTGTTTTCTCTAAAAGTTGACAATAATACGGCCAACAATTGTATGTTACGATTGCCTGGCCAAGCAAGTCATAGAAGCATCGTTAGTCCATGACCACTCGCTTATTCAGCGAAAAATAGTGGCATATCAGTGAATAGACACTTACTAAATATATCTGACAATGGGCCAGAAAGCAGGAACGAACAGACCCAAGCCTTTTGTCTTAGAGGACTAGAGTGAAGATAAAGTAGCGTCAAATTTTGGAGGTGTGCACTATTAAGCGATTGTAAACACACTTCATTTCCACACTATCAATCTCAACGCACAGTCATAGTGTAAATAGTTAACAATACACCCAATACCCAATATCAGAAAAAAGAATAAATATATATATATATTAGGTTGGTGCAAAAATAATGTCTTTTGACGTATTTTTTAACGTCAAAAACGATATTATTTTTGCACCAACCTAATATATATATATATATATATATATATATATATATATATATATATATATATTTATTAATGCATTACTCTTCAAGTACGAATTGAGTTCTGTGCGCAGATAGATTAGGGTTAGGATCTCAGACTTTCGATTGAGTTTCAACCCCGGCTTGAAGCAAACTAGCGTCTAGCCACACTGCAGAGCTGTGATACAGCGAAACAGTCAGTGGATGATTATATATATATATATATATATATATATATATATATATATATATATATATATATATGTATATATATATATTATGGTTCTGAAGGTGCCGAACGTTGGGATCGACACCTCCAGTCCGATAACGTTGCCTTTCTGACAAATTGACCATGGTAAGATTCGAACCCGGTTATAATCAGAATTCGAACGTTCTAACCACTCGGCCCCGTGCCCATATCTCTCTCTCTCTCTCTCTCTCTCTCTCTCTCTCTCTCTCTCTCTCTGTATATATATATATATATATATATATATATATATATTGCCAATGTAAATTCTGACAGGATGCAATCAATTTTATATTTAAAAGAAAACGGACGCCATCTTTACAAAGAAATGTATGCATGCGTAGACATTATATATATATATATATATATATATATATATATATATGTGTGTGTGTGTGTGTGTGTGTATATGTATGTATGTATGTACGCATCAATTCTTATGCTCTTGTGAGGGACGATAAATGCTTTTGCAGGCCTGATGCGAATGCATGATTGCGTTCGTGTGTTCTTTTGTACATAGTTATGTCAACATTCACATCTAAGCGGTGGGTTCACGAGAAGTATTGGAAAACCTGGAATTCTCAACGACTCCAGGACAATGTACGTCTTGGGTTGTCTATAAATAATATCAATTCTGTCGGCCCTAATCCTCAGTCGCCTTTCCTGAACTGCGAGCGAAAGACGCAAGCGCTCTACGCCGCCCTGGCTTCTATTTCGCTTGACAAAATCTCTGTTGCCACTGAAAAGGCCGCGTCTGGATACAACATCGATTTTCTATTAACAAACGTTCCCGATGACAAAAATTAATGGATATTTCTTTTAAATACCTTTCTCTTTCTTTGTGTCAGCTAAAAACTTGGTTTTTGGCGACTTGCCCGCAGCGCGTCCAAGCTGTGTATTACGATTCCCTTTAAGTGCCGCACTGTGAGAAGCCGACAAGAGTTGCCATGTACGCAAGAACAGACGACGTTTTATATGTACGCTAACGGAAAATAAAATTGCACCAACGAGAAGGACAATGCCAATTTTGATCTGAGTAAAGTATATAAGGGTAGCGTGAAAATCAACGACGTAATCGTCGGGACGAGTTCAAATTTCGTCCGGGAATTTTGCTTTCATTTCAAACTAATATATTTGAGTAAGACATTTACTTGTTATTAATGTTCACCCAATATAAGGCCCAAGAGCCATTCAAGATAGAGTGGTAGTGCGTGGAGTTCTATCAGTATAATAAAGAGCAAGATAACTGGAAAGATGGATAGCTAATTCTAGACTTGAAGATGTCAAGATTTAATTAGCGAATAAAATTTCAGAGTTCACATGGATACGTTAGGACTTCAGAGTTAATGTAGACTTTAGAAGGGACTGGAAGCCTAATCCTAAATAGGAAACAAGCGAGGAATACCTATCTACTCTTATGGGGAGAGACATACCTATCTATTCTTATTGGGAGATACATACTATCTCCTCCTATTGAGAGAGACATACCTATCTACTCTTAGTGGGAAAGACATACCTATCTATTCCTATTGGGAGAGAAATACTTATCTACTTTTATTGAGAGAAACATACCTATCTATTCTTAGTGGGAGATATATACCTATCTACTCCTGTTGGGAGAGACATACTTATCTACTCCTATTGAGAGAGACATACCTATCTATTCTTATTGGAAGAGATATACCTATCTACTCTTATTGGGAAAGACATACCTATCTATTCCTATTGGGAGAGACATACTTATCTCCTCCTATTAAGAGAGACATACCTATCTACGCCTACTGGGAGAGACATACCTATCTAGTCCTATTGGAAAGACATACCTATCTACTCCTATTTGGAAAGACATATCTATCTATTCCTATTGCGAGAGATATACCTATCTACTCCTACTGGGAGAGATATACCTATCTACTCTTATTGGGAGAGACAAAGATATCTACTTATATTGGGAGAGGAAAATAATAATAATTACAAAATAAAATTTCAGAGTGCCTGCGGAGAGATGCCAAATGTACAGGGTTGAAGAAACCGGAAACCTATTCCAAAAAAGGAAATCAGGGATAAACATCTACTCTTGTTCAAAAAATAATGGAGGTGTATGAACCGGATGATAGGTGAACCTATCTACTTGGATCTATCTTTTCTTTCTACGCCTCCTCCCAACCCATCTTATGGATTAAATCGTGGGTTTGACTGGGCTTACATATTTTTCCCACCGCAAGGCTAGAAGGGCTACTCCAAATTAAATACCGTGAAGAGTGTAACAGGAAAGAACTTTACTATATTTCCCAAGAATTCTTAGCAATTCACATATACGATGAAATATGATTGATCGATCGGTTCATTTTCTACGGATTATCAACCCTTTGATTATTGGTCATTTAAAGCCGGAAATATATATTTTTAGATTGTAAGAACTTTTTAATTTTTTTTTTTTTTTTAATATAATATTGGTATAAAGATACAAATTTACTAATTAACCCATATTTGGGGAGAGAAGAGGTGGATTCATACGCTTATCAAGTGTATTTGAGCGTAAGTGAATATAACGAACAGACTGGAATTGGAACCCGGCTCTCCGATTAACAATTCTGAGCCATTATACATTCCACCATTTCAATTAATTATTGTTGCTTTGCTTTACTTTAAACGTTATTTTTAGTGGATACTCATATTTGTGTAGACGTCCCATTTATTTAGTATTAAACAGTATACTTATTTATTTTTATCTGCCGATTATTTGAGAAATTTCATTAAGGAAAAATATGCGCTCTCCGGCAGGATTCGAACAAGCGTCACTCTGTACAGAGAGAAACCGTCATTAGATCCGACGTCTCTTAATCAACTCGGACACTGAGCCGCCTCGCCGATCAAGCAAAGTCTGAAACGTGCCTTTAAGCGAAATCCTTCTCATGTTAAATACCTCGTAACTTTCATATCTGCTCAAAATAAAAGGCGTAAATAAAACATTATTAAGGAGAGAAAACATAAGGACAGAAGATGCTGACTGCCGGTGTCGTTAAATTGTTGAAGATCAAAGTCGACTGAAAAGCAAGAAGCGAGTTCCATAAACGAGAAGAGGCGAGAGGAGTGAGGTCTGGCATAGAACTTACGGTTGTATCTAGCCATTCCAATTGTAAAGTGATGAAACCTTGCCGCAAATTTAGTACTGAAATACAAAGTATATACAAAATACGAATAAAAAAAAACAACTTTTACCTTCTTCAGCCAACAGAACACGGAAAGCAGCATTTCAAGCAATTAGTATGAATCCATGGCCGTTAACTCCGTCATTTCTGCCACGGAATAGACGTTCCGTTTCCAACTAAATTGAAAACAAGGTTAAATAAATATAAATAATAATAGAACTAAACAAAACAAGAAAATTATGAGCATTTCAGCTTTTCAGTGTGGCTAGACGCCATATTCCTTCAAGCCGGGATCGAGAATTTCTACCAAAAGGCTCTCAATAAGTAGCTAGAGTTATAATATTCAATAGATAAACAAAATTTCAATGGATTTATCTCATTGACCGACTCTAGAGTTTCGCGTCAAAACGCTCGTCATAGCCGAATAGTCGATAAATCTACTGATTTTTTTTTTTATCAGATCTCATATTTACACTCGTCAGAAAAAATTGAAAAATTTATTATTAGCGTTTGTTCTGAGGGTTATAAATAGCAGGTTTGTGAATAATGACAAGATATTTATCAAACATCTAGGCCATACTAATGCTTTTAGTATTACGACAGATGCCTTTCTTTCCGCTGCTCTTAAAATTTTATTTTATTTTGGAGCCCTTATCAATCATAATCGTGTCACGATATCTGAATTAGCTCACAACTAGTCTTCGAACACCGACATTTATCTTACTTGAAACCAAGCTCAGGGCAAACAATAAGAAAAGTCTGTCTATCTATCTATCTGTCTATCTATCTATCTATCTTTCTATTTATCTATCTAATGTCATTGATCAGTATCACTCAGTTAAGCTATCTTTTGGTTGAGATAGTGGCATATTTTGAAGCCGATGACCACTTTTCGTATCTGACCTCAGATGAAAACTAACATTAAAAACCAAATATTCATATCTATCTATATAACTATAGATCTATCTATCTATCCATCTATGCCTGTTCATATCTATCTATCTATCTATCTATCTATCTATCTATCTATCTACCTATCTATATACTTATCTATCTATGCCTGTTAATCTATCAATCTGTCTATGCCTGTTTAAATCTATCTATCTATCTATCTATGCCTGTTAATCTATCTATGCCTGTTCAAATCTATCTATCTATCTATCTATCTATCTATCTATCTATGTCTGTTCAAATCTATCTATCTATCTATCTATCTATCTATCTATCTATCTCTGCTCGTTAATCTATCAATCTATCTATGCCTGTTCAAATCTATCTATCTATCTATCTATCTATCTATCTATCTATCTATGTCTGTTAATCATTTGATTAATTCGTCCAAGCACGTACTCGACTATTCTCTTCTCATAATACTCTTGTGACATGCCAGTGATGTGTTATTTTGACAACACATTTCGAATTCGGTCAGCCAATTCATTTTATTTGTGCCGAATTATCACCTTACAAGTATCGACAACTTGGTGCACATCTGTGAATATATATATATATATATATATATATATATATATATATATATATATATATATATAGTTTTATCTAAAATTAAAGCCGTAGAAGTAAGAGAGCTTCACGCATTTCTCGTGGGGCGAGTCCCGATTTGATAAAATGATATGTGCAAGGTACAAAAGAGGAAAGAGAACAGATGAACAGAGATGTTCTCCAAGTCGCTGTTAGCAAATCGAGTCAAGGGAGAAAAAAATACGAATCATTCTGATCGAACGTAATGAAAGTTTGTAAACGAGAAACATTCACACTCACGAACGACGGCTTGTCGCTTCTTCCTTCCACACAAGACGGAAAAATAGATATAAAAGATGTTCTTGCTGTCTAAGAAGGGACGGACGGATAGGATAAAAGAGGCAGGCCTGTCAAGAAAGATCAATGAAAAGCGATTGGAGAAAAATAAATTAAAAGCCGACAGTAGAGAGTGATGTAAGTTTGCTTCAACCGTTATGATACAGGTATTGTCGTAGAGAAAGGAGGAACACGATTTTGTCCACTTGTATTCTGGTTTCGTGGACATTTAATCGCGGTGAACCTTTCTGGAAAAGTGCAAATAAAATTCTCTTACATCTGTGCTTACTGTCGGGGCACAATTTAATAGCTAATCTCTTTTATGACAAGGCGCAGCCAACTTGCGAGAATCTTTGTTTTAAGTCTTCTTGAAAATGGATAAAGGAAAAATCGTCAAATATATAAACAAGGCCGAATAGATAAATGTTTGCAATCGACATATAAATATTCGCCGAGCTTCTTAGAGTTTGACACAAGGACACTAGCAACCATCCCAACCATTTTATTTGCATTAAACATATATATATATATATATATATATATATATATATATATATATATATATATATAATTAGACTAATTATTTATTAACAAATAATTTGAAACAGCCAAGGTTATAGTTAAAAATAATAATATAACTCTTAGAACAAAATTAAATAGAACAACTATTATTTACGAATTTAAATGTCCATTAAGGAATTGTACTTTGGATCAATTAAAATTCGTAAATAATTATATTGGCCACACTACAACATGTTGGACAAGAAGACTCACACTATATCTTTCTGATCATACTTTAATTAGGTCTGATATAAATACTCATGGAGACCCACTGTATAACACAAATAAAATAGCATCGTCTACCCTAAAAAAAACCTAAAAATAATGGAAGCTTTATTAATAAAAAAAACACACACACATACACACACACCCAATAAAATCAACTATGAACATGGACACAATCTCTTGACTGTGTTCTGAAAATGAAAAAATTATATAAATACATACGTACAACAATCTATTTCTTGTTAACAATTAATATAATTCAACCTTGAAAATGTCTAAATGTATAGCCGAAAGCGCTCAGAAAGAGAATAATTGAACAGTTTTTATATAATTTATCTACCGAAAAAAAAACAAACATATAAGATCACATGAGAAATTGTATAAAAAAACTTGTCTGTCTATCCTTTATTATTATAAGGATTTCGATTTCTACTCTATCGTCCATTACTATATGGATCTCTATTTCTATTCTATCTACTATTACTATACGGACCGTTATTTTATACTCTATTCACTATACTATTTCTCTATACGGATCACTATACGGGTAGCTATTCGAACGCGTCTTACACCATTATTGTTCAATAGAATACTATAGTTGTATCTACCACAGATGTCTCCCTATCAACAAACCACTGAAAAACCAGCAATTTGGGCTTCAAAAGCAGTATTTCAAATTAACACTATATATATATATATATATATATATATATATATATATATATATATATATAATAATAATAATAAAAAGGCTTAAACACTAATATTCCATGGTCATAATTTATTCCATTGGAATCGTAAATACGATCCAATTCATCAGACCTACAAATTCAAAAAGAAAACGGAAAAGAACAACTCCGGAAATAAAAATAGAATAGAGAGTGTAAATTATGACCATGGAATATTAGTGTTTAAGCCTTTTTATTATATCCTTACTCTGTCCTGTACATTGAGTTCTAACTGGATTCTATCCTCTCGGAATTTTTTATTCAAAATATATACCTGTGTGTATATGCACCTGTGTATTTTGCATATATATGTGTATATTTACCACTTATATTCTCTCTCTCTCTCTCTCTCTCTCTCTCTCTCTCTCTATCTATCTATCTATATATATATATATATATATATATATATATATATATATATTTAAAGATATTTTTCGAGGTACAAAATTTAATGATCGAAATAAAAGTATAAAACTTAATATTACGAGACATATTTAAAAAAAAAAAAAACGGGTGAAGCAACCGGTTTCGCTCCCGCTCTTCAGGCTTCAACGGGAGATTTAAAATTAACACAGAAAAATGTACAATAAAAGGAATTGTAAAAATAAAATAAAATAAAATATATGCAAAAGAAACTAGAAACAAATGACAGCGAGTCCCAACAAACACTCCCGTTGCTTACACAAAGAAGGCTTGCGGAACCCGATGTAAAGTGCCTCCAGAACCTTTAGATGAAATAAGGAGTGAGACCGGGACAACACGGTGAACCAGTCAACACTAAATTTGGCTGCACAGTCTCTGTTCTTTAATAGGTGTTCGCATATGGCGGAACTATATATATATATATATATATATATATATATATATATATATATATATATATATATATATATATATAAATTTTAGCTTATAATACATGTTTTTATTAGAAATAAATACAATATCTTATTTGGTGGTGTTAAATTTTATTATGCAACTAAAGGATTGATCAGCAATATATTTAATAATGCAGTTATTGATATTTATGTTTTTGCATTCCAGCTATATATATATATATATATATATATATATATATATATATATATATATATATAAAGACTGCGATGAATCTGCGATGAATCATAAAGATATGATTGCGATAAATCATGAAGATATGATCTCAAAACAGAAACAAGATATTGTAAATTTATTGAGTGATAGGGGACATAACATTGGAAGTTGTGAAAAAGTGGAAAATATTTTCGTATAACAAAGGGGTCCTTTAGAACTTAATCGGACTTAATTTAGATTTACACTGATGTGAATACACATCCGTACGAAGGAGAGGAGGCGCTGACATTTTAAACTTTTAAAATTATTTTTTTTATTTAATGTTTTGGGTATATAGCCTCAGCGATTTAATCTATTTTCTTCTTTGCTTATGCTTTTACCACTTTTGTTATTAAATATCCGACATTGTCATAAAGAAGATCTGCCAAGAAAGGTGAAATGTTGTAAGGACATAAATTTACTGTTGATGATTGAGCGATTCAGTACATTTTCGTCTGAGTAAATTACTTTTCTTTTTTTTTTATTAGAGAAGCATTTTTAAATAAAGATTAGGGTCAGACGCGTAACGTTGATCAACAAATTCATTTAATGTGTTGTTTTGTAAAAGATCCCTTTTGTGTTCTTTTAATCTTTTATATAACATGCCTGAATCTTATTCTATGTATTCTTATTACGTGAGTATTTTTCAACTTATATAGATGTTCGAATATATACAAATTTATATATCTTTCCCTATCTATCTGTCTGTCTATCTCTCTCCCTCTCTCTCTCTCTCTATATATATATATATATATATATATATATATATATATATATATATGTTCCACTGTGTGTGTGTGATGACATGGGAGCACATCTGGTCCAAAAATGATGGCAAAAGATCATATTTAAGGCGTAAACTGCAAGCGATACAACCTATATTGAGTACGTTTAGAAGTGCAGTTTTCAAACTATGACAGTGTCTCGTGATATATTATATATATATATTAAGACATTTTTATGTTTATACATTCTTTTTATAGATACAAATATTTAAGAAAATGTGACGTCATATATATATATATATATATATATATATATATATATATATATATATATTATTCTCATGAACGTTATTATAAACGTCAACCATCATAATTAGAAAGATAAAAACAGTGTGCAGACTAACAAATCATGCTTATATAGATACGAAATAGTGCCGAATTATATATATATGTGTGTGTATATATATATATATATATATATATATTATTACTATCATTATTATGGTTGTTTATAGTATAATCTTGTCAGAGAGTAATTTTACGTACCTAATTACAAAGTCCCCTCCCGGGTCTGTGAGTAAAAAGATCATTTTAGGGTGAGTTATCTATGCATATTGGGCATATATTGTTTAGATGAAAAGGGTTTTCCGGGTGATATGTGCAGTTACGCGAGAAATTGTCTTTTGTAGGTCTGAGATGCTGATGTGCCCACAAATTTTAATCATCATTATCGAATGGGATTATCACAACAAGAATAATCATAGTTTTAAGTCTCCACATAATTCTTATTATTATTGTCATTATTACACACGTCATATTAATGGGTACACGTGTTTGAGTTGATATCCTGATTTTCTTTTCTTAAAAACCGAAATTAATATCAACTAGGCTAGTAGTTCGCCAAAAGAAAAACCTGCCTTCCCACAGAAAATACATACATACACAGAGAGAAAGAGAGAGAGAGAAACACACATACACACACATATATATATGTATATATATATACACACACACACACACATACACATATATATATATATACATACATATATATATATATATATATATATATATATATATATGAAAAAATGGAAGAATTTGAAACGCCCAGCACTTCATCGATCTAAATTTGTCATGTTGGTGTGACTACAAGGCAGAAAGTTCAGCGAATTTCAGAGTTTTTTAGCCGAATTCCTTTAGAGTATTTTTCTTTTTCTTTGACAAAAAACACGACCTTGATGATGGCAGTGTGCTAATATCGAAAGTCCTCTGAATGAAATGAAAAATGTATTAACAATCGGTAAAAGCACTCCAGGCTATATGACGGTCCCGTATAGGATAAAGGTTCGATTCCTGTAGGAGGACGCATACTTTCTATGAAAATTTCTGGGACATTCAGGCCGGTAAATGTCATTAATACTGTTTGTTATAAACAGAGGATTTACTTAAATATTTAACTATAAGCAGGACGTATAAAATGTCTTAATATATATATATATATATATATATATATATATATATATATATATATATATATTAGGTTGGTGCAAAAATAATGACGTAATAATGTCGTTTTTTGACGTATTTTTAACGTCAAGAAACATTATTATTATTACGTCATTATTTTTTCACCAACCTAATATATATATATATATATATATATATATATATATATAAATATAAATATATATTTGTGAAATTATAAAACTCAAAACCCCATCCGTACAAGGAAGGACAGAAACAAAACCAACAGTTTGAGGAAGAGCAAAAAAGGACCGCGTCCTTACGAGGAAGGAAAAAAAGCCTGCCTGTGAGGAAGAGAAAAAAACGTATCCGTACGAAGAAGGGCAAAAATAAACCCGCATCCTTACGAGGAAGGCCAAAAAATGTCCTTACGCGGAAGGACAAAAGAAAAAGAAAGAAAAATTTCACCCGTAGGAGTGAGGACAAAAGAAAATCATGCATGAGGAAGGGGTGGGGGGGATGCACTCGTACGAGACAGGGCTAAAAACAATGGACTTGAGAAACCCATTTTTCTGAAAAAACTGTTTTGAGAGAAAATGCTATCTGGTCAATGAAATACTAGTGTTTCCTGTATGGTATCCGACAATTATTATTAATCAACTATTTCTTGCTAATAAATACCTTACTTACAGAAGAATATCGGTGTAACATTGCTCTCTCTGACAACGAAGGAAGTAGAAAGTACAATATCAGACCTTCTTTCAAAATCCTTGCTTCATCTGTCAGCCTGAGGAAGAGAGTCCCTTACAAAGATCGTTCTGTTAAGCCACTCCAAACCCTACTCACAAAAAGACAGGATTTTTTACCAAAAAGAGTGCTACCATTATCGAATGATAAATGGATATTCTACTTACAGAGACCGCTTGATTAAAGCCGTTATTCAAAAAAATATATCCAGAAATACACTAGTCGATTTGTAAAGCTTGCCTCAGTTAGGGGAAGGTTTTATTTTTATTTTATACTAGACTAACCATGACCCATTGGGTCACTGACGATTCAGGCTATAAAACATTAAAAAATTGTTTGTTTGAAGAAAGTTTAAATAAAAATACTTACTGTATAAACAGCATGTATCCACTTAAAATATGAACTAAAAAATATTTTTAATATGGCAAAAAATATTTTAAAATCATTTTCCCTTGAAAATATTTAATTAAATATACCAAATATATCTTTTAAACACTTAGAATATTTTTTTTTATTTAAAGAAAGCCGAAATACAAATAATTACTCTACAAACTGGACGAAACAGCAAAACGGGATCTCTTTGTGTCTGTCTTTAATTTAAAAATATTTTAATAAAATATTGTATGTTAAAAGAAAGCTAAAATAAAAATATTTACCGTATAAAAAACTTGTAAAATCATTATGCTCCGGATAGACTCAACACACAAGCACTCACACAATCACAGACTTTTAGTATTATATAGATTACTTTTTACTAATGTTCACATGCTTCACATGGTCGAAGAGCCATTTAACCGGGAGGTTAAAAATAATTTTGGGGGTAATTCTTTTGTTTTTTATGTATTATGTCCTTCAGGATTTCAGCGCTCATGTCTCTCCATAACTTCATATCTTTCGTAGCTCTATGCAATATTTGTTTTCTTAGAATCCCAATGTGCTACCATCTATTTTTGCAACCTCTTTAAGAAGTTTCTTGATGTTTCTTTTTGTCCCTCTTACTTACCCTATGTTTTGTGCGTATCAAATTCTCTGAGTACCCCTTCCTTATTATGTACTCCAGATATTTCGGTGTTATTTTGTTCCCATTTTCCTTAAAACTACTTCGTTGCTTACATGTTACGTCAATGAAATACTCAGCATTCTTCTGTAAAACTGGATCTCTATTGTCTCAGTCCTTTTCTTCATCTGTGTCCAGAAGTCAATAGGAGGAGTGATATTACATAACGTTTTAGCTGTCTTTTATTTGTCTGAATGAAAATTTACTGTTTCTCATGTTCACCATGTTCACCATAGTCTACGAATATAGAATACAGGGCAGTACGTAATCTGTTCAATGAAACAACGTTAAAGATTAACACTCACGAGTCAGACACTCTACTGAATCTGACTATATCGCCACCACCAGCAGCTGTTCCGTAATTCTTCAGTCTTCGGTATAAAAGTGTGGCACCATTTAACGAGGCAGAAAGAGAGAAGGAAAGAGAGGAAGAAAAGGAGAGGCTAAAAACCGAATCGTGAGTGTTAGGCAGGAGCACACACACAGCTGAGAGACAATGGATAAAAGGATATTTTGATAAGTAACAAATGGCGAAGGAGTGTCATTACAATGACAGGGAAATTCTGAGTAGAAAGAAGGCGAGGGAAGGAAAGAATCAGATATGTGTTGGCATCGGCTGTGTTATCTAAAGATATGAAAACAAACTATTGGTACGGAAGACATCTTGTTATCGGCTACAGGCCGGCTGGTCAGAGAGAGAGAAAGAAAAATTCAAATGAGAATGTTATTTCGTTAAGTGACAACTAAAATGCTTAGACAGATATGAAAAATTAAAAAAAACCACCCACGAGCATCCTTGGCCTGCGATAATAAAATTTTGTTATCAGGAATTGTGCCGAAAGAAAATGAATGTTTTTTTTTTCTTTCTTCGAGGCGACGGACTGGCTGGGGCTTTGGAGATGTCCCTTTTTGAGACCATGTCGGGAAGGCCACACATTCTGATAATTAGCGATAAAATACTTGAAGTAAACCACGTGTGGAACAAGAGTTATGACCGCCATTTTCATATTGTCCCGTTCGCGGCTGGAGAAATGATAAACCATTAAGGGGAAGAAAAAGGAAAGAAAAAAGAGATATTTTTTTTTTAAGCAAGATATTTTTTTTCTGAAACAAGCCGCAGATTCGCCCACGCCCGGCTGAGACATCATTGGTCGAGTGGTGATCACGTGATGCACGAGGGAGGCTGTTGCCGCCCATCTGGAGGATGAGTAAGAGAGGTTCCACGAAGATGTGGGGAGGGCAGTTCACGCTCCTCTGAGGTATGATGAGAAGGTGGGAGTGAGGAAAGGTTCCCAAAAATGGAAAAAGGTGGAAATTCCTAACCAGAGAGGTGGATATGTATTTAGAATTATCGAGGAACCCCCCCCCAGCGCCGACAAACCCACCCCGGTTTTGGTCGGCGCCCATATAAACGAAGCCACAACGAGCATTTCGGAGAGAGTCGAGTTCCAGCAGTCTTCGGTTAAGGCAAGCCTCGCAAATAGCTGACAGATTCCCGCACATTTTCCAGACCATCTCTTCAAACCAAGAACAATTATTCTGAAGAGCGACTTAGATCCAGATCACCGAAATAAGTTTTTCTTTTGACTTTCGTCCAAAGACCCACCGAAACACCAATTTCTTAAAGAGCAGACGACTTGAAGTGTTAAAACTTGCCTAGCGGAAAACGACGTGCCACAATCCATAGAACGGGTCGGGAGATAGATGCAGTCCTATGTATCGAACAACTAGACATAAAGTTTGTTACCTTTTTCTTTGATACTTCGAACTTTTGAGTTTTCATTTCGTTGCCTTTTATGCGTATTTTTGTGGTATCACCCCCGTTGGACTCGGTTTGCAGTACGGCCCCGATGACTGATTGATTTCCTCTGCCTAGATCAAGTCACAACGTGGGTAGGCAGACTGGGAATCAAAGTAGGACGTCACCGTTGGTGCCGTGGTAGACTGGGATACAACGACACTGTTGGCGCTACGACCAGTGGACGACGTCACAAAAGGCTGACAGTGATATTTACTCCCCCCTACGAGGGTTACATATTGCACAAGGCTGTGATTAACGTGGAATCTCCGAGCCCGTAGGCTCGGCCAAAAATATTCCCTATTCGAA
Source organism: Acanthosepion lycidas (assembly GCA_963932145.1). Taxonomy (NCBI): domain Eukaryota; kingdom Metazoa; phylum Mollusca; class Cephalopoda; order Sepiida; family Sepiidae; genus Acanthosepion; species Acanthosepion lycidas. Next base: position 83,545,482 of record OZ010576.1, read on the forward strand.
CGCGTATAAACGGGTTCAGGGGCAGTCAACCTCCCCGAACGGGATTCTGCCCTTCGGCGGAGCCTCGTCCGGGTTATCAAAGGCTTTCAGTGAGTATTCGGGAAAAACATGACCGCCTTTATACACGTCACATTGAATATTCCCTATTCGAACGCGTATAAACGGGTTCAGGGGCAGTCAACCTCCCCGAACGGAACTCTGCCCTTCGGCGGAGCCTCGTCCGGGTTATCAAAGGCTGGCAGTGAGTATTCGGGAAAAACATGGCCGCCTTGATACACGTCGCATTGAATATTTTGAGCCGTCTGATTGGTTAACCCTTGTATTGGTGAACTATAAAATGAGTCAGCTCATTTTGGCTGGCTCACTAGTACACCAGGGTACCCCAAAATTCCAACATCTCAATACTTTTTGCTTTATTTTTTTCTTGGTCAGGATGGGGTACGCAAATTGGCTATCCCAATGTGCTTCCACAATTCGATTCCTTGATTTGTTTTATTTTTTTAATTTATAGGTTATTTAAAGCCAGAAAATATTTTTAGATTGTAGGAAGGTTTTAGAGATAATAATGATTTTTGATGATCCAAGTCCTACTATTTAACCCATAGATGGGGTAGAAGTATTTGCGCGTAAATAACGAAATGGGAACTCGGCATTTCGATTAACAATTCCGTGCCGTTATCTATTAGTCCACTCGTACATCTAAGCTAACAGCGCTTGGTATTTTCCAGGCGGTCACCCATACGGGCACTGACCAGATTCTACGGTCGTAGTAAGAGAATTGGTGTTTTAAACTGATATGTCCGTAAGCGTCGGATTTCTGTGCCACATTTTCCGTTATTGCCTAGATAGTTAAGTTTCTAGAATTAGTTGATTTTGACGCCTCTAATAGGAAGCCCGTATTTGTGACTATCCCTCTTGCTAAGCCTCATACATTCTGTCTTCTTACAATTGGTGTTTAGTCCTTTCTTCCTACTTGTTATGGGACCTTACCCATAGTAACATAATAGACTATTCTATACGTAATAAATACTGCGCCTAAAGAGGAAGCAGGGAGTTCAGTTTGAAGTCGGGCGACCGGCTGATCGGTTGAACTCTCTGCCTTCGGGCGAGGAAGAACTCGAACGAGGCTACGCCGAAGGGGGGAGTCTCTTTCGGGGAGGTAGACCGACCCTGAACCCCTTTATACGGGTTCAAAAGGTATATTTTTGGCCGAGTCCACGGGCTCGGAGATCCCACGTTAAACCGGCCTTGTGCCACATGATGCCCTCGTGGCGGGGACTAAATACTGTTCAGTCCGAAGTCGGGCGACCGGCTGACCGGCTGATCGGTTGAACTCTCTGACTTCGGGCAGGGAGGAACCCGAACGAGGCTACGCCGAGGCTACGCCGAGGCTACGCCGAGGCTACGCCGAGGCTACGCCGAGGTTACGTAGCTCTCTTTCGGGGAGGTAAACCGACCCTGAATCCGTATATACGTGTTCAAAAGGCATATTTTTGGCCGAGCCCACGGACTCGGAAATCCCACGTTAAACCGGCCTAGTGCCACATGATGCCCTCGTGGGGGGGGGTGACTAAATACTGTTCAGTCTGAAGTCTGGAGTGAAGTCCGTCAGGAGTCTGTCTGTCAGTCAGTCAGAGCGAGCGAGTCAGTCAGCCGAGTCAGAGGCAGTCCGAAACAGAGTCGTGTTCAGACAATTACTACTAAACCTGATTGTCCGTACTAACACTTTCTACTTCTCTGTATATATTCCTGTTTGTAATATATCTGTGTTATTCCATATCCGTGTTCGAGTTCTTCTTTATTGGTTCTACCTTGGACTATCACCGTGGTACAAGGAACTGGACCATAATACTACTTTTCTCTATTACCTTGTCTAACAGTTTTATTTTTATGTAATTGCCATCAAATTTCTATTTTTGTATATCGTGTGTTGTTACCAAAACTCAGCGTTCTTTTTCCTGGAATTGTTAACAAGGTTTGAACACCGATCTCTGACACTATCCCAGCTACGCTATCCTTTCTTACTCACGTTTTCTTATCGTGTCTTTAGTTTTGCTTATCTTCTCATTTCATCTCTGATTTCTCCACCCGCTCACGATTCGCATAGCTATCAATACTTTTCCCTTTCGTAAAGTTACTCTCACTGTCACCTTTCCTTACGGTTGCCTCTGTTCATATCGCCTATCTCATTCTAAATGTTTCTCTTTATCTCATTATCTTCACCCCTCTCTCAAACACTCTGTCTATACCGTTACACCTCTCTCTTTCGGGTTATTTCGCTCTCTGAAAATTTTTCATATCCTCCAAGTCCTCTTTTTTTCTGTTGTTCGATTCTGTATTCTCATCGACTTTTGATAGCTTTTTGTTGACTTTCACTTCCACAACTGATTGTCTATTTGCTTTTCTAGCGGCGAGTCAAATCTATTTCGTTTTTCACCGTGTTCACTGTACAAATCTGACGTAGGTAAAGCCCTATATTTACCATATCAAACACTGAACAGCGTCTTTTATTAAGAGTTAAGATAGAATTTTTTTTCGAAAAACAAATTGCCTCGCTACTCACAGCTGGAGTGAAGACGTATTGTTTGCGTTTCACTGTGACGACAGAATGATTGCTCTTCCTATCCGTGAATCTGTGATGATCAACACGCCGAAATTTCCTCAATACTTTAGATAGGCAGCCCTTAACAACCCCGTGTCATTCTCATTATTTGACGCCAAATAAAGGGACTTGACTTATAAGCCAGTCTTGACAATGTTCCGCAAAGTGATTCAATGAATAATTTTATATAAAGAAAAATCTATAATAAAAACGTTGATTAATCAAAGTGAAGATTTTCATGTATTTGATTGCTATCAAAAGTTACATTCTATCTTGGATTGGCACGGTGGTTAAATATATTGGACTAAAAATAGCGAGGTTTTATTGAAGCGTTAAAATAAGAATAATTATGTTTACCTCTGTCCCTCTTTCCTTCAATATGTCCTTTAAGTGTTAAATTTACCAAGACCTCTTTTTGCATTATGTGCACGGAAACTACTTCTCTCTTTATGATGGCACTAATAAGGCTCTTGAGCTTTGTTAGGTCAAACGGATTAGGAGGAAAGCAACACGAAATTCAAAGACCACCCTGAAGAGAGATAAACACTGTCAGGTTAATTATCCCTAGATACACCCAGTGCTGTCACTGATGCAGTACATAAAATATCTTAACAAACTTTATGGACAAGAGGTTTAGTGGTTCTGTTAGAGCATGTCATAGTTTTATTTTAGAATTTCACCTCTTAGAATTTCCGTCGACTTTAATATTTCCCATGAGCTCTGTCTGTTACAATATATCTCCAGGGTTCATTATTACTGTTCCCAGTGCTCTAAAACGTACGGGCTCTACCGTCATATCTATATTCGAAAACATTTTGTGGTTTTAATTCATGTACTTTTATGTATTTCTTTTACAATCTTTAAGTTTTTCTCTTTACTAAAGCCACTATGACGCAAAATGTTACTGAATCTTAGAGAATTTGAGCAATTTTCTTCTTCTTCTTCTATTTGAGTGTTCCGAGTATGTAAATGGTATAGCAGCAAAATTGTCCAAATCATGAAACAGCATAATTTTCCATCCTACAAAATTATCTAAAACAAAATACTAATTGAGTTTCTTTTTTCTAGGTTTTCAGATAAGACGTTTAGCCATCTTGACACCGTTTGCAGTAAGAATCACGGAAAAACTCTTTGATTTATTCAGTTAGAAATGGAACAGGTTAAAATCGTTTTGTGTCAGACCCATTGCCTTCCCAACCGAGCAATAGTAAGAGGAAAAAGATCATTCGGGCCTTCAGAAATTGTACCAACATTCATATTCTGGCTTCCATCTTCAAATTCCATTCAAGGACCATCAAGAATAGAACGGCAAATAAGTTTAAAATAGGGTGAAAATTCGAGAGGAATTCTGGATCAGCAGGTCACAACAGGAAGCGGGATCATTAATTCAACTTAAAGCTAAAGAGATCGATTAGAAAAGATCCAACTCAGTCCATAAGACGTTTGGCACGTGAGAGAGGAGCTTTAGCTATGTCAGTCTAAAGAACAATGAAAAAAGACTTGCGAAAAAAAATGAAACCTCTGATGCAGCTTGTTACTCCAGGACAGAAGCTTTGAGAGCGAAGATCATCTTGAATAATTTGAAAAATTATCCTGGAATAATATATATATATATATATATATATATATATATATATATATATATATATATATATATATGTATATATATATATATGATATATTATGAGTCCGTCACGAGCTTCCCATCTTTAGCTATAATTAATTAATGTTGAACATATGAAAGACGTCTTCCGGAATCTAAGCAAACTATTAAGACAAGGGAAAAATATAAGCAGAAACAAAAAAATGAGTGATGAACTGACGCATCTCTTATGATGCTACCAACGCTGGACAATTACCTAAAAACGTGAAAAGTCTTGGAGCGACAAAGAGGTACTTCTACCAATGAATATTACCGCTCCCATAGAGCATAAGAACATGTTTTAAATAAAATTCTGAAGCTTACTATCAGAAAGGAACACTTGAAATTTCTGAGACACGTAATGAGGAAAGAAGGCCTAGAGAATGTAACACTCACGTGACATAGTGAATGGAGGAGAAAGGGGAGGTCGCCGTGAATAACGTATTTAATCGATTTTTGTGAATAAATCACAAAACACAAATATGGATAGTAAATGCTCGATAGTTAAGACTACAAAAGAAACATTTTGAAAGGCTTGACACGTGAAAACCTTTTTTAGATTTTTTCCTCCAAATTCTAAAAATATATTTAGAAACAGTGCTCTGCTGATCACAGGTACTGATGTCACCTTTCCTTTCTCTGCTTTCTCAATCCCTAACGTAATGTTTTCGTATTTAAAAAAAAAAACTGTCTTCCTTTTTCAATTGTTCTTCGAAGCAACTACGATGACGACAATTTAACGAGTTTCGTTTTTTTTTAATTTAGTGATGAAAGTTAAGACCCGCTTTTGATAACTTAAGAAACATTTTAATTAAAAACTATTGTCCTGGATAAGGACATCAAAGAAAATGGTACGTGTAGATGTTTACTAAGCTGAGCTTAATCTAGCACAAGCCTACACGAGTGAAAATCAGACTGTGGAAGCAAGATAATTTTCAACTAGTCTAGCTTGTTAATCATCACTGAAAGCAAGTACAATGCATATTTAGTGACACCTGTTAACAGATTACTTGCAGTCAGCGTCTATAATGTCTCTTAAAAGAATTCTTGAGAAAAAACAGCTTTTTGCTCATTTTATCAAGAGAATTAAAACATAGAACATGACGTAAACAGAAGAGCAATTTCTTTTGCTAAAGACGAATATACATAAAAAGGCGAGCCACTCGTATACGAGGATACCCGTCTAATCGAGCGGCTAGCCAACGTTGTAGACGCATTTGTGTTTGTTCAATACCTACTCCGTCTAGCTGTAGTTTATATTGCAGTGATGCTGGGGTGACCTTAGTTACAGTTTCTGGGAGAGAGAGAGAGAGAGAGAGAGCGTTATCTAGCGTGATCAACAGTCTGAATGAGGTCAGCAAACTCAGACCCTCGGTCACGATGATTTGTGACTTAGTGCTAGGACAAACATCGACGGTTCCCCTAAAGATATCCAAGCTATCAAATTTCAATCCCAAGTCTTGGGTCAATCCACGCTATGATTTCCAGGCAGTTACCAAAGATGTCCCTTTCCCCCAACGTAGACAGTCACCTTCCGGAGAGATTGTCCATGGTGAAACTGGATCCCTGCTCAGAAAGCGATAGTTTTAACCACTCGGCTAAACACACGCGCACACACACTCACTCACGCGCGCGCACGCACACAATTTACATATATATATATATATATATATATATATATATATATATGTATATATATGCGTGTTTGTGTGTGTGTGTATCTCATATATGTGGTGCAGTTAATTTAAATTACAACGAATCATTCATATAAAAAGTAAATTAGTAAAGAGGATGAAATAAAATGGTGACTTCGTTAACAAAATTTGTAAAAATGCATTAATCCACTAACTACTCGATGATCCTTGTTTTTTTTTTTAAATGTATTACGTCTTGCATAAATATGCAAATACTTTTGACAAGCTCTCCGGTCATCATCATGCATGGATTTTCTTTTTGGTAAAATTTACATTATAATTTTTTGACCTCTCGTATGCTACCTGAATTTTACATAAAAAGAAAGTAGTTTCTATGCCTTGTGATGACCGGAGAAACTGTCGAAAGTACTTGCATATTTAAGAAAGAACTAATAGAGTTTATAATTTACAAACCAAGGATCATAACATTCATCGAGTGGTTAGTGGGTTAATGCATTATTAAAATTAAGTTAGAGAAGTGATTTCGCCATTTTATATCATTAACCTTTACTAATTTACTTCTTATATGAATGATTCATTGTAATATATATATATATATATATAAGTATCGCGCATATAAAATATAAATAATTATATACATATATATATATATATATATATATATATATATATACACTTTTCATATATATATATATATATATATAAGTATCACGCATATAAAATATAAATATATATATATATATATTTATATACACACACTTTTTATACATATATATATATATATATATATGTATATATATATAATAATTATCGCGCATATAAAATATAAATAATTATATATATATATTTATATACACACACTTTTCATATATATATATATATATATATATATATATATATATATGTATATATATATGTATATATATATGTGTATGTATGCATGTACATATATATATATATATATATATATATATATATATATATATATATATATATATATGTGTGTGTGTGTGTGTGTGTGTATGTATGTATTGGCGAAACAAAGAGGAAAAATTTTCAGCAAAGACGCGTTTCGCCGGAGAAAACCATAGCTTATGATATCTTTGTCTCAAACAGTTCGATTAAAATAAGAAAGACAAAACAATGTATTAGAAAAGTAACTTGGGATCACTGAGGGTAAGGTGATTGTCATAAATCACAACTCATCTGGCTTACCATATATTCTGGCTTGACGCTTAAAGAGATATTATACATCCTACCAAAACACACACACACACACACAAACAAATACATAAATACATATTTTTTAGCCGCTATAGTAAAAGACAGCTTTACCACATATAAGAGGTGATGTGATTGCAGAAATTCCCCCAAAGCCATGATTAGGTTCTCCTGCTTGTGTATCATGGTGCATCACTACCTCCTGGAGGTATGATGTAGGCATTTGTCTGAGGACCTATGGGAAGAAGAATTGTGATGGGGCCCACCCCTTTTTCATATAAGTGGACTCGACCACAGTGTTACCTGGACTGCTGTCGTTAAATACCCAGAGTCAGAATATAGAGAGAGATATAGAGAGAGTGAGCAGAGATTGTGATTGAGTTGGAGGTAGAGTAATAGTGTGAGGTAACCGTTTGTAGAAGTCATAGTTACAGGCACACAGACTCTAAGAAAGACCTACTTCGAGACTATATCTATATATATTATTACGACTAACCGCGTTCGGGGATTTACTTTTTCGTCTCGGAATCCACAAGAATGGAAGCGTAACTTGGCCATCACTAGTGTTCTCACCAAGCACCTTCGATATCACCATTAGACTCATCTCCTTCCGAATCTTTGCGTCGTCCTCAGATAGACACCCAAACACTCTGAAATGCCTGTATTGGAGCTTCGGTCGCGAATGCCAAGCAATAATGCATGCAGTTTCTAAATATCTGGCGGAGTGAATTACGTCATGGTACTCTTTTTCTCACAAACTAAAAAGAAAAACTAAAAAAAACAAAAAAAAAAAACGACGAACATGGGCGAAAATAATATAATGAAATAGCGACAATTTACCAATCGCACCTTGTATGTACATATATATATATATATATATATATATATATATATATATATATGTGTGTGAGTGTGTGTGTGTGCGCGCGCACGCGCAAACATCATAATTAAATAGACAGACAAACAGACAGATAGAGTGAAACAGTGTAGATGAATGCATATAAAAGGTTAGATAAATAGATAGATAGATTGATAGATAGGAACAGATCAGACACACAGACACACATGTATATATATATATATATATATATATATATATATATATATATATATATATATATATATATATATATATAAACAGACTTCATAGATAAATAGACAGACAAATAGATAGATAGATAGACAGGAACAGAGTAGATGAATATTCATAAATGAGACAGATAAATAGATAGATAGGAGAAGAGTAGGTAAATATATATATATATATATATATATATATATATATATATATATATATATATATATAGATAGATAGATAGATAGATAGATAGATAGATATTTGTGTGTGTGTGCGCGCACGCGCGATATGTTATTAATTTCATTATTTAAAGAAATAAAAAAACACGGATAGCAACCGAAACACACTAAAAATAACGTTTATAGTAATAAGAAATAATGTTAGATAAAAAAAACTCGTAATATATTGCCATCTCGAAGGTTCTACGGAATAGATTTGCGTAGTAAATGAATGGATTGATCATTGTAATAATGTGCTAAATTATCTCTCAAGTCCTTTGACTTGAGGAAAATTTAACACATCTCTTGAATTCAGAGTATCAACAACAAAAGAAGCTCTTTTTCTCTGACATGTTTATTCTTCGATGAAGACATTTCTCATCATAAGAATATTTGTTGAGCATTCGCTTATAATCATAATCATATCCATGTATGAAAAATTTTTCAAATCGTGTTAGAGCATAATTGTCCATCCTATAAAATGTTTGTTATGAAGAAATCCCTAAACTGAGTTCCATTTTTACAGGTTTTCAGATAAGACGTAAGAATCACTGTAAGAGAAGTCAAAAGAACAGCGAAAAAAGACTTGAAAATTAAATCGCAGGTGCTTGTTACTCCAGAAGAGAAAGTTAGAAATTTAGAGAGGACGAAGATCATCTTAAATAAGTTTTAAATGAATTCAAAATATTTGTTGGATTCAATCTATTTCGTCTAATATATATATATATATATATATATATATATATATATATATATATATGGTTGGATAGATGTGAGCTTGTGACCCTGGGTTTCACGCTTCAGCGATCGTCAGTGACGATCGCTAAAGCGTGAAACCCAGGGTCACAAGCTCACATCTATCCAACCATATATGTTAGATCTATCTCTGATATTGAGCGCTTTCTAATAAGTACCGCGCATATAATATATAAATAATTATACATATATATATATTTATTTATATTTATATACACACAATTTTCACATATATATATATATATATATATATATATATATATATATATATATATATATATATTAGATAAAATGGATTAAATGTGACAAATATTTTAAATTAATTTAAAACATTTTTCAGATTTATCACACACACACACACACACACATATATATATATATATATATAAATATCGATTTTTTTGTGTATCGATTTTTAACATGTTTTTATTTTAATATGCTAAAATAAGTAATATTTTCCTCTACTTTTAAATTACATGTTAAGAACGTTGTGATTGTACTCTATTCTTTCTCATCTTACCTGTATATATATATATATATATATATATATATATATATATATATATATATATATATATATATATATATACGCAAACGAAGCTGGAAACAATCTTGGAATTTGTGAAGATATCTTGCCTAAAGCGGACTTGAATATAATGGTGCTGCTCTCTGCTTGGTGGATTTGAAGAGGGTTAGTTCGGTTTGATCTTCTAGACGGCGAAACAAAATCTACAAAAATTACTGCAACCTGCTCATCAATGTCAATCCACCTATTAAAAATTTCGGCAAATCGAAAAGTTTTAATTTTCCACTATGCAAACGCAAGACGGCATGTTTCACGAAAAAGCCTTAAGAAATCTTAAATATTAGGTTGGTGCAAAAATAATGCCGTAATAATGTCGTTTTTTGACGTATTTTTTAACGTCAAAAACGACATTATTACGTCATTATTTTTGCACCTACCTAATAGTTGAAATGGGAAACCCTCCAGCACCTAACGTATTCTCCTGACTTGTCTCCTTCGGATTTTCCCTTGTTCCGGTCTCGAGAGAAAAATTTAAATGACAACAATTTCCTTCGTATTTCATTAATAAGGAGTACATTCCACTCGCACAGCTTCATCCTCTGATCTATTACCTCGTTGAAGGAACATTTGAAAGAATGCTTCCGCGGTCACTACGATCGTAATCTCTTAATGCCTAACCGTTATCTATCCTACATATCCTCAAAATCAGCAGTTCTTCTTAAATTGATTTTAATTAATTTTTTATTTTTTTTATTTTTAAATTTAAATTTTTAAAATTAATTTAAATTAAAATAAAATTTTTAAATTAATTTTATGCATTATTGATGTGCGGCGATCCAGTGGATAGTGACTGGAAATGAGATTTCAGCGGGGTTCGTTATATTCACACGCACAGATACACACACATATATATATATATATATATATATATATATATATATATATATATATATATATATATATATATATATGTTTGTGTGTGTGTACATACAGGGTGCGATTGGTAAATTGTCGCTATTTTATATTTTTATTTTCGCGCATATGCGTCGTTTTGGGGTTTTTTTTGACAACTGGACAGAATACTAGAGTCAAATATGTTAAATAGTATGATTTATATTGGGGGAAAATCATATTTATTATCAAAAGAAATATTTTTACAAGCCTAAATATGTTTCAGCTTTAAATAACTGATAAAGGGTTGATAAACCGTTTAAAGTAGATATAAATATCAATAAAATAATCAACATTCAACATTCAACACTCTTATAACAGCCTTATTCAGCAATGCCCTACCATGAGTGGCTCATGGGCCTTGTATTGGGTGAACACTAGTATAGAAAAAAAAACTAATTACTTAATTTGATTTCACATTTTGGCGAAATGCTTTACCAATTCTTATGCTTCTTGTCTGAAGATTTTCTTTTTGTTTTAACTGAAAAAAATAGATACTTGCTTTATAAATGTTGTTCAAACGCACCTCGCCATAGCTGATAACCTTTCTTTTGCGGTCAGTCTAATGCTTGCAATAAGCACAGCTTCAAAAATATCCACAGTATTACCGTTGGCTTGTTGATGTTGCTCAAATGCTTAAAAAACGGACGCGGATTTCATTGTACGAAATCAACGATTTCGGTTCTCCAATGCCGACTTTCTTTTATCGAAGCTCTGCAGGCGTATATTCACACGGAGTACACATTTTGCAGGCTAACAGATAAACAATTCAGACATTGAGTACGAGTAACAAATAGTCCGTAATTGAGTCAACCCAACAAGCGAAGAACATGTCCGTGTTTGTCCTGACACTGATTTCCACACTGACCTAGCCTCCGGAGTCGCTTTGCCCAGCGTTCTGCGTACGAGACAATAAGACAATGCTTATAACTGATGAAGGTACATCACATGCTCAAAAGAACGGTGGACCTCTTGCAGTCGCTCGGTAAGAAAATCTCGTCTCAAGGTTCATGGAATCATCGTTTGATTCAGTTCGTGTATCATATGATTAATCATTATTCAAGGCAAAATGCCATTTCGTCGCCGTTCTGTGAATATATCGCACCTATTTCCATAATCATTTTCAAATGTCAATCCCTACTGTAAACTTTGCTGCTTTAGTTACATGCCTACTGTATCTCGTTTCAATTATCTTGTTTTTTTTTTGTTTTTGTTTCTTTTTAATATGCCGTGTCCTCTTAGGAAATGAGTCTCTACAAGTTTCTTTTGTTACTCTTTTTAATTTGATAATTTTTTATCATTTAATCTCTTCTTTAATCATTTCACTCCAAGCAAGGCAATAATGCCATTAAGACACAAGAGGTTATTGAGTGGGGAAAAAAAAAACTTTATTAAGGAGCGAGATCAATAAAAGAAATCAAGACAATAGGTAACGATTGAAATTGAATTTAAATCTTTGAAGATCAAAGTTGACTGGAAAGCAAGAAGCCGGAAGAGAGTTCCACAAGGGAGAAGTGTGAGAAAAGAAACGGTTAGCAAATAACTTACGGTTACATCTAACCAATTCAGCTGATAATTGATGATACCTGGGGCAATCTAAATTTAAAGTTTGAATTCATAAAATCGAGGTACCATAGAGAAAAGTTCATTAGAACAATTGCCATTAAAGTATTTATATAAAAGGCACGAAGAGGCTACATTACGGCGATGGAAAAGAGACTGAAGCCGATATGCCAGGTCAAGATTCTTCTTTGGATTTTATTAATACTTTCTTAATATATAGTAGGATCGCCAGACCATATACAATATTCAAATAATGGACTTAAATATCTATATAATGCTAAAAGTCCATGATTGCGTGTGTGCTAGCATGTTTTCGTGGCGCGTCTGTCCGGCGTATAATGATTTGAGTGAATCTGATTTAAATGAATAATATTTAAAAATACGAGTTGCTTATACAGTATTTTATTTTAACTTTCTTCAAACAATTTTTTTATTAAAATATTTTAAGTTAAAAACAGACATAAAGAGATCCCGATTTGCAGTTTCGTCCACTTGTTTGAGGAGTAATTATTTATATTTCAGCTTTCTTTAAATAAGCGATATTTTGAATGTTTAACAAATATTTTTAAGTTAATCTGACTTAAAAAAATATTTTAAGTGAATAAGATTTTTGTTTATAAAGTATTTCTATTTTAACTTTCTTCAGACAGACAATTTTTTTAATTAAAATTTTTTAAAGTTAAAGAACAACACAAAGAGACCCCACTTTGTTGTTTCGTCGACGTTTGTAGAGTCATTATTTATTTCTTTAACCAACGAATATTTTAAATATTTAAAAAAAATATTTTGTGGCATATTTAAGAAATATTTTTAAGTGAATATGTTTTAATATATTTTTTGGCATATTAAAAAAATATTTTTAAGTGAATATGTTTTAATATATTTTTTGGCATATTAAAAAAATATTTTTAAGTGAATATGTTTTAAAATATTTTTTGGCATATTTAAAAAATATTTTTAAGTGAATATGTTTTAAAATATTTTTTGGCATATTAAAAAAATATTTTTAAGTGAATATGTTTTAAAATATTTTTGGCATATTAAAAAAATATTTTTAAGTGAATATGTTTTAAAATATTTTTTGGTATATTCAAAAAATATTTTTAAGTGAATATGTTTTAATATATTTTTTGGCATATTAAAAAAATATTTTTAAGTGAATATGTTTTAAAATATTTTTTGGCATATTCAAAAAATATTTTTAAGTGAATATGTTTTAAAATATTTTTTGGCATATTAAAAAAATATTTTTAAGTAAATATGTTTTAAAATATTTTTTGGCATATTAAAAAAATATTTTTAAGTGAATATGTTTTAAAATATTTTTGGCATATTAAAAAAATATTTTTAAGTGAATATGTTTTAAAATATTTTTTGGTATATTCAAAAAATATTTTTAAGTGAATATGTTTTAATATATTTTTTGGCATATTAAAAAAATATTTTTAAATGAATATGTTTTAAAATATTTTTTGGCATATTCAAAAAATATTTTTAAGTGAATATGTTTTAAAATATTTTTTGGCATATTAAAAACATATTTTTAAGTAAATATGTTTTAAAATATTTTTTGGCATATTAAAAAAATATTTTTAAGTGAATATGTTTTAAAATATTTTTTGGCATATTAAAAAAATATTTTTAAGTGAATATGTTTTAAAATATTTTTTGGCATATTAAAAAAATATTTTTAAGTGAATATGTTTTAAAATATTTTTTGGCATATTAAAAAAATATTTTTAAGTGAATATGTTTTAATATATTTTTTGGCATATTTAAAAAATATTTTTAAGTGAATATGTTTTAAAATATTTTTTGGCATATTAAAAAAATATTCTTAAGTGAATATGTTTTAAAATATTTTTTGGTATATTCAAAAAATATTTTTAAGTGAATGTTTTAAAATATTTTTTGGCATATTTAAAAAATATTTTTAAGTGAATATGCTTTAAAATATTTTTTGGCATATTAAAAAAATATTTTTAAGTGAATATGTTTTAAAATATTTTTTGGCATATTAAAAAAATATTTTTAAGTGAATATGTTTTAAAATATTTTTTGCCATATTAAAAAAATATTTTTAAGTGAATATGTTTTAAAATATTTTTTGGCATATTCAAAAAATATTTTTAAGTGAATATGTTTTAAAATATTTTTTGGCATATTCAAAAAATATTTTTAAGTGAATATGTTTTAAAATATTTTTTGGCATATTAAAAAAATATTTTTAAGTGAATATGTTTTAATATATTTTTTGGCATATTAAAAAAATATTTTTAAGTTAATCTGTTTTAAAGTTTAAGTTTATACCGGAAGTTCTTTTTCTATTAAATACGTGTGAGCAATCGGTAAAATTTTAAACATAATCTTGTAAATTGGGCCAATGATGACACAAACGAACGAATTGAAATATGTAACTGAAGCATAATAAAATTAATTTTCATTTCAATGGAACGTTGAAATCAACTTTTTTTTTTTTATATAAACTGGGCTGTTAGTGAACCATCGGGTCACAGGTTTTCTAGTATATAACATTGATTCTGGAGAGAAAGATTGTCTTGCCCGACAGAGTGAACCAAGTTTGCTCTCTTTTTATCCTTGTTTTACCATCTGCTCACTGATAAAAGTAGGTTACTCGCCGGTTTTGTCCTTGTTTCTCTTGCTTTTAAATATGTCAGCAGCGGAAAGAAATATAAAAGGGAGACAAACTGCCCCTTTAAGGTAACGCTTCAAGAACACCAAGAAGCTGTAACACTAGGAAAAGTGGAAAATCAGGCGTGGCAGATAACATATGGAGAGAAAAGAGATCGCGGCCCTCTGTGGGATAAGGTGAAAATCATAGACAAAGAACATCATTGGGAAATTCGTAAACTTAAAGAATCAGCACATATGCTTAGCCACAAGAATCTTCTGAGCCAACCAAGCATAGAAATGAATAAAATATGGGAACCAGTAATGAGGAGTGAGAGAGAAAAGTAATAATAACAACGAAAACCCAATATGAGCTCTGATAAAAAATGATTTGATAACAGCAAAAATTGCAATATGAGCATTGGTAAAAATAGTTGAAGACATTAAGTTTATAAGTCCCAGAAATTCATACACAGTTGCCCTTAAGAACACATGACACAGTTGATTAGATAAAGGCGTTAGTTAGATCCAGTAACAGGACCCAAAGAGTGTGAGTTCAATAACTGGTTAAGGCATTAGAGAACTTGGAAAGGTGAACTAACCGGAGATAATTGATAACTGACATCCATTAGACATGGTACGCGGAATTAGAACAGTGTACCCCAGTGAGCGGAATAAAGGATTCAGTTCGACATTCCAACCACCTGAAGAAGGCTGGAGCCTACATCGGCCGAAATGTTGTGATAAATATGGCAACAATGATGAGGACAGTGGGCTACTGAAGAAGTAACAGGTAAGATGAAGATAAATGGCAAGATAACAGATAACTTTAGGATTGCAGTGGTTGTGGAATCATCTTAGGAGCCGTTTCTACAAAATAGCGGTTCGTGGGAAGAAGCTGTTCAAATGGAATTACTTCTCACTAATGGAATACAAAGGGAATGATGATAATTTCGCTAAAGTGTTGTTGATGGTTCCCAGCTCTGAAGGTTAGAAATGGTGGAACGAAGGAACGTAGCTAGACGGAATATTTTCTATGGAAATGTCGTTAGAGTAGCGATACGTTTACAAAGTTTTGTCTGTAGGAAAAAGGGTAGTAGAGCGGAATTCTCACAATTTTGTTTGACTTTATCTAAACTGGAAAGAGAAACCTGGGCAGTCCCGGTGCAAATATGGTAGCAGTACTCCATTTTTGGGTTGTAAAAGTATATTTCCCACATGAGATATTGTAATTATATACAGTATCTACAGTGTTCGGTAGTTTTGTCCTCATCTTCGTTGCCATATTCACGTTTTTTTCAGCCATTGTACGCTCCGGTTGTCTTCAGCTGATTGGAATTTCGAACCGATATCTTCATTTTGTCCACCGATGTAGATTTTTCTCGTTCCAAATGCCATACATCGTCCATATGTTTCAACATCATTTTTGTCTCCTCAATAGGAGTAGACAGGTTCGTCTAGCTTCCCCTTCTCCTTTTTGAACAGGAGTATAGGTTTATCCATTGTTTCCCTTTTAGAATTGGGTTTCCAGTTACACATCAAGTCTGTTTGTATTGCCTTTCTCTCCCAGTAGACCCTTATGCCTTAGTGGCAATATCGCCTTGCTTGGATTGAATTAACTTACATATAACTTATATATATATATATATATATATATATATATATATATATATATATATATATATATATCGAAATGTATTTCATGTTTAATCAATAGTTGTTATTTTTCGGCGAATGTTAGGGTAATATTTGTTACCCGTCCTGCTTTCTCTTCCATTCGTAAGGACGTCCACCCTCCCCATCATATTAATTCAGGGATTTACCAATACAAGTGTAGTTGTGGACAGGACTACATAGGGAGGACGTCCCAGCGTTTGGATTCGAGAATAAAACAGCATTTAACCCCCCCAGGATTTTGAATCCGTCCTCCAGAAATAGCCAACTGACCAACAGTTCTGGTTCGGCTATTGCTGAACATTTAAGAAATAGAAGGACATGTGTGGAAAATTATAGTGGTGACCGATTCATAATTTTCTCTGGGTCCCACTCCACATTTCACCTCAAGGTTCCAGAGTCCTTGTATATCGGATCCCGTGAGCCTTCCCTTTGTAAACAGAGCGAATGCTTGCTGGGTCTGAATATTATTGGACTCTAGTTTCTTGAAATTCATAATTTTTTCCCCTATTCGATTAATTAAAAATTAATTTACACGCTTTTTTAAATTCCCAGAATAAATAAACTTGATAAGTCCTGGGACGAAACCGGCTGTTTTTATTTTAGCTTTTGCTTTTAAAAAATGCCTTATAAATATTGTCTTTTCCTATCTATTCTATATATTTATATATATGTAAGCAAATATATGGACATAGATCCGACAGTATGAAGAAAAATATACGGAAAAAAGAAACAAAAATCCTTATATGCAATTATTAACATTAAAACAGCATAATTGCATATCAGGATTTTTGTTTGTTTTTTCCGTATATTTTTCTTCATATTATATGTATATATATGTATATATATATATATATATATATATATATATATATAGTGTAACCCGGATATAAGAGACCCGGATAAAAGAGAAACCCGGATATAAGATAGATTTTTTCTAGTCCCAAATTAGAGCCTGTGTTAATGTATATGAAATAGACCAAACCCGGTTATAAGATAAACCCGGATATAAGAGAATTCTTCTCCGGCCCCGTACAACTCTCTTATACTGTATATATAATGTCTTCCTCATACAAGCCTGGTACAGTGTGGACAGATATCCGATTGCTTCAACCCGGGATCAAAACGCGACCGATTTGGCATCACTCGGAGTTTCTACAACTAAACTATCAAAACACCGCACAGGGAAAAGGAAATTCTAGCGTATTAATTTTTTTTTATCTCCCTTTTAACTGAAGTTTCCAATTTTTTTTTTTTTTTTTCACCTTGGCTATAGCAAGGTGAGTAAACTACCGGGGCGTACAACAAATGTGAATATGGCAACGAAGCTGATCAACAGTCTGAACAATGTAAATAGTGTAGATTCTAGGAGAAACAACTTACTGCTTGGAACGGTACAGAATCTTAGCGTTGGATCGTATATACGAGTTCCAGTTGACGCCTGAAATGAGTTTAGGCGTTCAAGGCAAGGGTTGGCATAGTACTCTTTAGCGAATTAAGCAAAAGCAACAACCATTTCAGATTTTCAATCAAACTCGTAAGATATATGTCACGTAAAGGCCATCTTCTTTTTTCTACTCGAATTACTTCAACACCAAAAATGACCACAACCCACCGCTTCCCCCCAAAAAATAAAAATGAAAAAAAAATAATAATACTGATTTCGCTTGAAAGACATTCAAGTGAGAGTTTTTAATTAAGTGTCGGTTGTATTTCTGGTGAAAACATTTTCCTGTTATTTCTGCATGCAGACAGAATAGCGTCCCGCCCATTGACAGATGGCTGGTTCTTATCTAAAGGTTCTACTTTTCGAGGTCTTCGCTTGCTCTCTGTGTGTTTGGCACCAGGCCGAGCTTCAAATATTCGTTAATTATGTGGACATAGGAAGAGTTAAACCGCGAAAAAGAGTGACTGGCAGAAAGGTAACGACCTATTTACTTGGACTTGCTTTAATAATTCCCTCTGAGAGATAAACAACCAGGAAGGAGAAGAGGCAGAGTTCGGTGATGTTGGCCGCTGGCCGCTACGTGACCACTTACCATTTTGGCAGAAGACCTAACACTCCAGACTGTCACGTTTTCCATCATTTGTTTTATATTCCTTTTCGTCACTTTCTCCTAGCTTTCCTTTTATTACCATAATATATTTGTCGGGACCATCATAAACATTCTTTTAGGCAGATTTGTTTCCAAATGTTCCGTATTGTATTCGTGCACAATGTGACTCTCTATTCTTATATTCGAATGGACTCTTGATATGTGAATGTCATAGAAAGACAGCGATCACTTTTTCTTTGTCAGCTGTCGTGACATGCCAGTGAAGATGTCTTGAGATGAGACAAAGCGTGGAAGCAGCTGTATAGCAATTGTTTTCAGCGCCCGAGGCGAATACAAAGTTGGCACCCTCACAGTAGCAATCACTGAAATGATTAACTATAGGATTAATAGAAATATAAAAAAAATGTTACTTAGTTGAATGATGTTATTTTCTGCATCTCGACTCTACATTTTCGAAGAAAGGGTGTTCAGCTATCCACTCGCCAGGAGATACCAGCAATATATATATATATATATATATATATATATATATATATATAGTCATTCACAGACCGACTGTTTCGCTATATCACAGTTCATTAGTGTGGATAGACATCCGATTATTTCAGGCCGGGATGGAAACCCGACCGATTTGGCTTAAGTGAGAGAGTCTAACCCCAAGCTATCATCGCATGTCAGAGGGAAAAGGGAAATTTTATCGTTTTTACTATACGAAATATGTAATTGGCTAGAAGACCTCGTTTCTACTCGAAGAGCATTGCATTAGCAGCAGCAGCAGGCACTGTTTATAAAATCACACCTTCCTCTCCGAGAATATATATATATATATATATATATATATATATATATATATATATATATATATATATATATTATATATATATATATAGGTAACTATACTCGTTTCGAAAAACCTTCGAATTTTTTATTTGCCAATAATCAAATCAATCTCGAAGGAAAAAAAGGTTTTAAAAAAAGAAAGAGCTAGAAACATGAAAGTCTGTCGAAAAAAATCGCACAGATACAGGTTTGAAGCCCAAAGAAAAAAAAACCGACACGAGTAAAAAAACTAACTAACAAAAGAGTTCAATACAACCGTAGAGCAGACCTAGATACACCTAGTGAGCCAGACAAACCTACCCAGGTTTCACCCATTTATATATATATATATATATATATATATATATATATATATATATATATATATATATATATATATATATGTATGTATCCTTGTGCAGGTATGCATAAAATAGAAAAGAACTCGTTGGGTGCATAATCCGGGGTTCCTTAGTATTTTTCTTTTTATTTTTAAGAAGACAGTGCTCCATACAGAAGTAGAGCTTATATTATAATAATATTTTTTGTTTAAAAATATGATTCCTTCGCTACATAAGAGTTCTCATGTTTCAAAAACGAGAGCCAAAATCATCCAAATAATTAATAGAATTAAGTTGGATTGTGGTGTTTAGTCCCGTTTCATCTTCAAGCGAAATTTAAGGAATCCTTAAATTTCGCTTGAAGATGAAACGGGAAGCGAAGCGAAGGAATCATATTTTTAAACAAAAAATATTATTATAATATATATATATATATATATATATATATAGTGTAACCTGGATATAAGAGAGTTGTCGGGACTGGAGTAGAAGTCTCTTATATCCGGTATATAAGTATGGGAATAATTTGGGACCAGATAAAATCTCTCTTATATCCGGGTTTCTCTGATATCCGGGTTACAATATATAGATAGATAGATATAGATATTATATACAGATACAAGTATTTAAGTAAATGCTCTGTTTATAATAAACAGTATTAAATAACATTTACCGGCCTGAATGCCCGAGAAACTTTCATAGAAAATATTCGTCCTTCTCTATCAAAATTTAAAATAAATGTCGGAATTTGTCCATTTCATTATATATATATAATAGAAAAAATTAGGAGGATTTGAAACAATCATTTATTAAGTAATTCATCGAGTCTTGAAGGAATCTCAACAGAATGCAGAAGCACTAGATGGCCGTTTTGTTCTATATTTGGGACTCATCCACTACCGAGAATTGATACCAGAACAGTTACGATAGGAGGCAAACGTCATACCAACTGCACCAAAGGGCCTCAGTGACGAAGAGGCAACGAATTAAACTCGATATAGCGCCGCTCGATCATATATTTCGTGCGGGGACACATCCGAGTTTCTCTTTAACCATAGGACTATGCCTCCACGAGCTACGACTAATATCCCCAAGCTGCTCAGTCCAGAGTATTAGAAACCGGTTCAAGCCAGGATAAACACGTAAAAGAATTAATTAGGTGGATTTGAAATAATCTTAATTAATTCATGAATTACTTAATTATGACATGCGTATGTGTGCGTGCGTGTGTGTGTGTGTGTGTGTGTGTGTGTGTGTGTGTTTGTGTGTGTGTGTGCGTGTGTGTGTGTTAGTTAATTCAATCCAAGCAAGGCGATATTGCCACTAAAGCGCATGGATCTATTGGGAGAGAAAGAAAATGCAAAAAAACTTGAGGTGTACCCGGAAACCCAATTCTAAACATGAAACAAGGGATATACCTCCACTCCTGTTCAAAAGGGCGAGGGGAGAAATCTAAATCGGAAGCTAGACGAACCTGTCTACTCATACTTAGGATAAGAATAAATAAAATGATAAATAATAAATAAAAGTTCAAGCGGAAACGTTAGAAATATATAGTTGAAGTAGACTTTGGCAGGAACCGAAACCCATTTCTAAGCAGAGGACAAGGGTTAAACTTCTACTCCCGTTCAAAAGACCGGGAAAACAGTATGGATCGGACGATAGGCGAACCTGTCTAATCCTTTACGACTTATTACCCTCTGAAGGACAATAACAACCAATTCCTACTTTACGCTGGTCAAAAATTTGAATTCCTAATATTTTAAAACTAGAATGAATTGCATTGGGCATATATAAGAAGTAACCTTCTATAATGATCACCCATCACAAGTCGCAAAAGTCACTCAAGCTAGAGGCTTACTGAAAAAAAACGATATGAAAGTAAGAGGAGGAAATAGGAAGAATACGAGGATATATAACGATTGTCCTAGACTTGAAAATATTAAAACTTTAGTGCTTTCACTCGATTGGATTTTTTACGGCTTATCAACCTTGTTATTTAAAGCCAGAAAATATTTTTAGATTAAAAGGTGCTTGCCGAAAATAATGTTTTACTGATACAAGAAGTACTATTTAACCCATGGTGCGGGGAGTTGAAGTGGATTCATACCGTTCCCAAGGGTAGATATTTACTTGACCTCCCCCCCAGTGAGTAAGGTTGCGACACAAGGTCAGTTTTTAACGTAGGGACCCGAATGAATGTTTTCACTCGGACTGCTGGTCTAAGCAGGTCTTAGCTGGTTATAGCTTGTCCAAGCTGCTCAGTGCTGGTCTAAGCTAGTCATAGCTGGTCTTGGCTTGTCATAGCTGGTGCAAGCTGGTCAGAGCCGGTCCAAGCTAACCGTAGCCTTGATACCACCAGCACAGGGACGGAGCTCTGTGCCAGGTAAGCGTATTTGCGTGTAAGTTTCCAATTCCGAGCAGCTATCCAATACACAGTGCCGCACATATAAGCTGACAGCACCTGGTACTCACAAGCGATCACCTATCTAGGTACTGACCAGGTTCGACGTTGCTTAACTTTGGTGATCACGCGAGAACTGGTGTTTCAACCTGATATGGCCAGACATTGGTCTGAAACAATGTGTGTCTATGTCTGACACTTGGGTCGAAATTCACTATAAAACTTACCCACAGGAAACTTTGACGCAAGAAGCTGATAAAGGATATATGGAGTCGGTTCTAAAAAAAATATGGTATTGTGATCGGAGCGAAAGTAGGAAAACAAAGCTAAAGACGGGCATTCGTTTGAATGATATCAGCAAAAAAGGAGTTCGTTAGGCGACAGTAAAACACAGCAAAAATGGCGACTGTGGCACGGAAACTTTAAAGAACGTCCTTTAAAAAAAGGAGACGTTCAGATAAGCGGGATGCCCTATTGTCAGTGTCAGTTATTTTTCTTTCTTCTTTGTCGTTGAGATTCATTTCAAACATATCAGACAGTCACGCTATAATGCTGTATTATTTGCTCTTTTTCTCACTCTAACGCGATCTCTTTATCGCTTTTCCTTTCTGTATTGTTTAGTGCCTTTCTCTATCTACCGTGATTTCTTTCTTTCACCTCTCTCTCTCTCTCTCTCGCTCTTTCTCTATTGTTTGTTCTTTTACTCTATTTTCCTCAATTACTCATCCTTCTTTCTTTTTGTTTTGTTTCCTCTTTTTCTTTGTTTACCTTGATCTCTTTCTCTCTCTGTCTCTCTTTCTCTCTGCATCGTTTGCTCTCTTTCCCTTGTCTAATTCGATCACTCCCTCTCTCTCTTTTTTTATATTGTTTACTCTTTTTTTCTATATCTACCACGATGTCACTGTCTCTTTCTTTCTCTATTTCTCTTTCTATCTCTCTCTTTCTCCATTGTTTGTTCTTTTACTCTATTTTCCTCAATTACTCATCCTTCTCTCTTTTTGTTTTGTTTCCTCTTTTTCTTTGTTTACCTTGATTTCTTTCTCTCTGTGTCTCTCTTTCTCTCTCTCTCTCTATCTATATATATATATCAGCATTGTTTGCTCTCTTTCCCTTGTATAATTCGATCACTCCCTCTCTCTCTGTTTTTATATTGTTTACTCTTTTTTTCTATATCTACGGCGATGTCTCTCTCTCTTTCTCCCTTTCTCTCCCTCTCTTTCTCCCTTTCTCTCCCTCTCTTTCTCCATTGTTTGTTCTTTTACTCTATTTTTCTCAATTAATCACCCTTCTCTCTTTTTGTTTTCTTTCCTCTTTTTCTTTGTTTACCTTGATCTCTTTCTCTCTCTATCTCTCACACTCTCTGTATTGTTTGCTCTCTTTCCCTTGTATAATTCGATCACTCCCTCTCTCTCTCTGTTTTTATATTGTTTACTCTTTTTTTCTATATTTGCGCGATGCCTCTCACTTTCTCTCTCTGTCTCTCTTTCTCTCTTTCTCCATTCTTTGTTCTTTTACTCTATTTTCCTCAATTACTCATCCTTCTCTCTTTTTGTTTTCTTTCCTCTTTTTCTTTGTTTACCTTGATCTCTTTCTCTCTTTGTTTCTCTTTCTCTCTCTCTCTGCATTGTTTGCTCTCTTTCCCTTGTCTAATTCGATCACTCCCTCTCTCTCTGTTTTTATATTGTTTACTCTTTTTTCTATATCTAGCGCGATGCCTCTCTCTCTTTCTCTCTCTGTCTCTCTTTCTTCATTGTTTGTTCTTTTACTCTATTTTCCTCAATTACTCATCCCTCTCTCTTTTTGTTTTCTTTCCTCTTTTTCTTTGTTTACCTTGATCTCTTTCTTTCTCTCTCTCTTTCCATCTCTGTCTGTCTTTCTGTCTGTCTCTCTGTATTGGTTGCTCTCTTTCTTTGTCTTTCTTCTTCTCTCTTTCGGTATTGCATTTTTTTCTGTGTTCCTCACTTACTTATATCTTTTATCTTTCTATATCATTTCTTCTTTTCTCTGACTCCCTTCATTTGTTTTTCTCTGCGCATTGTTTCCTCCCCCTCTCTATCTACTTCTATCACTTTCTTCCTCACTTTTTTCGGTATTGTTCGCTCGTTTTCTTTGTCATTCTTAATTATTTACCCCTCTCTCTTTCTGTATCGTTTCCTCTTTTTCTCTGTCTACCGTGATCTCTTTCTCCTACTCTCTATATTGTTTGCTCTCTTTCCCTGTCTACTTCGATAAGTTTTCCATCTCTCTTTTTATATTGTTTTTCTCTCTTTCTCTGTCTACCGCTTTCTCATTCTTACCGTTTCTCTTCCCCCACCACTATTTTATTCTTCCTTTTTTCTCTCTCTCTCTCTCTCTCTCTCTCTCTCTCTCTCTCTCTCTCTCTCTCTCTTCCGTATCCGCTTCTTTCTTCTTTCTCTGCTTATTCAAATAGTTGACAATAATATATGTTCCCCTCGGAGTATTTGTTCTTTCTTTCTTTCTTTCTTTCTTTCTATGAAAGATTTTCGTGAAAAACTACCCCCCACTCTCTCTATTTTCTCTTGTCTTCTTTTTGCTCTTTTGTATCTCTTTTTATATAGATTGTTTTATAGTCTCTCACGACAAACCTATTTCTTTTTCCTTTCTTCCTTTTTTATCTATAGTCATAATGAATCTCTCATCGAAATTGTTTTTCTTTCTGTCTTTTTTCTTCCTCCCTATTAGATATCTTCATATTTACAGTTATCTTTGCATCTTATAATAAATCTTCCTTTTTTTCAGTTTTATCTTTCTATAAATTTTCTCAGAGACTCTCTTGAAAAATGTCCTTTTCTTTCTTTCTATTGATTTGTATTTATATATTTTTCACGGCCTCTCACTTAAGCCCTCTCTCTTTTTCCATCTGTCATTATAACATTTTCTTTCCTACTTTCTTTCTTACTTTATATATATATATTAGGTTGGTGCAAAAATAATGTCGTTTTCTCACATATGTTACTATGTGAGAAAACGACATTATTTTTGCACCGACCTAATATATATATATATGTGTGTGTGAGTGTTTGTGTACATATATATATATATATATATATATATATATATATATATATATATATATATATATATATATATATATATATATATTCTCCTTGGAATCTCCTATGAAAACTGTCTTTCTTTTCTTTTTTTTTATTTATCTTTGTATAAACTATATTCAAAATGTCTTTCTTTTTTATTTCATTCTTTTGTTTCATTCATATTTTTCCTTCGGAATCTGTTTCTTTCTTGCTTTTCTTTTTCTTTCTTTCTATATACCTATCTTAATATCTCCATCGTCTCTCTCGAAAACTTCTTCTTCTTCTTCTTCTTCTTCTTCTTCTTCTTCTTCCTCTTCTATCTTCTTCATATGAATTGTCTTCGGAAATTCTCTAAAAGAATGTCTCACATTCTCTCTCTTTTTTTTTCTTTCTATTTAACTTCCCGTCTTTCCTTATATCTTTCTTTCCCTATATCTTTCTTTCCCTATTGTGATATCATATTTTTTCTTCCTCTGTCCGTTATGTTTTTCTTGTTTTTTTTTTCTTTTTAATTATCTCCCCTTGTTTTTTCGTTTTTTTTTTGCGTTCATTTCTTTTCTTATTTATTCGTTTGTGGAGACGACCGACGCCATCAGTAACCTTTCGGTTTTGGCGCCGAAATAACGATAACACACGCCTGCGATTTTTTATTAGCTTATTGGATTTTCTGAGTTTGAATTCTTTCTTTCTTTTTTTTTTCTTCTTCTTCTTCTTCTTTCTTCTTTTCTGATTTTATTTTCACATTTAATTCATCAAAGCAATTGGAATTCTCTAAAAAGAAGAACAGCAGAAAAAAAATATTAAAAGGTGACAAATAAATAAATAATTAAAATCTATTTTTTTTTAACCTGCTTTTCATGTACGCATCTTTCTCTCTGTTTGGATAAACGTTGTGTTACATGGCGAATAGCTACTAACGCGTGTCTCTTTTTTGCGTGCTTGTGTATAGTTATATGATTGCCATTAGAAAAAAATAATTCATCGGAATTATTGTGTGCGTAACACACGACATTGGTTGGATGTGTTGGCGTCTAAATGCTATAGGGAAAAGAAAAAAAAAAGGATTTTCTTAATTTCTTATACATTAAAGATGATATATGCTCATATTCGAAACTTTTTTTTCTCTCTTTTTAATACTCTATAAAAAAAACAGAATCTATTGCTTTTACCTAGTAAATTATTTTCTTTATAACTTGTGACTGACAGAAGAAAAAAAGGAATTGTTAAAGATGGGAAGAAAAATGAACCTGAAGAAAAATTACTTAAATGATACGCGTTAAAAATTAATCACATTGCACATCGGTAAGGATGACGACAGATGCAATTCTGGTTGTTGTAAAAAGAGAAAAAATATGTTGGGAATGTCAAAGTGAATCTTGTCGTTCGGCGTGCTTCGAAGACGGATATGGGCAACATATACTTTTCGAAATTATCTATTCAAATGTTTTTGTGTTCAAATATTTAACTGACAACCAACTAAAGACAACAAAACACTGGATGACTGAACAGAGAAAAGACACCAAGGAAACAATGATCCAAATGTTTAGTGTCGAGACAATGAGACTGGATAACCATATAAGGCATTTACATACTTAGACAAAAAGCGGTACCTTGATTAAAATAAGAATTCCATTTCTAAATGCTGTAGAATACGTAGGCTGGTCAGGAATACGAAACTAATGATCAGAATTCTGATGTTCCAAACTGAGTGGAGTTCTGACAGCGGTAGATTGCGTTTTAAGCGTAGACATAGGGCCCAAAAAAGAGTTGCGAAGACGGTCAAGCGTCTGGAAGAATTAAAAGAGTTAAGAGGTCTCGCCTCATTCATATATCTTAGTAAGGTAAGCCAGCACGTGGTGATCAGATATTGGACAGTCGGTTGACATGCGTCCTGCCTCTAGAAACAAAGGTACGTTATAAAATAGAACGAATAAAAAATTAAAAAAAAAAAAAACATTGTCCGTCGTTAATGCAGTCTGTGATATAGGGTTGAGGCCCTCCTCCCCACCAAAAAAAAAAAAAACTTAATGCAGAGACGACAAGAAACCTGACATTAAGAATCTCACCGTCTCAGCTATTAGTAATGACCTCTTAACTTATTCATGATCATTATCCCAAAGTTACGTCCTATATATTGTATAAGAATTGTGATATTATAGCATGAAAATATTTTTTACAAAAAACACATTCTCTCTTTGAGAAGTCTTTTGCCTATAAGCATGGTAACTTTCTGATTTGTATGAATTTTATGTACATAAAGATTTTGACATTTACAACACAATCCACAATCACTAATCGCAGAAATTAAGAAACTTTCATGAACAAAAATATTGCAAAGTCGTCAGTGTCGTCGTCATCGTCGCCGTTTTCTTCTTCTTCTTCTTCTTCTTCTTCTTCTTCTTCCATTTTTCTTCTTCTTCTTTTTCTTCTTCCGTTTTTCTTCTTCATCCGTTTTTGTTCTTATCTTCCATTTTTTCTTCTTCTTCTTCTTCTTCTTCTTCAGTTTTTCTTACGTTTTCCTTCTTCTTCCGTTTTTTTATTCCGTTTTTCTTCTTCCATTCTTCTTCTTCTTCAGTTTTTCTTCTCCTTCTATTTTCTTCAGTTTTTCTTCTTCTTCTTCTTCTTCCATTTTTTCAGTATTTCTTATTATTCCGTTTCTTCTTCTTCCATTTTTCTTCTTTTTCTTCTTCCGTTTTTCTTCTTCCGTTTGTCTTCCTCTTCTTCCGTTTTTCTTCTTCTTCCGTTTTTCTTCTTATCTTCCATTTTTATTATTCTTCATCTTCCGTTTTTCTTCCGTTTTTCTTTCGTTTTCCTTCTTCTTACGTTTTCCTTCTTCTTCCGTTTTTCTTCTATTTCCGTTTTCTTCTACTTCTTCTTCTTCTTTGTGCCCTGTCCCTTCGGATCGTGGCCCCTACAACTTCCTGTCCTTTGTATCTAAGTCTTGTCTTTTTACTATCTCCCATATTTCCTTCACTGCCAACAATATGCACAAGCTCGTTAAGTAGATCATTCGATGTTTTCACTTTCTCCCTTGGTTTCAACATGACCAATGTCGAATTCTCCAAACCTTCTTTCCTCATTATGCGTCCGAGAAATTTCGACTTTCGCTTTTTGATGTGTTTTTTTTTTTTATTTTCATTTTCCCTAAAACCTATCGTTCTTTAATTATATGTTCAGTCTGTTGTATTCTCAGCATCCTTCTGTAGAATCACATCTCTGTTGCTTTCAGTTTCTTCTTCATCTGCGAGGAAATTGACCAGCCTTAACTGCCATAAAGGAGGACTGATATTACCTTACAGTTCAGTATTCTTTTCTTTGTTTCTAAGAAAATTTTCCTGTTTCCTAATATTTTGCTTAGACTTTGGAAGGCATCTTTCGCTATTCCAATGGGGGAATGGGTTGAGGCTAATCGTTACTTACTATTTTATACCTAGCTAATGAGATTCACGATCCATTCACTCGTTACAATTTGCACATCCACCAAAAGAACTTATCCATCATCATTTAATCCTCCATATAGCATAATATCGCATACACTCAGGGAACCTACAAAACGCAACCCATGACATAAAAATCTGTAAATGATCTGCAAGGACGGTGGGACCATAGTTGGACCCTACAAACCCTTAAAAAAAGGCTCTGTATTCTGTCTTTGGACAAAATCAAGTGACTTTTCTCGCTAAGGAGGAAATGGTTGGTTGGTTGGTTGGTTGGATTTTATGGCATATCAACCACTGTGGGTCATTTAATGCCAAATTAAGGGGTGTGTATATATATATTAAATATACAGTACTATCAAACATATAGCTGGCAACACCATTGTTTCCAAAAAAACGTATATCTGGCAACATTATTGTTTCCAAAAAAACGTATAGCTGGCAACATTATTGTTTCCAAAAAAACGTATAGCCGGCAACACTATTGCTTCCAAAAAAACGTATAGATGGCAACACTAAATGTTTCCAAAAAAACGTATGGATGGCAACACCATTGTTTCCAAAAAAAACGCATAGATGGCAACATTATTGTTTCCAAAAAAAACGTATAGCTGGCAACATTATTGTTTCTAAAAAAACGTATAGCTGGAAACATTGTTTCCAAAAAAACGTATAGCTGGCAGCTGGCAAAATTATTGTTTCCAAAAAAATTATCTGAAGCCTTGTTGTTGGACGTAGTTTATCGTCATACCCAGGACGCGGATGTAGTTTATCGTCATACCCAGGACGCTCGCTAAGGAGGAGGGAAAGAATAAAATAAATACGGCCATGGGGAAAGAAGAAAGCTGACCCAATGGAGATGATAAAAGCGGGGGCCAAAAACAAGCTGGGGAGGCTACCGATCTTGATTTGAATTATAACTAAAGGAAAAGACCCGGAACACGCCGGGAACGGCTCTTATTCGCATTAACTATTAGGTTGGTGCAAAAATAATGACGTAATAATGTCGTTTTTTGACGTAACGTCAAAAAACGACATTATTACGTCATTATTTTTGCACCAACCTAATATATATTCTGCTTTATTAAAATTGATGTTTCGTCCTTTCTTCCTTTTTTTCCTTTACGACATTCTGTATGGCTTAGTTTAATTTCTGTGTCTGCTATCAACACTATGCCATATCCATATCATGTATTGTTAAGACTGTTGCCCCCAATAATGAATCCAAGTTGACCTAATCCTTAGGGTCACCTCTCACTGTAAACGTTGAACACACCCTTGTCTTTCGCCCCTTTCTGTTTTTGCGTATTTACTGAATTCATAAAAGCCACATTTTTTCGGATGAGAAGAATGGCCGAATCTTTAGCTGCAGGAATGTAGAATACAGGTTTCTTAGCAAATGAAGCCTGGGCTAAGTATTAGAAACACCGAAATCAAGCACATTCTGAAGTCTCTCTCTGTGGGTAGTATAGTAACAAACGAGTAAATGTATTGCACAAAGATTTGAAGGCATAGAGGAATAGCGAATGATGCCTTTCAGAAAGTAAGTACAGTACTAAGATATAGAAAAATGCTTTTAGAAACAAAGAAAATGAACTGTGATGTAATATCTATTCGCTTCACAACGGAAGAAAAGCCTTGAAGAGAAAGAAATGTGGTTCTGCCATTGAAATGCTGAGTATAATGCTACGGGAATGGTAGTGTGAAGATTGGTAACTTGCTTCCCTAAGTTATGCGCAAAGAATAAAGAAACTTACCAAGCCTTTTTTATTTGCACGAGATGGTAAGAGATCTAATAAAATGGTAAAAAGGGAACTAATAAGCAAATCCTTAAAAAAAGATGTTTAAAAGAGACATAATAAGCAAAACATTAAAAAAAGGACCGTAAGAATGAACCTAATAAATAAATCATTAAAATGAAGGTAAAAAGACACCTAGTAAACAAATCATTAAAAAAGGATAGTAAAAAGAGACCTAATAAACCGATCAATGAAAAAAATGTTAAAAAGGGACCTAATAAACAAATAATTAAAAACGATGATAGAAAGAGACCTTTTAGACAAATATTAAAAATGATGGTAAAAAGGAACCTAATAAATAAATCTTTAAAAAAGATGGTAAAAAGAAACCTAATAAACAAATCATAAAAAAGGATGGTAAAAAAAGGACCTAATAAATAAATCATTAAAAAAGATGTCACCAAAGGACCTCATATGCAAATCATTAAAAAAAGATGGTAAAAAGTAATTCAATAAATAAATCATTAAAAAAAGATGGTAAGAAGAGACCTAATAAACAATTCATAAAAAGGTGATTGTAAAATAAACAATAAAAAAGACGGTAAAAAGAGACCTAATAGAAAAGTCATTAAAAAAGATGGTAAAAAGAGACCTAATAGAAAAGTCATTAAAAAAGATGGTAAAAAGAGACCTAATAGAAAAGTCATTAAAAAAGATGGTAAAAAGAGACCTAATAGAAAAGTCATTAAAAAAGATGGTAAAAAGAGACCTAATAGAAAAGTCATTAAAAAAGATGGTAAAAAGAGACCTAATAGAAAAGTCATTAAAAAAGATGGTAAAAAGAGACCTAATAGAAAAGTCATTAAAAAAGATGGTAAAAAGAGACCTAATAGAAAAGTCATTAAAAAAGATGGTAAAAAGAGACCTAATAAACAAATCCTTTCAACATAATCTGCTCCCTTGATAATGCTAAACAAAACCTTTAATCACTACAGAGAATCTTTTTTGTCTGCCATCAGCTTGGTTGCTGCTAAACTCCATGCGAGCATCACTGTACGCCTTCTTGGACTCATGTTTTCCACAGACATGTAGTAGAGAGACTATATTGAAACAATTGTTAACGTCTATTTCTCGGAAAGTTGGTTCCCTTTTGTCATACCAGAGAATTTTTATCGTCAGAATCACTCTTGCACATTTGATATATTTATCATTCGCCATTCATCGATTACTGATGCCCTATCTGCTCTGGGTACTCCTGCTGTATATCTGGACAATAGCGTCTGTAATGTTAGAATGGGGCTGAAGTCAAGATGATGTCTGGTTAAGATCGACCAGGTATCTAGACGTCACTCAATTTCTCACCAACATGACGTAGCTTCCCTCTATGTTTTCTATAGCAATTGATGAACTGCTGGGCTTTTCTCTCTGGTGCTTCGATTGCACGAATTTACACGTGTTACTAGATTGGCAACTAGGTCTCTCCGTTTTACTGTTGATATAGTTAGATGTAGCCGCCATTCTAAGAGTTTCTTTTCTCACATTTCTCACCTGTGGAACCCCCTTTCAATTTCTTGCTGCTCTTCCACTGACAGTCTTCAAAAATTTAAACGCAATGTCAAGCGCCATTGTCTGAATCCCGTTCCGTTATTTTGCGTTTCCTCGTTTCTTCTCACTAAAGCATTCTCCTTCTCTTTCACTTTCTGTAAACCTTTGTGTCTTAGTGGCATTATCGCCTTAATTGGAGTGAAACGATTAAAAAGAAAACAAAAGCACTTAATCCAACGCCTGTACATTAATACCATTTACCGGACCTTATGAAATGGACATTGATATCAACACACAGCGGTTCCAGTCTCTTTCATGCTTAAACGCAATCGTCAGGCTATGTACGTCATGTTTTGGCTCGACTATTTATATATACTGGCCAGTGATGCATTATGAGTAGCTCTTTTGTATTATTTTAACGGTTATTGGCTTATGTTTCGAATTATTTTAGGTGATATTGAGTGGAAACGATTGTGAATCCGAAGATAACCTGAAATCGAGCATACCATATATATATATATATATATATATATATATATATATATATATAATATTATACATATAGCAACCTCACCCTATTTAATAGTGTTAAATAGAGTGTTAAAAGTGTTTTTTTTTTAATATATAATTGAAAGTTACTCGAAGGAAAGGCTCGGAATAAACCCTCCTACTCGGATTCAACACAAAAATAAATAAAATACATCTTAAACACTCAAAACATGAAGAGAAACTAACAACACTAAAACAAGACCTCCTTGAAAATGGCTAAAGAAGTGTCCAAAAGCGTTTTGGACAATGGACATTATAGAAAATTTTTATACTTTTTGACTCCCACAAAACGGAAAAGATAAGTACTCTGGTAAAACTAAATAAAAACTTAATTATATTTTCTTTGTCTTCCATATTTAACGAAAATTTTTTAAAATAAAGATTGCTTCATATATATATATATATATATATATATATATATATATATATGTATAGCCTCTCTCGTATGAGGGTCAAGCAGATCAGTTCCCAGGAAACCGACAGCCTGGCAACAGCACATGAGATTTGATTATATTGGTGAAGCTTTCGTGAAAGACCAGCCACGCTTTTTGAAGGGCCGAATTCAGAGACCTGGTGCACTAAGTGCCAAAAGGTCCCCAAACAACCTTCTGCAAGTTTTGAATTAAGAGTTGTCCTTCTCCTAGACCAGCTGACATTCATAGCTGGAGGGAGAAGAAGAGGATTCACAACTTTCCCAAGGGTATTAGCACGCAAGCGAATGATGTAATGGATTCGACTGGAATTCGAACTCGGCTCTCCGCTATCCATTACTCCACCGTGCCATGGATATAGCGGCTTGGAGATAGTAGTCGTAGGTCGGATAAGGGAAAATCGGATGAGTTCCACCGAATATATATATATATATATATATATATATATATATATATATATATATATATATATATATATATAATTATTTTGTGGATTTCAGGCTAATCATGTAGTAATTTATCGAGCCTAGAATAATCCTCAACAGAATACAGAAAGCACTGGACTCATCAGCAGTGCGCATCCACTACCGAGAATCGAACCTGGACCGTTTCGATAAAACGGTAATGTCATACCAACTGTACCAAGTGTATATATGGAGAGGAAATATATGTATACATACGCATGCTGACAAAAATACAAAAAGTGGTAATAGGTCTAAGAACACGCAGGCGTCATTAAAAGATAAGAATGCCGATAATCCCTTCACCATTTTTCCGACCAATCTTAATTGTTTTGTAACCCTTCACGTAGATCTTTTTCACTGCCAATTCAGGAGACATTTGCGTCACTAACACACAAAAAAGAGAATGTATCATATCGAAAATATTAAGCATCGAAAAACGTAAGAAAAAATTAATTATTTTTAATAATATGTGGAAATCTCCAATCTTTGCCTGATGAAGGTCGAGAGACCGGAAACACGTGTAGCAAGATTATGGCAAAAAAAATAAAGCATAATATATACAAACAAGAAAAAACACACACACATTACAACCAAAGCGGTTTCTCTCTTCTTTTTAATATACATACTTTTCTCCCGTTGGAACTACTATAATTCTTCCCTTATATATATATATATATATATATATATATATATATATATATATATATATATATATATATATATACACGTACTTTTAATCGCAAGATAGAAAGTTTTTTTTTTATTTCTTAGCTGGAGAAAATGTAGCAAGAGTTAATCATTGCTTTAATCAGTGTTTAAGTTTTTAATTGACATTGTGTGACTTTAAGAGTCGTCATCACTTAAGGTGCGTCATTATTAAACAATAAATTGAGGGAAGACATCAACATTATTTGTTTGTAACTTAGAGACATAATTATGAAGCCATAACATCGACGGTTTTCTTGAGAATTCAAATCGATGTTAAGTGGAGTTAAAAGGACCTGGCATTTGCCTGTCTATTCTGAGTTACAAAATGAGAAAATAGAGACGATAAACAAAAATAAAATAATTAACTTTGATAAAAGGTGAACGCCATTAGTCGAATGACATCATATTGAGAAAAAAAACTAAAACAACTTAATATACAAGCTTACTCAACTATTAAAGTTTTGATTTCTTTTAAACTAAGCCACTAAGATTCCAGAACCCCCGATAATTTTATTTTCTCCAACTGATCCTTGTATTCCAACCTATCTTTCTGTATAGACATAAACGTATTTTAGTTTGTGTTTCTTGGTTATAGCCAAAGTTTCTCAGAAGGAAATAAATTGATTGCGGCTACATTATTTTTTAAGAAAAAGATTGATTATAAACATACTAGCAGCATGGCCCGGCGTTGCCCGTGCTTGATTCAAAAATCGTACGACTCATACAGCAATCGCCATCACTTGACTTAAAATATTTTTACCCTTCCTTGCCTTTAAAGGAGTGCCCTTTGCCGTGCTGATGTTGCTACATGCCTTACTTCTTGCCTATCTCACACTGCGAATTTTTTCGAAGCTCTATACTAAACATTAAATCTGTTACGAAAAAAGAACTAAACAAAATGAACACAAAACGATCAGCTTTAAAAAAAGGACTCGTAACTGGTGGAAAAAACCGAATGAAAAAAGAATGTTAACAACAAATACTTTTTCACATCCAACCCAGTTCTGCGGAATCAGAATCAACGTTGAGTTTAACCAAGCGAATGAGCCAATTGGAGTAAAGTGCCATGCAGATTTAAATTTTTCCCACTCGTGACGAATGCAGATATCGAATTTTTTTGCATGCTAGCATGCTAGTTAACATTCGTATCAGTCACCTGTTGGCTCTCATGCTGGCCAATAGAATCTTCCTGCCTATTCGTAGCAGCCAGCTATTGGCTCTCACTCTGGCCAGTAGAAAATGGCCGCAAACTACATGAAAACTGCCGTAGAAGCACGAAAAATCGATTATTTCACTATCGATAGGAGTTGGGAAATGCAAAGTCGGTCTTGGCCTTCCCGCTAACTTGGAGCATGTGCATGTAAATTTTGGTGCAAATCCGTCGAAAATTGCGGCCGCGCATTCGTTACACAGACACACATATCCTGCCTTTTATAGATATAGATATCAATATATTGGTTAATACATTTATAAGGACACATGTACTTGCGATTTTGGCGGCATGAAATGGGGAAGGAGGTCAGAGAAAATTTGCACCGCTCAGGACATACTGAATTCAAAAGGTACAGGATGCTCCAACGCAGAATAGGACGAAGAGGCGCAACCGTTTAGACGTCAGTTCATTTGGCGTCAGGAAAAATGTTGATTAATTCATCAACCTCACTATTTTTCAACATGCTTTTATTTATGTTTGGGTTGGTTTGGCTTGTTTTACGGTATATCAACCTCAATGGGTTATTTAATGCCGACAAAATTTTTATTGTTGGTAATATTTTTTTTCCAAAAATGTATTTCTGAAATTAAAGTTCTAGGCAAAAATAGAACTTATTTATTTACACTAGCATTATTATCGTCATCGTTATTGTAATTTTCATAACGTTTCGGCTGTTGTACCCTCTGAACTTCATCAAGTGAATGTCAGTACGAGTAAGATTCAAGAAATTTTGAACTGAACCCTTTATTTAATCTACGAATATTTTGTCTCGTTAGTATTTA
The DNA here is from genome assembly GCA_963932145.1 of Acanthosepion lycidas. Lineage (NCBI taxonomy): Eukaryota > Metazoa > Mollusca > Cephalopoda > Sepiida > Sepiidae > Acanthosepion > Acanthosepion lycidas. The sequence continues at coordinate 83,581,544 of OZ010576.1, forward strand.
GTCCTGTTCAGTTTTATTTTTAATCAGTTCACACTAAGTCAATAAAGCCACTAAGACGCAAGGAATTACTAAGTGTTAGAGACTGGTTTGCTTTGTTTTATGGCATATCAACACCGACAATTGCAAACATGTATTGCTAGTAATATTTTTCCTTCAAAAAATCCATTTCTGATAATATATTTTTTCAAAGAAGTATTGCTGATAATGTATTGCTATTATCCTATTGTCCAAAACGCCAGTCTAACCGGAAACAAAAACCGACGCATTTTTTTTATCAAAAATGAATTTTGAACATTGAATAAAGCGATAGAAAATGTTATTTGATGATATAAATGTTAGATTTATTTAAAAAAAAAAAAAATGATTTCCTCATACTTTTTTTAAAAAAATAATATTCAATTTACATTTTTCGGACTATCATCCTTATCTTTGTTGCCATATTTATCACAAAGTTTTGGCCGTTGTACGCTCCGGCCTTCTTCAGTTGGTTAGAATGACGAACTGGACCCTTTATTTTGCTTGCTGGAGTAGACTTCTAGTTCCACGTGCCATTAATGAATATCAGTTATCTCTTGTTATTTCCCCTCTCTAAGTTCTCCACCGCCTTAGTCAGGTATTGAACTCACACTCACGCGTTAGTTAGATCCAGTGACAGGACCCAAAGAGTTTGAATTCAATACCTGGTTACGTCAGTGGAGAAATTGGAAAGGGGAATTAGCAGGAGATAAATGATAAGCGACATCCATTAGACATGTCAGGTAGAACTAGAACAGTCTCTACTCCAACGAGCGGAATAAAGGGTTCAGTTCGATATTCTAACCACCTGAAGAAAGCCGGAGCGTATAACAACCGAAACGTTGTGATAAATATGGCAAGAAAGATGAAGCTGATAGTCCGAACAATGTAAATAGTGTAGATAATACCTCATCTCAGAAATATAGAGAGATACTGAAGTATTCGATTATCCGAATTCTTGTAATTATCCGGACATATTTTTCAAAGTGCTATCGTATGTTAATAATCAGAATTCGAAATCTTGGTTTTTTTCCGGATTCAAAGACTACCGACCAGATGAGAAATACTAATTTTTAACCAACCAAATATACATTTTACTGACATTTAGTCTTATCAGACTGTCATAGGTCCTTACCTATAACTACAGAACTCTTCCTAACACTATGTATACTACGCCTCTTAAGAGAGAGGGTCGAATCGAGTCGAACCGATAGCAGTTCACTCCAAACCAGACTGACAGTCATACTAACACCTTCCACATCTTGTATTATTATTTCGTGTAATATACCTTCGTTATTTCTACTCTTGTGTTCGTGTTGTTCTTCCTTGGTCGTAACTTGGACCATAAAAGGTCACAATTCTGTAGATTTTCTGGAGGACTGAACCGATTGCTGTAAGAATACTTTTCATGATATCTAAAAGCTACGCTAAAGCTTGGTATCAGCTATATAGTATTCTTCTATATGCCATGTTACTTCAGGACATTGGTGATCATGACTCTCCACAATTTCCTTTCTTTATAAATGTTGTTGTTTCGTTATCTCTCCTACACCCTGTCCCGCCTTCCATTTACTCAAGCTCGCTAGCGTTCTTTCCCTTTGTTTCTCTTGTCTTGTCCATTGACTATCAAATTTTCCATTACTAAGTTTATCTTTTTGTATGGTTTCAAGATAGTTATTAGTTATGAATCTTCTTCCGCGGAGGCGAATCTTACTTATTTCGCCCTTGTTCTAAACGCAAAAACGAAGTTTCACCCAGGCAGTTTTTTTTACCCCAATAACGGCCATTTTATAGAACATACTCCTAAGTGAATATTCCCCTGAATTATAAAATCTTAACCTCTTATCTGCAAGTGTCCATCGTCATCCATTATTCTTTTCCTCATAATCCCTACTTCTTGCTCATTTTCTTCCACTTGTATCATAAATCTCTCTCATCATTACCATTGCCAATATACCTATCTACCTTGAGTTGCTATCGAGGTGTTGTCTTGTATTGATTATTCTTTGGTTAAAATAAATAAATAAATAAAACAAACTCTATAATCTTAGTGATTTTAGTCTTCATTTTCGACAACCATTTTCTATCATTTTCAATATATTTTTTCTAGTAAAATTAACTTAGATTCTTGTCAACTTTATGTTTCAGAAATTCAAATGCATTCTCAATCGTTATAATCGTTTTTTTTTTTTAATTCCTGATCGTGTATTGTCCTCGCTATTTAATAGTGTTTTTTCTCTCACACTCAGTAACCCCCTTGCGTCTTAGTTTGACTTTATTGCGTTATTTGGGGTGAAATTATTAGCAGTAGCGACACATTATATATATACTTGTCCTATTCTGCTAGTAGCTAGTAATGATTATCCGATCAGTAACAACCCCTCTTAGTTTTCAAGCGATCGAGTTTGGAAGGGTGTCCAGCCAAAATAACAGATGAAACGAAATTCCATGTTTAGTTTCTTAATCATTACTTTTTCCTTTTCTCTACAAATAGTTTCTTGATTAAGAAATTGACAAAACCTTGACGTGGCTGCAACAGCCGTTACATCCGGTTAGGCCAAACGCGCATGCGTTGAAAATGTAATTAGCTCCAGGTAAAACTCTCAGGCTTTTGAGCATGCGCAAAAGAAGACAAATACGAAAGAAAATGAATGATTGCGCAGAGCAAATTTAAAAAAAACTAGCCCTTATTTTTTTTTTTTATACCAAGCCGATGACGAGATAGGACGCGAATACACGCGCTTCCATGATACACGAATGTCTTACACTCAACACTATCTTACTCTTTAACTCAGCAACTGGGTAAATTCAACCATGTTCATCCTTGTTCTTTTATAGCGACTACTATAAGAACATTCCTATAATTTGCACACGTTAGCAGGAACAATCCTAGAACACTGTCTATACTAAAAGTTTCCGACTGACTAAATATTTCTAACACATTGTACCCATTTTTTTGTTTGTCTATTCCTTTCATCCAATTAGATACATGTACATTTTGGTCGTCACGACATTTTTTAACCTCAAAGACCCATCGAAAAAACATAATGGTAAAAACGAAGTAGTAGTAAAGTAAGTGAGCATTGATAAGCAAAAACAGGATATTTTTGCGTTTTCTGGATGAATATGTAGTCAGTACTGAAATACAAGTGATGGTTTTTGTTTTTCTTGTCGAAGTAATTGTCCGTCCTGAGTATGACGTTAAACTACATCCGCGTCCTGGGTAAGACGATGAACTAGGCCTCTGATCAGGAGGTTTTGAGGATCGTGGAACCATCTCTTAATTGCTGGTGTTCCCAGGACCACACTGGCCCAGGGTGGTAGCACTTGTTAGGGTCCCAGCTATGGGCAAATAGTTAACCCCCTAACCGGGGTCAAAACACAATGAAAGTGTAAAAAATAGGTTTTAATACCAGAAATACATTTTTGAAGAAAAAATTATTACCAGCAATACATTTTTTGAAAAAAATATTACCAGCAATATATTTTTGGAAAAATAAATATTACCAACAATACATTTTTGGAAAAATATTGCCAGCAATACAGTTTTGGTAAAATATTACCAGCAATATATTTTTGGAAAAATAAATATTACCAACAATACATTCTTGGAAAAATATTACCAGCAATACAGTTTTGGTAAAATATTACCAGCAATACAGTTTTGGTAAAATATTACCAGCAATATATTTTTGGAAAAATAAATATTACCAACAATACATTTTTGGAAAAATATTACCAGCAATACAGTTTTGGTAAAATATTACCAGCAATACAGTTTTGGTAAAATATTACCAGCAATACAGTTTTGGTAAAATATTACCAGCAATATATTTTTGGAAAAATAAATATTACCAACAATACATTTTTGGAAAAATATTACCAGCAATACAGTTTTGGTAAAATATTACCAGCAATACAATTTTGGTAAAATATTACCAGCAATATATTTTTGGAAAAAAATATTACCAGGAATACATTTTTGGAAAGAAAAATATTACCAGCAATACATTTTGAAAAAAAAAATATTACCAGCAATAAACATCTTGTCGGTATTAAATAACCCATTGATGTTGCTAGCCAAACCAAACCAAACCAGAAACTGAAAGAATTGTCTATAAATTAATTTGACGTATTCGTTCCATATATACTACCTGTGATATCAAGTGATACATACGCAGCAAATTCTTTAATGAAAAACATGCAAAACCAAATCACAATTTTAAAGCAAGGCTTGTTATTAATTTTAACTACTAGTTGACGGGAAAATATGAGGTTCGGATCCGAAGTTAGCAGTGCGATATCAAAAGATGTCTTCAAAAAGCTAAACAAAGTATTAAGAAACACGAAAATACCATTAGAAACAAAGAAAAGAATACTGGACTACTATGTAATAATTGTATTCCTCTACGGCACTAAATGATGAACAATCTCCTTACAGATGAAAATAGAGTCAACAGAAATATGGTTCGACAGAAGGATGCTGAGAATACCTTGAACGGATCATGTGACCAACGATGAAGTTTTAATGAAAAATGGAAACAAAAAGGTGGCAGGTTTAGAAACAGAAAGAGACAGTTGAAATTTATCGGGCGCATAATGGGGAAAGAAGGCTTGGAAAGTTTGACACTGACAGGCTATATTCAATGCAGAAACATAGGAAAACAGTGAGTAATCTACTTAGCAATCTTGTGTAAATAGTTGTCATAACATTGGGAGCAATAGTAAAAACAAATATTTTTCGGATCTATAAGGGATAGGAGATTGTGGAGAGGCATGATTGCCTACATCGTGATTGGACACGGTATATAGAAGAAGAAGTATTTAATTATCACCTTAATTATTTTAGATGTTTTTAATTGCCAAAATCATAACATAAGAATAAATGCTAGTCAAAATTAACACTGGGGATCACGTATTTCATTGAATTTGACGCTTGATTTCTGGTAATTTATGTACATTGAATACGAATTTCAACTCGGTTTGGCGCTATCATGTCATGATTCTTGGCAACAGCCTATGTGCCATTTTCCAGATTTTTCAAATTAGGATTAAAAATTAACTCATGTGTTAATATTATTTTTCAAGAATACAAGCAATTCAAACTACAGTGAAATTACATTATAACGATCGAAATGGCTTAAAATTTAAAAAAAAAAGCAAACAGATATAAAGCTTCCAATGTTGCAAGTTATTTTTAACAAAGTCAGTTATATTTGCTCGTGGATGTGGAAGTGCACATATAAAACAAAAGAAAACAGGGTTGTTTTTTGCATTTAAACTTTCTAGTGTTTGACGACATATTGATTGATTGTTCTGCCAATTTGTAAAGGTATTTAAAGCAGTTAAGTTTTATGAATGAAAGAAAATCTGTAATAAAAACAGAAAAATTGTTTTAAATAGGAACTTCTTATGAAATACGTACTTACAATCCATGAACTTTAATTAGAAACATGGATGAGTTGGTATAATATAATTTACGTCCAATTAAATCAACAATTAAATCCCGACGACAAAATTTACTCATTAAATCAAATGCAAATTCAAAATTATGTTAATGCCTGAACTTAACTGACTGAATTGAATATTTATTATTGTAAAGATACAATAATTGCGGCACAAGGCCAAAAGTAGAAATGGCGTGAGATCGGTCATCATTAACTATCCTATACCTAGTTAATCCGATTCGAGAACCCATTCATTCATACACGTAACACATATGCCAAAAGAAGACATCCTTCACCTTTTACTCATATATATACCACAATACCCCACATACAAAATGAACCTACAAAAAAACATGATTAAAAATTTTCTTGTGTATAAATGTTCATATATATATATATATATATATATATATATATATATATATATATATATATATATAGACACACGCACGCACACACACACACACATATATATATTAGGTTGGTGCAAAAATAATGTCATTTTTTGACGTATTTTTAACCTCAAAAAACGACAGTTGAGCTCTCTAGGGAGTAGGTTTGGGTTTGTAAACAGTGACTATTATAGCTTATATATAGCGAGATTCTTCGCATAGCGAATTGAGTCACTGTCAGTCAATGGGCGTGTTTCTAAAAATAAATACGCTAAAAATCCACCTGCTAACCTTCCGTGCGCCGACGGCTTAGTGGTAGAATCTCCGGCTGATACCAATTCGATCCGAGCTAGAGGCAACCGGATGTCTAGCCACACTAATGAGCTGCGAAACAGTCTGTCTGAGGATGACGTTATATATATATATATATATATATATATATAAATTTAAAGAAGGTATGAACTATCAAATTGTGGGATTTCACAGATAAACTTCCTCTTCTCTTTAGGATTTATTAAACTACTAGTGTTTTATTTATTAATTTGATTAGACTGGGGAACATGTATTTTATTGAATATCTGACGCTTGATTTTAGGTAATTTAGATGCTCTGAATACGAATGTCAACTCGTTTTGGTTTTATTAGGTTCTGATTCTTAGCCACAGCCAATGTGGCATCTTCCAGATTTTTCAAATTAAGACTAAAAAATTCAGCCATGAATTCATTTTTTTTTTTGAAGTTTCATGACTACAAGGAGTTCAAACTAGAGTAAAATTACAAAACTGAAGAAAAATTAAAAAAAAAAAAAAAACATGACGCAAAAAAATATTACGAAATCAATTATATTTGCTCGTTAATGTAGAATTGTAAAATTTCCACATAAAGGAATCAGTGATGTTTTTGCATTTAAACTTTCCAGTGTCTGATGAGATATTGCTTGATTGTTTTGTCAATATGTAAAGACATTTAGATTATTTAAGTTATATGAATGAAAAAAAAACTGAAATATAAACAGAAAAATTGGTTTAAATAGGAACTTCTTATGAAACACCTGCTTACAATCTATGAAATTTAATTAGAAACATGGATGAGTGTGTATAATATAAATTAAGTCTAATTAAATCAACTATTATATCACGACGACAAAATTTGCCCAGTAAATCATATGCCAGAGCAAAATCATGTAAATGCATGAATTTAATTAACTGACTGTCTGACTGAATTCGCTGATTAACTCCGGAAAGGAGTCGCTTTTATATATTTTAGTTGTCCCGCTAGAGTATTCTACAGAAAACAGGAGCACTCGAGAAAATTCTAGAATTCTATGATATTTTTAGCTTAATTTACCAATATCCGAATGAGTTAAAAATGATAAAATTAAAATATTTTTACGGTGTTACATATAAAAGTATACATAATACCATAACAATAGGTACAAATATGTAGATAAAAACTTAGTTGATTAATGTGTAACTACAAAAAGACATAGCGAGTATTGAGAAAAAACATTTTTATGGTCTGTCTATTTTTTTGATTTCAGGTATTTACACTATTTACAAAGTTCGTACTGTTGTCCTCATCTTTGTTGTCATATTCCCGACGTTTCGGCCGTTGTATGCCCCAGCCTCCTTCGGGTGAGTGGAATTTCGAACCGAACCCTTTATTTTGTCCACTGGGGTTGATTATTCTAGTTCCACGTGCCATGCCTCTTTCGGGCAACTCAATTTCCGTTATTCGGGGCAAGCCACTGGATTACTTCAACCAACGCTTTTCTCCGCTGGGCCATGTTTCCTTGGGAACTGAAGGCGGCCGAAACGTCATGAATATAACAACAAAGACGAGGACAACAGTCCGAAAAATGTAAACCTTTTTTTTTTATGAATACGACGAAAGAAGTGGAATATTGAGTAAAATTCAGAACCTGTAGAGCGAAAAAAAACTCGTGCCCAGCCGTCCAAATTACATAGAACTAATTCTTAAAACTAATTAGATAAAATATTGAAATTTGTTCCCCAGTGAATTGTAGAAAATGTTTCGTCGAACCTAACAGTATTAAGAAAAGCGTACACCTACTAATGCTACTCAATAACAAACCTCATAGTATGATACACTAATTTAACAACAAGACTAAATCATTCCAAGTAATTTGTGCGAATATCTAAAGCAAACAAAATGTGTTGCTCATCTGACCTGTAAGTTGTCTTCCTTCCATTAAATTTGCTAAAAAGCTTCCTTTGGAAACAATACAATGTAATCATCAGTCAACGAATTCGTATGGACTTGGAAGAATATTCGCAGCACTCAGCACTTACTTGTAATCTGGCGAGGTCAGACATTTGAGAGGAAAATCACTTGCCGCTGATGTGTGCTTCTTTCTTCATTATGCCGTATTGATCACTGAATCGCTTCCAGTGTCTTTGAGCCACTGATCTTGGGATTCCCGCTGTGAGTAGAACTGAAATATCGTCATGGATTAATTAGCCTTTGCATAACTCACACCAAGTCACATTGCGGCCGGTATTCGGAATTTGCTTCAATTATTTGATTCGGTGCACAATTAAAAAGAGAGACAGAGAGAAGAGAATAGAGGAGAGTAGAGAAGTTCTGTTCTTTACCTCAAGTATTTCGTTCACCGTGACCATTGTGTCTACTTTCACTTTCACTTTCGCTATATGACTCAGTAAAAGAAGCCGATCTCTTAAGGACAGATATTTCTCATGCGATGGCTGCATCATGATTTTAAGACCCATCAGATCTATCTTTTAGATGCAAATGATTAGATTTTCTTTGCAAGCTCTCCTAATGGTTAATCACTTGCATTCTTCCTAAGGAAGGAGATCGTGGGCTGCTGATTAATAAGTCGGGAAAACAAACAAAAAAACACAAGCGAAATTTCATACGATGTTGCCCAGGATGATTATTAAATATTGTTGCTAGGTTCGGATCGATCAGGTTTGAGCTGAACGAAAACAAAAAGTACAGACCACTGCAATAGATAAAGTTGTAATGTTCCGTAGCCTTGCCTTATGTTAATTATTCATTTGAATAGAAGCGAATGAATTTGGTAGCAGACGAATATAACTATTTAAAGCCAAATTGCTAGATGAACGTTCTGAAATATATTGTTCCTCTTGAGGTTACCGGGAAGAGGAAAAAGGATGACCCTTTTTATGCATCCTACTGCCTGTATCATTTTTAAAGCATTGCTTCCAAAGCAACGCGGGAGTACCACTAGCACGGACGGGGTTACTGTTATGGGATCTTACCCATAATAATAAGAATGGACTATTCCATACTTAATAAATACTGCGCCTCAGAAGTAGGTAAGGAGTCAGTCGCTCAACTTTTGAGCGACTGCACGGTTGTACTCTCATCCTACGGACGGGAGGAACCCGAAGGAGGCTACGCCGAAGGGCGGAGTCTCCTTCGGGGAGGTAGACCGGCCCTGAACCCGTTTATGCGGGTTCAATGGGCTATTTTTTGGCCGAGCCTACGGGCTCGGAATACCCACGTTAAAAAGGCCTTGTGCCACATGACACCCTCGTGGGGGGGTGACTGAATATCGTCAGTCGTTCAATTTTTGACCGACTGTTCGGTTGTACTCTCTTCCTACAGACGGGAGGAACCCGAAGGAGGCTACGCCGAAGGGCGGAGTCTCCTTCGGGGAGGTAGACCGGCCCTGAACCCGTTTATACGGGTTCAATGGGCATATTTTTGGTCGAGCCCACGGGTTCGGAAAGCCCACGTTAAAAAGGCCTTGTGCCACATGACACCCTCGTGGCGGGGTGACTGAATATCGTCAGTCGTTCACTTTCTGACCGACTGTTCGGTTATACTCTCATCCTACAGACGGGAGTGCCCACGTTAAAAAGGCCTTGGGCCACATGACACCCTCGTGGGGTGGGGGTGACTGAATATCGTCAGTCGCTCACTTTCTGAGCGACTGTTCGGTTGAACTCTCTGCCTTCGGGCGGAGAGGAACACGAACGAGGCTACGCCGAGTGGCGGAGTCTCGTTCGGGGAGGTAAACCGGCCCTGAGCCCGTTTATACGGGTTCAATGGGCATATTTTTGGGCCGAGCACACGGGCTCGGAGAACCCACAATAAATAACCGACCTTGTGTCACATGATGCCCCAATGGAGGGGGACTGAATATCGTCAGTCGCTCACTTTCTGAGCGACTGTTAAGTTGAACTCTCTCCCTTCGGGCGGAGAGGAACCCGAACGAGGCTACGCCGAGGGGCGGAATCTCGTTCGGGGAGGTAAACCGGCCCTGAGCCCGTTTATACGGGTTCAATGGGCATATTTTTATAAATAACCAACCCTGTGTCACATGTTGGTCCAGTGGGGGGGGGGGGTGACTGAATATCGTCAGTCGTTCACTTCTGAACCGACTCTTCGGTTGAACTCTCTCCCTTCGGTCGGGGAGGAACCCGAAGGAGGCTACGCCGAAGGGCGGATTCTCTTTCGTGGAGGTAAACCGGCCCTGAATCCGTTTATACGGGTTCATTGGGCATATTTTGGGGCCGAGATCGGAGCTCGGAGATCCCACATTAAATAACCGGCCTTGTGCCACATGATGCACCAGTGGGGGTGGTGGTGACTGAATATCGACAGTAGTTCAAGTCGATCTCGTTCGACCGGCTGATCGGTTGAACTCTCCGCCTTCGAAAGGGCGAATTCTCTTTCGGGGAGGTAAACCGACCCTGAACCCGTTTATATGGGTTCAGTGGGTATATTTTTGACCGAGCCCACGGGCTCGGAGATCCCACGTTATACCGGCCTTGTGGCACATGATGCCCACGTGGGGGAGGGGACTAAATATAGTCAGTAGTTCAAATCGAGTCAAGAGTCGAGTCAGAGGCAGTCCGAAACAGACTCGGGTCTCAGACAATTACTGCAAGACATTGGAATAGTGATACTGGTCAAGACTACATTGTTCTCCCTACTAAACCTGATTGTTCATACTAACACTTCTACTTCTCTGTATATATTCTTGTTTGTAATATATCTGTGTTATTCCATACCTGTATTTGAGTTCTTCTTTATTGGTTCTACCTTAAACCATCACCGTGGTACAAGGAACCGGACCATAACAATTACAGAGAGTGAAAGTGAGGAAAAAGACTGTGTTTAGAGGTGATTGAGGAAGGAAAGAAAGAAGAACAAGGATCAAGGCAACAGAAGATGTCGATTGACGTTGCATTTAAATTTTGGAAGTAGTTCTTGTAGTTATCAGGGAATCAAGTAAGAGAAAGAGAGTCCTACTGCTGGGAAGTGCGAGAAAAGAAACTGCTGGAGTAGAAGTGGCTGTTGCATTTAACTATTTCAACAGTAAAAAGGTGGGACCTAGCTGCCAATCTAGCAGAACGCTTCAATTCTTATAGTCGGAGAATCAGGGAAGATAGCTCATCACAACTGTTGCCATGAAAATATTTGTAGAAAAGACAGCGGGAATCCACATCACGACTAGGAGAAAGTGACTGATGTCGAGATGCCAAGTCAAGGCCGATTACATTGCAGATCCTTCTTTGGATTTTATCGTGAACCTCGAGATGTACAGCAGGGGCACGAAACGTGATATGGCAACAATATTCAATGAATGGACGAATGCTACATTTATAGATATGTAAAATGAATTGTGGCAAGAAAAACGTGGCACAACCCAGTGAATCAACTTTCCTTTCAAAAGGTGCAGCGATTTAAATTAGTTGAAAGACCAAGGAACACATTTCGTCAGTTTTTAGCAACACGAAAAGACGGTAAGCTTTTAGTATTTCTCTGATTCTAACTTAATTACTGATATAATGGAATATGCATACCCCTGAGCTCCCCCTCACTGGAATATGAATGGCTGGTGTCCGTCATAAATACAGACCGACGTGTAGGTACGACAGAGGTTGTCTATGACGACGCCCATTGGACTATGCCATTGGCTATCCTACACCTGGCCTACACCAATTACCTGCGACTACGACAAGTACCAGTCGATTACTGCTGCCCTGTACTACTTGGTTACAGTAGCCAAAAACACTTACCTACTTCGATCAAATATATCCCTTTCCAGGACATATCAATTACATTTTACTAACAGCCTGTTTTTCATTAAACATTTTTATGAGCCCAAAGTGATGCGATTCTGACGTAGAAGCCTGTCACGTGGCAAGACTATATGACTTGATACCGTGTCACATTGGAGTTTCGTGTTTGATCTGAGTACTGAGGCCAAATACTCTCAAGTGTTCGACCATCAACAATGCTGATGGTGGGGGACGGGGTTTCTCTGTGATGATTAAATGAGAGGAGTTTATTTTTTGACGAATGAAATTTCGCGCTATTAACATTCAGAAATAGATCTAAATAGCTAGATGTAACTGTATCTTCTATCCTCTCTTCTATCGCACTTCTCGCTTGTGGAAGGTTCTCCTTTGCGGCTACTTGCTTCCCGGTCAAGTTTGATCTTCAAAATTTTAAATGCAATGTCAATCGTTATCTTCTTAATTCTTATTATTTCATTGTTATCTCTCGTTAATAATTTTTTTTCTTACGTCTTTAGTGGCTTTATTGCCTTGCTTGGAGTGAAATGATAAATAAAAAAAAAGAATGTAAAAACCAAGTAAAGAAAAAACAAGTTTCTGGTAAGATAATCAGTAATATCGCTGGCAATCCGATGAAACACGAAACACCAATGTGAAAAGTTATCAAGTCAAATAGTCATGTCACGTGACAGACTTCTACGTAACAATTACACCCCTTTAAGCTCGTAAAAATGTTTAATGAAAAACAAGCTGTTGGCAAAACGTAATTAAGTCAGAATCAGAGTAAAAATTGACGAAATGTGTTCCTTGGTTAACTGAAGAAATATTAAGGAACCAAAAAAGAAATTCAACCTTCCATTTTCTCCGCGAAAAAAATCAGAATTCTCAACCACAAACACAGGAGATATTTTTATATTACCGTTCACCCAACATAAGGTCCAAGGTGGATGCACTTTATATATATATATATATATATATATATATATATATATTTATCAATTCACCCAAGCAAAACGATAAGGAGATAGTGGGAGTGAATGAAAATGAAATGACTTTAGAAGCAACCGGAAACCCAAGTGATAAAATTCTCTTCCTGTAAAAAAAAAAACAAGAAAAAAAAAAACGGAGAAGAGTGTGACCCGGGCGTTGGGGGCATCTATCTATTCCCATTGAGATGAAGAAAAAAATGAATATTTAATAAAATGTTAGAGTTAAGGCGGAGACGTTAAATGTATAGAGTTCAAGCAGACTGTAGACGGAACCGGATACTCAATCCTAAACATGAAACAAGGAATAAATCTCTTCTCTTGTTTAAATGACTGGGCATGAGTTTGATCTGATTTGTCTCTTATAGAATTATAGCATGGCAGAAGGTATCAGGTTCCTTCTGGAACGATACAATGAACGGGCCATTTTTCCTCATGTGGATTTGCGTTATTTATATAAACAATCAACGATTTTCCACAATTATGAAGTCGATGGTATTTACGTTCAAACACATATATTTAGAATTTTCAAATCGGCTATTTGAAAAGAAAGACGTTCAGAATAGCTTTATATGTCATATTAATCTATCACTAAGCAATAACTTACGTATCAAATATACAATACAAATTAATAAAATGTGTCTCAGTTACTATGATGGTTCAACCATTTAGAATCTATTGCTGGACACTCGCCATTTTTTTTTTTTTTGGGGGGGCATTTTTTTCTCTCTCTCTTCAAACACGGCAACGTGCCATACGCCCATACGCGGTTAAAATAACTAAAGTATACCTAAAGATGACGTCATTTGACAAAATCTGTCTTAAGGTGGATGCAACTAGATGATGTCAGCTTTTTTTTTTTTTTTTTTTTTGAGTAAGCCAAAGATGGAGAAGACAAAAGGAAGAAAGAAAGAAAGAAAGAAAAAAAGAAAGAAAGAAAGAATAAAAAGAAAGAAAATACAAATAGTGTGGCCAAAACGAAAAGGGAAACACAAAACAAAGAAAAAGCGAATCGAACTTATTTTTAGATAAAGAAAAAAAAATGTGAGGAAATACGATGGAGCAAAAAAAGAAACGCGAGGAATAAAATGAAAACAAGACAGAAAAAAAATGGAAGTAAATAGAATGAAAGAAAGAAAGAAAGAAAGAAAGAAGCGTAAGAAATGAAGATGCAGATAACACGAAAGAAGGAATGAAAGAAAGACATTTAAGAAAAAGAAAGACAGAAAGAATGAGAAAAAGTAAGAAAAGAATGAACAGAAAAAGTAACATTAGTAAATAGGAGGAAAAGAAAGAAAGAAAGAAAGAAAGAAAGAAAGAACGAGCCAACGAAAGAAAAAGAAATAAAGAATGAAGAGAAAAAAAGAAATATTTATAGATAGGACAAAAAGAAAGAAAGTATAAGAGAAAGAAAGAAAAGAAAAGAAAAGAAAGAAAAATGCATGGAAAGATAAAGCAACACGAGTAAATAGGTGGAAAAGAAAGAAAGAAATATATAAAGAAAGAAAGAAAGAAGAGTGAAAAAGGAAACAGTAAATTGAATGAAAGAAAGAAAGAAAGACAAAGAGAGTGAAAAAAGAAGCATTAGTAAATTAGAGAAAAAAGAAAGAGAATAAGAATGAGTGAAAGAAAAGAAACTAATGTAAAAAAAAAGGAAAGAAAAGAAACATGAGTAAATAAGGGAAAGAAAGAAAGAAAGAAGGAAATAAAGAAAAAAAAAGAAAGAAAGAATAAGCGAAAGAAAGAAGAGAAGAGAAAAAAAATGAAAAGAAACATGAGTAAATAAGGGAAAGAAAGAAAGAAAGAAGGAAATAAAGAAAAAAAAAGAAAGAAAGAATAAGCGAAAGAAAGAAGAGAAGAGAAAAAAAATGAAAAGAAACATTAGTAAATAAGGGAAAGAAAGAAAGAAAGATAGAAAGAAAGAAAGAAAGGGAAAAAGTAAACAGTAAATTGGATGAAAGAAAGAAAGAGAGAGAGAAAAAAAAGAAACATTAATAAATTGGAGAAAAAGAAAGAGAATAAGTATGAGTGAAGGAAAGAAAAGAAACTATAGTAAAAAGAATGGAAAGGAAAGCAACACGAGGAAATAGGTGAGAAATAAAGAAAGAAGGAAATAAAGAAAAAAAAAGAAAGAAAGAATATGCGAAAGAAAGAAGAGAAAAGAAAAAAAGAATGAAAAGAAACATTAGTAAATAGGGGAAAGAAAGAAAGAAAGAAAGAAAGAAAGAAAGAAAGAAAGAAAGAAAGAAAAAAAGAAAATTGAATGAAAGGAAAGAATCTAAGCAAAATAAAATGAAAAGAAAGAAAGAAAATGAGAATGAACGAGAGAGAGAAGAGAAGGATAAAGAGGTTTTATTTTGAAATGAGTATGTAGCTAAAGATCATGGAAGATGAAACGTTACGGATCATCTGCTTATTCAAGCGTGGGCTTGACACAAATGATTAATCAAGGGCAAATAACTGCTTTGTTTACGATTCGGAGAACCTCTACGGAATGAGATGACTCCACACCGACTTACCCCAGGATCCCTCACGGCAGGAGAGGGTTGCACTCATGATGAAGAGGCTAATACGGGCTGACACCTATAACAATGCTCAAGCCGCTGGCTTTGTGCACAAGACGACGAGCGTAATGCAAACTGACACCTCCAGTAATCCTCCATCACTAGTATTTGCTTCAATATAAATTACGGAGGGGTTCGGTTGTTTGGTTTGCTTCATCGAAATGAAATATTTTTATCTACTCATAATGTCAACAAAAAGCAATTCCTGTTGTATTTTTAATTTCTGCTATTTTTGTAGAGTTTTAAGCAGGACCACTGAATGGAATGCCTTCTCAGACAATCAAAAGTGTTGCTTTTATTTATTTTTTTTTTAAATGTTTGTGGCTTCTAAGAAATTCTTTCGGCGATAACATCTAGGGGTGCAAGACAGAAATCCGTTACTTTATTTTTGTAACAAGGTCGGGAATATTCGATCCGCCATTTTTTTCTGATTTTTTTTTTTTTTTAAGTATCAGTTACAAATTGGAGAACATTTCTGGAAAGTTTTTCACATTATTCGAACTATCATCCTCATCTTAGTTGCCATATTTATCACAACGTTTCGGCCGTCGTACGCTCCGGCCTTCTTCAGGTGGTTGGAATGTCGAAACGAACCCTTTGTTTCGCTCGCTGGGCTATACTGTTCTAGTTCCACGTACCATGTCTAATGGATGTCAGTTATCAGTTATCTCCTGTTAATTATCCTCTCCAAGTTCTCCACCGCCTTAGCTAGGTAGTGAATTCAAACTCTTTGGGTCTTGTCACTGGATTTAACTAATTCCCAACTTACGGCCGTAGTAACTTTTGTTTCTTTGTGTCGCATGTTAGCCCAGAAATCAGATTGGAATAAGAACTCTTTCAAGAAAATGCATCCTGTAATTCAGTGCAATTTTCTACAATTAAACGTTTAAACAGGGTCAGTGCCATGATATGAAATTATGAAGTTTCCAGCCGACTCTCATAGAATTGGGAGGCCATTCAAAGCTTATATTCAGGAAATACGTGAAAGCAAGTTATACCAGTTTGAGGAACTACCAGGTGTGATGGTAAATATGGGGCAATTTGAAAGAAAGCGACACAAAGATTCTTGCAATCGGCAACCCCTGGTGTTATGAATTGAAAGAACGGCATTTGTTCATCAATTCTGTTGAGGTTTCCAACGCCTGGTTTTCAACTTCTATGCTTTTCACCCCTTCGGGGTACGACGATAAACTACATCGATAGAAAGGCCTCTGACTCGGAGGTTTTGAACAACATGGATCCACATCTTAATTACTGTTGTTCCTAGGTCCACCGTCACCTGGCGTGATATCACTTGCTAGGATCCCATCAATGGGCAAATAGTGTATCCCCAAACAGAACACTATGAAGGTATAAAAATACATTGTTTTAGTAAAAATTCCAGCACTAGATTTTTATAGTAAAAAAAAAAAGGTTACCAACAATCCATTTTTGTATTTAGTGGGGAAAAAAAACTGGCTGGTTACAATCAATACCTCCAAAACCCAACTGGTTATATTCCATGACCGCTGATCAGACCTAGATTAGCGTCTTTCACGATTAACGGATCTCCTCTCGAGGAAGTCGCATGACTCGAGAGGATATTGGGCCTAAAAACGCACATATGCTACCGTCTACCTTCATAAGAGACCGATCAGGCTCAATATCGAATACTGTCGCCATATTTGGGCACGAGTTGCCCAGTGCTAACTTTCCAGTCTTGAAAGCGTCTCTGAGTCTTTGTTGGAGAAAAATTATTTGCTACTGTCTCTCCTTTCTCTCACAGGCGGGATGTGGTGAACTTCTCACTGCTCTATCACTATTATTATGATAAATGCCAGGACGGACTGCATCTCCTGGTTCCATCAGGTTAGACCTTCACGGTTAGGACTCTCATGCCGCATACATAGTAGCACACCACATGTACTCCCTTTGTATTCCATATTCCCGCGAACCACTGCTCTCGAAATGTTTCCTTGATCACTACTATCTTAACCTGTTCAAGTCTAGAGTCAACCGTTATTTTCCCCTCCTATCCATATAAATTGACCCTTATCGTAACCCTCTAGCTAGAGTGTCCCCCTGACCTTGTAGAGGGTTAGTGTTAAAAAATGTGAAATCAGATTAACATCTATTATTACTTCAAAGCGCACGAGAAACGTAAATTTTGGTATTAAATGACTCATAAGGAGTTGATATGCTGTTAAACAAAATATAATTATGCTTTTCACGTCTGTGTAAACTTAGGAATACGGTTTGCTGACATTAGTGACATGTGATTTACTGTCCATATTTTATCCAGTTTGCAAATATTTCTTTTTCAAATTGCTGTTAACCTTTTTGTTTTAACGAAATATTTACATTATGACGAGATCAATTAATCTGCCATCATAAATATACAGCAAGGATCAAGTATGATCCTGTAAAGTTTAAATATTTGATCTTGAGTCCATCTCCTGAGTTGGTACTGAAATACGTCACAGGGTGTAGAACTGTTATAAATTTGGGATTGGTAATAAAGAGATTTATATTTCTGAGATGAGGTATTGTAACTATTTACATCGTCCGGACTGTTGTCTTACTGACGACGTTTCGACCGTTATACACTCCAGACATCTTCAGGTGATATACGTTGGAATCGAACTGAACCCTTTATTTTGTCTACGTGCTGGATATCTCAGTTTCATTTAATTACCTTCAGTAACTCAACACTTCAAGTTTTTGTTCGCCTCTGATGGGACTAGGTATTGAACTCACAATCGGGTTATGTTACTGTATTACTTCAACCAACGCTTTCATTTCTTGGGGACGTCACTGTATGCATCTTTGGGATTTATATATTTATTTTATTTTAAATGGATGCTTTTTTTTAGCTTTTTTTTTTTTTAATATTTTCCCTTGTGTTCTTATATTGGGTTGGTGCAAAAATAATGTCGTTTTTTGACGTTCAACTTTATGTGAGAAAACGACATTATTTTTGAACCAACCTAATATCTTCAAATTGTTTAATCTAATATTGCAATGTTATTTGTTTTGATATTCAAAACGTTTCAGATGCTGTAACGTTCAGCCTTCTTCAGAGTTTTTTCTTCCTTCACTCTTGTGTTCTTAATGTTAACAAATACGACAGACAATTAAATAAAACCGGATAGGGCGATTTAAATTTTTTTTCAATATAAACATAAACATGGTGAGGATAGCTATTCAATTAAATCAGTGTTTAAAAGTGTCCAATGGTTTATTCAGTCAACAAAATAAAATTTTTGTTAACGAAAATTAAAGATTTTAGTTGTGCATTCGTGTGCTAGTAAAATCAAGAAATCTAAGATATTTTCATTTAGGCTTTTTTTTTTTAATGAAAAAGGTATTAGGTTGGTGCAAAAATAATGTCGTTTTCTCGCATATGTTACTATGTGAGAAAACGTCATTATTTTTGCACCAACCTAATATATCTTCTCGCCGTGTACTTATCTTTTGCAATGGCAAATTAGTAACCTAGGAAAAGAGCGGGAAACAATGAGAGGCTTGACTTCCCTTTTTTCTTGAGTCTTTTATCGTCTCTCTGTTTGCGTCCGATGTCGGCTTCAAAACGGAAATTCTTCTTGTAACTTATCAAAGCGGTGGAAAATAACATCAAGGAAATGAGTTCATCACTTGGTTTGAATGAGCGAAAAACAACCGGCTCTCGCAATCACGTGCATACAGCTAAATCACGCGAGAAAACAACTTTGCGAGTTAAGGTGGCGAGAAGTTATCTCCCAGCACCCTGCGCCCGACCAAAAGAAGAAAAAGGATAACAAAAAGAAAGCTCAAAAAGAAAAAAAAAAAAAAAGTAAAAAGGCGTGTGGGAATCGGTGAACGTACAGTGTTGACCTCGTTCGTTTGCAATTCTGATTTGACTCTATTGAAGGATCTCTGGAATTTTCAAGAGAAGTGCTAATGAAGGCAGGCGTCAGACAGTGGAAATGAGTCCATCGGCGTGGAACGTAATTGGAGTCTTTAAAAATCGTATATTAAGATGCAGGACCTGCGGCTTGCCGTAGGCATAGCCATTGATATAAGTAGGCTGAAAATAGAGCCCGTTTGCATTAGCAGAATTAATGACAGTGAAGATCATTGTAACAATAAAGCGATCAAGCGGTGGGAACTGAGACTGACTTCATCCCTTGATCACCAAGGATACACACTGAAAAGTGATTATAACCAATCGAAAAGAGAATAATACCCCCGCCTAAAGAGAGGGGCTGTTGGTACAAGGCGGTCGTTCTGGCTAGTTTAATCAGTACGATTTCTAATCCGAACTTAGACCTTTTTCCCTTCCATCAGCAATGAGAAATCTGATATGATTGGCCGATCCTACGAGTCTAAGTCAGGGTGAAGATTGGGTAACACATTTTTAATTATTTTTTTAATCCTTTCAGCCCCAAGCAAAGCTATGATGCCAATAGAACGTAAGGGGTCACAGTTGGTGAAAGTGAAAGAGAATAAGAAAACTAAGAATGGGGAGGATTGAGGAAAGGACAAAAAAGAAACATGTTTTAAAGAAGACAATTAAAGATGGCAATTGGCGATGCATTTAAATTGGTGAAGATTGTGGTTATCAAGGAAGTAAGAAATCGAAGGGAGTTCCACAGGTGGGATGTGCGAGAATATAAATTGTTAGAGTAGAAGTAGCATAAACTTTTAATATTAATTAGATAATTTCATAATTCCAAACTTCCAGAGGCCGTCCTGGGCATGACGATAAACTACATCCGACAGCAAGGCCACTGATCTGGTGGCTTTGTGGAGTGTGGAAACACCTCTTAACTACTGGTGTCAGCAGGTCCACTCTGACACGCATGGTAACAACTGTTAGGGTCCCATCTAGAGGTAAATAGTTAACCCCAGACTGGGTTCAAAACACGATGAACCTGTAAAAATAGGTTTTAATACCAGCAATATATTTTTGAAGAAAAAAATATATTACCTGCAATACATTTTATGGAAAGGGAAAAAATATTATCAGCAAAAATTTTGTCGGTGTTAAATAATCCATTCTGGTTGACATGCCGTAAAACCAACCAAAGCAAAACAAACGAAACCTTCAAGAAGTTTTCTTATTAATGAATTGCTTTAAGCGATTATTTTTTTCAGTTTAATCACTGATTAGCAAATATAAATATGACACCTTGGCGTGGAGTAGTGTAATATCGCAACCCAGCATATAAATTCCTCTTTGGAGGGATTTTAATGCAGGCATATCATCTCTCAGTTGCGTCTCTGTCCTTGGACAGAGTGCGCTCAGGGGCTTTTCTGTCTAAGGACAGAGGGGCAACTGAGGAAAATTATACTGAAGAGGTGCCAAGCCCTGGGGAACAGCTGCCCGAGGGCGCACCCTCCCATTGCACAAGAGGGAGGGATCGGTGCTCGCACCGAGTCCAGCGCAACCGACGGTTTCGGGGGCTGAGGGAAATTTTTGTCTCTGCCTGAGTGTACGCGCTCGGGTCCCCACATTAATCCGACCTTGTGTCACATCTCATTCTCCTGGGGGATTGAGTAAACACAGTAATATCGCAACCCATAATTACTATAGTGAGTTTGAGTGAGCTCACTTCAGGGAAATGTCACAGAAGTTGCCCTCTTCGAAGATACAAGAACCAAATCCAAACAACACCGAAAGCCACTGGACACGAGCCTAAATCGTTTGAAACACAATCCCGAGACCAACGGAACCAAAACCTTTGAAAAGATCAGAAGAGAAAAGAAAGAATTCTAACAAGAGAGAAAGGCTCGACAAAATCGACCTTGTCCACCATCAACTTTAATATGCGGTCAATGCTATCGGCTCTTTCATGCAAGAACCGGTCATGAAGGCCACCATCATAAAGGAAGCAAAAGAAGAAATGAAATTCCCAGATATGAGATAAAGCCAACGACTATATACATCACATTGGTGAGGACGAAGGGGAAAATATATGAATAAATATCAGTAATTTCACAATTTGCACAAAATAAAGGAATGATAAATATATTTTAAATGCCCTGTATAAAAAGGGAAAGTGTTGGTTCAGTAACTATAACATCATCTATCAACACCCTGAAACGTAATGCAATGTCAGCAGGAATTTCAAGAGTTTTCAAAATCCTCTCAGTTCTGGCAAAATCCCGATTAAATTCAAACGAATCATTATCATTATCACGAGATATTATTGAAATGCGCAAAGAAATCATACAGTTTCTGAGATTAAAAATAAAACGTTATCTTTTTCTGTATTTTAGACAATAATTTTATTGAAAATATATATTTACTATTTGTTCCCCTATATTCTGCTATCTTCGTTCCATTCGTCCTGAAATGGTTATTTTTATTTTAACTAAAATTCACCAAATACAATAACGAAATGTGTTATCCATTATGACGAGATACGGCAACATGGAAGGATCATCACTGTTGACGTTTATTGCCAACAACTTGATCTTAGAAATGAAGGCTTACGTGAAATGTGTCTGCGTAAATAAAGAGAGAAGTTGTTGTTTCCCAGCATGATAACACAAAGGCATACTCTTCAAAACAAGTCCTTTACTTACTAAAAAAAAAATCGTTAGAATGATAGGTTCTTCCATTTCACCCATACACACTAGATTTTCATTTTTACAACAATATGGAGAGGACAACATTTAAGACCATAGAAGGATCCTTTGTTGGAATACACAGTCATAACTGAACATACACTTCTCCAGTTATTTAAATTCTTGTAGGGAATCCCCCCCCAAAAAAAACGCCATAGCTAAGATTTAAAATGTATTTTTTTAAAATGAAAAACCTTGCTTGAATCTTTTACTTTAGTTTTAATTTCAAGCTAATAGGTTAAATTTAATACAGTGTAACCCGGATATAAGAGACCCGGATATAAGCGAAACCCGGACATAAGAGTGATTTTCTCTGGTCCCAAATTAGAGCCATACTTACCTAAACAAAATAGACTAAACCCGGATATAAGAGAAACCCGGATATAAGAGACTTCATATCCCGTCCCGACAACTCTCTTATATCCGGGTTACACTATATTTCCAATAAGAAAAATACATATATATGCCAAATATATGAATTTTAATTGCCTATTTTGTATGGAACATTTTTAGCAAGCTAGAGCTTATTTGCTTGCACACTGCAAAATAATCCTAGATATTTTTTGTTTAAGTCAAGAATTTCCATTCGATTGTTGATTGTTTTGTTTAACGGCATCTGAACCTTAGTGGTCACTTTATGCCGAAAATAATTTTGAGTGACTTTAAAAGTCAAAAACGCATAGCTAGCAACATTATTATTTCAAAAACGTATAGCTGTCAACATTATGGTTCCAAAAACGTATAGCTGGCAACATTATTGTTTCAAAAACGTATAGCTGGCAATATTATTTTTCCGAAAACATTATCTGAAGCCTTGCTGTTGGATGTAGTTTATCGCTATATCCAGGACGCGGATGTAGTTTATCGTCATACCCAGGACGTGGGTAAGATCTGGAAAAACTAGGAGTTCACTATTTTCCCACAGCTGGGGCCCTAACAGGTGCTACCACCCCGGGTCAAGGTGGACCTGGGAACACCAGCAATTAAGAGGTGGTTCCACGCTCCTCAAAACCTCCTTGCATCGCCTTGCTAACATTATTTTGTTTAGTTCCTTGTAAATAGTTTTGTCATATTGTAAATATTCATTGGGGCTGTTTTTAAGTTGTTTTTCCTCTCCCCCCTCCCCAAAGACAATAAATTGTACATAAGGGGACTAGCTATTACTTTCATGGAGACAATGAGTTATTATGGTGGGTGTGGTGAGAAAGGTAATTGAGAATCCGTTGTTTTGGTGTAAGGAATGTTGTTGTATGTTTTGGTCTGTGTTTGTGGCTAACTAAGTTTAATGGTAAGACAGTAGAATACCGTTCTTTTTGGCCTTGTGCCACATTTTGTGTATTTTCACAAATAAATATATCAGCAACGATCATCGCACTCCCCTCTCATTTTATTCATCCATATATTTTTAAGTACACATATAAAATCATTATATTAGGTTGGTACAAAAATAACGACGTAATAATGTCGTTTTTTGACGTTAAAAAATACGTCAAAAAACGACATTATTACGTCATTATTTTTGCACCAACCTAATATTTTTATGGTATGGGTCGCGTTTTGTAGGACCCCCTTATGAGGGTGCGGTATTATGGTGTATGGAGGTTTGATTGGTGACGGACGAGTTTTTGTGGTGAATCGGCAAATTGTAATGAATGAATGGGTTGTGAATCAGATTAGCTAGGTATAGGATAGATAGTGACGACCAGCCTCAACGCCTCTTCTTTTTTCGGCCTTGTGCTATAATTGTGTAATTTTACGCAATAAATAACGAGACTAAGTTCTTTTGGTGGATGTGAAAAATGTAATAAATGAATGGCTCGTGAATATAATCCGATAGGTATAAGAGAGTAAGTGATGACCAGCTTCAGTCCATTTCGACTCTTCATTATCGGCCTTGTGCCACAATTATATTTTATAAACAATAAATCTAGACAAGTTTTGTGCTCCCTAACTTTATCCCCTCCCCCAGTGGGTGCTTGGGGTTGTGTTAAATACCATAACTTAATACACTACCTCACCGTGCATACCAGACTGTTATATCTGGAACAATCACCATGTTATGTGGATAACAGCCAGTGAATTGAACAAAGAGTGTGTTTAGATACGTAGCGCTGGAAACGTTGCTTGTCCCACAGCGATACCAGCCTGTCAAATGAGCATTAGACCGTCTACTTTTGTGGCATCGGAACAATTGCCAACCCACCAGTGCATATCATCCTGACAAATGAACAACTAAACTGTGCGGCTTTGTACCACTGGAACATTCGTCTGCCAGCATGTGAATTGCCTGTCAGATGACCAAACTGACTGTGTAAATACGTAACACTGGAACAGTCGCTTGTATTCTCTTTCATACCAACTTCCGGGCTTAGTTAACGTGAGTTAAGTATCCCCTATTCCGGGTCTTGTCTTTGGTTATGAAAGATTTCATCAAAAGGTGGGTGGCTGAGGGGAACCTGGTTCGTTTGGACGGGGCTAGCATTGATTTTCTCTTTTAACTTCCCTTGATGCAACAGGACCCTACCATGATTAAGTTAGACACGGTGTTTACTCAATCCCCCACGAGAATGAGATGTAACAAAAGGTCGGATTAATGTGGGGACCCGAGCGCGTGCACCCGGGCAGGATAAATAATTTCCCACAGCCCCGCAACCGTCGGTTACGCTGGCCTCGGTGCGAGCACCGATCCCTCCCTCTTGTGCAATGGGAGGGCGCGGCCTTGGGCATCTGTTCCCCAGAGCTGGGCACCTCTTCAGTATAATTTTCTCAGTTGCCCCATCTGTCCTTTGACAGAGAAAACCCCTGAGCGCACTCTGTCCAAGGACAGAGACGATAAATAATGCGAAATCCCTCCAAGGAGGGATTTACGCACTGTGTGATTTTTCAAACATAGCTTAGATGTGGCACAAGGCCGAAAGTATGGGCCACCCAGTGAGGATCGAATTCACTATTCAGTCGTAACTGCTCTAGCGAGACAAGCTTGCTAACCATTACACCACCTCGAGGTTCCCTGATTAAGTTAGACACTGTTATGTTTTCCTGGTTAATGTGAATAAATGCTGTTCCCATCCTGTTTCCCGGTATTCTCTTTTGTTATCGCTCAAGTTGAGATTCCCAACCTCTCAGTTTGTTTTTGACCCCCATTTTTCATCTCGACACAGTCATCCGTTGATTTCCCCGTTCCGTCATTTTGTTTTTATCCTTCCTATTCCATTAGTGAGTGTCTTTCTTGATTCTGTCTAACGATAGAATACAGCGGCGACTTTCATTATTTTTTTGTTCACATTTTTGTTTGTTTTCTGGGTTGATTTCCTCCCCCCCCCATAACTTCATGTTTCATGATTTTTTTTTACATATTTTTATAAGATACTTTATGAACATTATCAATTTTTACATCATGGGGTGTTTTGTAGGTCCCTTGTGAATAAGTGTTATTGTGGTACATGTAGGATTAGAAGGTGATGGACAAGTTCTTGTGGTGATTGAGTATATTTTATTAAAAGAATGGACTATGATTGTGGTTAACTAAGATAGTCAGCGAAAGACCAGCCCTTCCCAACTTCCTACAATTTTGAACTTTTTTTACAAAATAAATATTTTCCTCTTTGGTCATGATCCAAGTTGAGATTCCCAACCTCCCCTGTTTATTATTTGTCCCCTGTATTTTTTTTGTTTTTGTTTTTATCTCGACTGGCTCAGTTTCCTTTTACCTCTTAGCCGTATTTATTTTATCCTTCCCTCTTCCTTCTATGCTTGGTCAGCTCAGGAGATTTTTGTGGCCTAGACAAGGAAAACCATTAGAAAATTCGTAAACTTAAGAAATCAGAACATATGCTAGGCCACAAAAATCTCCTGAGCCGACCAAGCATAGAAATAAATACAATATGGGAACCAGTAATAAGGAGTGCCAGAGAAAAGCAATAATAGCAAATTTGCAATATGAGCTCTGGTAAAAACATAAAATGATAACAACAAAATTGCAACATGAGCACTGGTAAAAATGGTTGCTGAAGACATTAGGTTTATAATACCCAGAAATTCATACGCGGATGTCCTCAAGGACACATGGCACAGTGGATAAAGTCGTTGGTTAGATCCAGTGACAGACCCAAAGAGTGTGAGTTCAATACCCGGTTAAGGTGGAGAATTTTCAGAGGGAAATTAACAGGAGATAACTGATAATGACATCCATCAAACATGGCAACTAGAACAGTCTACCCCAGTGAGCGAAATAAAGGGTTCAGTTCGACATTTCCAACCAGCGTACAACGGCCGAAACGTTGTGATAAATATGGCGCCAAAGATAGTCGGAATAATGTAAATAATGTACATAATACCTCATCTCAAAAATATAAGATTTATACATAAAAATCTGATGATTTACAATGAGAGGTGAGGGGATGAACCCCAAAACAAACTAAATATCAAATATTCGTGTGGAGCTTTCAACCTGTAACGAATACCAGTATACCAAACCCTGTCGAACGCTTTGGAGATGTCCAAAACAACAGTTCGAGCTTCACCATTTTTATCTAAAGCTTGACTATTTGTTCCGTTTATATGAACATTTCAGTCAAATTAAGCCGATAGTGTCTGCGTTATACAGAACATGATAATAGCTACATTTGATCCGTTTATACGAATATAGCTATATTTGATCCGTTTATACGAACATTTCAGTTAAATTAAAATGATAGTGTCTGCTTTATACAGAACATGATAATAGCTATATTTGATCCGTTTATACGAACATTTCAGTCAAATTAAGCTGATAGTGTCTGCTTTATACAGAACATGATAATAGCTATATTTGATCCGTTTATACGAACATTTCAGTCAAATTAAGCTGATAGTGTCTGCTTTATACAGAAAATGATAATAACTATATATATATTTTTTAGATTATCTCACAATTTTGAATAATGGATAATTCTATGTATTTTTGTTATTCTCTACATTCTTACCTTTTAAATTCTGATATGCTGTCTTGTCCCCGGGTGTAACCTGTCCCTTAGATCTGCCAGTCTTAGTTGGGCAAATTAAGCCGAGAGATGTGCTTTATGCAGAGAGCATGATTTCGTTAAAAACTCAGATATCCAAACTTAGAAATGCAAATAAATATCAATGCCATGAAATTGCATGGTTTGTTTTTCATTTGAGAGGTTGCTCTGCACTAGGACGCGAATAGGCGATTTTTCCAATGGCATGAACCTACACGTTTTTTTTTTCTTTTTTATCAGACTGTTATGAAATAGTAATCAGACGATTGTTCCCGTGTCCTGACCATTACATGGTCTGTTTGTATACTCTAGGAGGCAGGCAATGCTCCAATATTACGAAACTGTATAGTCTAGCTGTTCGTTTGACAGGTTGGTTTGCACTGGGAGGTCTTGCGATTGCTCTGGTACCATGAGATTACTCGGTCTATTTGTTTACTTGACACGTTGCTATGCACTGGGTCGCAGGCAATTGTTCCAACGCTATATATCTAAACAGTCTGTCTATTTGACAATCTGGTATGTACGGAGATCCATATAATTCAAAGAAAAAGCACGGTATGTTTGTTCATTTATTACGTGCATGGTAATATATGCTGAAATGTGTCCTGGTCAAATTAAACCAATAAAGTCATCTTCACTGGAGCGTGATAATTGGGTAATTTGGGGATTTCCGCTCTTCAGCGTCACCGTGTAACAAAGTGTTAACATTTTTGTCTTTTGTCAGTAATGGTTATTTTCTATTGGGTTGGTTTTTGGAGGCGAGATATTTGTTAATAAACATTGCAGTTTTGTTTATTTTTTTTAATAAAAATATTATTTTATTTTCAGATTATAAACTTGAGTGTCGATAATCATACTCACTAAAAATGTTATTGTTGAATTGTTATGCTTCTTTTTATCATGATAAATAATATTTTAAAACGCCTGATAATTATGCACCAACCCCACTCATTGTTTCCGCCCAAAAAGAAAAGGAAATGACTGTTGTTTGCGTTCTGGACATAGATGTTTTGAAAATGACCTATTTTCCATTCTAGACAGATTCAGCTGAAGGAGAATTTCTAGAACACCCGGATCTTATCTGTTAATTCATTCAAAAATATTAATTCACCCCAAAATAATAAGAATTTTTTTTTACTAAAATTCACACCAAATTCTTCCAGAGCGAAGCCTTTCCATTGCACTCCGGTTGGGTTGACATTTGCGATCGCCCTAAATATGGGCGGTCAGTTTGCGCAATTTCTAAGTGTTGGGTTTCCGGCGCGATCATTTCGATAAATAAGCCAAAAACAGATTTCTTTTTTCTTTTTCCTTTTTTTTTTTTTTTTTGAGGGGGGAATTGTAAAAATAATTCCTTGTAAATACCTCGAATATTTTTTGAAATGTGAATAACGCCCTGATTTTTTATAATTTTTCATTCTGAGGTTTAGAGATGTTGCGAGGCAAGTTAAATCTAACTTTGATTTAAAATTTAAAATTTCTTGGGCTGAATTAATATTTGCGATAAGTAACTTTACATTATTTCGGGTGAATTAACACAAAAGATCCGAACATCCTAATATATTGATTAGTCCAACAAATTTAGGGTAACTTTTAGATAATGCTATATTTTTAGTGGTTGGATATCTATAGAACCTTTTCTGTTTGTCATCAGCATAGCTGTCGTTAGATAAATTCAGGATATCAACACACTACGCCTTCTTGGCCCCACCTTTTCTACTGAAATGAAATGGAGCGACTATATTGAATCAGTAGCTGCATCTACTACAGTTTAACCCGGATATAAAGGAGTTGTCGGGACCGGAGAAGAAGTCTATTATATCCGGGTTTCTCTTATATCAGGGTTTGGTCTATTTTATATACATTAACACAGGCTCTAATTTGGGACCAGATAAAATCTCTCTTATATCCGTGTTTGGTCTATTTTATATACATTAACACAGGCTCTAATTTGGCACCAGATAAAATCTCTCTTATATCCGGGTTTCTTTTATATCCGGATTTGGTCTATTTTATATACATTAACACAGGCTCGAATTTGGGACCAGAGAAAATATATCTTATATCCGGGTTTCTCTTATATCCGGGTCTCTTATATCCGGCTTACACTGTCCAAGGAAAGTTAGTTCACTGTGTTGTGCAAGTAAGTCTTTTCTTCAGAATCCCTCTTACACATTTACAAATCCCCCTTTTTTTGTCCGTGCATTGAATATATATCTGATCTGGTGTTCCTGCTGTAAATAAAGACATTCTTGACAAAATCCAAAGAAGGATCTGCAATGTTATCATTCCTGATTTGGCATTTTTATTTCAGTCATTTTCTCACAAAATATATTTATGAAAACTGCTCTGAGGGGCTTGGGTACTCCGACCACATGAATATAAGCGTACGACTAGATTGGACCAGAGTGCAATATCCCCACTTTTACTATTGAAATAGCTAAATGAAACCGCTACTTCTGCTCCAACAGTTTATTTTCTAGCACTTTCTACCATTTGAGCCCCACTTCCGTTTCCTTGTTTCTGTGATAACTGCAGTTTTCAAGAATCTTAATGCAACATCAATCGTCATCTTCTGTCTTCTTGAACCTCGTTCATCTTTTGTCCTTTCTTCACTTCTTCGCGTTCTTCGTCTTCTCTTCCACTTGCATTCTCTGTAAACCCCCCACCAGCGTACTAGTGGCATTACCATCTTGCTTGGGGTGGAATGATAAAAAAAAATTCTTTTTTTGTTAAACTAAGTTAAAAAAAAGAATCTACAGCACGTTGAAATCCCTACTGACCTGACTAAATTTGACTGGAAGGCAACTTCTTTAAATTTTCTCACCTTCCAGTAAAGTCCGTTATTTATTACTTTGAACTTATTCCAGAGAAACTAGGATGATCGCTTCTCTTTCTGCCTACGCTCTTTTATACTAAATTTTCTCTTAATTCACTTTTTGAGATATTTTTCTCATAAAGAACGGAATGCTCGAACTTGGTTTCCAAGAGCTAACGGGTTTCTCCATTATATTATTTTCAACATGTTTATGGGATGGTGAATGTGAAATCTTTTGCCATCCGAAGACTTTTATAAAAAAAAAAAAAAGGTAATTTTTACTTGAAAAACTACTAAATCATATTCTTTTTTCTTTATCATTTCACCGCAAGCAAGGCAATAAAGCCTCCAAGATGCGAGTGGTTACTAAGTTCGGGATAATATAAAGAGAGAAAATATTATCAATGAGAGAGGACAGAAAAAGAACAGGAATTAAAATGTCAGAAAATAACGATTGGCATTGCATTTAAAGTTTTGAAGATCAAAGTTGACTGGAAAGCAAGAAGCCGAAACTGTGATCTACAGGCAAGAAATGCGAGAGAAGAAACTGTTAGCATAGAACTTATGATTACATTCAGCTATTTCAACTATAAAATGATGAAACCTTGCATTGCCGCCAATTGAGTACTGAGCGTAAAATCATAACGTCTAAATAGAAAAGAGGAAAGCTCATCAAGACAATTATAATGAAAATATTTATAGAAAAGGCACCGAAAACCTACCTCACGGCGGTAGAAAAGTGACTGGAACCGAGATGCCAGGTCAGGATTAATAACATTGCAGATTGTTCGCTGTATTTTATTAAGAATCTCTAAATTAATTAGCAGAAGCACCAAACCAGATGTGACAGCAATATCTGATGTATGGACGATTTTTTTTTTCTTTTTTATATCAATGTGTCAGATTCTGGAGATAAAAAAATATCAGCAGATTTAGCAATTGTTTCAAAAAACATTCTCATTTCATGTTAGTATAAAATATGTACAATGATATAGCAATAATATAAAATCATATAGAAATAGTATAAAATTAAAAAAAAAATAACTTAAAACGTTCAAATAAAATTTCTATGATATTCCTTTGTCGACATTGCCGATTTTTACCCGATTGAAATTGTGGATATTTCTGAAGAAATGTCCGAAACTTTACGAGCAAAGATAAACTTTGGAATGCTATTCTGGATACTGCAAAGACTATTTCATATGAAAAAATGCAATAACTCACGAGACGATCGATATTTAAAACGATTTTTAGGACATGAGTATGCATTCATACTGATGTTGTCTTACGAAATTTGTCGTTATTGCAATGACTGCATTTAAGGTTAAGCTCGAAAGAATATTTCCGTAAACTTTCTGCATATTCTGCAATTATAATATTAATTGCAACGCAATGTTTCTTGTGGGTTTTAGTATTTAATGGAATATCTCTTGAAATTTCAGAATTTAATTACAACCCGAAGTTTCTTGGAGTTTCTGTTTTATAAAATGAAACCTCGTAAAAGTGAAATGCGGACTCTTTAATTTATACTATGAATTATTTTGATTGTTTTAACTTTACTCCAAGCATGTTAAAAATACCCCTAAATGCAAGAGGCTACTGGGAGTGAAAGAGAATGAAAAGATTTCAGAAGTAACCGAAAATCCAGTCTTAAAGAGAAATCAAGTGTAGTTTTGTCCTCTCTTAGAAGCATTTTACTATCATTAAATTTTATGGCATGGGGCGCGTTTTGAAGGTCCCCCTAGAGAGGATGTGGTATTATGATGCATGGAGGATTGAATGGTGATGGACGAGTTCTTGTGGTAAATGGGAAAATTGTAATGTATGAATGGGTCGTGAATCGGATTGGCTAGGTATAAGATAGATAGTGTGGACCAGCCTTAACCCCTCCGCTTTTTTGGCCTTGTGCCAGAATTATGTAATTTTTACATAATAAATATCTAGAAGCATTTTATAATTACTTAATCGCAAAACCGTTTTACTCTTACGTCATAATGTAAGGCCATATATTAATAACTAGCAGTAGAGCCCGCCGTTGCCCGGGCATGTAACAGTAAGACATAGATCAAGTATCGACCATCATAAAGTCTGGAAAATAACATTGACAAAGATTATTGTTTAAGGTTGACGGACACGCATGTCTTAATTACTTTTTTTTTTTTTTTTTGTCAAACTCAAACAAAAACATTGTTTTCAATCGTAATGAGTCTACCGATTGAATAGAATTTTATTATAAACAATTGTCTTGTAAATGGAATTTTTAAAGCATTCTGAATGTAAAAATAAAGAAGAAAGTGTGCAAGACAATAAGAAACACTACCTGCCAAAAAAAAAGTGAAGTTTTGTTGAAATCGGTTGAAAAATGTAGGAAATACGATCCCATATATAAACGAACACACACACACAAACAACCTGGGCTTTATAATAAGTATAACTCGATGTGAGTTGTCCCCCTTTCATTCTCGCGACAGCGATGCCTCTTAATCGTGTTTTCAAATTGATTTCGTGCAAAAACAATTGTGTTTTTCCAAATTTTGGCGCTGTTAGAACCACCGCAAGGTAATTTTACGTAGTCCTGTGAAGTTTTGTTAAAATCGGTTGAAAAATGTAGGAAATCCGATCCAATATATAAACGTACAGACACACACACACACAATCTGCGTTTTATAATAAGTAAGATAACTGATAATGCCTTATCTAATAACCTATTGAAAATAATATTTTACTAATATTAGAACTGTAATCATAAAGAGAAAACTGCACCTTTTAGGGCACATAACGAGGAAGAATGGCCTGGAAAATTTAACACTCACAAGGTATATTGAAAGCAAGTGTGGATTTAATTTTCTTGGGAGATTTGAAGTAATAAAAAAGTAAGGACACTTCCCTCGGCACTTTGCTTGTCATAAGACGAAGTGATTTTATTCCTTTATTACATGCAAACTTTAAACATATAACTAAAATACATACACCATTACACAAATCTAAATAAAATTACATGATTTTAATTTACAATTTAACATGCTTCTAGTCAGTGTTAATTCTTTGTATGTTTTTATTCTTGTGAACACGAGGCTATCCCTGCTGGTATAATGTGAGTGACCCCATTCCTGTACTTTTGTTCAAAAGAGGGTGAACAAAAGTAGGGGATTGTCACTTGTTTCCTGTTTAGGATTAACTTCGATACTTAGAACGATTAATTCGCTACTGATATAAATGTAAAATGTAAAAACAGGGAAAAGGTATGAATCCTTTTTTTTTCTCCCTCCAGGTATGTGTAAATAGCAGGACGTAACGGGTTCTATAACCTTGGATGGCAACTGATCTACAACAGAAAAAAATGGCAAAAAAATCTGCCTCCTCAGTCATGTATCGAAAGATACATGATCGCCTAAGCGTGTATTACGCATGGCACATAACTGCATGACTGACTATTTATTATTTACGGCTAATTTGTTTAAATAATACAGACTATTATTTGCATCATGTAGCAATATCTGTAAGTAAAAGGAAACACTAAAATAAGTAACCAAGTAATCGTTTTAAGTTCTCTGAATTTCGGTGGCTATTCTTTATTTCCAGATATATCCAGAATATTGTGACCGTGTTCACAATTAACGTTATTACGGATTTGTTTCTTGTTTCCATAATTTTCAGGGCTTCCATAATTTTTGAAAAAACTTTTGCAGTGAGAGGTATGTACCACAACTGTGTTCCCAATAAGTTTGTTTCATATTGAGGTTGGTACGATTCTATGGTGGGTTAAATGTGTCCGTGTTAATCTCTGGTCAGAGAGTTGTGATGTTAGTCCTCTTGACAGTCGTGTAGTAGAAGAGGCAACATCACTAGCTGTGTTTACATTTTTTTTTTCGTCAGAACACATTTGCGTATAGAAATAAAGACATTTTTATACCACCTCCACCAGCATTTACACATCCTTTCTTATAGTATCATAAGAAAAAAAAATCCTTGAACATGGCTAACAGTTTAACTGAAAGCGCTTGAAGCCAAAAGATTTGGACAATTTTTACATTAAGTTCAGAAAGGAAAGCACTTGTACGGAAAAACAATAAAACAAAACGTATTTTGTCAGTCCTGTTCAATGGAGCATGTTTTACAATAATAAAAAAAAAACATTCCAATCTATTCCCAAGAATTCATGACAATTTGCAGATTGTAATTGCTTAATTTATTAGTTTATGTTTTATGGTTTGTCAACCTCTTGTCGGTTATTTCGAAACATTTTGCATTTTAATTTTTTTTTTTTTTTTGGAGATAATGATTTTTTTCAGATAAAAAACAACTGTTTAATCTATATCTAAGAAAGTATGTTGATTCATATGTTTATCAATGGTATTTGAGCGTAACTCAATTTCAACTTGAATACGAACTCTGTTCCCTGTAATCTCAGTTCAAGCCTTTAGACATTACACCGTTCATGCCTCCAGTCACAGATAATAAAGAAAAGGTGAGAAGAATTATGCTGGCCCACATCCTTAATTTTTAAATTAAACTTTTATTCTACATTAAGGAATATTAATTGGAAATTTGTATTTCTTATCAAAACTATTCGCACAGAAAATGATGTAAAAAAAAAGATCTTCCATTTTAGCGAGAATAGGGTTTATATCCGAGGTACCTATTTTTAAGGAACCTCTGAACATCCCTTGCTAAAAACAAAAAAAAAACAGCTCCTGACAGTGCTGTCTTAGAAACTTTATTTAGGAAAAATTTAGTAAGCTTTTTGAGATGCTGCGAAGGCACTTCTAAACACGGTTCTTACACCCGAGGCTGGGAACTCATTCAAGAGCCTTTTCATTCGCATGATGTACAGTGGGGCAGAATGAACTAATCGATTTCACAAATAAAATAAAATAAAAAAAGCAAATTATCGATTTCACAGCACATCATTCTGCTTGTAGATATTTCAACGTTTTCAATTATTCAACCGAAATGATGAATGTAGGCTATTTTGAAAATTTCAATTTACGAATCAAGTTGCTCGAAAATGCACTACACCCAAGGCTAACGAGCAAGTTAAGACACATTAAATTAGCCGTTAATTACGCGTAAATTCAGAATTTAATTAATTTTGCCAGGAATCAGAAGTTGTTCATTAACTTCGTCTTGGTTGTTCCCCTGGCCGAGGATATTCTGCTCATCTTGTCTGAAATCCAATGTCATTAATCTCTATCATTAATACAGTAATTATTCACATAATTGGCACGTGGCCGTGTGATTAGAATATTAACGTTGCGAACACGAGACCCAGGTTCGAATTCCAAGATTATCTATTTCTCTCAGAGTTGACTTCTCGATAATATCGGACTGGGGAGACGAGCGCAACGTGCGCCATCGTTCAAAATGACTGAAAACCCACACCACGGATTGGCCCAAGCCTTGCGTGGGAAATTGGTTACACGCAACTAAGCAATACGCGTTCTGGTGGTCCCAAAGTCATACAACATTGTGATTGTTGAAAAGTACCTGAAAAACCACACCATGGGTTGACCCAAGCCTTGCGTTTGAAACTGGATAGACAGGACTATTCGAAACGTGTTCTGGTGGTCCCAAAGTCGCAAAACATTGTGATTGTTGAAAAGTACCTGAAAACCCACACCATGGGTTGACCCAAGCCTTGCGTTTGAAACTGGATAGACAGGACTATTCGAAACGCGTTCTGGTGGTCCCAAAGTCACAAAACATTGTGATTGTTGAAAAGTACCTGAAAATCCACACCATGGGTTGACCCAAGCCTTGCGTTTGAAACTGGGTAGACAGGACTATTCGAAACGCGTTCTGGTGGTCCCAAAGTCACAAAACATTGTGATTGTTGAAAAGTACCTGAAAAGCCACACCATGGGTTGACCCAAGTTTCGCGTTTGAAATTGTGTAGACAGGACTATTCGAATCGCGTTCTGGTTGCTCTACACTCACAAAAACCTCGTGACGATTGTAAAGTACCTGAAAATCAAATCACTTTGATCGAAATTTTTGAGTGAAATGGTGCA
Organism: Acanthosepion lycidas; assembly: GCA_963932145.1. Classification (NCBI taxonomy): domain Eukaryota; kingdom Metazoa; phylum Mollusca; class Cephalopoda; order Sepiida; family Sepiidae; genus Acanthosepion; species Acanthosepion lycidas. Next base: position 83,617,406 of record OZ010576.1, read on the forward strand.
GACAAAGATATTCGAAACGCGTTCTGATTGTCCCAAAATAAAAGAAAAAAAGTTTGCCGTTGGAAAGTACCTGATAACCGAACCAAGTATTGTGAGTGACATTGGGTCGGTGAAATTTGTTCGAAAGCCTTCAATATCTGTGTTAGTACAAAGGCGCAAACGTTTGTGACCGAGAGCATAGCCTACTAGAGATCACACCAAATTGCGCACACCTATATCCAGCAACTGTAACTAAGACCCACCCAGCATATTTGCAATATAATCATGGGTATTGAAGAAACACACATGTGCCTAAATAGGTGTTTGTAGCAGGGATTAATTAGCCAACCTAGTAGACTCCATATTCGCCGGGGATTGATGAGCGGAGACTTCTTCAGTTTCCCTTATTTTCCCTATATTTGCGGGTTTTATCATAACGTTTTGATTGGAAATTTATTCTATATTTCTTCAGCAGTGATAATCTTTAAATGTTATTTGAAAGTTTTGATACATTTTCTGTCATATTCTGAATTATGTCAGCTGATCCAAACATTAATGATTTGGTTAGGTTGGAACAGTTGATTTACCACCCTCCACAACAATTTATGTTGGTTTATTTAATACTGTTAAAGGACAAAAATGCAAAGATATAATCTGGTATAAACTAGAATACAAAAAAAAAAAAATTGGGAACATTGATCGAGTTCATATCCAATTATTCCAGTAGACATTCTTCTTGACTCAGTTGAAGATGGAAAAGAAACAAACGGTTGTTCGGTTTTAAAAATCATTCAAATTAGGACCTCCTCATTCTCCTCTTCGTCCCTCTCCCACTACTACTACTACTACTACTACTAATACCACTCCTACTCCTACTCCTTCTTCTTTGTGCCGTGCCTTTTCAGGAGGTGGGCGATCAGAGCTCTCCAAAACTTAGTCCTGGGTACGACGATAAATTACATCCGGCAGCAAGGAATGTGACCGGGAGATTGGAGGTTTTAAGGAGCTTAGGACCACCGCTTTATTGCTGTTATTCTCACTTCTACCCCTGACCCGGTGTGGTAGCCCCGGCTATGGGCAAATAACGAATCTCCTAACAAAAACAAAACACTAGGAAAGTGTTAAATACATGTTCTTAGTAAAAATACCAGCAATACATTTTATATGAAAAAAATTACCAAAAATACATATTTATAGTAAAATTACCAACAAAATTGTCTTCCAAATATTTAGATTTCGGCATTAAATGACCCCTAGAGGTTGGTATACCTTTAAATAAATAAATCGATCAGGCAACCACACAACCAACACAATAGAACTCTTTCACATTAATCCATATATACTAGAATTTCTTAAAGATATCAAACTTTATTTCAAAATATAACTTTAACAAAAATACAATATAAAACATACATATCACCGCGTCTAGTAATTATGTCCACACAAACATGTATATGCACAAAAGCTGAGTATGAGCTAACATGTACTCAACTGTGAAAGCAGAATAACATATATCTTTCTTGCTTCAAAGGTCCCAAGAAAATTTAATTTCGGCAGTAAATGACCCATACCAAAACTGTCATGGGATATGGGGAGGTAGGAGCATTTTGTTCAATCCGCTCCGGCTTACGTCATAACCATGGATAATTCACTCCCTCCACCATTTATTTTATTATACTCTCTCACCGACCGCTTCAGTGAGCATGAGTGTTTCCTACATCCGCCTTGATTTCTTATCTACGCCTACTACCTCGACCATTTTCCGTCCAGGAAAACTCAGTTCCAAATTCAGTTGTTTACATAATTCTACTTTTTCGCTTTCTAGCTCGCATTTGTAGCTGTGTGTCAATCAATATTGCCACTTAAGTCTGGGTCACTTTTCCATTGTTTAAACTGCTTGTCATACAATTCAAGTCATTTATGTGTGAATTAAATTCTCAATTCTTCCCACGTGGTTTTGGTAATAGCCCCTTCTTGTTTCAATGTCTTGCAGCACATAACACTTTCTTATGTTTTAACAAAATTTTCTTCCGTTTTACTGCGCCAACGACAAATAATATCATAGCGTGACTTTGAAAGCCTTTGTGAAATTCGCGTGCAATTTGATTAGGTTTGGCTTAGTTTGTTTTGTTTTACGGTATATCAACCTCAATGGGTTATTTAATACCGACAAGATTTTTATTGCTGGTAATATTTTTTTTTCAAATCTATTTCTGGTAATATTTTTTCTTCAAAAATGTATCGCTTGTAATTTTTTTCAAAAAAAATTATAGCTGGTAATATATTTTTTTCAAAAATGTATTGCTGGTAATAATTTTTTCTTCAAAAGCTTATTACTGGTAAAAACTTTTTTTACAAAGTATTTCAGGTATTAAAACCTATTTTTTTACACATTCATAGTGTTTTGACCCCAGTTTGAAGGTTAACTATTTGCCCATAGCTGGGACCCTAACAGGTGTTACCACCCCGGGTCAGGATGGACCTAGGGACACCAGGAATTAATAGGTGGTTCCACGCTCCCAAAGCCTCCTGATCAGAGGTCTTGCTGTTGGACGTAGTTTATCGTCTTACCCAGGACGCGTATGTAGTTTATCGCCATACCCAGGACGCGGAAGTAGTTTATTGTTATACCCAAGACGCGGACGTAGTTTATATTCTTACCCAGGACGAAAATTTGATTAGGATTTTCTTCAGCTATGGTTTGTTTAGGATCAATATTGACAAAACTTGGTCGTCTAGATTGTCTCTTCGTGATGTTAAGCATAAGTTATCTTTTGGTTTCCATTCTCACGAAAACCTTGTTGTTGTTAACATTTTAGACCCATGTTATTCTCAGTATCTTTCTGTAGAATCACATTTCTGTTGCTTCAAGTCTCTTCTTCATTTTTGGGAACATTGCCGAGCATTCACTGCCATACAGTAGGACAGGTATCATGTAACACTTCAGTACCCTTTTCTTCGTTTCTAACGTATTTTTCTCTATTTTTTAATTAGCTTTTGGAATGCATCTTTAGAACATTTCCCAGATCTTGAAATTTCTGTACCTGCTTGATTTTATTATCCCCGACCTGTAATTTGGATTTGTCATCATCCTTTTTTCTGATGACCATGCATTCTGTCTTTCTTGTAGTTTATGTCGAGTCCTTTCTTCTCTACTTTCTGTTGAAGTTTTGTTGTTTTCTTTCCGTGACTGCTATCAGCACTGTGGCATCTTCATATCTTATATTGCTAAGATTGTGGTCGCCAGTAACAAATCCTAGTAGGTCTTCTGATTCTATTTGAAGCGCCCCTTTGTATAGTCTGAATAAATCCGGTGAGAAGACACATCTTAGTCTTACGCCGCTTTCTATTTTTGTATATCTACTGAATTCATTTCCTGTCCGTGCACAGGCGGTTTGCTGTCAGTATCGGTTCTGGATTATTTTGATATCCTTCCCAAATCTGTGTAGAATACCTATTCGTCTCAACAGTTCCTGACATATATATATATATATATATATATATATATATATATATATATATATATATGTCTACTAACTCACTCATGTCTTCTCTCCCCCACTCGCTTCCTCACTTCGTTAGTTTACATATGCTTAATACGGCCCGTAAAAAATGTGTAAATCTTCTTTTAATATTTTGTTTGGAAGTAAAGTCTGATGATCCGCGGTCCTTTAAAAGGGCTGTGGTGAAATAATTTATTACATGAAACTTTAAAGTGGTTTGTTTTTCTGTTTCTTAATAATTTATGATGTTTGAAATAGCTTTTATTATTTTTTAATACTTTGTTTAGCTTTTGGAAGGTGTCTTTCTCTCTGCCAATGCGCCTTCGGATTTCAGAGTCGCATATTCCGTTCTCTGTTAAAACACTCCCTAGATATTTAAATTGTTGTACTTGTTGTCGATTTTGGTGTCCCCAATTTGCATGTTGGACTGTTCCTTTTACTGACAACAATGCATTCTATTATCGTCTTGTAATTAATGTTTAGTTCTTTCTTCTCGCTTTCCTATTTTCTGGAAGAGTTTTTTTTTTTAGCTTCCTTTCTTTGCCTTCTCTCATCACTGTCATCTGCATATGTTGTGGTTATCAATAATAACTTCTGGTACGAATTCTAATTCACTCAAAGTTGCCTCACTGTATAGGTTGAAGAAATCCGGTGAGAAAGCACATCTTAGTCTTACCCCGCTTTCTATTTTTGTATATCTCTTGAACTCATTTTCTGTCCGTGCACAGGCGGTTTGCTGCCAGTATAGATTCTTAATTATTCTAATACCATTCCGGTATATGCCATTGTTGCTGAGCAGATCTAACATATATTTGTATGGAAAGGTTTTGCGTAATCTATAAAGCACAGATACACGTCCTTCTGCATTTGTATTGCTCTTTCTGATAACACTCGGGACATAAATATCGTGTTCATTGTTCCTGTATATTTGACGAACCCGCACTGTTCTTGTCCTATCTCTGGCCTGATTATTCTGTGCGCTTTATACATCAGAATACGTGACTCATTTTTATCTCGCTCATTAGGCTGATTGTCTGGTGGAGATCACTTTCTTTTCCACCTGGTAGCAGTACTACGAAACTAGTTCTAATTAGGTCATCCGGTATATCTTGTCTATGCCGAAATCATCTAAGGCTGCTAGCATCTCTATTACAATACCGTCTGGCCCTGCCACTTTGTCTCTGTTCAATTTGGCCAGTGCAGCTTCCTCTACGGTTTTTAGTATTTCCGGCCCGTTGCTATTTCTGTGTATTGCCGATTGTTCTCTTTCGTCGTGGAAGAGTTCTCTTATATATACGTTCCATCTCTGAAGTATCTTCTCTTTCTCTAATATCAGCGTTCAATCCTAGGATTTTATGAATCCTGTCGATGAACATATCTTTTGTCCTGTTAGCTCTTTTATATTTTATGCATATTTCTTTTATCTGTGATACTCATTCTTTCTCTTTCTGCACATTTTTCGTTGAGCCATTCCTCTTTAGCCTGTTTGCAATTATTCTTTACATCTTTGTGTAGATCTCTGTATTCCGTTCCGTACTTTGGCATTGTTTGCTGTCTACTATTTCTATAAAATTTCTAAACGTATCTATTAGTAAAAAATAAAATAAGCTTTGTTTTCCTTAAAAAAATAAAAAATAAGAGTAAATGTGGCCCATAGGTAAGAAACAGTTGAGAAACAATGAGCTAGATGAATCGTTGTCAGTTAATATACATTTCTGATTAATTTTCTTTCACCTTTCTTATTTTTGTTATTTTCACCTGATAAGGCATAACAGTCTTCGGTTTTCTAAATTTTCAAATTCTATGTAGTTAATTTCTGACTACCGTATTTTGTGTTTAATACGACTTGCTTATAATACGACCCCGTGTTTGTTTTTGAAGTTAAAAGCAGGGAATAGCTGACATCCTTGATACAGACGTTCCTATGTAATTATTATTATTATTATTTTGAGAAATTGTACCATGTTGCTGATTAAAAGCTCAATGTCGTATTCATATAAATTACCGTAATATTTTGCGATTTAAAATTACAGTTACCAAATTACACTATTTATATAGCGATATAATTATGTCGGGGTAGTTTAAGTATCTATTTTGTATTGTTTAATTTTTTTCTGGAAGCGTTACAAGTTTTCAAGCTTGATGCTTTGTGTCAACAAACGCAGGAATATGAAACAACCTCACATCAGGGGAATTATCGCCCCATTTTTCAGGCAGAACCAAAAACTAAAAAAAAAATAGATAATTTATACAATAGTTAGACCTTTGTCGTAACAGTAATGTTATCACAACATAACAGATCATGTGTATTCCCTTTTCTCATTTTTTTAAATCAATTTCGATGAATATCCTGTCTTTGAGCCAAAACACATTCAGTTACGCTGATTCCCAAAGAACAAATATTGCCGACATATCAAATACCTTTTTATAAACAATTGTTATCAACACCTGCTTACTTTGTGTTTTATTATCTATTATACTGAGTGTATTTGCAGTCTTGCTCATTCTACCGTATTTGACGGCATATAAGACGCACTGGTGTATAAGACGCACCCCAATTTCAGCAGGGCAAATCAAGAAAAAATTAATAATTAGCAAAATTAGAAAAATTATTAGTAAATGTTACAGCCTAGGCTATATTTATGAGGTAATATTTTGGTTAAACAATCTATAATTGCAATTAAACCAAAAATAATAGGAAAAGAACACGACCTTATAAAAAGTTTGTTATGTCCTTTATATGATCTGTACAACCTGCGTCTCGTAAACTTCTTATTGGAATAATTAGGATATAAAAATTCTGATTTTATTTATAGCAGTGCAACCGGAAGTTGTCGTAAAAAAATATTAATGAAACAAATATATTTTACAAATATATTATTTGATTTTATTGCATACTAGCAGCATGGCCCGGCGTTGCCCGTGCTTGATTAAAAAATCGTACGACTCATATAGCAATCGCTATCACTTGTCTTAAAATATTTTTGCCCTTCCTTTCCTTTAAAGGAGTGCTCTTTGCCTTGCTGATGTTGCTACATGCCTTACTTCTTGCCTATCTCACACTGCGAATTTTTTGAAGCTCGATACTAAACATTAAATCTGTTACGAAAAAAGAAGTAAGCCAAATGAACACAAAACGATCAGCTTTAAAAAAGGACTCGCAACTGGAAAAACCGAATGAAAAAAGAATGTTAACAACAAATACTTTTTCACACCCAACCCAGTTCTACGGAGTCAGAATCAACGTTGAATTTAAGCAAGCGAATGAGCCAATTAAAGTAAAGTCCCATGCAGATTTAAATTTTTCCCACTCGTGAGGAATGCAGCTATCGATTTATTTTACATGCTAGCATGCTAGTTAATATTCGTGTCAGTCACCTGTTGGCTCTCGCGCTGGTCAATAGAATCTTCCTGCCTATTCGTGGCAGCCAGCTATAGGCTCTTACTCTGGCCAGTAGAAACTGGTCGCAAACTACATGAAAACTGCCGTAGAAACATGAAAAATCGATCATTTTCACTATGGATGGGAGTTGGGAAATACAAAGTCGGTCTTGGCCTTTCCGCTAACTTGAAGCATGTGTATGTAAATTTTGGTGCAAATCCGTCGAAAATTGCGGCCGTGCATTCGTTACACACACATCCTGCCTTTTATAGATAGAGATAATTTTAGTGAAAGTGCTAATATTAAACGTGATGAAATTAATATAATGAATATTATCAATGATAACACTTTTAATCTGCATAATAGCCTTTAGATAATGACAGCTGACAAACACGAATTTCAAATTTATATATGGCATATATGACGAAACGCAATTTTAAAAGATATTTTTAGTAAAAAAAGTGCACCTTATATACGTCAAATACAGTAATAAGAGGTTTTTTTAGCTAAGTAAAAGTTCTGAAGACTTGCACTTATGCATAATACGACCCTCTTGTTTGCCTTTAATTTTCGTTCAAATTTTCTCGTATTATACACAAGAAAATAATGTAGTGTTTCCTTTACCTGATGCCTATAGCGTTTTTTACAACTTCAACACCCTTGCAAAACTCTCTTACGCGTATATGTTTATTGACATTCTCGTCTTATTTCCGTTGTTCGTTTTGCGACACTCAGACCGTCATTTTGCGATCGTTAGTAAGCATCGGGAAGAGAAGCTTCGAGTTGAACTCGCATCTGTATTCTTTAAGGAAACATGCCATGCCAATCCAGAGCAGCTACTTCACCAATTAGGCCACGAAACCAAACACATACGGAAGGTCAAATTTAGAGATATAGTTTTAACGAAAGAAGAAGTTTTACATATCGATCGGTTCGAGTTGTTCCAAATTAAAGATATTCTTGCGAAATATTAAAAATAGGGAACGAAGATTTCTAACTGTTGCAACCTTGGGAAGGTTACTGAATAGAATCATCAAACAAAGGTTGGTAATGAACGATAATACTTAGGACAAGAACAGCATATATAAGATTCGCCAGCGGCACGTAGAAGAAGTAGTCAACTGCTAGAAGTGAGTCAAGTGAATTCCACAATAAATCTTCAACTGCAGATTATCTACCAACCGGCTCACGCGGTCAGATGTGGCACAAGACCGAATTTAATGTGGGGTATCCAAGCCGGTAGGCTCGGCCAAAAATTCCCCGTAGACACCGTATAAAATGGAGTCGGGTAGCTGTTTCCCGAGACGAGACTGTCATTTGACATCGACTCCTCTGCGGATCCTCTCCGCACGGAGGCAGAGATTTTGACCAGCACAGCTGGAGACGAATCTCCTACGACAGGATATCTACCAACCACCCCACGCGGTCAGATGTGGGACAAGGCCGAATCTAATGTGGGGTATCCGAACACGTATCTCGGCCAAAAATTCCCCGTAGACTCCGTAAAAAATGGGGTCGGATAGCTGTTTCCCGAGACAAGACTCTGTCCTTCGACAAAGCCTCGTCTGGGGATCCAATCCGCCCGATTATATACCCATTATCGTCCGTATATATGCTACAACACTAACTTTCCAGACAACTTAATGCAGTAATACCGACCGTCCTTATAATGAATACTTGATTCTTATTGACTTATAATTAATAAAAGATTCTTTTTTTTTAGATATCTATGATTAATTCCGGATTTAATTTTGATACCTTGCATTTAATAACAATTTTTGGATTATATTTTTGTTATGAGACTTTACCCATAATAATGTAATGGACTATTCCATATGTAATAAGTACTGCGCCTCAAAAGGAAGCAGAGAGTTCAGCCGGAAGTCGGCAGGGGGGGGTGACTGAAGTCGGACGACCTGCTGACCGGATGATCGGTTGAACTCTTCCTTCTGGCGGGGAGGAACCCGAACGAGGCTACGCCGAAGGGCGGAATCTCTTTCAGGGAGGTAAACCAAACCTGAATCCGTTTATACGGGTTCAAAAGGTATATTTTTGGCCGAGCTCACGGGCTCGGAAATCACACGTTAAACCGGCCTTGTGCCACATGATGCCTTCGTGGGGGGTGACTAAATTCTGTTTAGTCTGAAGTCTGGAGTGAAGTCCGTCAGGAGTCTGTCAGTCAGTCGAGTCAGAGGCAGTCCGAAACAGAATCGCGTTCAGACAATTTCTACTAAACCTGATTGTTCGTACTAACACTTTTCTACTTCTCTGTATATATTCCTGTTGTAATATATCTGTGTTATTCCATATCCGTCTTCGAGTTCTTAGTTGGTTCTACCTTGAACTATCACCATGGTACAAGGAACCGGACCATAACAATTTTAAAAAATAAATACTGACGTTTTATGATAAGTATTAATGGGTTAATTATGAAAATAGTAGTGTCCTTATCGTAGAGTTAGAAAAAGTGGTTTCCAAGGAGTTATCTTGATTTTCTAAGCGTAAATTAGATGTGACGGAAAGACAAACGTAAGAGGGTACCCAGTAAGGATTAAACTCATTATTCGGCCATAAATGGTTAACATTACTAACCATTACACCACGACGATGTGCCCAAGTTTCCAAAGGTTTATATGAGGTTAGGTAGTTATCAGTTATGTGTATGTCGTTTATCTTACAACAATGTCCATTGCTACCAGATATTGGTATAATAAATCTGTGTGTATGATGACCATGTATAACGATTAAAAGAAAATTTACAGAATGTTGATATATATATATAAAAAAAAATAGATACATAAACAACCCCGACATAATAATACAAAAGGATAAGGTGAAAATTGAAGTTACAAGAGTCTAACTGTAAAAGTCCTGAGGCATAAGGGAGATAGAATCTGGGAGGACGTATATATATATATATATATATATATATATATATAAATGAAAATTTCTCCGATTTAACCAGTAGAGAAAACAATAAATATTTATGAATAAAAATGACAATAGGAAAACTGGTAATTTCTGACGCGTTTCATCCAATGTGGACTTTATCAAAGCAAAATATTAATTAATAATTAATTAATACCAAATATTAATCTACACCCAGGTTTTTTTCCTCATTCACCTTTCTTAACAAAATTACTGCTCTTACAAACAAATATACACAACAGATTCATAAAATCAAAAGAAAATGGTTGAATGCATCAACACAGATAGAATGACAATATTCTCCACACGTGACAAATACTGACGTTATTTTCAATTAAAAATATGAAAATAGCGTTTCTCTACATTCCAGTTTCTAGGTACATTCTGTTTTTGTTTTTATTAGTTACTTTGTTCAATTAATTCCATTTTCGTATTTTGCTTTGATAAAGTCCACATTGGACGAAACGCGTCAGCAATTACCAGTTTTCCTATTGTCATTTTTATTCATATATATATATATATATATATATATATATATATATATATATATATATATATACGATGATGGCCATTTTGGCCGAAACTAGAAAGTAGTCGAGGAATCTAAATGAAATAATAATGCTTTAAAAAAAACAAATAAACACACGCACACACACACACACACTCACACACACACACACACACACACATATATATATATATATATATATATATATATATATATATATATATATAGGTAACTATACTCGTTTCGAAAAACCCTCGAATTTTTAATTTGCCCATAATCAAATCAATCTCGAAGAAAAAAAAGGTTTTAAAGAAAGAAAGAGCTAGAATCACGAAAGTCTGCCGAAAAAATCGCAGATACAGGTTCAAAGCCCAAGGAAAAAATCTCCGATACGAGTAAACAACTAACAAAAGAGCTCAATACAACCGTAGAGCAGACCTAGATAAACCTAGTGAGCCAGACAAACCTAGCCAGGTTTCACCTAAGCGTATCGTCAGGGCTGACGAATCGCTTAGGTGAAACCTGTGTAGGTTTGTCTGGCTCACTAGGTTTATCTATCTATCTGTCTGTCTGTCTGTCTGTCTGTCTATCTATCTATCTATCTATCTATCTATCTATCTCTCTCTATATATATATATATATTTATATATATGACCACTTGTTTTCGGAGTTAGGTTGGTCGTGAAAATAGTATATTCCTCCGAAATAATAATTTTTATTTTTTCTATGAATTTCTATTATTAATAACGACATTTATCTATTGAATGATCATTATTTTCTCTATCACTAATGAATATCTTCACATGTAATTTTTTCTGTTTATTTAAAAAAAATTCTTTTCTTGTAGATTATTTTTGGGGTTTGTTTTCTTACCTCTTTACGTCATTTCTCGTCAACTCCAAGGCATTTACTGATCCGATGGCGAATGTGGTAATCGATAAAGAAAAAGAATTTTTCTAAGATTCTAATGAAAACGCCATAAGATTACTCAATGATCTCGACTTAAAAGCCAACAAATTTGATTTGAACTTCGTGCCCTTCCTTCACGCTTATTGTTGCTTTCCATTTCGCTATCACTGCCGTCGCCACATGACCTTCAAGCAAGTGTGAAAGATGGGATTTATTGTGTTACCTATTACCTGACCGGGGCAACATGCTCCATGGTTTTCTTAGAAGAGCCGATAGGAAGATAGACAGACACATCTTTATAAAATAATTCGCCAGTGATGAAGTGAGAACGACTTGGAACTTAAGCTTAAAAGAGTTTTTATCTGTTTATTTGATTTTCTTCTTGTTTCCTACAATCCACCATTTTCTTTTCTATCTTCCTTCTGACCTTGTCTATTGTCTTGTATAAATCAGCGAGTTTGACCAGTAATGGCATCGCTCACGCGGACCTTGCAAAATTGTCTATTACCAAATTTAGTCGCTGCCTTGTGACCTTTCTGAACTGTAAATCGTCAGTCTTGTAGTGGGAACACTCAGTCTTGAAGGGAGTGTCATTTGATATGGGAACGTACGTTCGGCAAGAGATAACGATTAAAGATTCTGAAAAGAGATTCCTTGTGAAAGATCGTAAAAAATAGGATAAAAAGAAGGAAATAAGGTACTTCCTTCAACGTCAACAATGGCAGAAACGTTTTATGATAACTATGGCTTTTCAGTGAAAATTATAATACGAGCCGTTTGTGATTTGAAACAATAACGTACAGAAATTTCAGTTCAATTACACATTTCATAGATGTGATTATATATATATATATATATATATATATATATATATATATATATATATATATATATGATTATGTTTTTAAAAATAGGATTCCTTCGCTACATAAGAGTTCTCATGTTTCAAAAACGAGAGCCGAAACCATCAATATAATTATTAAAATTAAATTGAATTAAAGTAACAGGCCCTGTTTAATCCTCAGGCGAAAATTCAGGAATCCAGCTCTTGTTTTTGAAACATGAGAACTCTTATGTAGCGAAGGAATCATATTTTTAAAAACATAATTATAATCAAAGCTCTACTTATGTATGGAGCACTGTTTTTTTTTAAATAAAAACAAAAATACTAAAGAATTCTTGATTATTTACCTAACGTGTTCTTTCATATTGTTCTAAATACCTGCACACACACACACACACACACACATATATATATATGTGTGTGTGTGTGTGTGTGTGTGTGTGTAAGCAAATATATGGATATAGATCCGACAGTATGAAGAAAAATATACGGAAAAAACAAACAAAAATCCTAATATGCAATTATACTGTTTTAATGTTAATATAATGTCAACGTCGGACGTTTCGGTCTAGTAGACCATCTTCAGGTCATATTCATAAAACATAATTAACATTAGACTATATTTAATTCAACATGAAAAGACGATGGACATAAGAGTAAGACTAATCAAAAGAGACAACTGAAATTCAAAACACTATATTTTAGGAATACGTTTTCACAACATCGCCCACTGACGCCGACTTGATCATATTTAAACGGAACGCTGATCTTGAAAAATTTCATTTGTCTGTTTTGATTAGTCTTACTCTTACTGAAGATGGTCTACTAGACCGAAACGTCCGACGTTGACATTATATTAACATTAAAACAGCATAATTGCATATTAGGATTTTTGTTTGTTTTTTCCGTATATTTTTCTTCACACACACACACACACATACATACATATATATATATATATGTATTGTGTGTATTTAGGCAGCATCTTTTCATTCATACACGTTTCATTAAGTAATATATCAGATTATCAGATGTTACAAAAAAAATTTACATAAAATAAATAGACAACACTTGTCTATATTATTTAATAAAACGTGTATATATATATATATATATATATATATATATATATATATATATATATATATATATATATATATATAATGCTACATATCTGAGCCCATACATTATATATACATATGATCTTGCTTTTAAAACTTATTTCGAAATCGGCAATATATCTTATTATTACAAGTGTCGACTGATAAGTTCATAGGCTGACCAAGATACTCTTATGAAACTTGACCAATCACGGTATATTTTTTCAACATAGTCTCCCTTGCGGTTCTTCCATCCTTGTTGCTGTGCTTGGATCCCATTGGTGAAGAAACCTTCATCGTGTTGGTCAGAAAAATCAACAGCAGCAAATATTACGTCATCAGCAGCAAATATTACGTCATAAGAATTATGGTATTGGTTCCTAGTTAAGTACCTTTCTGTTGGGGGAAAAGGTGTTATAATCAGATGTGGTCAAATCAGGGAAATAGGTAGGGAAATGAATCAGTTCGAATCTATAGTCACGTCCGTCAGTTTTATGCCATGCGTGATACACGCTTAGGTGATCATGTATCTTTCGATAGATCCAAGGCTATAAACCCTAGTCCGTCCTGAGGAAGAAGAAGAGGATTTATACCTTTCCCAAGGGTATTAGCACGTAAGTGAAGGATATGGATTTGACTGGAATTCGAACACGTCTCTCCGATTCCCCACTCCACCGTGCCTCCGTACAGTCACGTAGAGCACCCAGTGAACTTGTATGTTGGAACATAATGATGAAACAAGGCCCCTGTTCTTCAGTTTTTCTGGGAATTTGTTCTTCATATCTTTCCGTATCTGCCTCATCAAGTTGGCATAGTACTCTCCATTGATGGTGTGACCCTTTGGAATATAGTTAATAAACACAAAGCAGATGAAACGACGTTCGCCTTCTTTGGAGCAGGTGAGGAGGTGGGTGTTTCGACTGCACGCATTGTCTTTTTGTTTCTGGCCCAAAACGATGAACCAAACCCTAATCCTAGGTTAGGACGCGTCCAAGGAAACGAACTTGATCTATCTCAAATAATGTCAGATTTTCTCGTGATGTGCACTTTTGAACAGGTGCCAAAAGATGTGGCACACACACACACACACACACACACACACACACACACACAGAGAATAAACACTAATCACGCAAAATTCATTTTGCAGAATATTCTCAACTCTATCAGGAGACATTTGATTTATAGTCAATCGCCTGTCATCTATCCTCATGTGGTGAACACAATCGATGTTTTCCTCGTTGGTGGCATTTGTAGAGCAACCAGATTTTGGTTCATCTTCAAGACACTGCTCATGAATTCAGCTGTCGACTTTTACACGGTTTATGCAGCTGTAACGTCACACCCGAATGTGGCAATGATCCTTTGGGACTAAACCCTTTTTCTGCAGGTAATTGATCACCAAAACGCAAAACAATTTTAAGAAAATCGCTAGTAGTTACATTTGATGTCATCTTTGAACAGTCTGATTTCAGTTTACCTGGACTGAAACGATGCAGTAATTAAGAAGAGTTGAAATTAATACATGGAAGATTTCACAGCTCTAATATTACTCCTTCCTTAGTCAGGCTATGACATTTTCAACCAAGCCTCGTGTAAACGTTACTTTTAATGGGTACACTTGTTTGATTTGACATCCATTTTAATTTTTTTTTTATTTTAAACAAGGAAATTATATCAATCCTTCCTAATTGGAGAAGTCTGCCCCTAATAATATTCCCCTTCCGATAGGAATAATCTTTTTTCTATCAGAAAATCCTGTATCCGTCTATAGCGGGATCCTTATGATGAAACAAAGCTTAATAAAACAGTTAAGGCAAGTATATCTCTCGTTGAGGAATCTTTGAATATCTAGGTTCATTTGTTATTTATCTACAAAGAAGCTCTATACCGGTTGATACTAATTTTAGTGTTTAAGAAAATAAAAAAAAGGATTTCAACTCAATCAAGAGTACACACTAAAGTAACGTTTAAAGCAATAAGAAATATCCAAGGTCTTTGACGAGGTTTAGCATAGAGGATTGCTATAAAACCTCTCCATAGAATCACTGGAAGAATCTTCTCAGTTAGGAAGGTCTTTGTAACAGGTATGAATGTAGTTAACGGTCAGTCAGGTGAAGTTCACGTTATTAATGCAGGCGTCTTCCAAGGCTCGATACTCGCCCCAACTCATTGTTTCACATAATTGATCTTTCTGGGAGTATAATCGATACACTTGCAGATATCTATGCAGATGATACAACGGTACACTTCCAAAATTCTAGATGACCATAGCCTGTTAGAAGATCTATCCTCTGAAATACCTCGAAAACATGGCTGGTCGCATTCAATAACTCCAATAACCAAATTAGTCACCGAATTAATGAAAGGGTGTTCAGTCATGGGGCCCTTTGCCTTGAGTTGCTATTGGAACTTAAGAACTCAACTGGAACCCGTATGTTCGATCCCTCGCTAAAGTACCTGACTCCTTCTCACATGTCGGATTTAGATCTGACCGAAAATGGAGTACTGTTGCATTATTTAAACTGGCGCTGAACAAACCTTCCTTTTACTGTCTTGATGGAGCCCAAAAGCGTCTACGCGTTGTTTAATTTTTTGTACAGACACAACCAGACACACACACACACACACACACACACACACACACACACACACACACACACACACACACACACACACATATAAAAATGTCTTTAATAAATAAAATTGTCGGACTTTGTCCATTTCTTAATGTATGACGTCATTTGTTTACATTTGATACACCATGAGCAGTTATGAATGCGCGAGATTCATGGAAGATTGAAGTTTATAAGCAGTAAATTCGACATTGCCAACCAAACGATCCTTTGTGGCCGAGCGGTTAGGCACATCAGCGTAAATGACGGTTCCGTATAGGATGCAGGTTCGATTCCTGTCCAAGAACGAATACTTTCTATGAAAATTTCTCGGACATTCAGGCCGGTAAATGTTATTTAATACTGTTTATTATAAACAGAGCTTTTTACTTAAATAGTTTTATCTATAAAAAGAACGTTAAACATATATATGTATTATAAGTTAACTGATTTAAAATATGATTTTTTCGCAAAAAAACCCAACATATTTTGCGAAAAAAAAACATATTTTAAATCAGTTAATTTATAATATTAATGCTCTGTAAATTTACATTGATCCCTATTTTGTATCAATAAGAAAACCGGATCATAGATCTTATTTTTTTCTTTCTGGATTGCTTATGTCCCCTCTCAGCACTTCCCTTTTGTGGACACCTCAGGCGTCAGGAAATAAATTCAGCTCCCTCCCAAAGACGAGATACTTCCTAGGGGGATGTCCCACCCGGGGCTTGATCTAATATTATTTGAAAATTTTCCGGGTAATATAAAGTGCTTAATATCTGGGATAGAACGTCTGTAAATAAAAAATGTAAAAGTGGACACTGAACTCAACACCGGATGGCCTAAAGATTGCCTTCAAGCAAGAAACGAACTCCCGTCCCCCTGTATTGATGTCAGTGTCGAATTTTAAATTATATATACATAATATTTAAAATTCCCAGCACCCTTCGTTCGTACTTATCTGTCACAAACATAAATTTAGTCCGATGTCGTGCTACCGATGAGGGATAATATGTATATTTATTAATATATATATATATATATATATATATATATATATATATATATATATACAAGTATATGATTGGTGTATATGGAATGAATTCCAATAACCAACAATTACTATTCTTAAAAGAGTGCTCAATACAAAGTAGAGAAGATATAATTATTTATTTAAAAAAAAATTCATAACATAAATAAGGTTATAAAATCACTACAAAAATAGCCATTTTGTTTCAACACCCTCGGTGTCTTATCAAGTGATGACGTTGAATGTAAAATAAATGGTTTTAAAAGTTTCAAATTAATTAACAATCCTACGCAAGGGGAAAACGTTGTTACAAAGGCTTTTTGAATTTTCCTATACTTGTTTTTGATTGGTCCATCTAGCCTTTGTAACAACGTTTTCCCCTTGCGTAGGATTGTTAATTAATTTGAAACTTTTAAATCCATTTATTTTACATTCAACGTCATCACTTGATAAGACACCGAGTGTGTTGAAACAAAATGGCTATTTTTGTAGTGATTTTATAACAAATTGTGTTATAATTTTTTTTTTAAATAAATAATTATATATATATATATATTATTTATATTATTCGGACTATTTTCCTCACCTTTGTCGCGATATTGATTACAACGTTTCGGCCGTTGTACGCTCCGGCCTTCTTCAGGTGGTTGGAATGTCGAACTGAACCCTTTATTTCGCTCACTGGAGTGGACTGTTCTAGTTCCACGTGCCATGTTTGATGGATGTCAGTTATCAGATATTTCCTGTTAATTTTCTCTCTCTCTCTCTCTCTCTCTCTCTATATATATATATATATATATATATATATATATATATATATATATATATATATTGAACAATAAAAAAATATGAAAAAATTAAAATCTTCAGACACACTGCGTTGTAGATTAATATTCTTTCGTTTTTTATTTATTATTATTTCATTTAGATTCCTCGACTAGTTTCGGCCAAAATGGTCATCATCAGGAGAAGAAATATTTCTGCTTCCTGGTATGTATATTTATGAATAAAAATGACAATAGGAAAACTGGTAATTGCTGACGCCTTTCGTCCAATGTGGACTTTATCAAAGCAAAATACGAAAATGGAATTAATTGAACAAAGTAACTAATAAAAACAAAAACAGAATGTACCTAGCAACTGGAATGTAGAGAAACGCTATTTTCATATTTTAAATTGAAAATAACGTCAGTATTTGTCACGTGTGGAGAATATTGTCATTCTATCTGTGTTGATGTATTCAACCATTTTCTTTTGATTTTATGAATCTGTTGTGTATATTTGTTTGTAATAGCATTAATTTTGTTAAGAAAGGTGAATGAGGAAAAAAACCTGAGCGTAGATTAATATTTGGTATTAATTAATTATTAATTAATATTTTGCTTTTATAGCAGACAGCAGTTGTCATTTAAACATGTTTTATTAATAATAATATGCATTCTATGGTTGTTCAATTTATCACATTTTCCAAATTGTTTCGAAGATTTAAATACTCGAGAGTCATCTTCAGGGGAGTGAGAAAAAGCTAAGGGAAGATAAGAAAATGTTTTGTTTGTTTTGTTTTGTTTTACGGCAATTTTTCAATGGGTTATTTAATGCCGACAATATTTTTCTTCATAATATTTTCTTTTCTATTTCTGGTAATATTTTTTTCCTTAAAAATATATAACTGATATTTTTTGCTTTTTATTTTTTTGCAAAAACGCACTGCTGGTAATTTTTTTTTTTTTTTTTCAAATATATTTCTGGTAATTTTTTCTTCAAACATTTATTTCTAGTATTAATTTTTTACAAATTATTTCTGATATTACAACCTATTTGTTACACTTTCATAGTGATTTTTATGTCAGTCAACTATTTGCCCAGAGCTGGGATCCTAACAGGTGCTACCACCCCGGGTCACCAACAATTAAGAGGTGGTTCTACACTCCTCAAAACCTCCTGATCAGAGGTCTTGCTGTTGGACGTAATTTATCGTCTTACCCTGGACGTGAATGTAGTTTATTGTTATACCGAGGACGGATAAGAAAATGGAAAGTGTTCATTTTGTAAAGTGTCGTTTTGAATCGAAACACAGAAAATCATATAAACAACTCGTTTATTAGGCGCATGAAACGACGTGATTTTTTTTATATGCATTCAAAAATACGAGAATGGAAGTTCTAGTTATTATGGGCATAGTTGTTTTTGCTCGATTTGAATAGCTTCAATAATATATACTTTTTTTTTGGTGTTGAATGTATAGAGTATTTTAGTATTATTAGTGAGCAACTATCTAATGATATTATAGTTATTTTGATGCATGTTTAATAGAAATTTGTTCAGATAAATGTCACGTTAGCCTGCGTGAAAAAGAAGTTGTTGTGTATCCTTTTTAATATACATCAATCTATATAGTTATAATACGTATATATATATATATATATATATATATATATATATAAAGGTGAACAGTCTGTTTCATGCTATATGCAATCGTCAGGCCACGATTGCATATAGCATGAAACAGACTGTCGCCTCTAAGTGTTGACTTCTATGTTCACCTTTATATTTACACACGCTCTATCTCTGATATTGAGCACTTTATTCCATAAATATAGCACACCTTAAGACTATATTTCTTTATATATATATATATATATATATATATATATATATATATATATATATATATATATATGATACCATTATTTATACATATTAAAGCAAGTTATCAACTTTTAGATGATGGTTTTAAATACAGGAGAATTATTTTTTACTATACATTGCCCAATCTTGCAACTCCATTGAAAGTATCCATCTATATACTGACATCACAAATACGCACACACACATACACACACACACACACACACACACACACACACACATATATATATATATATATATATATATATACATATATATATAAAGTACAATGTATGTGCGTGTGTGTGTCCAAGCAACTCCTCCGTTCCCACTGGTCCGATTTCAATGATTCATAACTCATTAAAAAGCACTAGAAATGTTAGGCGCAGGGAACGATTTTTGTTGTGCCAAGATGTTAAAAATATATATTAATATATAATACTAGCCATTATCGTTGCTTTCATGGTTGAAATTTTTTTTTCTTTTTGTATCCAAAATTGTCGCTAGCTTAAGATTTTAAGCAAGCTTAAAAGCCGCCCTATCATGGGTGACTGAACAGGGAACAATTCATAAAATTAATATAGCGTAAAGATAGGAAAATACAAATTAGAATTAGTTATACATTCAACATTTGAAGAGTTAGAGAAACATAATGGTTAATTAATTCCTATATTACGGAATCTATATGAATGAATGCGAAATTGGAGCTCAATTCTCCTACGAATTTTTTTTTTAAAAAGCCCCCATCTCTAAAGTAGCACTGAATATTTATTATGCAACAAGTACATAATTGTGGCACAAGACCATAAATGGGAAGGGGCTGAGACTGGTCCACACTAACTATCTTATACCTAGCTAATCCGATTCACGACCCATTCACTCATTATAATTTACCCATTCACCATAAGAACTCGTCCGTCACCAATCAATCCTCCATACACCATAATATCACATCCTCTGTATGGGGCCCTACAAAACGCGACCCATACCATAACAATTTAATGGTGACAAATATTATACATAAAATTCTAATAATGAAGAATGAGAGGGGAGGAAGATGAACCCAATAATAAACTAAATATCAACACAAATCAAATTAAACATAACTTCTGATAGTAGCGCCCGTTCAACCCTCAAAACAGAGAGGCCGCTGTATTCTGCCCATGGGAAAAAATCAAGATGCTCTCTCGCTAAGGGAGTGGGAAAAAGATAAAAAAATTATACGGGCATGGGAAAATATACAGCTGACCGAGTCGAGATAAAAAGGGGGCCAAAAACAAACTGGGGAGGTTGGGAATCTCAGGCTGGATCATAACCAAAGAAGTGGCCAGGAACAACACTTGCTCTCATTAACTAGGTACACAAAAGCTTGTCTAACCTAAGCAAGGGGAGGGCTCCTCAGGAAACCACCCCGATGTGACGTAGGTTTGAGCTAAAAGAGAAAATCAAGGCTAGCCCCGTTCAAACGAACCAAGCTCGCCTCTTTGACCTACCTTTCGCTGAAGACTGTCGAACGCACTATTTTTCTATCAGTTCTAATCATCATCTTGAACTGATGCTCAAAGAATCATTTTAAAGTAGCACTGAGCAAAACTCAATATCTATATTATATATTATCTACTTCTAGACAATATCATTCATCATGCGTAACAATTTTGCATATTAATTTTTAAAAAGTTTATTTCATTAATTAATTGTCCTTTATTACAATTCTTTTATTTGAGTATTATTTCGATTTTCATATCAAAAATAGATTTGATTAGGAATATCGTTGGATATAGGACAGAAAAGTATTTGAAATTTGCATTGTACTTGCCCTTTAACGATTTAGAATCAATTTGTAAAACTTTCGTATAACAAGCCAATGTATGGATAACATCACATTTTTATGTCTAAATACACAACTTGAATTGTACAGGTACAGTCAACGAATATATCATGTCAATTTGTAAATTGTGTTATTTGTAAATATGTATTTATATGTTAAAACCAATTTATACGCGGTAATTTTAAGTTACTATTTGTTTGGTACAAAAATAATGACGTAATAATGTTGTTTTTTGACGTTAAAAAGTACGTCAAAAAACGACATTATTACGTCATTATTTTTGCACCAACCTAATATTTAGCTTTTAGCGGGTTTGACGCGACACATCTCGTAAGGCTTTTTGTCTTCTATTTTTATATATTTTTTTTAATTTTATTTTTACACGAATATTTCAATTTGAATATTTTAATCGGGATCATACCACGTACATAGTGTATTTATAGAGTTTTTTTTTTTTCTCTCGATCATCGCTATATTCGTTTGTATATTATTTTTTAATTTATTTCACCAGTTTGTTATCGGTTTTAAGCTACATATATATATATATATATATATATATATATATATATATATATATATATATATATATATATGATATGAAGCTTCGTTATAACTTAATTTTATTTTATTTTAAAGGACATAAGAATGTATTGTAAAGCAGATCACACTTCTTTCGTAGTTTAATTTCAAGAGTATTTCATAATTTATTGTATTTAAATGACTTCAAATGTGTAAATAGTTTTAAATCAATTTTAAGGAATATTATGGTGTTTTATGTATTTTTTTCTTTTCTATTATTTTTTATTTTATTTTATTATTTTATTTTATTCTTTGTGTGTATAGACAAACTATACGACATGTTTATGGACAATCATTTTTATTTTGCGAATACATCCATTCAAAGTTAACTGACCTATAATAATGTTAAGAATCAGGCTAAACGATAAAATATGATAATAGGGTTGAGTTTAAGTTCTCTCCAATCCAAAAAAACAAAAACAAAAACAAAAAACAAATAAAATAAAAACGGCAAGTATCTAGAGTAAGACACTATACAATACTTAGGAAAAAGGGTTAAATTTAGGAACATTAAGATTACCTCCTCGGTTTTACATTGAAACTGCTTTCCACCGAAAAAAGAAACGAAACCAGTCCCCACCGTTAACCATTTAAAAGAAAGTTCGCGCAGCGGATTGGTTGTTACAAACATCCAATCGGGTGTGCGGGAAATGTGATCTTTCTTCGTCTAATTCATTAAAAGGCCAGAGTAGCTGTTAGCTTTTGACAAAAAGTTTGGATCAGGGTTTGATCTCCCCTGATTGGGTCGACTTGGTGATGTCGAAGACCTGAAACTTCCTGATGAATCAAGTCAAATAAAATCATTAAGAGCATATTTTTGAATTATTCATTAAAAATTTTTGTTTGAAAGATTTCAACAAGTGAATATATCTTAATTTCCAAAGCGGGCGAAAGCTGCTAGTATATATATATATGTGTGTGTGTGTATGTGTGTGTGTGTGACGCGTTTCGACCGTTAGGATCACACGGAAACTGTTTGCATTTTATCATATATCTTTCACCCAAAACTATTCTTGATGTCTAAATTTTATATATCCTTACCATATATATACATATATATATATATATATATATATATATATATATATATATATATATATATATATATATGAATGTATATATATATATGAATATATATATATATATGAATGTATATATATATATGAATGTATATATTTATATATATATGAATGTATATATATATATATATATATGAATGTATATATATATATATATATATATATATATATATGAATGTATATATATGAATGTATATATATATATATTTATGAATGTGTATATATATATATTATATGAATGTATATATATATTTATATGAATGTATATATATATGAATGTATATATATATATATATATATATATATATGAATGTATGTATATATATGGATGTATAATTTATATATATATGAATGTATATACATATATATATATATGAATGTATATACATATATATATATATATGAATGTATATATATATATATATATATATATATATATATATATATATAATATGTGTGTGTGAGAGAGAGAGAGTGTGTACGTGTGATATTAGACAATTCTTCTTTAACCGTCTTATTATCATTATCAAGAATATTGTAATCTTTACTATCTTTGGCACACACACATATACACGCACACACACACATATATGTGTGTTTAAGTTTGAATTAATAATATTTGAAATTTAAAAAATATTGTCATTTTTATTTTTAAATTAAAAAATAAATAAACAATTAACAAAGCATGATTTGTTTAGTTGTGCCTGATAAAATTCTAATATGAAACTATTAGGTTGGTGCAAAAATAATGACGTAATAATGTCTTTTTTTGACGTATTTTTTAACGTCCAAAAACGACATTATTACTTCATTATTTTTGCACCAACCTAATAACTCTTTGCAAATTGAAATCTTGCTTGTGCGTATAGATCCCAAACTGTGCAAAAATAAGAAAAAAAAGTTTCACAGCTTTCAAGAGTAAAGTACTAAAGCAGAAAGGCTTCACATTCAATCGTTTTACTTTCCCGATTTTTTACCAACTAATATATATATATATATATATATATATATATATATATATATATATATATATATATATATATATATTTTATCTTAAAAATCTTTAAATTAATATAAAATGTTCTCTGTGTGCGTATGTATCTGAAAATAAATTATCCATTTATATATATATATATATATATATATATATATATATATATATATATATATATATATATATATATATATATATATATATATATATATATATATATATATATATATATATATGTGTGTGTGTGTGTGTGCGCTCGCGCGTGCATGTATGAGTCTATTCATGTCTGTATGTCCGTCAGAGTGTATCTGTGTCCGTGTGTGTTCACGTTCGTATCTGAGCATTTCTATCGCTTCCCGTAGATATGATGGTGTTTTTTTTTTGTTTTTTTTTGCTTATCGCTAAGAAGTTGTCTCTTTATGTCAGGCTTTTAATATTTATTGGAGATTAGAAGTTCGGGTGATTTCATTAAATATTAAAGGCCAAAATAATGCCTCGCCTCTCGCTAGATTACAATGGTTTTATACGTAAGCCTCCACACTCGTTCTTATCAGTCCACATAAGTACATAATAGATTCGAACATATGTACATTTGCGGGGGTGGGGGTTGGGGGGTGGCATTCTTGTATATACGTAGCAGTTCCGTAGTATTTATGTGTTCATAAATCAACCGCAAGATTTATGATAAACCAGCTGTTGTCATTTTACAGAGATCGAAATAAAAAAAAAAAATTCTTATCTCCATTCCATGTCAAATTATATAGATACGTACGCCCGAGTAATGTCTTTATTTTATCGTGTTTAAGTTAGAGGGGTAGAGAAAGGCATAGAAATCGCGGCGAGGCTAAGATGCGGGAAAACTTATACAAACGATTTATTTATTTATTTTTATTTTTATTTCTTCACGTCTAATGCCTTTCCCGCTCTGTCATCCTTATTGTGGATAAAATTAGAAATTAGACAAATAAAGCCTTCGTAATATATATATATATATATATATATATATATATATATATATATATATATATATATATATATATATATATAAAGAGGTGACGAGGTCAGGTAAGTATTTTGATTTAGAAATCGGGTAGAACACCTTGTTGTATGTAAATCAATCACCGGGCTAAATGAGAAAGTGATGTATGCGATTTGTATTTGCAAAGACGCGCGCTGTGATCCTAAGGCGTTCGGCGGAGAGCTGCAAATATTTCACGGCCATTGCGAAACGGCTTAGTTCGATGGCAGTTCTTGCAGAGGGCTCCCGAGCAGGGAATAAGTCCTTTTCTTACACTGCTGTGAGATTTATAACTTGATTTTGAGTGGGTGCCATTGTTTTGATTTAATTCTTGATATTCATCTTAAAGCCTTGCTCTCTTTGATCTCGCATATTGTCCAGATTCGGTAAGAGACTTTGCATCGTTTACTAGCACCATCTCTCTCTCTCTGTCTATGTCTCTCTCTGTCTATGTCTCTCTCTGTCTATGTCTCTCTCTCTCTCTCACACACACACACACGCGCGCTCGCAAACACACACATACATAAATGCCGCTTAAAAATATTTTTTCATAAATGCATCCATAAAACCTCTATTTACATGCATGAAGTCGTAGATTGAAAATAAGAACATAATGATATTTATATATACATACATGCATCTAGTATCTAGCTACCTTGATAGTTAGCAGACTTGATAGATAGATAGATAGATAGATAGATAGATAGATAGATAGATAGATAAGAATAGACTGTGATAGATAGATAGATAGATAGATAGATAGATAGATAGATAGATAGATAGATAGATAGATAAGAATAGACTGTGATAGATAGATAGATAGATAGATAGATAGATAAGAATAGACTGTGATAGATAGATAGATAGATAGATAGATAGATAGATAGATTTTGACAGTCTAGATAGACAAATGATTTTGAAAGAGTGCTAAAATTGTTGCATCATTTAAAGAAATTTGACACTTACCCTAGATCAAATATCTCAAATATTTGTAGTATATATATAT
Source organism: Acanthosepion lycidas (assembly GCA_963932145.1). Classification (NCBI taxonomy): domain Eukaryota; kingdom Metazoa; phylum Mollusca; class Cephalopoda; order Sepiida; family Sepiidae; genus Acanthosepion; species Acanthosepion lycidas. The sequence goes on from OZ010576.1 coordinate 83,643,336, forward strand.
ATATATATATATATATATATATATATATATATATATATATATATCCCGGCTCACTATCCTCCCCGGTTTTCTGAGCAGGAGCAGAAGTTTATCCTTTGTTTCCTGTTTAGGATTGAGTTGCTGGGTCCTTCTAAAATCTACTCCCTTCTCTCTCACTTTCAGAAGGCCTTATCGCCTTGTTTGGGGTGAATTGATTAAAAAACAAAATGTAACTCTAAGAGAAAATAAGGATATAATTAAGATTTTGCGGTTCCGCAGTAGTTCGGAGAAAACCCCCAGCCATCATAATTGTAATCAGAATAATAAAATTGTCCGGATTTGTGAAACCTATTTTCCTCGTGTATTTTAATAGAAATATTTTAATAAATTTCGACTGACATTAGCGTTTCCAGCTCGGTCAGTGAACTCTGAATGTTTTCTTATAAGTACACGGCTGATATTGCGATTGGGTACTGTGCTTTATATGGGAGAGAGAATATTTCCAAACGCCTGCTCAGTCCCTGTTTTCTCGATTACAATATATGTCTATGGAATCCGCCCGTCTCTGCAGGGTTTTGGTGTGTCTTCTCCCTGGATTTATTCAATAGAAAACTGCATTTCTACCCGGATTTATTATTGCTGAGTACGATTTTAACAACACAAGACAATGCGTCGATAGCAGACGCAGAAAGAAAATGGCAGACGCAGAAAGAAAATGGCAGACACTTCTAGACAAGATAGTAATGGAAAGCGAGAAGAAATGATTAACCACCATTTATTAGAAAACAAAAAATATGATCGTCTGCAAAATGGGTGAGACAGACCTCGATGCAAAGTGTGAATTCCGACTGTGAAAATCAAAAACGGGCATAAATTTGACTACCTGGAAAATTTTTATAATAAATGGCAGAATATGTGGTATTAGAATTCGAATATATATTGGAATGTCGAAAGAGTTCTTCGACAAACTAAGCAAAATAAAGATGTCCTCATATCCGAACTACAGAGTATTTCGGATATAAGGACGGATTTCAACATAATGTGGTGTGCGTTTATATAACTACAATTTAACAAAACTCAAGGATATATCGTCATGTATACAAAATGAAGTGTCTCACGAAAATAAATATTAATTTGAAATATTTAATGCTCAATAAGTTTTATTTTCAAATGTCTTACTTATTTCTTTTCTCATTTTGCTTACTTTTCGCAGTTCTAATTTTTGGGGTTTTTTTAAACTAAGGTATTTCTGCAAATTCCGCGCAAATTCTGTACTATTGAACGATTTTTTCTCCATGTTGATGACGTCATCAATAGCTTTCTCTACTATGTCTTCTTCATCATCATTCATATTTTCACCATTATATGAAGAATTTGATTCTTCCTGTACTCCAACATTTTGAAGAGATTCAACCGTTGAATTCTTTTGTAATTCATTAGCGTCTTAATTTATCCATTCTTTTAAATCAGCCGAAGTGAGAATATTCAGTGCATCATCTTCAAGCGCAAGTTTTAGCGTTTCATTCTGATTCTGTAATCCTTCTTTGTTAAGTTGCAAATTCAACGAAATTGGAGCTTCGTCCATTTTTTTTCCCTCTTCAGTTGCATTTGTTTATTTTTTTTCTTCCAATTGACGTTTCTTCTGTGCGATAAATGGTTAAGAAATTCCAAGTTACTAACAATTATCTGCAAAGAAAAGAAAAAAAAAATTAGAATGCAGCATATTCCTACAAGATCTAAATGGCAACACAAAGAAGTTCGGGCATGAGGAATTCTACTGCATTTAGAAATAGGAAAAATTCACTAGAAACAGAGTGACCAACTGTTACGTAATATCACTCCTACAGTATTCTCGATAATTTCTTTACAAAGGAAGCGGCGACTTTAGAAAATTGAGCTGATTCTACTGAAGGATGCTGATAATACTATAGATGGAATATGTAAGGAAACGAAGCATTTTAAGGAAAATGGAAGCGAAAACCAAACTTGTATTTAGAATCAGAAAGAGATAGTATCAAATCTCTGAGTCATGTCACGAGGAAAGAAGACTTGGAGAATTTGATATTCACGGGAAATATTGACGGCAAGAAGGGCTGAAATGAAAGAGAGAGAGAGAGAGAGATCGAGAGAGAGATCTTGTAAGCTACCTAACAAGCTTGAGTAAATGAATAGCAGACTAGTGACAGGGAAGAATTTTAAGAAAACAAAACATTGCCCATAGAACTGCAATCGATAAGGACTTGTTTTTTTGTTTTGTTTTACGGTATATCAACCTTAATGGGTTATTTAATGCCGGCAAAATTTTTATTGTTGGTAATATTTATTTCCAAAAAACTTTTTCTGGTAATATTTTTTCCTTCAAAATCTGGTAATATTTTATTTTTTATATAAATGCATTTCTGGTAATATTTGTTTTTCAAAAATATATTGCTGGTAACAATCTTTTTTTTTTTACAAAGTATTTCTGGTATTAAAACCTATTTTTACACTTTCATAGTGTTTTGACCAGAGTTTGGGATTAACTATTTGCTTATATTAGATTGGTGCAAAAATAATGACGTAATAATGTCGTTTTTTGACGTATTTTTTAACGTCAAAAAACCACATTATTACGTCATTATTTTTGCACCAACCTAATAGCTGGGACCCTATTAGGTGCTACCACCCCGGGTCAGCGTGGACTTGGGGACATCAGCAATTAAGAAGCGGTTCCACGCTCCTCAAAACCTCCTGATCAGAGGCCTTGCTGTTGGACATAGTTTATCGTCTTACCCAGGACGCGGATGTAGTTTATCGTCATACCCAGGACGCGGATGTAGTTTATCGTCTTACCCAGGACGCGGATATAGTTTATCGTCTTACCCAGGACGCGGATGTAGTTTATCGTCTTACCCAGGACGCGGACGTAGTTTAACGTCATACCCATGACAGCGATAAGAACTTGCGGAGAGCTGTTATCGTCCATATCATGAAATTTCACGGCGCATAAAAGAAGACTTTGTTGGTTCTCTAATAGAGTTTGTGCTGATCAAAAATGCAGTGCTAACTTGAGAGGTAGCATATGCACAGTTCTTGCTGCAGTCAATGTGAAACCTTTAATACACGCTACTTATCATTGTTGCGATGGATTGTTAACAGAGGTAATGCAACGCCCTCACCCCGCGATCAAGATACAGCACTTATTTCAGGAAATATCGATTGACCTCCGTGACCCCTGTGGCCACAAGATTTTAACTCCATTGGCCATGTATCGGATACATAGTAGACTTCAGTAAATTCCGTTGTAGCTGCACCCAATAAATCCAATTCGGTTACAGACATTCTTGGAACATTCCTGTATAGATATACACACAAATTAATCGCCTCATACGATCCACACCAAATGATATTGTCACTGTCATTCCAGCAGAAGGGTGAGTTATCCTTTTTTAGGTAGGTGCTCTTAATTTTTGATAATTCAGCAGTTTATGGACAAAATTTATTTAATATTTTCAGTTAAGTCTGATCTGTTATTTAAGCTAATGTACCTCAGGAGTGTTTTATGCTATAATAGAGAGAGGATAATTTACTTTGTGGTAATATAATAATAGAAAATGAAATAATCTTTGCCTACTTATTAAATAAGTCACAATATTAGCCATTTCAGAGAGTCTATCCGGTTAATGTAAAGAGGAAACCAAGTGGGACAAGGATCCATCCTGGTGTTATGTAAGCTTATCATGATTCTTTAATGGTGTAGCTATTTACAAAAATCATTAATGAAATTGCTATCACTATTGACAGGTGTGACGTAACCAAAGGAAGGTTACTGAACAGAATAATCACACAAAGGTTGGTAATGAACGATAATACTTAGAACACGAACAACACATATAAGATTCGACAGCGGCGCGTAGAAGTAGTCAACTGTTAGAAGTGAGCCAAGTGAATTCCACAATTAATCTCCAACTGCAGACCAACTGCAGGATATCTACCAACCGCCCCACGCAGTCAGATGTGACAGAAAGCCGAATTTAATGTAGGGTATCCTAGCCCTTATGCTCGGGCAAAAAATTCCCTGTAGACCTCGTATAAATTGGTGTCGGGTAGCTGTTTCTCGAGACGAGACTCTGCTCTTCGGCATAGCCTCGTTTGGTGATCTTCTTTGCCCAGAGGCAGGGAGTTTGACCAGCACAGCTGGAGACGAATCTCCAACTGCAGAATACCTACCAACCGCTCCACGCGGTCAGATGCAGCACAAGGCCGAATTTAATGCAGAGTATCCGGGCTCTTTGGCTCGGCAAAAAATTCACCGTAGACCTCGTATAAAACGATATCGGGTAGCTTTTTCCCGAGACGAGACTCTGCCCTTCGACATAGCCTTGTCATGGGATCCTCTCTGTCCGGAGGTAGAGAGTTTGACCAGCACAGATTCAGACGAATCTCCAACTGCAGACCAACATACAGTATTTACTACTGTATTTATGTGAATGAGAACATACCCATTGTCATCCGTAGGTATGCTACAACATCTTGTTTGCAAGATCTAAGCGCATCTCAGTTCATCTTTTTTTAGTGGTTATGGTTTGTTCTAACATTTTCCTTCGTTATGCACAGATGTGAATGCAACTGGTTCCAACTTTTCCACTAACTGCTATATTAAATCCCATAGGTCTCACTAAATTATGTTGTAACCACACTCAATAAACACTTCTTGGTTATAGATATCCTTGAAAGATGTCTGAATAGATATTCCCACCCGACAGCCACGTTATTAGATAGATTTTCTTGCAGATTTATTGCAAGCATTTCAGTGAACCTTGATTTCCAGGGGCGACTGTTTGTTACAATTTAACACTGTCAACCGTCATGCGCAGATTAAATGAAACCGGTTAGAGAAACGATTGACTAACTTCCAAGCATTTTACTGTCCTTTACATTAAACACTAATGAAGGGAGACATTATAACAATTCACATTCCAGTTCCATTTTAGTGAAACTCAAACAAACATTCAACACACTTTACTGCCCGGCAGCAAGGGCTCTCATCGAGTGAATAGAGGTTTTGAGAAGCGTTTAAACTTTTTGAAGATCAAAGCTGACTAAAAGGCAAAAAAACCGGAAGAGAGTTCCGCAAGCGATAAGTACGAGAAAAGAAACTTTTAGCATAGAACTTACGGTTACATCTGTAAATGATGATACCTAGCCGCCAATCAGTCAGTTAAGTCCCATGAATAATACACGCTTAGGCGATGATATATCTTTCGATTAATGACTGAAAAAGCAGATTTTTTCCCGCAGTACGCTGCCATTTCTTTCTGCGGTAGGCCAGTTGCCATCCAAGGCTATAGAACCCGGTTTGTCCTGCTATTTGCCCATAACTGGGAGAAGAAGAGGGTTCATTCCTTTCTCAAGGGTATTAGCACGTAAGTGAATTCAATGGGTTTGACAGGAATTCGAACTTGGCTCTCCGATTTCTCAATCTGAGCCACTATCCGTTACTCCAATCTAGTACTCCGCGTAAATACATAAAATCTAGATACCAAAGAGGTAATCTCATCAGAACAATTACTATAAAAACGTAATAAAACTAAACAAAATACTTTGTCTTGTTCAACGAAACATATATTAAAGAGGGATTGCTGTCCAAATACACACACACACACACACACACACACATATATATATATATATATATATATATATATATATATATATATATATATATATAGGACCAATATTGCGCATCCTGATTGTCTTTGTTAAACAAATACCTGTCATGAAAGCAGTTTGCTTTTGACACATTAGTACGAAAAACAGAAGTCATTGGAATAATTCATTTGAATGACGAAAAAGCAAAACGTTTATTAATTGTTCATTGATGGCGCTATCGGTGTCTCTGCCGAGAGCTTCTCAGTACATTTGCAGTTGGGGAGGGAAAATAAGGCGACAACTGATAACACAAGTTAACATACAGGTGTCGAGGTGTCAGATAAAATAGAAACGCTCAGAAAGATTACTGATGTAAAATGAAAATAAAATTACTGCTATTTTGCCGAGCCAAAATTCCTCTCGCTTTCTCCATTATTGACTACTGTGTTTTTTTGTTTATTCTCTCTCTCTCTCTCTCTCTCTCTCTCTCTCTCTTCTCTCTCTATTTATATATTTCTCTTTCTTTCCCATTCTGTTTTCGTGACACACTCTCTCTTTTTCTCTCCCGCATTCTCTTTTTTCTTTACCTTGCCATTATTTCTCACACTTTCATTACATGCTTTTTCATTGTATACGCCATTCTTTTCCAATTTGATATTCGCCCCCTCCCCCGACTTCTTTCTTTGTCCCATTTCTATCTTTTAATAATACATTTCTTTCTTTCTTTCTTTTTTCTTTTTTTTTTTTTCTTTCTTTCTTTCTTTCTTTCTTTCTTTCTTTCTTTCTTTCTTATAACACATCGGCTGTCTCTCTTTCATTCTTTCTTTCTTTTTTCTTTCTTTCTTTCCTTCTTTCTTTCTTTTTTCTTTCTTTCTTTCTTTCTTTCTTTCTTTCTTCTAACACATCGGCTGTCTCTCCTTCTTTCTTTCTTTCTTTCTTTTTTCTTTCTTTCTTTCTTTCTTTCTTTCTTTCTGTCTTTCTTTCTTCTAACACATCGGCTGTCTCTCTTTCTTTCTTTTTTTCTTTCTTTCTTTCTTTCTTTTTTCTTTCTTTCTTTCTTCCTTCTAACACATCGGCTATCTCTGTTTCTTTCTTCTTTCTTTCTTTCTTTCTTTTTTCTTTCTTTCTTTCTTTCTTTCTTCTAACACATCGACTGTCTCTCTTTCTTTCTTTTTTCTTTCTTTCTTTCTTTCTTCTAACACATTGGCTGTCTCTCTTTCTTTCTTCTTTCTTTCTTTCTTTCTTTCTTTCTTTCTTTCTTTCTTCTAACACATCGGCTGTCTCTCTTTCTTTCTTCTTTCTTTCTTTTTTCTTTCTTTCTTTCTTTCTTCTAACGCATCGGCTGTCTCTCTTTCTTTCTTCTTTCTTTCTTTATTTTTTCTTTCTTTCTTTCTCGTCTTTTCTTATTACGACACTTACATTTTTCTCCTACTTCACACGTATCCATGTAACCTTCCTCTTCACACTCCTTTTTCTCTCCTTTTTTATTTACATTTTTCTCTTCTTCCTTTCTTTATTTTCCTCTTTTCTCTCAGTTTTCTCTTCAATTACAACTTCTTTCAATAATTTTCTTTCTTTCTTCTTACCCTTTAAGTAATCTTTCTTTCTCCGTACAAAAGATTTCTTTATTTTTCTTTCTGTATTTTTCCTTTCTGACTTCTTACTCTTTATTTATTTATTTATTTATTTATTTATTTATTTCGTTCTTGCTTTCTTTCTTCATGCCTCATACGCAACCTTTTCTTTTTTTACTTTCTTTCATTCTTTCTCACTTACCTACAGCTTTTATTCCTTTCTTATTCTTCACATTCTCCGATCTTCTATATTTTCCTATTTATTTTCATTCCTCTTTTACGTATCTTTTCTTTCTTCCTTTTTTTTTCATACTTTTATATTGACCACAGGAATTATATGATGTGTCCCTACTATTATGCAAGATTGACTTGGTAGATGCCTAAAAGGAGGCTCTGGTCCTGTGCAGCAAGAATAAACCTTTCAGTCTCACGCTTAAGCCATGGACACCTTAGCCATTGGATGGTTAAAAATTGATTTACATCAGCAATTTCGTGTCGGAGCTGGAACTGGCTATATAGAGGTTTTTGGATCCCATCTTCTTTTTCGTTTTCTTCATTATCATCATCATCATCGTATTATTATTATTATTATTATTATTATTATTATTATTATTATTTTGATTTCTGGCGTTTACACATTTCTTTCCGGGTCCCGCTTAGAGACCTAAGGTAAAAAAATGGCATCATGACACTTTCCACTGACAAAAAAAAAAAAAAATTACATAGATAAAGCCATTCGTAAAGTGTGGGCTGTACTTGTCAGAACAATTTTTTGTATCTCTTTGAGGCATTGACTTCCAGGAATCCCTTCAATTAGTCTACTGGAATCCTTTCCAACCAATCCTCGAGCTCCAACTACAAGAGGGATTGTTAATGTTCCCATATACAAGTGTGTATTGTGTAGTCCCACAGAATTGTAACAGCTCCTATCTCCGTAACCGGGCCTGGGTGGTGTTCATACCAGTTTCTTTTAGTTTCCTTCCCGTAGAAGTTACATATTTTCCAGTGCAGATATTGGCCCACTCTGTCATGCCGGGTTTTATACTTAGTGGGTGCCAATATCGTGCAACCTGATACAAGATGATCAATTGTTTCTGGATATTTATCACAGAATCTTCATTTTGGGCTATCACAATATTTTAGTATATGTGCTTGATAATTCCTAGTTAACAAGCATTAGTCCTGTGCAGCAAGGATAAAACCTTCAGTTTCAGCTTTCAACCTTGCACTACGTAGCCACTGATGGGTACGGGTTTCGTCTACGGGCAGAGTATTGGCCATAAAGCGGTTTATCTTGCCATTGTTTCTGCATCTGGTCGGCTGCATTTATCTGTGCTTTCTTTTTTAAGTATTTTGCAGCTTCAGCTGGTGTATTGTGCTTTACTTGTATTTCTGCGCCCATTTTAAACTCCATTTTGAATTTGTTGGCTTCCTTTATTACAGAGTCAAGACGCTTACTACTTTCAAGTTCCTTGACGCATAACATCATCCAGTCTTCTGTAGTTTCCAAGTATCTTTGGAGGCCAATTGTTGTAGTTTTATAGGACAGTTCTAGTTGAACTAATCCTCTGGGCACATACAGACGATCAACATCAGCTTTGGGATGATACATGCAAGTGAGAAGCTTTCTCGTTTTGGCGTCCATTCGCTTAATTTCAGCTATGGTCCATTAAGGACATTAAAGCTGTATTGCACCATAGGGACAGACAAGGTGTTTATGGCTGATATTCTGTTTTTTGAGTTTAGCTCGTTATTTAGTACCAGACATACACACTTGTACTACTCCTTTGTTATTATTATTATTATTATTATTATTATTATTATTATTATTATTAAAAATCAATCCACCGCAAGCAAGGAAATAAAGACACTAGAACGCAAGGGGTTACTTAGTGTTAGAGAATATGAGAAAAAAAACTACAGTTAAGGAAAGTGGGCAATAAAAGAACAAGAATTAAGAAGACATAACAATTGAAATTGCATTTAAATTTTTAAAGATCAAAGTTGACGGGGAAACAAGAAGCCATGAGAGAGTTTCACAAGTGAGAAGTCCGATAAAAGAAACTGATAACATAGAACTTACGGTTATTATTATTATTATTATTATTATTATTAGAACACTGTATGGCTGGCTGGGATAAGACTTATAGCCTGAACTCATTTGAGGTAAAATCAGATAAATGATACTATAGTCATTAGGTCAACTACTTAATTTAAGTATAGTAAATAATAGTGTTCCATTGGTTTAGGTCGTGTGACCACAGAAGAATCATGAGAAAAAGGTGGTGTTCTTCGTCTGTAGAGAATGTGTCGTCATGCTGGTACAGAGTGTCCGTTGGTTGTCACGTCGAGCCACAGTGTTATATGCACCCAAACCCACCGTTGGAGAAATAAAATTGTATTGTCCCTGCAAACACTTCATATCCAATTGAATATTTCTCCGACTTCATCCCCTTGTGATCATGTCCCAGGTTCAGCAGGTAAACAGTACAGACAATCGTAAAACATTAGATATATACATTACAGTTGAAAACTTTGAAGCCACCACCATAATTACCATGGGATGAACTTGACAGAAGAGTGAAAAAAAAAAAAATGAAAAAGAGCTCTTAGAGTCATTGAAAAAAGAATGGAATCAGTTATCAAATTTATACTTTCAGAAACTTTTGCAAGAAATGCCAAAAATTTATGTTGCAGTAATCAAGGCTAAAGGAGTATGTTTTGACGAAAGCAAAATTTAATCATAAAATACATTTTTTCTTTTTGTCATAATACAATATCTAATTTAAAAAAAATCATGTCTTACTTTTTTTTTTAGACAAGTATAACTTTCTCTTATTTGAAGTATAAAACTCCTACATTTTGACCCAATTTTAAAAAAATTACCAGAGGAGACCTCAACCTTTTGGACTGTATTGTATACATATACTTAACTCAAATCAAACCTTAAGACAGAAATTTCAAGAAGAAATAAAGAAATAAAAGTAAGAAAATTTGAATAATTAAACAATCCATGTCAAAATGAAAGAGAAAGAAGTAAACAGTTAAAAGAAATAAAAAGAAAGTTTTAAAAAAGATTTTGGAAGACAAACATTAAGACCAGCAAAGTTTTGGTGGATTCTTGACCTAATGTGCTAGCAAGAGTGAATATCAGTGGCGATGGCGTGTGGGAGAGAGGAGGTTGTGGGAATTTGAATTTAGATTCTAAACATCTCCCCGTTTGGAACTCTTCATCTACACAGGAAGGCAATATCAATGTGAAGAAAATAGGAATACTGTCCTTGTTATTAATCACTTAACATTACAATTTGTGATAATACTTATAGTACCTTGAATTTAACTTTGGTCTCAACAATCTGGTAATTGATTTAGCTAAATATAAAACAAAAGATAATAATAATAATAATAATAATAATAATAATAATAATAATAATAATAATAATAATAATAATAATAATAATCTTTGAAGTACTTCAAAAAAATGTTATGTTGGTGCAAAAATAATGACGTGATAATGTCGTTTTTTGACCTATTTTTTAATGTCAAAAACGACATTATTACGTCATTATTTTTGCGCCAACGTAATATAAAATACAAGTATCTTGAAATGGAAATCTAAAAAATGTAGCACATGAGGACATCAATAATTTCAATTGTAGTTGGACCCCTAGGTTTCATAGAAAAAGGTCCCGATAGAGTCTTTGAATGGATTCTTGGTGCCTTACAGAAATACACAAAATTGTATTCGAAAGTACAGTTTAGATTACAATGTACGTGATCTTTTTTTTTTTTTTTTCCCCAGAAACTGATGAGTGAAAGATGACGTGAAGCTATATCTGACCCCAGATGTTTGGTTTGAACCGGAAGGAAATATATATATAACATAAACCCAAGGAAATAATGATAATGTGGTCATATCCTAGATTCTCATCAGATTCAAGCAAAAAAAAAAAAAAACACCTCGATATAATTCTTTGTTTTTTTTTATTGAAGATGTCTTGTCGGTGGTAAATTTAGGTAATTTTCTCACCTGTAATTCCCTTCATCTTACTCCAGGTTCCTATTATTATTGTAGGTTCAAAAGCAATTTTGAGGCGCCACATTATTTTCAATTGCTTCGTCCACCGCAAGGAAAGTTGGCTCCTTGTGCCGCGCCAGGAAATTTTTCTCCCCGGAATCGATCCTCCATATCTACAAATCAACCATTTGCTCTTGCATGGAGTATTGCTGCCATATATGGTCTGGAGCCCCTACTGTTTGCCTCGGGGTTCTTGATAGGATCCAGAGATGGATATGCAATATAATTGGCCCCGATTTGGCATCTCGTCTACAATCGCTCTCTCACAGACGCGCCGTCGCTTCTGTCTTTTTTACAAATACTTTCATGATAATTGCTCCGATGTGCTGCTTTCGCTGGTTCCCAGACTTCGCGAATTCAAGCGTCCTGCGTGGCTGGCATCCCGCTCTCACCCTTTTACTGTTAAAACAGTTAAATGTAGCCGCCTCTTCTACTCCAATAGTTTCATATCTCGCACCTCTCACCTGTGGAACTCCCTTCCCTATTCCTGTTCCCCTGATAGCTCTAATATCCAACTGTTCAAATGTAATGTCAATCGACATCTCCAGTTGCCTTGATCTATCCACTATCCTTCTCCTCATCCTTTCCTCTAACATTCCTACCGGCTCTCGCTCCAAATCCTCTATAGATCCTTGCGTGCTAGTGGCTTCCCGCTTTGCTAGGGGTGAAATGCTTAAAAAAATTTCCAGTCTCATTAGTATAATTATTTTCTTATATACTTTAACACATAACAATACTAATAGTAATAATAATAATTAGTGATAGTAGTAGTAGTAGTATTAGTAGTATCAGTAGTAGTGATAATAGTAGCAACAGTAGCAGTAGTCTTGAAAAATTGTTTTAAGAGAGATTTTATAAATTTCAACCGACCGTAGTACTGGTATGTATATGTAGTATGAATGCTAAATGTTTCCTTTTAATGAAATGGCTAATACTGTTACGTGATACAATCATTTAGCAAATTTTCATTTGACATCTAATGCAAATAACGATTTTTCTTGGGTAGTTATTGAGCAGATTTAAATGTTAGTTTTTTGGTTTTTTTTTTTTTTATAAGTAGGCCAGTAGAAATTCAATCCAATTTTTCTGACTATTTCAGAAATAATCCAATCTTTTCTATCTCAGATAAAGATTTTTTTTTTTTAATCGTTTCGCCCCAAGTAAGACGATAATGCCACTAGGATGCAGTAGGGTGATTACAGAGATTGACAGAGAAAGAGAAGTCTTTAGTGAGGGAAAGTGACGAAAGGGACAATAAAAGAAGATAATCTAGGAAGACATGAAAAGGTGACTGACATTGCATTTAAATTTTTGAAGGATGTAGGTGACATTGAAGCAAGAAACCAGAAGGGATTCCCACAAGCAAGAAGTGCGAGAAAAGAAACTATTCGAATAGAACTGGCGGTTGCATCGCGCCAGCAGTAGAATGGTGAGACCTAGTTGCCAATCGAGTAGAACGTTTAAATTCAGGCAATCGATGCACTAAGGAGGAAAGATTATCAGAAGACTTGCCATCAATGGTTATCAACATTCTTCATAATTATTCTTAGTGCTCTTACTGTTAATGGCATGATAACTGTGTTTAATAAACACATTATTGCAATGTCTATCATTAAATTTGGAAAGTTTCTAAAATAATTTTGTGAAATGTTTTTAGACGGTATTTTTTTACAAGTTAGGACTTGCGTTCTTTTAGTTTGTGCCAGGCAATCGGTATGTATGATGAAATCTCAGAGTAAAATAAAACCATTACCTTCTCGAGGTGTTCTTACTTTCTGCTCAAATGTTTTTTTTTTCTTTTCTGTCGGAGGTAGATTATAATGTTAACGTATCTTCCAAAGAAATCTATTGCCCTACCCGATCATGCCTATTTTTAAATTCATTTGATGCTAGGGTAGAAGATCCAGACATTAGATAATCAAGTCTCTTCAATGTGCGCTGCAGAAAAGACAATTTGCATATACGTCCTTCCTTAAGATATACTAACACAAAATAATACTGAAACTGATTTGGATAAATTATGAGCATACAGTGGGTTATTTCACATTATGATATGATGTTAAAGACCATTTGCAATGTTGTTAATAATATATTGCAACACGGTATTCAATATCTCGGACGATCATATGAACGGGTGAGAAAGTAGAGTTTATTCAAATATGGTTCGAGTATTGTTGAAAAAATTCTTATTTTGAGAATTATGCCAATATTAATCTATACGCATAGCCATTTATTTTAATCCAGCTTTATTTGTACGTTTAGTGTTCAGTAAATGGAAACGGGCAAGATCGTGCCTACAGTCTTTGATTGTGAGCTGCTGGGTTAAACTCTTCTTTTTCTGGTTTCAACCCAGAGTTTTCACAACAACTGGCCGGTCAGTTTCTTGTCGATATCAAGGGCTTCTGTTCACAATTGAAATCGCTCAATATACGGCTTTTCTTCTCATTTGGTTTTTAAGTGTTTTCGGGCCCTTTTTTTCTTTTTATTTGTTTTTTATTTGTCTCTTTTTGTTATTAATTTTATCTGTATTTAATCTTAATTGTTTAGTTTTAGATCTTGTTTAAATGTTTGGCGCCCTTTAATTATTGATCATTTTTTGTAAACAATCCATAATTCTTTTGGGTTAATTAATTTTATATATACTTAGAAAAAAAATTTTTTTTCGTATGTTCTCCGGACGTATTTCAAACTCGTCCTGGGTATGACGATAAACTGCATCCGACATCGCGGCATGTGATTGGGAGGTTTTGAGGGGCATAAAAGCACGTCTTCATTGCTGTTGTTCCAAGATCATCCCTGCCTCTGGGTGGTAGCACCTGTTAGGATCCCTGCCATGGAAAAATATTGAATCGCCAAACTGGGTCAGAGCATTATGAAAGTTTAAAAATACATTTTGTAGTAAGAATACCAGCGATATATTTCCATAGTTTAAAAAAAATATAATAATACCAGCAATACATTATTGGGAAAAAAGAATATTACCAGGAATACATTTTTGAAAATTATTTACCAAAGCTTCCCCACAAAATTAAATTTTGGCATTAAATGACCCATAAGTTGTTGTCATGCCTTTAAACAAATCAGACCAACCCTATTTAAGACACTATTTCATCACATTAAAAGAATATACGCCATTGTTAAACCTTCAACTTTCTTTCATGCATTTAGTTACGTTTTGTTTATTGTTTTTACTTGTCTAAATCATTTATCTTCATATTAATTTCTCTTTATTGATTTATGCTGTCTCTGTTGTTCAGTATATTTGTAATTCCCTCTGATCCTTTCAAGTGTTTCTCGTCGCATTTTATAGCCCTTGGATGTACCAATTTTCATCTTTTAAAAGTCACCTTTTTCTAAGCCAATTACTATGGTAATATCACTACAGGATTTCTTTATAATTCCTAACATGTTTATTAGTTCCTTACCCTTTTTAGCAAATTGTTTCGGCAATTCAAAACAAATGATTAATAAACTCATGAAATATGTAGTATTTATAACCAACTTTTTTTAAAGCTCAGAATAATAGTTTAATAAAATGCAGAAACGTCCTGATAAAAGGTGGAGAGCACCTTGAATTATTCAACTCTAAAATATCAAATCTAAATTGACAATATGGCGGCTAAGGATGATGAAAATAGTTTTTGTTTTTCAGACGGACTTTCTGAAAATTAATTAGACTGGAAGACAGTTTCATTAATTCTAGTGACTTTATGATCCAATCATATGGGAGTCTATCAAAAGCATTTTTTTTTACCGTCTGTCAATGCATTGTTAAGGTTTTTATTGTTTGAATGACAGTTTGCCAACAACACCTTGTTGATCAACAATGGATCTTTGCAGCGATCAGAAGCAATTTTGCATTCTTTTTCTTTTTCACCGATAATGTTACTAGTTTTAAGAATTTGATATATTGTTTCACCTAAAATTGATGTGAATATTTGCTCGCTTGGCTGATTTTACATTTCAACATTTACTGGTCAATTTAATGCCTGAATTAGTTGTTTTTTGTTTTTTGTTTTTGTTTTTATTATTATTATTATTATTATTATTATTATTATTATTATTATTATTATTATTATTATTATTGTACTTGTTCCTTTCTTTACTTAGCACAACCATTGTTTCCTGTCAATGCCTAATAAATAATGGACTACACCGCGAAGTGGGAAAGACATTGCTTGGTTTCGGTGAGAAAGTGAAAGAAAGAAGGAAGATAGAAATGGAGAGAGGGAATCAGATTAAGCAAACAAGAACACATACTACACTTTGATCTTAGGCAAAAGCTTGGGGTTCGATGGCGACTGCGACAGAAGCGGTATTTTTCAGACGCTCGGTGTCAAACAACGGAAACCGGTTAAGACAATCATAAAAAAATTCCATTAAATTAAATGAAATAAAATCGTCTGCTAAATTATTTTTAAAATTATTATTAAGAGAGGAGGATTTCGCTAGAAAGAAAGAAAGAAAGAAAGAAAGAAAGAAAGAGGAATGGAGAGAAGAAAGAAAGAAATAAAGAAAGAAAGAGGAATGGAGAGAAGAAAGAAAGAAAGAAAGAAAGAAAGAAGTGAAGATAAAAGAGTTTAATGGCTCCTGCCAATACCTCATAATGTTTGGATCGCATGAAAAGAGGGGAAAAGACACTACTTGGTTTCAGTGAGAAAATAAAAAAAAGAAAGAACCGAAGATAGAAGTATTTAACGACTTTTTCAGGGAAATAAAAATCCTTGTCAATTTGAAATCATTTCATTTGTGACCACTTCTTAAAATAACGACAAACTTTCATATTTATGATTGTTATTGAAATATTTTGCTACAGTTGTTAAACTCAAATAATTAACAATGCGATAAGGTAATTTCTACTGATATTTTATTGTTGTAAAAACCGTCTGGCACTTATTCAGTTCATTAACCGAAAAATCAAGATACACCAGAAAATTCAAATATAAAAACCATAAATTTAACGGGTTTTTCTAGTTTTTATTATTAATATTATTAGTCATAGTAGTAGTAGTAGAATTTCCTTGGATTTCTGTTGCATACTCATTTCTTCCCGGGTCCCAACTGGAGACCTAAGTTTAGAAATATCATCATGAATTTTTCCACTGATAACTTTAGTAAAAGAAAAAAAGAAAATAATTAAGATGAAACCCTTCATAATGTGTGAGCTGTACCTGTGAGTACAATTTCTTTAAGGCTTGTGCTGCCAGGAATCCATTCATTATTATTATTATTATGATTATTATTATTATTATTATTATCATTATTATTATCATTATTATTATTATTATTATTATTATTATTATTATCATCATCATTATTATTATTATTATTGTTATCATTATTATTATTATCATTATTATTATTATTGTCATTATTATTATCATTATTATTATTATCATCATTATTATTATTATTATTATTCTATTATTATTATTATTATTATTATTATTATCATTATTATTATTATCATTATTATTATTTTTATCATTATTATCATTATTATTATTATTATTATTATTATTATTGTAAGTAATGGAGTATGCTGCAATATTATTTCCTTGGATTTCTGTTATATATACATTTTCTCCCGGGTTCCCCAGAATCATAAGATCAGAAATAGCTTCATGAATTTTTCCATTGATTATTTTTTTTTAAAGAAAAAAAAAACTATAATGACACAGATTTTACATAGATAAATCTCTTCGAAATGAGTGAGGTGTACTTGTGAGTACAATTGTTTTTGTATTGCTTTAAGGCATGGGTTACCAGGAATCTTGTCAGTGAATCTATCGGAACCTTTGCCAATAAATCCGAGCGATCCTACTGGAATTATTAATGTTCTCATCTGACACATTTTCAAGATTTCCACTTCAAGATCATTGTATTTTGATAGTACTTTTTTTTTTTTTTTTTTTTTTAAGATCTTAAAAGATACATTACAATCTGAGGCGTCTGTCATCTTTGATTATGTGACAGTGAAAGGATCTGGTTGCGAGGCTTTGGACCTGCAATAAGTAGGTCTTCTGTCTCAGCCACGGATGTGTTTTATGTTGGTCCACATCTGCTTCTTTCGTTCTTTGTAGGTATTTGCCACGCAACGCCTGTCCTCCGAGTTTTTTATAATTTCATTTGGCCAAGTTGTTTTGTTTTCTGCTTTACTCGTTTGACATAGATGGCATTCGCTTCGTCTTTTGTTGGTAGAGCTTCAGGTATATTAAGCAGCTTCTTTGTTGATGGTGTAGATTTGGTGTTTTACTATTTGTTAGAGAGGGTCACTGTTTTTTGTGAAGTATTCTTCCAATCCGATTATTGTAGTTTTTAGTGTCATTTCAAGTTGGGTTAGAACTCGACCTCCTAAAGCTGGTAAAGGTACGTACAGCCTATCAACATATAATTTCGTGTGGTGCATCGTCGTTATTATTATTATTATTATTATTATTATTATTATTATTATTATTATTATTATAGCCTTTCTTTATTTGGTTCGGGGATATATGAATATTCATCATTTATATTTTGGTCTGTACATATTTGATTCAAGGATAATTAAATATTTGTTGTTTATATCTGAATTTATAAACTATAAACATTTACTTGGTTTACGGATAGGTAGGTATTGGTTGTTTGTGGAGAGTTTTCACAGAAGATGGATAATAGGCCATCGAAATCCAAATACGAATTTCGATTCACGAAAGAAACATTCGAAAAGCTAAGCAACTTATTACTTATCAGTTTATTCTGATGGGGTTTCCGGTACCATTGGTTTTAGGGAGCAAATAAGTAATTCCTTCGATTGGCTATTCCGGGTTTTGTTCTGGATGAATGAAAGAATGGGAAAACAGATCTGCTAATGGCTTGTACATCGGTGGAAAAGCATTTTACCAAAATGTATCACTTTCTAAGTGTTTTCCATTTTGTATTTTTTTAAAAGATCGCACTTTTTATCTCTGATTTTTGTTCGTCGTCTATCTTTCGATATTTCTGTTCGATGTTCTTAAACCATTCTGCGCCACTCAGAATTCTTATTCCAAAACTTTCTCACCGTTTCTTTTGATGGTGACATTTTATATTGACTTTGTTGGTTTCTCCTTTTACCCTGTAGAACTTTTCCTTTTATTTTGAAAGTGTTACTTTGTTTATAAACTTCATTTTGTAATATCTCATCTTTCTTTGCGATTTTAGATAGACGAGCTCTTTTGAGTCTTCTTTTACATTTGGTATATCAACTTTTTTCTTTACCGTTATATTTCATTTCCATTATTAACATGCACTTATATTTCTCTTTTATTTCGTTTAATCTTCTTTTTTATGTGCCGTATCCCTTCAGGACGTAGGCGATCATGTCTCTCCACAATTTCCCTTCTTGTCTTCTTGTTATTTCCTCTGAAAACTTCTTCCGCTATTCATTTAAGCTCACTAAGTATTTTATACGTTGTTTTCTTTTGTCTCTCTCGCTTTCAATTTATCCCGTGAGTATCAGATTTTCCAAGTCCTCTTTCTTCATTATGTGTCCTAGAAAATTCCAACTGTCTCTTTCTGATGTTAGATATAAGTTTCCTCTTTGTTTCCATTTTCTATAAAACTTCGTCGTTGCTCACATGTTCAGGCCATGGTATCCTCAGCATCCTTCTGTATTACTACATTTCTGTTGCTTCAGATCTTTGAGAGGATTGTCCAGCTTTCGCTTCCATATAGGACGACTTAACCTTTCAGTACGCTTTTCTTTGTTAACCGTTCAGTACGCTTTTCTTTGTTTCTAATGAGGTTTTTCTGTTTAATAAGCCAGGTGCAAACGAATGTGAACTCCATCGAACAATAGAATACTGATCAATAGAGCGCGTAGCAGAATCGGACCAATAATAGGATAAACAACTGGACGAAACAGCAAATGAGCATCTCTTTGTGTCTGTCTTTAACTTAAACATATTTTAATTAAAACGTTTGTCTGTTTGATGAAAGTTAAAATAAAAAAAAATACTTACTGTATAAGCAACTCGTATTTTTAAATCTTATTCACTTAAATCAGATTAACTTAAATCATTATTCGCCAGACCGACGCACCATACAAGCACACACGCAATCACAGAGAGGTGGGAAAAGAGTGGTAGAAAGAGCGGTAAAAAGACAGGGAGGTGGAAAGAGAGAGTTGTTAAAAAATTAAATCATTGTGTGCCGGACGAACCCTACACGCACGAATCATAAACTGGTAGCATTATATAGTTGCAAAAGGGGTTCGATAGGTGCACCTCAATGATCTGTTGGAACTGGTTGACATATTTCGGAAGGATATTGGAATAATCAATAACCTTCACTGGCCGCAAACCAACGTGCATACGGATAGAAAATTAGTTCAGCAGATATACAAAAATAGAAAGTGGTGTAAGACAACGATGTACCTTCTCACCGGACTTGTTCAAATAATACAGCGAAGCGATTCTGAGAGAATTAGAAGTCCTTCCAGGATTCACTATTGGCGGCCACAATCTTAACAATATAAGATATGCAGATGATACAATGTTGAGAGCAGACATGGAAAGAAAACTGCAATAACTTCTACAGAAGATAATGAAGGAAAATTGAAGAAAGTATTAAGCCTTACCTGTATGAAGAAAGAATGCATGGTTGTTTGCAAAATGGTGAGCCCGAAATTGAATATATCTGGGAAATTTTTAATAGGGGCCAGAAAGATGCCATACTGAAATCTAAAGGCTCATTGGAATAGCCGAAGATGAATTTCTTATGATAGTTCTATTAGGTTGGTGCAAAAATAATGTCGTTTTCTCACATAGTAACATATGTGAGAAAACGACATTATTTTTGCACCAACCTAATATTAGGTTGGTGCAAAAATAATGAAGTAATAATGTCGTTTTTTGACGTATTTTTTAACGTCAAAAAACGACATTATTACGTCATTTTTTTGCACCAACCTAATAATATTGAAATTTCTACACACAAAACTCCTTTGATGTCTTTCTATGGGTCTCTTTGACATAATTCTGGTTTTCTTGGTTAGCTTTTGGTCTCTTGGGGGTAGCAGACGAAGAAAGGTAACTACAGGAGCTTCCGAAGAAAGTATTAAAGGAAAGTAAGACGAAAGGACTAAACATCAATTATAAGACATGACAGAACAACGACCCATGACGCGAAACAATAAAGTGCAAAGAAATAATCAGGCAAGTCTAAAAATGTAAATATCTAAGAACTGTTTTAACAGTGGGCAAAGAACGCGACATCGAAACCCGAAGGCGCAAGAGATGCCTTCCAAAATCTAAGCAAACAGAAAAATTTCGTTAGAAACAAAGAAAGAAAAAAGTACTGAAGTGTTACGTAACTTACGTATATAACAGTGAATGCGGGAGAATTTCCTCATAGATGAAGAAGAGATTTGAAGCAACAGCAATGTGGAACGATGTCACCAGTTCAAAGTTCCAATTACCTGAAGAAAGCCGGTGTGTACAACAGCCGAAACGTCGTATTTTTGTTGCTAAATTTTAAACGTTAAAATGAATATAAACCCGAACATAATACCCAACGAATTCTCTGCTCCTGCTTCTCGTTCGTGATATTGTCAGAACGTGAAACATTCGTGATGACCGTGAACCGCATGTCTGACTGTGAGCCGCATGTCTGACTGTGAGCCGCATGTCTGACCGTGAACCGCATGTCTGACTGTGAGCCGCATGTCTGACTGTGAGCCGCATGTCTGACTGTGAGCCGCATGTCTGACTGTGAACTGAAAGTGTGTCTGTGAGTCGCAGATCTGACTGTGAACCGTAAGTTTGTCTGTGAGCCGCAGGTCTGAATGCGAGAACCATGTCTGAATGTGAACTCAAGAGATTCGTAAGTTTTTCTTAATTGGCAATAGAGAACTGAATACAGATTCAAAGAATTTTATTGTCTCAAATAGAGTGGGGTACGGAGTGGTTTTCTACAAATATTCGAAACATATCCAGCGTTGCGCACAAAAAAAAACCCTTAAGTCTTGTCTTCAAAATGAATTTCAAATACTTACTTTTTCCGCAAATCAATAAGATTTTCCCAGCTCTTTTCATATTCCG